>CM039674.1:268470698-269070698 GCA_022496015.1 Hordeum marinum | reverse complement strand
CAGACCCTGCGGGTTCGAGAACTATGTATACATGACCAAGACACCACTACGGTCAATAACCAATGGCGGGACCTGGATGTCCACACTAGTTCCTACATATTCTACGAAGATCTTTATCGGTCGAACCTCTATGTCAAGGATTCACTTAATCCCGTATGATGTTCCCTTTGTTCTTCGGTATGTTACTTGCCCGAGATTCGATCATCGGTATCTCCATAACACTTAGTCACATTGCTTGCAAGGCTTTATTGTGATGTTGTATTACCAAGTGGGCCCTGAGATACCTCTCCGTCACACGGAGTAACAAATCCAGTCTTGATCCATGCCAACTCAACAGACACCCTCGGAGATACCTGTAGAGCACCTTTATAGTCATCCAGTTACGTTGCGATGTTTGATACACACAAGGTACTCTTCCGATGTCAGTGAGTTGCATGATCTCATGGTCATAGGAACATATACTTGACATGTAGAAAACAGTAGCAATAAACTGACACGATCATAAGCTACGTTTGTAGTTTGGGCCTTGTCCATCACATCATTCTCCTAATGATGTGATCCCGTTATCAAATGACATCACATGTCAATGGCTAGGAAACCTTGACCATCTTTGATCAACGAGCTAGTTCACTAGAGGCATACTAGGGACAGAGTGTTGTCCATTTACCCACACATGTAATATGTTTCCATTTAATACAATTATAGCATGGATAATAAACGATTATCATGAACAAGGAAATATGATAATAACTAATTTATTATTGCCTCTAGGGCATATTTCCAACAGTCTCCCACTTGCACTAGAGTCAATAATCTAGTTCACATCACCATGTGATTCGCATTGTTATGAATCTAACACCCAATGAGTTCTGGGGCTCGATCATGCTTTGCATGTGAGAGAGGTCTTATACTCAACGGGTCTGCGACATTCAGATCCGTGTGTACTTTGCAAATTTCTATGTCAAACCGTAAAGACTGCTACCACACTCCACTTGGTACTATTCCAAATGGCTGCTCCACTATACGTATCCAGATTGCTACTACGAGTCATCCGGATCGGTGTTAAAGCTTGCATCGACGTGACTCTTTACGACGAACTCTTTATCACCTCCAAAATCGAGAAACATCTCCTCAGTCTTTTAGTTACTAAGGATAATCTTGCCCGATGTCCAGTGCTCCATTCCAGGATCACTTTGAAACCTTCCGGCCATACTTATAGCAAGGCTGACATCGGGTCTTTGTGCACAACATTGCATACATGATAGAACCTATGGCTGAAGCATAGGGGATGACACTCATCTTTTCTCTATCTTCTGCAGTCACTGGGCATTGAGTCTTACTCAACTTTATACCTTACAAATCAGGTGAGAACTCTTTCTCTGACTGATCCATTTTGAACTCTTTCAGAACCTTGTCAAGGTATGTACTCATTGAAAGTCTTATCAAACATCTTGATCTATGTTTATAGATTTTGATGCTCAACAATTAGGTAGCTTTATCCAGGTCTTCCTTTGAAAAACTCTTTTCAAACAACCTTTTATGCTTTCCAGAAATTCTACATCATTTCTGATCAACAATATGTCAACCACATATGCTTACCAGAAACTCTATAGTGCTCCCACTCACTTTATTGTAAATACAAGTTTCTTATAAACTTTGTATAGACTCAAAACTTTGATCACCTCATCAAAGTGTATATTCCAACTCCGAGATGCTTGCTTCAGTTCATAGAAGATTCACTGAAGCTTGCACACCTTTTAGCATCCTTAGGACTGACAAAACCTTTTGGTTGTATCACATACAACCTTTCCTCAAGCAAACCGTTAAGGAAAACGATGTTTTGACATCCATCTGCCAGATTTCATGATTGAAAGTGCAGCAACTGCTAACATAATTCCAACAGACTTTAGCATCGCTACTAGTGAGAAAGTCTCATCGTAGTCAACTCCTTGAACTTGTCGTAAACTACTTTGCAACAAGTCAAGCTTTACAAATGGTAACATTTACCATCAGCGTTTGTCTTCATTTTAAAGATCCATTTGTACTTTAACGACCAGCCGTCCAACGAGCAAGTCCACCAAAGTCTATACTTGGTTTTCATACATGGATTCTTTCTCGGATTTCATGGCCTCTAACCATTTGTTGGTTTCCGAGCCCATCATCGCTTCTCCATAGTTCGTAGGTCCATCGTTGTCCAACAACATGACCTTCAGGATAGGGTTGTCATACCGCTCAGTAGCAGTACACATCCTTGTCGACCTACGAAGTTCGATAGTAACTTGATCCAAAGCTTCATGATCATCATCATTAACTTCCTCTTCAACTCACGTAGGCTTCACAGAAACATCTTTCTGTGTTGCGCCACTTTCTGGTTGAAGTAAAGGTTCAGTAACCTCATCAAGTTCTATTTTCCTTGTAGGTCGATAGTAACTTGATCTGAAGCTTCATGATCATCATCATTAACTTCCTCTTCAACTGACGTAGGCTTCACAGAAACATCTTTCTGCGCTGCGCTACTTTCTGGTTGAAGCAGAGGTTCAAATAACCTTATCAAGTTCTATCCTCCTCCCACTCAATTCTTTAAAGAGAAACCCTTTCTCGAGAAAGGACCCAGTTTTAGCAACAAACATTTTATGCTTGGATCTGAGATAGAATGTTCACCCAACTGTTCTTAGGGTATTCTATGAAGATGCATTTGTCCGCTTTGGGTTCGAGCTCATTAGGCGAAAACATTTTCCACACAAGCGTCGCAGCCCCAAACATTAAGAAATGACAACTTAGGTTTCTATCAAACCATAGTTCACACGGTGTCATCTCAACGGATTTAGATGGTGCCCTATTTAAAGTGAATGTTGTTGTCTCTAATGCATAACCCCAAAATTATAGTAACAAAACGATAATAGACATCATAGCACGCACCATATCCAATAGAGCACGACTATGACGTTCGGACACACCATCACACTATGGTGTTCCAGGTGGCGTGAGTTGTGAAACAACCTTCACATTGTCTAAAATTGTATGCCAAACTCGTAACTTAGATATTCACCTCCACGATCATATCGCAAACATATTTATCTTCTTGTCACGATGATCTTAAACTTCACTCTGAATTTGCTTGAACCTTTCAAACGATTCAGACTTGTATTAAGTAAATATACATTATATCTACTCAAATCATCAGTGAAGGTAAGAAAATAACGATATCCACCACACGCTACAAGACTCATTGGATTGCATACATCAGTATGTATCATTTCCAATAAATCACTTGCCCGCTTCATCAAAACAGAAAACGGGGTCCTTAGTCATGTTGACCAAGAGGCATGGTTCGCATGTCTCAACCGATTCGAAATCGAATGAGTCCAAAGATCCATCAGCATGGAGTTTCTTCATGCGTTTTATACCAATATGACATTATGCGGCAGTGCCACAAGTATGTGGTACTATTATTATTAACTTTGTATCTTTTTGGCATCAATGTTATGAACATGTGTATTACTACGATCAAGTTTCAACAAAACATTCTTACTGGCTGCATGACCATTGAAGGTATTATTCATGTAAATAGAATAACCATTATTCTCTAACTTAAATGAATAACCGTGTTGCAATGAACATGATCTAATCACGTTCATGCTCAACGCAAAAAACACCAAATAACATTTATTTTAGGTTCGTCACTAATCTCGAAGGTAGAGAGAGCGTGCGATGTTGATCACATCAACCTTGGAAACATTTCCAACACACATCGTCACCTCACACTTAGCTAGTTCTCCGTTTATTTCGTAGCTTTTATTTCGAGTCACTAACATTTAGCAACCGAACCGGTATCCAATACCCAGGTGCTATTAGGAGTACTAGCAAGGTACACATCAATAACACGTAAATCAAATATACTTCTGTTGACGTTGCCAGCCTTCTTATCTACCAAGTATCGAGGGTTGTTCCACTTCAGCGACCGCTCTCCTCATAATCGAAGCACTTAGTCTCGGGTTTGAGTTCAACTTTGGGTTGCTTCACTGGAGCAGCAACTGACTTGCTATCTATGAAGTTTCCCTCCTTGCTCTTGCCCTTCTTGAAACTTAGTGGTTTTAACTAACCATCAACACTTTGACGCTCCTTCTCGATTTCTACCTTCACGGTGTCAAACATCGCGAATAGCTCAGGGATCATTATTTCTATCCCTGGCGTTTTATAGTTCATCACCAAGTTCTAGTAGCTTTAGTGATAGTGACTTGGAGAACTATATCAATCACTATCTTATCTGGAAGATCAACTCCCACCCGATTCAAGTGATTGTAGCACCCAGACAATCTGAGCACATGCTCAACGATTGAGCTATTCTCTTTCATCTTACAGGCAAAGAATCTTGTTGGAGATCTCATATCTCGCAACACGGGCACGAGCCTGAGATCCTAATTTCAGCTCTTAGAACATCTCATATGTTCCATGACGTTCAAAACGTTTTGGAGCCTCAATTCTAAGCTGTAATGCATGACGCACTAAACTATCAAGTAGTTATCAAACGTGCCTGTCAGATGTTCACAACATCTACAAACAACGCTAGAGGGTTTGGTGCACCGAGCGGTGCATTAAGGACATAAGCCTTCTGTGCAGCAATGAGGACAATCCTCAGATCACGGAGCCAGTACACAATATTGCTACCATCATCTTTCAACTCTATCTCTCTAGGAACATATTAAAGTTCAAGGGAGCTACAACGCGAGCAAGTAATCTACAACATAATTTGCAAAAAAAATACTGACTATGTTCATGATAATGAGTTCAATTAATCATATTACTTAAGAACTTCCACTCAAATTGACATCCCTCCGGTCATTCGAGTGATACATGATCCAAATTCACCAACTCAAGTCCGATCATCACGTGAGTTGAGGTGGTTACAATGGTGAACATCATCATGTTGATCATATCTACTATATGACTCATGTTCGACCTTTCGGTCTCTTGTGTTCCGAGGCCATGTCTATACATGCTAGGCTCGTCAAGTTTAACCCGAGTGTTCTGCATGTGCAACACTAGCTTGCACCTGTTGTATGTGAACATAGAGTCTATCACACCCGATCATCACGTGGTGTCTCAACACGACGAACTTTCGCAATGGTGCACACTCAGGGAGAACAAAATTTATCTTGAAATTAAGTGAGGGATCACCTTATAATGCTACTGTCGTCCTAAGCAAAACAAGGTGCATAAAAGGATTAACATCACATGCAATTCATAAGTGACATGATATGGCCATGAACTTGTGCTTTAGATCTCCATCTTGAAAGCACCGACATGATCTCCATCGTCACTGGCATGACACCATGATCTCCATCATCTTGATCTCCATCAATGTGTCACCATCGGGGTTGTCACGCCCACCATGCTTCTACTACTATTGCTACCGTTTAGCGATAAAGTAAAGCATTACATAGCGCTTAATGATTGACACGCAGGTCATACAATAATTAAAGACAACCCTATGGCTCCTGCCGGTTGCCGTACTCGTCGACATGCAAGTCGTGATAATCTATACATCACATGATCATCTCATACATCACATATATCACATCATGTAATTGGCCAAATCACATCACAACATACCCTGCAAAAACAAGTTATACGTCCTCTAATTGTTGTTGCATGTTTTACGTGGCTGCTACGGGTTTCTAGAAAGAACGATTCTCACCTACGCATAAACCACAACGGTGATACATAATTTGCTTTTCAACCTTCTCAAGGACCGCCTTTGTCGAATCCGATCCAACTAAAGTGAGAGAAACTAGCACCCGCAAGCCATCTATGCAACAAGTTGCGGTCAAGGGAACCGGTCTCTCGTAAGCGTACGAGTAATGTTGGTCCGGGCCGCTTCATCTCACAATACCGCTGAACCAAAATCCGACCAAGGGAGGAAGCAATCTAAGCATCAACGCCCACAAACCTTTTGTGTTCTACTCGAGATCTCATCTGCACATAGACCTAGCTCATGATGCCACTGTTGGGGAACGATGCATGGGAAACAAAAAATTTCCTACGCACACGCAAGATCTATCCATGATGATGAGCATCTACGAGAGGGAGAGTGGATCTACATACCCTTGTAGATCGCTAAGCGGTAAGCGTTAAGAAACGCGGTTGGTGTAGTCGAACGTCTTAGCGATCCAAATCGCTGAGCGTTCCGCGGTCTCATCACGATCCGTCCCGTGAACTCATCACAATCCGTCCTGCGAACTCATCACGATCCGTTTCGTGATCTTGATCACGATCCGTCTCGCGAACTCATCACGAGCCGTCCCGCGAACTCGTCACGAACCGTCTCGCGATCTTGATCACGGTCCTTCCGATCTAGCGCCGAACGGACGGCACCTCCGCGTTCAGCACACATGCAGCTTGATGACGATCTCCACCATCTTGATACAGCAAGAGTAAGTGGAGAGGAAGAAGAGTTAACTGGCAGCGTGACGACGCTCCGGCGATGGTGGTGGAGCAATTCCGGCAGGGCTTTGCCTAAGCACTTCAGAAAACCGATCTAGAGGAGAAACTATGCACTAGAGGAACGGGTAGCACGTGGCTGAAAATTCTGTGCCAAAACCCTAAAATCCTCTAGTATATATAGGAGGAGAGGAGGAGGAGTCTTGGCTGCCAAAAAGCCAGCCCTTGGGTCGACCAAAGTGGGGAGGAGAGGAGGACTCCTCCTCCAATCCTAGTAGGACTAGGATTCCTCCTTTTTTTTGGCCTTTTTCCACCTTTTTCCCTTTGGGCTTTTTCTCCCAGCCGCATGGGCCTTGTGTGGGACTTCCACCAGCCCACAAAAGGCTGGTATTTACTCTCCCACAGCCCATGAAGCCTCTTGGGTCGAAATACCCCTCCCGGTGGTCTCCCGGTACACTACCGGCACTCCCGGTACATTACCGATGAGCCCGAAACTTTTTCGGCGACCAAAATGGGACTTCCTATATATGAATCTTTACCTCTAGACCATTCCAGAGCTCCTCGTGACGTCCGGGATCTCATCCGGGACTCCGAGCAACCTTCGGTCACCACCATACATAACTCTATACTACTGAAACATCACCAAACCTTAAGTGTGCAGGCCCTGCGGGTTCGAGAACTATGTAGACATGACCAAGACACCACTACGGTCAATAACCAATGGCGGGACCTGGATGTCTACATTGGTTCCTACATATTCTACGAAGATCTTTATCGGTCGAACCTCTATGTCAAGGATTCAGTTAATCCCGTATGATGTTCCCTTTGTTCTTCGGTATGTTACTTGCCCGAGATTCGATCGTCGGTATCTCCATACCTAGTTCAACCTCGTTACTAGAAAGTCTCTTTACTCGTTCTGTAATACAAGATCCCGTGACTAACACTTAGTCACATTGCTTGCAAGGCTTTATTGTGATGTTGTATTACCGAGTGGGCCCTAAGATACCTCTTCGTCACACGGAGTAACAAATCCCAGTCTTGATCCATGCCAACTCAACAGACGCCCTCGGAGATACCTGTAGAGCACCTTTATAGTCACCCAGTTACGTTGCGATGTTTGATACACACAAGGTACTCTTCCGATGTCAGTGAGTTGCATGATCTCATGGTCATAGGAACATACACTTGACATGCAGAAAACAGTAGCAATAAACTGACACGATCATAAGCTACGTTTGTAGTTTGGGTCTTGTCCATCACATCATTCTCCTAATGATGTGATCCCGTTATCAAATGACATCACATGTCAATGGCTAGGAAACCTTGACCATCTTTGATCAACGAGCTAGTTCACTAGAGGCATACTAGGGACAGAGTGTTGTCCATTTACCCACACATGTAATGTGTTTCCATTTAATACAATTATAGCATGGATAATAAACGATTATCATGAACAAGGAAATATGATAATAACTAATTTATTATTGCCTCTAGGGCATATTTCCAACAGTCTCCCACTTGCACTAGAGTCAATAATCTAGTTCACATCACCATGTGATTCGCATTGTTATGAATCCAACACCCAATGAGTTCTGGGGCTCGATCATGCTTTGCATGTGAGAGAGGTCTTATAGTCAACGGGTCTGCGACATTCAGATCCGTCTGTACTTTGCAAATTTCTATGCCAAACCGTAAACATTGCTACCACACTCCACTTGGTACTATTCCAAATGGCTGCTCCACTATACATATCCAGATTGCTACTACGAGTCATCCGGATCGGTGTTAAAGCTTGCATCGACGTGACTCTTTACGACGACCTCTTTATCACCTCCATAATCGAGAAACATCTCCTCAGTCTTTTGGTTACTAAGGATAATCTTGCGCGATGTCCAGTGTTCCATTCCAGGATCACTTTGAAACCTTCTGGCCATACTTATAGCAAGGCTTACGTCGGGTCTTTGTGCACAACATTGCATACATGATAGAACCTATGGCTGAAGCATAGGGGATGACACTCATCTTTTCTCTATCTTCTGCAGTCACTGGGCATTGAGTCTTACTCAACTTTATACCTTACAAATCAGGCGAGAACTCTTTCTCTGACTGATCCATTTTGAACTCTTTCAAAATCTTGTCAAGGTATGTACTCATTGAAAGTCTTATCAAACATCTTGATCTATCTTTATAGATTTTGATGCTCAACAATTAGGTAGCTTTATCCAGGTCTTCCTTTGAAAAACTCTTTTCAAACAACCTTTTATGCTTTCCAGAAATTCTACATCATTTCCGATCAACAATATGTCAACCACATATGCTTACCAGAAACTCTATAGTGCTCCCACTCACTTTATTGTAAATCCAAGTTTCTTATAAACTTTTTATAGACTCAAAACTTTGATCACCTCATCAAAGTGTATATTCCTGAGTGGATTACGCTTCCGTTGCACATCCTCAAACCAATGGGCAAGTTGAGCGGGCTAACAGTCTCATTCTGCAAGGTCTAAAGCCTCGTCTCATGCACGATTTGGATCATGCCGCTGGTGCGTGGGTAACTGAGCTGCCGTCTATTTTGTGGGGGTTGAGGACAACGCCTAATCGGTCGACTGGACGAATTCCTTTCTTCCTTGTCTATGGTGTTGAAGCTATACTACCGACTGACTTGGCCCACAATTCTCCTCGAGTGGAGCTGTATTATGAAGCTGAAGCCGAGCAGGCCAGGAAAAATAGGGTAGATCTTCTGGAAGAAGAGCGTGAGATGGCTCTGATCCGGACCACAGCCTACCAGCAAGACTTGCGGCGCTTCCATGCAAGGAATGTCAGAAGCCGAGCGTTCCATGAAGGAGATTTGGTGCTCCGAGTGAATCGGCACCGACCTCACAAGCTAGCTCCTGCATGGGAAGGCCCATTTGTAGTCACCAAGGTGCTAAACAATGGAGCCTATCACTTATATAATCTCATGAAGCAGATGTATGAGCCACGAGCTTGGAATGCTGACCTGCTTCGACGTTTTTACACTTGAGACATTAGTTTTCTGATGTAATAAGAGTTCTTCATCAATGCAATTTGTGTCTCTGCAATTAATACCTCGTCGATTCCAACCATGCAGTTATTTACTTGGGGATACTCCGAGCGACGACCAATCCTCGCACTCGGGGGCTTAGCTGCGAAACATGTTTCGCCTAAGTTAAAAACCCTATCGGGTGGATAGCAGTCCATTCACTCGACGGCCTATTTGCGAATCCGTCTTCGCTTGGGTTCAAAAAAAAAAACTCGTCGAGACGATGGTACTCCATTCACTCGACGGCTTAGATGCGAATCGACATTCGCCTAAGTTCAAAAATACTCCGAGTGATGAGCGATCCTCACACTCGGGGGCTTAGTTGCGAATACATTTCGTCTAAGTTAAAAACCTCATCGAAGCGATGGTAATCCATTCACTCGACAGCTTAGATGCGAATCGACATTCGCCTAAGTTCAAAATACTCCAAGTGATGAGCGATCCTCACGCTCGGGGGCTTAGCTGCGAATACATTTTGCCTAAGTTAAAAACCTCGTCGAAGTGATGGTAATCCATTCACTCGACAGTTTAGATGCGAATCGACATTTGCCCAAGTTCAAAATACTCCGAGTGATGAGCGATCCTCACGCTCGGGGGCTTAGCTGCGAATACATTTCGCCTAAGTTAAAAACCTCGTCGAAGCAATGGTAATCCATTCACTCGACAGCTTAGGTGCGAATCGACATTCGCCTAAGTTCAAAATACTCCGAGTGATGAGCGATCCTCATGCTCGGGGGCTTAGCTGCGAATACATTTCGCCTAAGTTAAAAACCACGTCAAAGCGATGGTAATCCATTCACTCGACAGCTTAGATGCGAATCCACATTCGCCTAAGTTCAAAATACTCCGAGTGATGAGCGATCCTCATGCTCGGGGGCTTAGCCGTGAATGCATTTCGCCTAAGTTAAAAGCCTCGTCGACTGGATAGTAATCCATCCACTCAACAGCTTAGCTGCGAATCGACATTCACCTAAGTTCAAAATACTCCGAGTGATGAGCGATCCTCATGCTCGGGGGCTTAGCTGCGAATACAATTTGCCTAAGTTAAAAACCTCATCGAAGCGATGGTAATCCATTCACTCGACAGCTTAGGTGTGAATCGACATTCGCCTAAGTTCAAAATGCTCTGAGTGATCAGCGATCCTCACGCTCGGGGGCTTAGCTACGAATATAATTCGCCTAAGTGAAGAACCTCGTCGACTGGATAGTAATCCATCCACTCGACAGCTTAGCTGCGAATCGACATTCGCCTAAGTTCGAAATACTCCGAGTGATGAGCGATCCTCATGCTCGGGGGTTTAGCTGCGAATACATTTCGCCTAAGTTAAAAACCTCGTCGACTGGATAGTAATCCATCCACTCGACATCTTAGCTGCGAATCGACATTCGCCTAAATTCAAAATACTCCGAGTGATGAGCGATCCTCACGCTCGGGGGCTTAGCTGTGAATACAATTCGCCTAAGTTAAAAACCTTGTCAAAGCGATGGTAATCCATTCACTCGACAACTTAGATGCGAATCGACATTCGCCTAAGTTTAAAATACTCCGAGTGATGAGCGATCCTCACACTCGGGGGCTTAGCTGCGAATACATTTCTCCTAAGTTAAAAACCTCATCGACTGGATAGTAATCTATCCACTCGATAGCTTAGCTGCAAATCGACATTCGCCTAAATTCAAAATACTCCGAGTGATGAGCAATCCTCACGCTCAGGGGCTTAGCTGCGAATACAATTCGCCTAAGTTAAAAACCTCGTCGAAGCGATGGTAATCCATTCACTCGACAACTTAGATGCGAATCGACACCTAAGTTCAAAATACTCCGAGTGATGAGCGATCCTCACGCTCGGGGGCTTAGCTGCGAATACATTTCGCCTAAGTTAAAAACGTCGTCGACTGGATAGTAATCCATCCACTCGACAGCTTAGCTACGAATCGACATTTGCCTAAGTTCGAAATACTCCGAGTGATGAGCGATCCTCACGCTCGGGGGCTTAGCTGCGAATACATTTCGCCTAAGTTAAAAGCAAAAGCAGTCGAACAGACGATTGAAAGCCAAAGCACAAGCAAAATCCAAAGGATAAAACCGCGGATAAACGTCTTGTGTAGAAGCAAATGTGTTCAGGCCTAAGGCCTGAATAAAGTTTTAAGGGATACCGTTCCACTCGTCATACCGAGGCAAATTTAACTGTTTTTTCCAAAGACTCAAGTCTCTAGGCAGGCGACGGACTGGTAGGCTCGACAAAAGTGTCCAGATCGATGTCGTCGGCGATTCTGGTGGCCGCCTCGATGAAGGTTTCCATGAAGTCGTCGAACTGGAGTTTCTTCGTGTTTACCACTTGGAGCTCCTTCAACTTCTCCTTCCTCACGTCCCTGCAATGGACCCTGACTAGTGACAACGCCACGTCGGCCCCGCAACGAGCAGCAGATTTTTTCCAAGCTTGCACTAGACTGGGAAGTTCGTTCAAAGGAGCCATCATGGAGTTGAGGTCGAGCTGAAGAGTGTCCTCAGGCCATAGCTCCTTGTCGATTCTTTCCATGATAGATTTCAGTTGAGCGATATAGGCCTGGGCACCCTAGAGTCGAAAGTTAAGCCGCATCATGTTCATCACCACCGCATCAGCAACTGGCGACTTGGTGGGGTCAAGCATGGGCTCAATCTCCTCTGTTTCCTTTTCAAAGTCCTGGAAGAATTCTGTTGAAGAAGGGGAATCGGTGAACTGCAACCCTCATTTTTTTGCAAATGTCAGTGGACAAGAAATACTCACCGTCGAGCAGAAGATACATCTTCCTCAAGAATTTGCCCAGATGCCTCTCCAGGCCATTACTCCTCTTGGTTAGTTGCTCGGCCTTCTTGACAAGATCCGCACGCTCCTGCTTCAGCTTGGCGTTCTCCTCTTCCAGCTTCTGGACGGCCTCCAACTTCTGCTCTGCAGCTTCAGTTTTGTCCTTGGCCACTTGTTGGGCGTCAGCAAGTGCTTTTTTCCTTCTCCTCCAGTGCCCTCTTCATGGAATCTAAAGAAACAACATTGTTGAGTCGCACTTGGAGTCGACGGTTTTCATTGCGCACGTCTGTTTGAGCGAGAGAACTCGGTTCAAAACATGAAAAAGAGGAAGATGGGAATGCTGTCAGTCAGCACTTATTACCTCCTAGAGACTTCAACTCAGCACGTGCTCGCTCCAGGGCGTTGTTGGCAACCGCCAAGTCCACCTGCAATTGGTTCTTCTCCTCCTCCATCTCCTTGTACTGCGTCCCAAGTTCGCAGGCCGTCTGGAACCAACAAAAGACAGGAGTTCAATCAGCAAGGAGTTCTTGGACAGTCGACTGAGTTATTAAAACCGACGAATGCCCGTGTTAGAAGAATTCAAACAGAAAGCTATCTCTATTAAGACCCTTGCCGATGCAAGCACTCGACAGTGGTCTCGGGGACTACACCCAGTGGGTGTGCTAAGAGCTCCCCCACTGAGACGGTTAACTCTCGATCCGTCGAGTAACTCGTCAGAAAACACACTCGACAAGGTCAGCCATGTCGTGACACTCGACCCGTCGAGTGTCGCACCCACCCTACTCCATAGAGTGCAACCTATCCTTATGCAGCGTCATATCATGGTTTGTAAATAATATCCATGAAACCTGCAAGGTAGATGCGGAATGGTGTGATTCAAGGAGAAGTGTATCCTGTATACAATAGACTCTAAGACCCCTGTCGATGCAAGCAATCGACAACGGTCTTGGGGACTACACCCAGTGGGTGCGCTAAGAGCGCCCACACTGAGACGGTTAACTCTCGATCCGTCGGGTAACTCGTTGGAAAAAAAACACTCAACAAGGTCGGTCCTGTCGTGACACTCAACCCGTTGAGAGACGCACCTCCCCCACTCTATGAAGTGCAGTCAATCCCTATGCAGCGTCATATAATGGTTTCATAATAATATCCATGAAACCTGCAAGGTATCTATGGAGTGGTGTGATTCGAAGACAAAGTGTATCCTGTATACAATAGACTCTAAGACCCCTGCCGATGCAAGCAATCGATAGCGGTCTCGGGGACTACACCCAGTGGGTGTGCTAAGAGCACCCCCACTGAGACGGTTAACTCTCGATCCGTCGAGTAACTCGTCAGAAAACACACTCGACATGTCGAGCGACAATAGTACCATGTGTACTATCAATCCTAATCCTACTCAACTACAACCCGATCCATTCGACTGGTGAAAGTTCAAACATTCTACGTTGATCACGCACTGGGTGTACGACAGCCAAGAACTCAATCGATAATGGACTTACAATCGAACTTACTCGGACATTGGTGCAGAGGGCTGCGCTGACGTCAAAAGCCAGTTTGCTGGCCTCATACACCTCCTTGGTCCTCAGCATGAGTTGCTCCGCCTGGATCATGGCTTCCTTTGCAGCTCCGGTTTGGTCTTTCAGGGTGTGATGCAGAGGGAAGGTCGTCACAGGTGGGGTCAGCGTAGTCGCTGGAGCAGCTGGGGCAGCCTGAAGAAGCCCGGTCAGAGCCGACGTCACGACGGTCGAGACAGTTGGAGGAACATACGATAGAGGAGTCACAGGCTCAATCCTGGGTTGCATCGAGTCACCTCTCCTCTGGGAAGACTCCACATTTGAGCACTGAGGTGCTTGCGACGATGACGCCCTTCGAGTGCGAGCGCGCGAAGTGTCCAACGGCCCCTCATCGTCCTTCACTTGAATGACCTCTACAACAACCGACAACATCAACATCTGCATGTGTCGAGTCCCATTCGGACAAACTAACAACTTTCTTACCTCTATGAGAAGTGGCAGCTTCAGCGGTATCAACATCCATTGCGTCCTCTTCATCTCGACGAGGCAAGGTCATAGATGTTGCAGCTCTGATGGATTAGACAACTTTCACTCAGATATAACTCAAGACTTCAGTCGTCAGAACAATTCGGAAATGAACACTTACGTGGAGACGACAGGTACGGCCACCCTCATACGGGGCAGTGCTTTGCAAGGCTTGGAGGTGGCTTGCTTGGGATGCTTGGCCAGTCTTTCATTCGACTCGACAGTTGAGGGGCGGCTCCGCTTTGGGTTCTTCTCGCTTGGGCCTGGGGCCTTGTCCTCAGCAGCTGCCGGGTCATGGAGGGCCTTAGTGCGGCCTTCGCGACGAGGGGGCGCCTCGACTCCTTCCTCTTCGCCAGAATCTTCATATTCATCCTTAGAGTTGGAAAGTCCATCGCCGTCCATGCTGTCACCCTCGCTCACCACGTCGTCATGCACATGGTTCCCGTTGGGAACGAGCGAGTGCATGTTCGTCCATTCCTGCATAATTCAAACAAGAGAGTCAGACTACAAGTCAATACATCACTCGATGGTATAAATGTATCAATCGACATCACACGTCTCACCAGGTTCTTCGGTGGGTTTTCAGCCGAGTAAGGCCGGATCCTCTTGGCTCCCGAGGGGTTGTCACAAGCCCCAGTGATGCTCCGAAGCCACTGCTCGACAGTCTCCTGTGTAACTTCTTCTGGATGCGTCCTGGTCGAGTCCCCCGGGCCTGCGTAGTGCTACATGGTGTGGTCTCTGGCCTGGAGTGGCTGTATACGTCGACTGAGGAACGTTTCAATCAGATCCATGCCTGTCACCCCGCCCCGGATCAGCCGAACCACTGTCACGACTAGGATACCTACCTGGACATGCTCCTCTTCGGTCACCTTCAGGGACTTGGGGGCAGCGGGTCGGTTAGGTGAAAACGGGAAGACCAGTCGACATGTTGGGTGGTGCTACATCTTTGCAGTAGAACCAGGTCGACTGCCAGCCTCGGATAGACTCGGGAAGAGTAATGGCAGGAAAGGAACTACGTTGCCATTTCTGGACCCCTAAACCTCCACACAACTGGAGCACGTGAGTCTTCCCGTTGATGGCAAGGATTGTCTTCACAGTCTGTGATCTGACCGTGAAGAGATGTTTAAACAACCCCCAATGGGGAGAGCACCCCAGGAAACACTCGCACAAGGTGATGAATGCAGACAAGTACGCCATGGTATTCAGCGGAAAGTGATGCAGTTGCGTACCAAAGAAATTCAGAAATCCCCGAAAGAATGGATGGGGTGGCATGGAGAAACCTCTTTCTACATGGGAGAGGAGAAGAACTCGCTCCCCGTCACGCGGCTCCGGCTCGCGCTCCTCCCCCGACAGCCTCCAGGCGCCGTCTGCCACCAGCCCGTCGGAAACGAGGCCCTCAAGGTCGGCGCGAGTGACAACAGAGGGGAGAAAATCCCCCTGCATCCACCCTGCTGGCGCGATGAACCGAGCAGTTGAGGGCTTCTTGCCCTTGAGCTTCGACGTCCCCTTCTTTGCGCGCTCCAGCTTCTCCATCGCGTTCTTCGTCATCGAAGCGGCGGCTCTGGTGGGAGGAGAGTGGTGTGCTGTGTTGGGGAGCAGAGGAGGCGGAGGAAGAGAGGGAGGATCGGCGGAAGGTACTGTGCAATCCG
Organism: Hordeum marinum; assembly: GCA_022496015.1. Lineage (NCBI taxonomy): Eukaryota > Viridiplantae > Streptophyta > Magnoliopsida > Poales > Poaceae > Hordeum > Hordeum marinum. The sequence continues at coordinate 269,054,719 of CM039674.1, read as the reverse complement.
CGGCTCAGGAAGCTTTATATGTTGCCGAGTGTCTCACTAACCAGTGGGCCTGCGAGATAACCGCACACGCCATCCGCTGATGATGCCCAGTGCGTGGCGAGATGACCGGCGTGAGAATCGAGGCATTGTGCCTCCACTTTCCCTGATCGTGGCATCATCTTTGTGCGTGCACGCGCTTCCCAAATTTTCGTATACCGGAAAATCCGGGCCCGTCAGACCGACCTGTCACCTCCCCAAGATGCGCTCGATTCACTCGGACACTTTTAAGTCTAAATGGATCCACGTGAGCGGAGAAGAATTCAATCGTCGTAAATTTCGTTGAAGACCCGAATATCATTCGGAAGATTTGGCGTGTCGATCCTGAATGAATGCTAAAGCTCAGAGTTCAATCGACGCAAGTTCCATGGAAATTCCAAATATCATTCGGAGGATTTGATGCACTAACTCAAGGATTATGTTGATACCTCCTTACACCACTCAAACCCGATCCATTCGAGGGCTAATGACGAGGATATGGAGCTAGGGTAGGGTCCTAGGCAAGGCCCACATACCCTACCTAAGGACACCACATGGGAGGATTTGAAGATCAAGCATGAACTTCCGAGTGGATCCCTGGAGACATTCAAAGTCACTCGATAGTAATCCACTCGGAGACTCCCGCTCTCACTTGGCAATCGCATGTCACTCGACAGCCCTCGCTTCACTCGACGCTAGAAGACCAGGAGCCATCATCAAGAGCCCAACAGGCAGACGCTGGCTTAATGGCCCTTAATAGCTTTTACTACGTACGTTACCTGTAATGGCAGACTTTACACCCCACGACCAGACCCTTTGATGCGGGGCCATTATGAGGGGCAACGAAATCTATATAAGCCACCCCTCCCCTCCTGCACAAGGGTTAAGAAAACTATTGTAATCTCTACATTCCACTCGACATAAAGCTCCCGAGCACTAAGACGTAGGGCTGTTACCTCCACGAGAGGGGCCTGAACTCATACATCTGTGTGTACACCCTCGCCGTAGCTAAGACTCTGCCCTCTCCATTCATACCCCTACCATCTACTATCAGGCTCATTCCCACGATACTTCACTAGACTATGCACATCACCATTAGTGGCAAGCCCTGTGAAGATGAATTTAAATAAAATTTTGTCGCCCACAACTTAATCTCGGTATTGAATGAACCATAAAGACCTTAATGATTGTTGTGATGTCACCCACCACCTGCTTGGAGTCAGAAAAAAGTGATAAAATTATGGATAAGATGATCTTTTTTAGGGCATGTCCAAGACGAACCTGCAAACCTCCCGCAACCATCTCGACTGCGTGGTTCGGACTGCGAGAGCCATCCAACGCCAACCTATATCGGTCCGCGGAGCGGTCTGGGCGTGATTTCTCCTGCAAACCGGAGACAAACATGTGGGAGGTTTGCAGGTGTATGGACACAAAAAACGTCGCTATCTACCCATTGGCCCACCCAAAACGAAGGTGGAGACCACACTTTTGTAGCAAAGCACTGCCTCCGTGCCAAAATCTCCAACTTCTCTTCATTCATTCCCCACCACTCTCCACCCAATTCCCACTCTTTTCTCCCACTTCTATCCTTCCTTCCATCGTCGACGCATGGAGCCATTAGAGAACCTGTCAAAGATTGAGCTGGTGGAGGTGCCGGAGGATGCACGCGTCACGCTCGCCCAGATTATCAACATTGCGATGCGTCAGGATCATTACATCAAAGCGAAGGTCACAAAGTTGGAGAAGCTAAAGAAGCGGTTGGCCACCGGTGGGCCTGCTGGTGGTGATGGGAGTGGAGGTCATGGAGGTGGGCGTGGATGTGGTGGACGCCTGAAGATGGGCGTGGAGGTCACGGAGGTCGGAGATTTACAAGCCGCCGTACTACTAAGCCGCCAAGCAGCTCGACACACCCGCCGGTATGGTGTCTTACATCATCATCGTCAAAATAGCGCCACTCTTCTCCGAGTATTCTTAGCTGCAGCTGCAATGGATGCGAGCAACGCCCGCGAAGCAGATGGGTGCTCACACGTTGTTCGCTGCAATTCCTAGAGCCCGGGAGTTAGTGTATGACGCGGACAAGGAGATGCTCGACATCATCCATGTTGGAGGAGAGGGGGAGGGTTCTATGAGGACGTGCAGATGGAAGACTCGGTTCCCACCGAGTCCGGCAACTACCAGTAGCAGTCCTACAGCCATACGGCCAAGGAGCAGACACAGACTAGCGATGTCATAGAGCAACAACAACATTGGGACACCGGAGAGAAGCAACCTGATGGGTAAGAGGAGGAGGAGAGGGACGATGACAATGATGATCCAGATGATACAGCTGACGATCCGAAGAAGAAGGGAAGAGGAGAAAGCTTCAACATGCGGGAGGACGAACTACTGTGCGAGACATGGTTGGCCACTAGCCTTGATCCGTTCCATGGCACGAAGCAAAAGGGAACAACCTTTTGGATGAACATTTACATATGGTTACATGAACACAAGCGTTTCGCACACAACACCGAGTCGGTCATCCGCAACCGTGAATGGAAGTCCCTCAACCATCGATGGTACATGATACGTCTCCAACTTATCGATAATTTATGAAGTATTCATGCCATATTTGCCTATGTTTACAATACTTTTATATGGTTTTGATGCACTTTATATGATTTATTTAGAACTAACCCGGAATGACGTTGTTTTCACTAGAATTACTGTGGTGTTGTGTTTTGTGTAGAAAATGAAATTTCTCGGAATCGCCCGAAACTTTTTTGTGATTTTTTTCTGGTGGGAATAAGAAACATTGGAGAAAATAACCACCGGAGTGGGTCCACCCTTCGGCCACAAGCCAACAAGGCGCAGCACCAGGGGGGCACTGATATGTGGTGGGCCCCTCGTGGCTCTGTTTGGTGTGATTGCAATGCTGAAAAATCCTATAAATTCCAGAAACCCCAGAAATAAAGAGAGACTCCTCGTTCCACCGCCGCAACTCTCTGCATCAACAAAAAATCAATCTGGAGGCGTGTCGGTATCCTGCCGGAGAGGGTAGATCATCTCATGTGTCCATCTTCATCATCCCGGCGGAGGCCATGATGAGGAGGGAGTAGTCCACCCTCAGGACTGACGGTTTATACTAGTATCTATGTGTTCAATCTCTCTCTCTCTCTCTCTCTCTATTTCTCGTGTTCTTGAGATAGCATGATCATGATGTATCATGGGCTTTGTTAATATAGTTGGATCATATGACGTGTTCCCCTTGCTATCTTGTTGTGATGAATTGAATCTTTCCCTTTGAGATCTCGTTATGTCGGATTGAATATTGGATTTGAAAACCCTTCATGTACATATTGTGTGGGATACCCATAGTGACATTGGGGTATTCTATTCATTCACTTGATATATGTTAAGGCATCAACTTGCGAATTCCGGTGACCTTGGGAATCTATGCATAGGGGTTGATTGCACGTTTTCGTACCACGTTCTCCGATAGAAATCTTGGGGTGCTCCTTTAAGTTCTTTGTGTTGGATTGAATATGATAGATCTGAAATTGTTTGATGCATCTCCCATAATTTACCCACGGATACTTGAGGTGACATTGGAGTATCTAGGTGACATTAGGCTTGATTGATATGTATCATTGGTGTTATTTTACTACAAACTCTAGGGCTGTTTGTCACACTTATAGGAATAGCCCAAATGATTGATCGGGAAGGATAACTTTGAGGTGGTTCTACTACCTACACCAGTTTCATCTATTTGTTCTCAGCTAGATATTAACTTTGGAGTGATTCTTTGTCTCACGTTGAGGGATGATCATATGATTCAACTATGTTAGCATTGTTGGGAGATTGCACTATCGAAAGTATGAACCTTAGGCCTTATTTCCAAGAATTTTATACACTGTTTTACTTGTTGTTTTACATTTTCTACCTTGCTGTTTTTATATTTTCAGATTACAAAAGCCTACATCTATCATCCATATTGCACTTGTATCATCATATCTTCGCCGAACTAGTGCACCTATAGAATTTGCCATTGTATTGGGTGTGTTGGGGACACAAGAGATTTCTTGTATTTGATTGCAGGGTTGTTTGAGAGAGACCATCTTCATCCTACACCTCCCACGTATTGATAAACCTTAGGTCATCCACTTGAGGGAAAATTGCTACTGTCCTACAAAACTCTGCGCTTGGAGGCCTAACACGAGTCTACAGGAATAAAGTTGCATAGTAGACATCAGTACATCATCCAAGAGGCCATCTTCAAGTATTTCGGGCACTTGAAGCAGCTCATCGCACGATGGCCTAGCGGTGCAAAAATCATCGAGCAAACAAGTGGGTGACTTGTCGAATATTCTTTACATTCATTGTTCACTAGCCAGACATGTATTGTTTTGTTGCTAACTAGACGGATATGCATGCTCGACATTGTTTCACTTTTGTAGCCTACTCGTCTTGTGTGTTGTATAAGAAGTTGGAGAAGAAGTCTTTCACCATCCAGGATTGTTGGTTGAAGTTGAATGGGCAACCGAAGTGGAACCTTTTCATTGCCTAGACTGCCGTCCAAGCAACGAGGAAGAAATGGGTGACCCTACCGATCCAACCCAACAACCGTCGAAGAAGGTTAGAAGAAAGCTACAGGGAAAGAAGTGGGAGTAGGAGAGGTCGAAGCGGGAAGGTGAGGCGGCCAAGATGGTGGAGAAGTTTGAGGAAATTTTGGTGAATAAGGAGGAGGCATGCATGAGGTGCTCCGAGATCAAGGAGGAGAAGAAGGTAGAGAGCTTCAAGCTGTTGATGGACCTGACGGACAAGAAGCTCGCACTTGAAGAGAGGAGGACCATGATCGAAGAGACGAAGGCCGCGCTCGAGGAAAAGAGGATGAAGACCGCTGCCAATGCGGAGGACGCCAAGATGTCGCCATTGAATGTCGACTCTTTGGATGCCAACGCGGGAATGATCGTGCAACTCGTCCGCTTCTAGATGTTGCAATGACAGAAAGAGGCGTTGGCGGCCCCGACACATTATGAGGATGCGGTGGAGGCGGGGGCAGACGAGGAGGCTTCTTCGTACGCAACCGCTACTACATCTTCTTGACCGGGGAGAAGCTGGTTGGGATTGCCGGTCTGGCTGGACAAAAATGCACGGACTGTCAGACTCATGTTCTTTTGGAATCAGCCATGTAAAGACTAAGCATATTTACCTTATTTTGTTATAATCGGGCATGCAATCTGGGCATGCGGCGCGCAGATCGGGCTATATTTAAATTTTAATTTTCTGGCGGACAAATACAAGTTATGGTTGCATGTCGTCCTCCCGCATCCGTTTCTGCGTAGTGGTCCCCGTGTTTGTAGATGGATGCGGAAGGAAATTTGCGAATTGTCGTTGGAGATATCCTTTGCGATATGGCCTCCATCTATCATAAGAGATGAGCTTCCAAGATAGTTGCAATTGTAATCATGGCACACAACAGTTGTGGATCCACCTTGGTCGGTCCTAGGCTCCTAGCACGCCTGCATCAACAAGATATTTTTGCAAAACCTCGATGTAGTGCTTTAGGTTGTGCCCGGATATGTCTTCGTGCGGTGTTATTTTTTTTTGAAAGATCCAGCATCACAACCATTCGTTGATAATACTAATAAAGGAATTAGGTATTCTTGGTCTATCATGTTATTTTGCAAAAAATTCTCTCAAGTTTCTAGTAATCAACTCGTAATATTAATCGATTTTTAAAAATCCATATATTTGTAATTCTAACTCCAAATTTAACATCTTATATAATAAATTTTCTTAGAAAAATATGTAGAATCTAAATATGATATTATTTTATTTGTAAACCATTTAAAAATGCTATTTACGATGAAACCTTAATCAATAGCGCATGATCAAGCTTTCCTTCATACCGGTGCCTATCTGAATTGAAAATGGACCCTTTGGCAAAAACCAGGATGGGGAATAAATACAATATATATAACCACGCATGCACGCCTCGTCAAAACCTCACCGAAAAAATTGATTTATCATCCTATGTCGAGAGGGAGACGTCTTAAGACTAACACCATTCAAACATATTGTGATGGTGTGAACACTGAGGCCAGCATCAACGAGAGTGGGAAGAAGGATAAATAGAAATAAAAACACCATTCAAACATATTGTGATGGTGTGAACACTGAGGGCATCGTCAACGAGAGTGGGAAGAAGGATAAAAAGAAATACAGATGGGATGCCATGTGTTGAAATAAATGACATGGACCTATGGACTCATGATTACTAGATTAATGAGTGTTTTTTCACCCATTGCAATGCACAGGCTCATTTGCTAGTCGTTGATAATAACAGGAAGCAACAGAAAACAACAAGGTGATAAAGGTCCTAGGACCAGAAGATCCGAAGATCAAAGAAAAAGAAAAACAACAACCCTAATAGCTGCAACCCAACACTCCATACAATCCATACTAGACAGCGCAGCTCCGACTCCGATGATGAACTACGGAGGAAACAAGGCGAGGTTGGCATCACGGAGGGTCTCCGAATGAACCGCTTGTCACGCCCCATCGTATACCATCGACCCCTCACCGAGGCTTTGACTTTTAAGCAACACACACAGTCAAGGTACACCCACGGACACAACGGAGAAGAAGAGACGGCTACCAGGACCAAGGCCATGCCTCCGACATTGGTCACCGCCGTCATCATTGCCATAAAAGCCGCCGTGCATGTCGAGTCATAGGAAGCACCAAAGGGATCAAAGTCTTCAAGACGACGCCCTAAAGAGGGGAATGACGTTGAAGATAACCTCACCGCCCGACGATACAACAGGATCTGGGCTTTCGCCTGAAGGACTTGATCCAGGAGAACTGGTTGTGAGATTCCCAACGACGCCTCCAAGGAGCATAACAACGCCCACATGCGTCATCACCGTCGGTCGGCCAACACCGGCCAGGCTTTGACCCGAGAAGCCACTCCCGTGCAACAGTCCGAGGTCAGCCCGTACCTCCATAGGACCGCGCAGCCCCCACATAGCGAGCATGCCACTGCTGTGTAGGGCCACATGCAATCCTCCCAACGACGGGCCTCCAGAGACCAGATCAGGTCCTGCACCCTGCATGCAATCGCGATCGGAGCCTCCCTACTCCAACAAGCGGTAAACCAGGAACCACCAGCTGTCGGCAATGCCCTCCCGGGTGGCCAACATCGGACGACCTGGCAGATCTAGCCCCCCCTCCCCCCCGCACTTGGCCGCCCCCGACACGCCTGCAGCACCCCCTACGCGGCCACGCTTGTCATAGTCCTTGTGTCTCGTGCCACTCCCTCCGGTGCTAGATCCATGCCCCCGAGACTTCACCGCGAAGCCTTCCTCCTTGGAGGCGCGAGATCCATGGCCTCCCCGACACTACCTTGCACCGCTGTCGTACGCGCGCCTCCACGTGCTCGAGCACAGCAACCCTAGCCCGTGTGTGCACCGGCGCGTGAGCAGTGTCCTAGATCCCATTGAGATGAGCATCCCGCGCCGCGAGATCTCAGATGGGAGGAGGAAGTCCCCCGCCGCTAAGCCGTGCGGGCTTTGCCCGATGACCTCCGTCGGCGGCAGTAAGGGGAAGAGGGCCGATGGATCTCCGCTGGCGTCGGCTAGGTTTCGCCCCCTGGTCATCCGCGGGAGCGACCCGAGGGGACAAGCGATCTTTACCCGTGCGGTGTTATATGATCCATGCCTTGGAATCACATGTACCTTCTCCTTCAGAACATCATGCTCAAAAATGAACCTGTCAATAAAAGCATGTGTTGCTTGTGGGCTTTGGAATATTCCTTCATAAGTGGACTTTGGAAGATTATTTGTGGACTTTGGAAGATTATTTGTGGAATTTGGAAGGGTTAGTGATGCTCGTATAATGGGTTGGTCGGTCTTTTCTGTTAGCCCAGATCTCTCCTGATATAGCCCAGATAGTGATCAACCATTTGAGCTTGTCGTGTAATGCCAATGGTGTGAATTAGGTCGATGAAAAGTGGGACACAAGCCATGCAAAAAAATGCTAAGAAAAAAATCATTACACATGGGCATCTACATGCTTTGTTGAGTAACTCGAAGCGAGCAGACGAGAAAGATAACGAGTACATGTGTGATCGAGCTCAAAATAACCCTTTCACATTTTCTTCACCAAGTTCTATGTACAACAAATTTATGTCCAAATACTGTTCAAAAATATAAGATGTGATATCTTTCCTGTGAATAGGATGTATATAGACACATTTTAATGTGTTTGTTCATTCAGTTTATATGTAGTCCATACTAAAATGCTCAAAACATCTTATATTTGTGAGGAGAGAGTACTATTTTAAGAGATTTATGTCATATAACTATGCAAATGTTTGCATACCTTTGTGATTCAAGCAAAAAATTATCGTGTTGCTACTATATGACTTTGAGGAAAAAATGATCTCATATGCTTCTTTATATTATTGACGAGACCAATAGTTTGTATCCCGCGAGGTCAATGTGCGCTTATCGCTTCACTCACTAAGCTTGTAGCTCGTTTCTTAATAAACAAAACCAACCATTATTTTTAGTTCGTTAAATTTATTGGGTTTAATGAAAAAGCTAACGAGCTTCACAAGCAGTTCATTAAGCTCGTTACTACACCATGTCCAATATGCTTTTTTTTAGGCCATAACATTTTATGGCACGAGAACTAGACAGTAATCTAGTGACAAGGGACACAGTAACGCATCTTGCTCCCAGGGTTCGACTCTCGTTGGAAGCTAATTTCTGACACATCAACCAGGTAGGCTCCTTCTATAAAAATATGTCATGGGTGCTAACTCCCACAAATCGTTCTTTTTTTACCTTTTTGTGGCACCTCAACCAATCTAATCAACCTAATCGACTCATCCCAACCAATAGAAGGGAGCAAACTAGCGCACCTCTTCTATAGTCATCATATTCCCTCGTAAAATTACTCCCGCACTCTCAGCCTGCAAGTCATACCACATCGTAATTTGTTAATGAGCACTTGCAAGTAAACCTGGGCATTCATCGAGGCGGGACGGGCTTCGGACCGGGTTTTATAAAGCCCGAACCAAAAATCCAAGGCCCGAGCCCAGCCCGGCCCGATTAAAATATGCAATATGCAGGCGAGAGCCCGGCCCGAACGAACTAAAAAAGGCGATTTTTGGGTTGGGCCTCCGTGTAAAATGTTGTTTTCAGTAAGCACGAGCACGACCCGAACTGCTGCCCGGGCTTGAAATTCCGGCCTGAACCTAAAGCCCGTCCCGACCCGGCCCGGGGCCTGGTCGCCAGGTTTACTTGCAAGTGCTCACTAGCTTTGGACGAGAAGAGTTAACTGTAACTAGCACAAGCTTAACTAGCGAGCAGGTGGGTGATCAACCCCCGGAGCCCATTTTACTACTGAAGAACACAACAATTTTTATTCCAACATCAAAGTTTCTATGCGGCAATGTGGGCTATTCCTGTTCCTATTTTCTCAGCAATTGCATTCTTATTTTCTTGATATGAGTTCCAAATCAAATATTCACTATATCAACATTAGATCTATTTACACTGACGCATTTAATACAACGCGATTCAAATGTGTATGTATTATATTTGCAGAAAGGATACAAAGAAAGGCGAATGGACTAATTTACACACAGAGGACAAGTCCCCGAGGCTCTAAACGGAGGGAGCGGATGAATCCCTTCATCTTGGCTCACAACGCGGCGAGACCGAGAAATTCGACGGCGGACTTGGCCATGATGGCGGTGAACTCCTCAAAGCTGATGGAGCCGTCGCCGTCTGTGTCGGCCTCGCGCATCATGTCGGTGAGCTCCGCGTAGCAGATGGGGTGCCCCATTTGCGCCATGGAGCGCGCGAGCTCGGCGGCGGAGATGTACCCGTTACCGTCGCGGTCGAAGGCGCGGAAGGCCTCGGCGAGCTGCTCGTGATCGACGGCGACAGCAGGGCGACCGGGCCCGAGGAGCAGCTGTGAGAGGGAAGAGGCTAATTCGTCGAATTCCACGGTTCCGTTGCCGTCGGCGTCCATGGAGGCGATGAGCGTGTGGATCTCGTCCCCCGCGGCGGGGCGGAGACCAAGCGAGCGGAGCAGCGCGGCTATCTCGAGCTTGGTGAGACTGCCGTCGCCGTCGAGGTCGAAGCGGAGGAAGAGCTCCCGGAGCTGCCCTAGCTGCTCGTCCCGGAGGCGCGCACGACCGCCCTCGGTCGCCGAGGGCGGTGTCTCCTGGCCGGCGTCGGAGGGGACGGACATGAATACCGAGCGTCTCGCACGGGTGGCGGTTGTCCTCGTCGCCGCCGCGTGCGCCCTGGTTGTTGGTTGGGCGCGTGCGCTTCTCCTTTCTTCTCGGACGTGGTCTTCGGGGGCGGGGCGATGGCTCTGCATGTTGCGTGGCGTGGCCACGAGATCTGACCATTCTTTCCGTCGGGATCTCGTTTTCAACTTCTGATGACGAGGTCGTTTTATTTTCACCTTTGCTGTCTCGTTGCACTAATTTTAGACTCTTATTATCTCTATATATGGGTGCATGCAAGATGCAGGTTTTCTTCTTCTTTTGAGTACTGTAAGTCTGCAAGATGCAAGTTCGAAACCTGAGGTTCACTTGCAATAATCCTACACCTACGAAAGGTTCTACGTAAACTTACTTAACCTTCCACAGATCCTATCTCTCCCCCCAGATTTTAACCGACGTGGGTCCTAGCCGCTGATCAAGACCCAATTAAGTACCACCACATAAGCTTCTACGTAAAATTATCAGGTAGGGTTGCGTTAAGTGTAGCATTGCTCGTCCACGTGTGCACGTTCTGGATGTCCGATCGACTGGCCGCAGGAGACAGCATACACACTAAACGGCAAGGTAAGTCTTCATCCATTACATACATATTCCCTATGTAAACTAATATAAAAACGTATCGAACACTACTTTAGTAATCTATAAAAGCTTTTATATTAGTTTAAAAAGGGAGTAGCTTTTTATTTATAACAGTACCATACATATGAGCATATACTCATTACTATGAACGCACGAAAGTACATCATATTCTTATAAGAATTTCCGATAGACTAAACCGACACATCATCTTGAGATTGACGAAGCCGTTGCTGACGCCTTCATAGTCAAACAAAAACGTCTCCTGTCCTGAAAGGCCTGAAATAAATTCAGAAAATACGAGTATCATTACTAAATTTAAAACTTAAACTCTGATAGACTAAAGATACCATTATATTTTTCAGAAAATACGAGTATCATTACTAAATTTAAAACTTAAACTCTGATAGACTAAAGATACCATTATATTTCTAACCATCTATATAAATTAGTTCACACGTACATAGTTTCTACATGTATGGATGCATGCATGAAGTAAATATAAACCTTTTTTTTTTTGGAAATGGAGGCATGCCCCCGTCCTCTGCATCATGAAGATGGATGCAGCCAAATTATTAAAAATCCATAAAGTAGCGTCATAAAGGTCTTACAGCTCGCAAACGGAGCAGAAACAAAGCAAAAAAAGAAAAATACATGATGACAAAAGCAACCGCTACGGTAATATGAAGGATAAGCTCCGTAGACTCCTATCATGTTATGCGAGCGCCATCCGAACCGGTTGAATATAACCCGAGCTACCATCTCCCATTGGTTGCACCCAGTAACCAAAGGCTCCCTGGAGTCCATAGGAGTGAGTAAGGACCACGTACGGATCCAAGCTCTAGCTCTGAAGATGACCTGCATGAAAGTTAAAGTGTGTTGTCTGTTAAAAATCATATCATTCCTGCAATTCCATATAGCCCATAATAGCGCGTATATTCCAATCCGAATATGAGCCACAGTAATCTGCCCAACCCTAGCTAACCACGTCCCAAACAAGGACGCAATATCGACTGGAGGATTAATGTTAAAAGCTATATGAATCGTTCTCCAGAGTAGTTTGACAAGTGGGCATTCAAGAAATAAGTGTTGTATTGTTTCATCATGATCACAAAAACAACACCGCGAACTTCCTACCCATCGCCTTTTAATTAAGTTAACTTTTGTGAGTATCACTTGCTTGTGTACAAACCACATAAAGATTTTAATCCGCAAAGGAACCTTAACCCTCCATATGTGCAGCGACCTTGAGATTGGGCCAGAATTAATCAAATCCATATAGAAAGATTTCACCGTAAAAATCCCATTCTAAGCTAACTTCCATTGTATCGAATCCGGCTGGTCGGAAAGTTGAACTTCTATCAATCTTCGAACCAAATGCATCCAGGCATTCCATCTCTCACCAACTAACGCACGTCGGAACTGGATGTTCAGGGGAATAGTTTGGAAGACCGTGCCTACGTAATCCTCCTTACGTTGCACAATATTATAAAGAGTGGGATATTGAATGGCCAGAGGCGTCTGTCCTAACCATGTATCTTCCCAAAATCTTGTTGACATCCCATTGCCAACCAAGAATTTGACCCTGCGAAAGAACAAGTCCATCGTTCGCATAAGTCCCTTCCAGAACGGCGAGTCAGTCGGTCTCATGGTAACCTGGGCTAATGTTTTGGAGGATAAATACTTATTGCGCAGGATTTGTGACCACATACCCTCCGGCTCTGTCTCTAGCATGTATAACCATTTGCTCATAAGACATTTATTCTTAATTTCTAAGTTCTCAATACCGAGACCCCCTTGTTCTTTAGGTCGGCAAAGGATATCCCATCGCGCAAGACGGTATTTCCTCTTGGCCTCATCAGACTGCCAAAAGAAACGAGATCTAAAGAAATCAAGTCGCTTCTGAACTCCTTTCGGAATTTCGAAGAACGAAAGTAGAAACATCGGCATACTAGTCAGTACCGAGTTAATCAGGACTAGCCGACCTCCATATGACATAAGCTTACCCTTCCAGCAGCTAAGTTCTTTTTTCAATTCGTTCTTCAATACACTTCCATTCTTTATTGGATAGTTTATGGTGGTGGATCGGTATACCCAAGTAACTGAATGGTAAAGCACCTAATTCACATCCGAACAATTGTCTATAAGTGTGTTCCTCGTCTTTGGCCTTCCCAAAGCAGAACAACTCGCTCTTATGAAAATTAATTTTTAAGCCAGACAATTGTTCGAAGAGACATAAGATAAGTTTCATATTACATGCCTTAGCCATGTCATGTTCCATGAATAGGATAGTGTCATCAACATACTGTAGAATGGATATCCCTCCATCGACCAGATGAGGAACTAACCCTTCTACATGGCCACGCTGCTTGGCCCTGCCAATAATGACGGCCAGCATGTCTGCCACAATATTAAACAGAAGAGGAGACATGGAATCCCCTTGTCTCAACCCCTTATGTGTCTGAAAATAATGACCGATGTCATCATTCACCTTGATTCCGACACTACCCTTCTGGACTTGGGTGTCCACTTGGTTCCTCCAGGCTTCACAAAAGCCCTTCATGCGCATTGCCTGCTGAAGAAAAGGCCACTTGAATTTATCATACGCCTTTTCAAAATCCACTTTGAAGATAACCCTATCCAGTTTCTTCGAGTGGAGCTCATGAAGTGTTTCATGCAGAACGACCACCCCTTCCAGTATGTGTCGTCCTGGCATGAACGCAGTCTGACTTGGTTGGACCACTGAATGAGCAATTTTTGTCAATCTATTGGTTCCAACCTTTGTGAAAATTTTGAAGCTCACATTCAGCAGACAAATGGGCCGGAATTGTTCGATCCGAATTGCCTCATCTTTCTTTGGTAGCAGCGTTATCGTACCGAAGTTGAGATGAAACAACTCTAAATGACCGTTAAAAAAATCATGAAACATAGGCATAAGATCATCTTTTATAATATGCCAACATTTCTTATAGAATTCAGCTAGAAACCCATTTGGTCCCGATGCTTTTCGGTTTCATTTGTGAAATTGCCTGAAGAACCTCTTTTTCAGTAAACGGTGCAGATAGAAAATCATTCTCCGCTGCCTGTAATTGAGGTATGTCATCAATCACATATTCATCTAGTGTCACCGTGCTAGTATTTGGGGGTCCAAAAAGTTGTTTATAGTAATTGGAGATATATGCTTTCAGATTTTCATGTCCCACTATTGTCCCCTCGTCCTGTTCAAGCTGAATGATTTTCTTCTTCCTATGTTTACCATTTGCAACCATATGGAAGAATTGTGTATTGTCGTCCCCTTGGACAACCTTAAGCGTTTTAGCACGCAATGCCCACTTGAGCTACTCCTCTCTCAAGAGAGCTCGTAGACCTTGCTCAGCCGCGGACTTGGATCTCTTCTCATTAACCGAAAGAAGAGTGTCTTCCGCTTTTAAGTCTAGTGCCTCAATTAATTGAATAAGACGCTCTTTTTCTTGTTTGTAAATCCCACTCTCATTTCTGGCCCAACCTCTCAAAAATTTTCGGAGATGTCTAATCTTGTTTTGCCATCTCTCGACATGCGTTCCTCCACTGACCGGCTTAGCCCATTCGCGTGCAATGATCTCCAAAAATCCTTTTCTCTCGAGCCAACTTTGTTAGAAGGAGAAAGTATTTTTATTTGCCACATGGGTAGCCTCACCCGAGTCTAAAATAAGTGGTGTGTGATCTGAGATCGCTCTCTGCATCGCATGGACTGACACCAAATGATATTTTTGTTCCCACTCTACACTAGCAAGTACCCTATCCAACTTTTCATAAGTCGGAATGGGTAACGAATTGGCCCATGTAAATTGTCTGCCGGTGAGTACAATTTCTCTCAGATTAAGACTCTTGATAATCATGTTAAACATCTTAGACCAACGTCCATCAAAATTGTCATTGTTCTTTTCATCTCTCCTCCTGATTATATTAAAATCCCCCCCGACGAGTATCGGCAGATTTTCATCTCCACAAATCCGCACTAAATCGGCTAAAAAATCTGGTTTAAATCCAGGTTGTGCTGCCCCATATACAGCAACTAGAGACCACCGGAACCCATCCAGTTTTGATCTCACCCTAAACTTAACCGAAAAGTCTCCCTGAACCACGTTAAGCACCTCAAGCGTCTCACACCGCACCCCTAGTAAAATCCCACCGGATCTTCCTCTAGGAGGTAAGATGTGCCAATCAAAATCAATACCACTAGAGAGATTTTGAAGGAACTGTGATGTAAAATTATCTCGTCCTGTCTCCAAAAGTGCAATAAATTCTAAGTGTTGTTCTATCATTGTCTCCGCTAAGAACCTTTGTTTAGCCAAGTCAGCTAGACCTCTGCTATTCCAAAAGAGTCCTTTCATCAGTCATCATGAATTTTTTTCTTAAGCTTAACTCGAGCACTTCTGCGTACTGCCGAAGTAGGATAAATTTTCCACTTCCAGGATCGTTTGGGCTTCTCCCCAACACCCCGCGCGAAAGTAGGATCGACGACGCCAGAAACTGCGCTCTCCATCAAGAGAGGCTCTATCGTGTCTGTAGTCTCTGACCCCTCCTCATCCTCGGCCTTCGCACCAGGAAAAAGATTGTTACATATATTTGCGAGATCAGCCATTCCTAAGTTGTTCATTTCATTATCATTCATGGGTTTGATAGACGCGAGATTACGAATAATTTCGGAAGCCCTTTCCGCTTCCAAGTCTAAAAAATCATTTACGGATTTGACGACCTCGGTTTCGTTTGATCCCAAAGAAATTCCTAAGTCGTTTGCCTTATCCACTATTTCATTCTCAGTGAAGTGCAAAATTGAACAACTTTTATTAAAAGACGTACCTATAGTAGCCTCGACGCGACGAAGCATGGCTGCCCTCTTGGCACGCGCTAGCTGCAGGTCGTCCGCATCTGGCTATCCCTGGATCCGGTTGCTGACACGTGTGCCAGCCGTCACCGGATCCGCGATCCCGCCGAAAGCGATAAGCTCCTTCACCGTCCTCTCCCGAGGAGTATGGTCCTGACTCCCACACCCTTCCCCTAATGTCGGTGAAGGAGGGTAGGGCATGATCGTGCGGACACCGTCCTCAGCAGTGAAGGGGGAAGAGGACCGTGGAGCCACCTTCTCAATAGTTCCGCTCCCCCCTAGACAATAGAGTGTAGCGGTCCCTGTCCATCCAGCATAGCGCGGTCCTGTGGAGGAGTAAAGGCACAGGGCTCCTTCCCGCCCCTCACTCCCAGGTCACCCGGGACCGTCGGGAGAGACAAGGTACCTCGGACCTCCTGTCCGGGTGCCCCTCCCAAAGAGCTCGAGCCGGACGTGAGTAAGCGGGCGTCGTGAGCCTCCTGCCCACAGCCCCCCCACTCGCGAGTAGCCCGCAATCGTCCAACTGCCCACCGGGCGTGGAGCCCATCCTAACTGAGCCACTGTCCGTGTGCCGTTGTCCCTGTGGTGTCTGCTGTGTATCGGAAACCTCAAGTGCCGTTGTCACCTCGCAAACAGAGTCCATCACCGGTGGTAGCTCAAGTTCCGCCGGGTCGTCCGCCATAACTCTGGTGCTCCATAGCCGACTAGGAGCCGACCTTGCTCCAAACGAACCAAAGCGAAGAGTATTCATCGGAGTTGTGGACGGGGGCGCCTCTTTGGCAGAGATGTCTGCCTTATCAGGTTGAGCATTGGGCCCCTTGGTCGGCTCCCGTGGGGACTTGTCAGACCCCTTATCCTGATCCTCGGGGGCTCCGCCTCCATATCCTGAATCTCATCCCCATCCTGGGAAATCGGAGTATCCTTGATCTCAAGCTCTAAAACGTACGTGACTCCAGCATGTGTCCATCTAACCACATCTAGTATGAACTCAATACTCACGACACTGACCAGCAACCTCGCAGCCCCTTGTGCGCGAGTGAAAGGCATTTCCACCTTCTCGGTCTTGCCAATCATAGAACCCAAGCTCCAAGCAATCAGAAAGTGCTTAATCAGTTTTTGTGGTGCACCAAAGAATCGTACCCACACCTTTTCCAAAGGTGTACCCTCTGGTTCTTCCTGCTTCCACTCATCAAAAGCAATAATAATGTTGGTACTTGGAACCCTGCATAGACCCCACTTAAGAAAATGCATCTAATCCTCTTTAGTGGGGGAAATCCACCTTATAAGCCTGTCCCTCCAGTTTTTCTAGATGCCATTGATAATTACCCGGTACTAGGTCACGCAGCTGCCTCACAATCTGAGCCTCGGTCAACTGCCCATTAGTAACCCGGACCACTGCAGGGAAAGAACTCTCCACCACATGCGGAAGGGGATCCACCTCAGGTGTCTCAAAGAACATCAACTCCTTGCAACACACACCAAAAATATTGACGCCGGGTTTAGGACCAGAAAGGAGAGGGCAATCCCCGGTCACATGTTGTGATCTGAGGGAAAAGTCGCAAAGCTCATTAGTACACTCTTCCACAAAGTGACCGGTTCGCCACATCTAAAGCAAGGCAACTTCTTCTTCTTAATTGCCCACTTCAAAAGTTTTTCGCCTGCCGGTTTGTTCGATTGCTTGCCCGGTTCGCCATCACTCATCATAGCAGCTTCGGTGGCCACCGGAATAGAAACTGCTGCTAGAGCCTTGACTGTTTCTACAGACACAGTTGGAAGAGTCGGTGAAGCTACCGCCGTAGAAGCTGCGGGATCCATCACTGCCCCCGGGGGCGCGTGAGCCGTGTCCGCCGGCGGAGTTGGCGGTGGAGGTTTGCGCGGTGGAGGTGGGCGCCTCCCAGCCCCTCTCCCGCGACGAAATGCCCCTGGTAACATTCAGTAGGTCCTGCAATTCCTTCAACAAAATTCCCAGACGGTCCCTGAAAGTGTCCGCTTCCATTGTGCCAGTTGTTACCTCGACCACCACCCGAGGATGACCCACGGTGCTGACCCTCGCCATACACATCGTAACCATCGTCCCCCCACTGCCCATATCGATTGAACCGAGGACCATCTCTGCAGTAGCCGCCATAACCATGGCCATCCCAGCCTTGATTCATCCTGCCACCACGTCCCAGGGCCCGCGCTTTGGTCGCCGACAACTGCGTCGGTTCGTCCGGGTGCCGTGTGTTTGCCCGACCAGCAGCAGGAGCGCCCCGACCGGCTCCAGCGATGGGCGCCGGCGCATGCGTGGCTGGTGGCGGTTGCCTCGCGAGGGGAGGAGGAGCACCGTGGCCGGTCCCAGCGGCGGGCGTCGGACCTTGCTTGGTGGGCGGCGGTTGGCTCGCGGGGGCCGGAGGAGCACCACGGCCGGCCCCAGCGGCGGGCAGCGGAACTCCACGTCCGACCATCGTGCCGACAGCGGAGATTCTGGTCACTCGCCCCGCACCGAGCGAAGGGAAGCCTGGTGATCGTGAAACCCTAGCTAAAACGACGAAAGACGACACGAGCCCCTTCGACTCATGCATGCACGTAGGAACAGACGGCATGGCTTGGGCTTCTAACTGGGCCTCATGCCCCGAGTCCAGAGAGCCCACGACCAGCGTCGGTTCCGATCCAGCATCGAGGCCTAGCAACGAATTCAAGTGTGCCCTCCCGGCCGCTCGAATCGTACTAGCCGCCGTCGCCACCGGCGATCGCTGCAGTGTCGGCCTTGATGACTGCCCTTTCTTGCCTTTCTTCTTTCTAGTGACGAAAGTCCAAGACTCCGGAATAAAATCTGACAGAGTAACGGGCATACGAGATACCTTAGGGATCGGTCCGATCCAAGGTTTGATAATTTTTTTTCAAAATCGGAGCTTTGGATCGAGGACGGCCAGATGCATGTTTGAACTCCGGCAATCTCTCCGGTCTCGGATAAGAAACCGCCAGCGAATTCTTCTTGACATGCTCGGGCTCGACCTCATCTTCTTCATCGCTCTCGAGTAGAACCCAGAAACGTCCTCCCGGTCGATCCATTTTTGTTGTGTTCGTTGTGTTCGTCAAATCAACAGTGTCCTCCGCCGGGATCTGATCAACCTGCACACAATGACCAACAACAACATCATAGTTATCCAAGGAAAATCGAAACCCTACCTTGATCTGATCGCCGTCCGGGAGATAGTCGCCGGCCAACACATCGTTTTCCAAATCCAACAATGCCATCCATCGCGACGATGGTGTGAAACGAAGACGCCCCACAATCCAAGTGTCTGGATTCGTGTCGTCCGAAAATTGGACCTGCCACTGTCGCAACTTCGGCAGCTCTCCCGTGATCACACCATCTGACCGGACGCCGGGATCCGCTCCCGCCGCTGCCGCTCGACCCGCACCTCCACTTGGCGACGCCGCCGCACAAGTTGTTGAGGGAGAGTGCGCAGACGTCGTCAGGATAGAGGAGAGATCCGCCGCGCAGGATTTCCGCGGTGATCTGCAGGCCGCGTCGACACCGGCGTCATCGGCGCCGGCCGAATCGGCGTCGGCCTCGTCGGTCGTCCGCGTGTCGTCGAGCGGCCTCTCCATCCTTCCTCCTAAAAATGAGTAAATATAAACCTGAAGTCCCTCGTCTTGTGCACTTGGTGGTCTCAACGACCGGCTGCCGAGAAGCTAGCCGAGCATGGTGGTGGCGTCTTGCACGAGGAGAAGCTAGGGTATATAAGTACCACGATCCCCTGAACGACCGATTGAAAAGGCTAATGTTTGTGCCCGGTCGGCCCGGCACGGACCATAGGATTAAATTAGAAATCGTGTGTCGCAAGCCACAGGATCGCAAAGTTTCGTTCGGCCTCATACACCGTTTACCCTGTCTGCTGTCTTATCTTCTCACGCAAACACCAGAGCCACCCATCCTTCCTCTTATCTTTCTTTCAGATTGCTCTTGTCCATCACCAACGCCTCGCTTTCTCCTTCTTTCTTTGCTGCTAGATGTTGCGATTCTGATAAGTATTCCAGGCTACTGTTAGGTCACACCACAGCCAAAAGTTGCAGCCGGTTTTGTTGTTGTTTGTTACTGCAAGGTGGTGCTACGGCAGCTGAATTTCGAGCACGCCATGAGCTGCGGTAAGGAAGGCTACCGGGGTTGGCAGTCGTGGCCGTGGCAAGGTAATAGCATCCTGGCCGGAGCTGCAACTAGGACGTTGCTTTTGCGAGCGGCGGTCACAAGCACTACATGCGACAATTATGGAGTGCTACAACCGGCGACCTATAGTGCTGGAAGCGGCATACGAAGATGCTACAACCGATGTGTAGCGGTGCTGCAATCGGCAGCGACGGTTCGTTGATGATTTCAGCCATAAATAGGAAAAGCTTCAACCGGCGTAGAAAAAGCTTCAACAGGCGATAAAAAAGCTTCAACCGGCATGAGGGGGAAAATTTCAACCCATGGAAGAAGGCTTCAACTATGAAAAAGCTTCAAGCCTCAATGGAAAAAGCTTGAAGCACCGGTGAAAAAAGCTTCAATCGGCATAGGTAAGAAGCTTCAATCCATGAAAAAAAGCTTCAAACGGTGTGTGAAAATGCTTCAACCAGTGTGACAAAAAGCTTCAACCGACGCGGCCGATGGTGCAAGCGACGACGACAAGAGCTGAGGCTGGCGACACGCTGGTGCTGCAACGGACGTGCTACAACAGCGGCGGCTAGTCGCTGCCATGACAGAGGCATCAAGCGTGCTACAAGGCGGTGATGTTTTTGCTACAAGGGCGAAAGTGCCCTACTGGAACCGACAAGCAACGAGGGCCACGACCGGCGGTGAGAGTCGGCAACGAGGCAACTGAGGTGAGGACAACCGGCGAGCTGGCTCCGCGAATGGGAGGATTACGGATGCAAAGATGGGCCACGGCTTTTCTTTCTTTTAGCAAATCAGTTAAGGGAACACAGGACATCGTACAATTATTATCACGCTAATCCTACGGGCATAGTGCGACCGATCAAAATTTCGGCCGGTCCGTCGATGCCTATCACTCGCCAATTGAAAAGGTTCACCAGGGGGAGTGAGTGATCGAACAAATGGTTTCGCACAATCCGGAGAACCCTCGAGCGCCTGGCCAGACAGGCCCAATACTAGCTTCCTGCCCAAACATAAATTCCTTTTGCGTAAAAGAAATGGAGAAATTATAGAGAGACATAAAACTAGCAGAGAAAAAACTGTCCAAGAACTAATAAATACACAATACTGGAAATTCAGAAAAATAATACTACATTAAGATTTACAATGGAGTGATTAACTGCCGACTGAAACACACATAAATGCCTACGTTTAGTAAGATATAAAAACAAAACACACATAATACAAAATAGAAAAGATAGTAGAAAATTTGGGATGCTGAATATGAACAACGGAAAAATTGTTACACATGACAGCCGGACGGCGGGCTCTGAGCCCGTGACGGCACCGTTCCTCGTTTCCGTCGAGCTTTATGGCATCCCCAACCACGCGTGGAGGCGTTCCTCCGCTGAGTTCCTGTTCTCTCCGTTCTGCAACGTGGAGCAGCTCGTGCCGGAGACAAGGAGCATGGTCGATATGTCCGTGTTCAAGGTGACCGCTTGGACGACCAACCCGGACGCGATCCCGCGCTCTTCGGAGCTCCTCCTTCCCGACGATGATGCGGTGGTTTTCGACGTTGACCCCGACCACGCGGAGTGGCTCTCCCTTGGCCTCGCTCGCTTCCCTGTCCGGATTCATATCGTGGCGTTGGATGATTTCCGCCGGCCCGCACCGCCTCTGGCAGGCCCTCCGGCGGGCGACGACAACGACAGCATAGGCTCACCTCCACTGCCGCCGAGATGGCCCGAGCATCATGACTTCCTGCCCCACTTGCCAACCCCGCTGCGTGAGACGAGAGGACGCCGAAGACGTCGCCGGTGTGCTCATGCGCCGCCAGCATGTCGTGGCTGGAAAGGTATCCTCGAGGCTCACCCGGGCGTAGTGGCTGACGTCCAAAGGGTCTCTACCCTGATTCGGATTGTTCATCCACCTTATTTGGATAAAGCAGGACCCGACCTTGGGGATGACATTGGGCGTGTACATCCGCCAGGCAACAAGCAGCAACTTCCGGGCCTGCAGCTAGCTGCCAATCGGGAGCCAGCAGAGTCCAGGGATTCTAGCCCCTTGACTAGCAGCGTGGCGCCCCACCCGCAACTCCCCCTCCAACGACCAGCCCTGGCCATTGGCTACTCGCCAACCACCACCGTGGGCCCTGCCCCACAGGTCGACCCCCCGCCTGCTGCTTCTGACATCGGTCTGATCTCAGCGGCTACTCGTGGGGCCGTCGATGTGGACGCGGCTGCCTCGGATCTGGTTCCTTCCACCGCCTCGTCTCGAGACAGGATCAAGGTCATCCCGTCTCCTGCTACGTGTGGCGCAGTGTCTCCTTCAGTAGAACCCAGCCCTCCAATGGGTACTCCAAACCACGGTCAACTCCTTGTGGCCCACTTCGAGGACGAGCACATGCACGCCCCCTCGCCTCCCATCACCGACGCTCCGCCGTGCATGCCAGCGCACCCTTCTGCCCATGCTGCAGCTTCAAATTCGGACCACACCATTCATGTCGCCACTGCTGATCGGGGTCCTCTAGCTGCATTTTTGGATGTGCTATTCGTCCCTGTCCAGCCAATCCTGTCAACACCGCTTGCACGCCGTCGACGGAAGGAGCTACCAGCTAACTTCACTCCACGTCGCAGTTTTCACATCGCCAAGGATGACTTGGGGCTCGATTCCTAGATGAAGGCAAAGCGGATGTTGCTTAAGCGCGTTGATCTGATCAAGGACGATGGCGAGCGCATCCCCGCCAACTTGCTGGAGAAGTGTGCTCGCCTGTTCGATTGTCCTCTAGCCGTGGACATGGTAGAGGCTATTGCCGACTTCTTTGGTTGGCAGATCCCGGGATCCCTGATGGCCCCTGCTTGTCATTCTTCGACGCATCCTAGCGCCATCGGGGCATAGTTTTCAGTGTTTTCCTTCCTTAGCACCCCCTCCCTCGCTTGTCTATGGAGTATAACCTAAAGATTATCTTTTGGAACGTGCATGGATTAAACTCCGGTGCCAAATGCACAGCTATCCATAGTGTCATCTCTTCCGCCGCCCCGTCCGTCGTCTGCTTGCAAGAGACCAAGCTTGCACTTATCTCCGACTCTATCGTGTTAGAGACCCTCGCCCCCCATTATGAGGATTTCTATTTCCTTCCAGCCATTGGTTCTCGAGGTGATGTGTGGCTTGCGTGGCGTAGATCGGACATCTCTCTCTCTCTCCAATCCTTACGTGGGTGAGCACCATATTATTGCGCCCGTTACTTCCTCCACCGGAGACGGCCACTGGTGGATCACCGGTGTGTACAGACCACAAGATGATGAGGCTAAGATGGAATTCCTTGCTGACCTTCATGATGTGCGTGACTCCCGCACGGGCCTGTGGCTCCTCGGTGGCGACTTCAATATGATCACCTCGGCCGACAATAATAAATCAACCCTCAACCACCGCATCATGAGCAGGTTCCGACGCTTCATCGCGGATGAGGAGCTACGCGATATGTACCTTCATGGTCGCCGTTACACGTGGTTGAATGAGCGCCACGCACAGACCCTTGTGCCTAACGACCGTGTCCTTTGCACCTATGGCTGGGAGAGGATGCACCCTCAGTGCCTTCTGCATTGCCTCTCCTCTGCTGCGTCCGACCATTGCTCGTTGATTGTTGACTGCATCGCGCGCCCGCCCAATGCATGGAGATTCCACTTCGAGCGGTTCTGGCCGAATCTAGCCGGATTCCATAGTTTGGTCTCCAAGGCTTGGAACTTGGCCCCACCGGTCCCTGACCCCTTAAGGCGCATCACCGCCCGTATGACGACAGCTACAAGGAAGTTGCAGAGCTGGAGCTCGTGCACCGTTGGTAACGTGTCGCTTCAACTGAAAGTTGCGCAAGAGCTCATTGCCCGTCTCGATGTCGCGCAGGACATCCGCCCCTCTCCCCCTCTGAGACGTGGTTGCGTTGCAAGCTCAAGGCTCTCGGACTTGCCTCGCTCGAGCGATCCATTGCACACTAGAGAGCTCGTCTTTCTTGACTTCACAACGATGACGCCGCCGTCTCCTTCTTCAAAATCCATACTTCGCACCGTAAGCAACACAACTTCATGGCCTCCATCTGTGTGGGCAATCAGACCATCCATGAGCATGATGCCATGGCCGAGGCAACCTACCTTCACTTCTCCAGGGTCCTTGGCAGCACCAATGCTCGTGACATATCCCTTGACCTTACTCCGCTACATATTGCGCCTTTTGACCTCGCCGACCTCAAGGCCCCCCTTCTCCGAGGACAAGATCTGGAACATCGTAAAGTGTTTGCCAGCCGGTAAAGCCCCTGGCCCCGATGAATTCACGGCGGAGTTCCTCCGGGCATGCTGGGACATTATCAAGCACGACATCTATGAGGCCTTCGACAAATTATTCACCTCCAAAGGACAAGGCTTTCAGAAACTCAACGAAGCCTTCATCACCTTACTTCCCAAGCGGTCGGATGCCCAAGCACTTTCTGACTACCGCCCTATCAGTCTTATCCACCTCATTGCGAAGCTATTCGCTAAGGTGTTGTCTCTCAGGCTCGTGCCCCATCTGGGTGCCATGGTGTCCACCAACCAGAGTGCGTTTATTGTCGGGCAGTGCATCCATGACAACTTCCTTCTTGTGCAACAGATGGACCGGTTACTACACAACCTCAAGGTCCCCCGTATGCTCCTCAAGCTATGGTCGGGTCTTCGATAGTGTCTCCTGGCCGTTCCTCCTGGAGACTCTCAAGCACCTTGTCTTTGGCACCAGGTGGTGCGATTGGATCTCGATCCTCCTATCCACGGCGTCCACTAGGGTCATGATCAACGGACACCCGGTCCCTACCATCAATCATGCATGTGGCCTACACCAAGGCTACCCGGTGTCCCTGATGCTTTTCACCATCATCATCGACGTCCACAACTCCCTGCTCCTTCATGCAATTGAGCTTGGCCTTCCGCAACACCTCATGGCGAGGCACGCAACATCGAGCATATCCCTCTATGAGGACGATGTCATCATCTTCTGTCACCCCGACCGCCATGACATTTTGACCATCCGCGAGTTGCTTCGTGTCTTCAGGGATGCCTCAGGCCTCTGCACCAATTTTTAAAAATGCTTGGCAATGCCCATCCACTGCTCTGACGACCACATTATGGCCATCGCATCCGAGATGCAATGCCCGGTGAATCAGTTCCATATCCAGTACCTCGGACTGTCGTTGTCCATCCGCAAGCCATCCATCGTGAGCCTCTTGCCGATCGTCCTTAAACTCAAACAAAAGCTTTCTACATGGTGCGGCTCTATGCTCTCCAAGGGGGATCTCCTTGCCCTAGCCAAGCATGTCCTTTGTGCCATCCCGATGCACTTCCTCATTGACATTGCCTCAACAAGTCAATGCTGAAGCAAGTCAACCAGATCATCTGCGCATTCCTCTGGGCTAGGAGCAAAGATGCCAATGGAGGCCAGTGTCGTGTCAACTGGCAAAGAGTTTGCATGCCCCTTTCCCTTGGGGGGCTCGGTGTCAGAGAACTCTAGCGCTCGGGCATCGCCCTGCATTTGCAGTGGATTTGGCTCCAATGCACGGACCCCTCGCGACCATGGAGTCACTTGCACATTCCTCATGACCAGGACGTCGGTGCCATCTTCCGTGCGTTCTAGATGGACAACTGGATTGGTGGACATTCTGTGACCGAGGCCCCACCCCAGGTGCTCGCGCTTGTCCCATGTCGCCATCGCAAACTTCAAACTGTTCAGGAGGGCCTACATCTTTGATCCTGGGTGCATGACATCCAGGGTGTGCTCGATCCGGGCGCCATGCTTCAATATCTAGACCTATGGATACGTGACCGCCACACTCAGCTCTCGGACACGGTGGATGTCCTGTGTTGGTGTTGGACTCCCTCGGGCACCTATTCTGCTAGCTCATGTTATCAGTCCCTCTTCCTTAGTTCCCAGGAGGACCCGAACTGGGAGCTAACGTGGAAGCCATGGGCGCCACTCGGGATCAAGTTCTTCATTTGGTTGGTGATCCAGGACCGGTGTTGGGCGGCAGATCGCCTAGCCTGACATGGCCTATCCCATGAGCCTATGTGCGCCTTCTGCGACCAAGACGATGGAACGATGCAACACCTGTTGGTCAACTGCTCCTTTTCCTAGCAAATTTGGCACGAGATCTTAGGATGGGTTCGCTCCACGACCGACCTTCCATTCGGGGACATGGATTTCCAATCCTGGAGGGCTACATCATGTGACAACGCTTCCGCGCCCACTCCCAAAGGGCTAGCCTCCCTCATTACCCTCACTGCTTGGTGGCTTTGGAATCATCACAATGGCTGCATCTTCGACGGTGACCAACCCTCGGTCACTCGCCTGTCCTCCATCATCAAAGACGAGGCGCGCCTCTAGGCGAAAGTCAGCGCCACCGGACTTAGGAACATTACCCCCGAAGAGTTAGCTCTTTCGATCTTGGAGACGAGCAACCCCATTTATTTGCTCACTCGCTACCATGCCCATATGCGTACATGGCTTAGCGAGTGCTAATCCCATGTTGTAAGAACTCCTCCTTCTATCAATAAAAAGATACGCAACCTTTGCGTATTCGCGAAAAAAAGACAAGTTTTACGAATTATATTTTCTAAAAGAAGGCATGCGAGGTTTTGGTGGAAGTGTTGATTAAAAAATGATGTACTTGTAAATTTCCAATGTACTCCCTCTGTAAACAAATATGAGAGCGTTTATTTCATTAAAATAGCAAGGCTCTCATGTTTGTTTACAGAGGGAGCACAAGGCAAAAAATGTGTATTCAAAAATAAATGAATATACTTTCGGAATTGTGTCATGATCTTATGACAGAAATGCCATGTTCTTCGAATAGATATACTTCCCTACAGGGGTGCACCAACTTGCCCAACACGCTCTATTGACTTTGGTCGGACACAATTTCCAGGTCATGCCCATCCTCGGCTGATCGACATGTCGTAGTCCTAACTAGGCTCAACAGAGAGGCCACACGTCGGTCTACATCCTAAGTGTGAAGGGGTCATGGGCCAATCACCCTTTGCAATCTTGCGCATTACGTGGACGGACGGTGTCAGTCCTGGCACCTCTTAATACAAAGATGGTACTTACACTGGCCACCTAGGCGCGTGCCGCTCAACTGTGACATGTGAAGAGCTGTTGGGAGAATGTACGATGTAGAGGCCCATACTGATTCCCGCGTGGTGGTTAGTGCGAAACAGGTGAGACGCCTACTCAGATCACATATCCAAACCCATTAATGTTTTATTAGCTGCGGTGACGATCAATGATCCACGATATGTGGTCTCATCACCCCTTCTTGAGGTCTTACGATAAGGGCCGAGAATGCCCGAGTGTGCCTCATCATTATCACACAAGCACCCTCCAGGTCAACCCGACCTCAACATGGTTCTATAGTAAAGTCAAAGTAAATATGTGTCTAAAACATCAAAGGGGAAACCGAGGAATCACCCTCCATGGATCCCACTCGACGTAATCGTCAAGGTGACCACAGAAGAATCACCCTCGATGGTTCATGCTTGAGGGGTTGCACGACAGAGTCATTGTCGAAAGAGGTGAAGGAGGAATCACCCTCCGAAATCCACGACCGACTAGCTATACGATAGAGTTAGCATTAGGAGTACGTTATGAGGTATCATCCTTGGTACTCGATAGTAGCTCTACAGAGTCATATAAATAAGGGGGGGTGAGGTGATGTGTCAGGCTTAGGCCGTCGATCACGTTGATCGATGCATCGATGATGAAGTGGGGGCATGATACGTCTCCAACGTATCTACTTTTCCAGACTCTATTGCCCTTGTTTTGGACTCTAATTAGCATGATTTGAATGGAACTAACCCGGACTGACGCTGTTTTCAGGAGAATTGCCTTGGTGTTATTTTTGTGAAGAAATAAAAGTTTTCGGATCGTCCTAAAAATTCACGGATAATATTTTTGGAATTAATAAAAATACTGGCGAAATAATCAACTACAGGGGGCCACCACCTAGCCACAAGCCTGGTGGGCGCGGCCACCCCCCTAGGTCGTGCCGAGCAGGCTTGTGGGCCCCCTGCTGCTCCTCTGACCTCGTTTCCACTCCTATATATTCCTATTCGGGGAGAAAAAAATCAGAGAGAAGAGTTCATCGTGTTTCACGATACGGAGACGCCGCCACCTCCTGTTCTTCCTCGGGAGACTAGATCTGGAGTCCGTTTTGGGCTTCGGGGAGGGGAAATCGATGCCTTCGTCAACACCAACCGTCCTTCATCACCAATTCCATTATGCTCTCCACCGTTCATGAGTAATATCATCGTAGGCTTGCTGGACGGTGATGGGTTGGATGAGATTTATCATGCAATCGAGTTAGTTTTGTTAGGATTTGATCCCTAGTATCCACTATGTTTTGGGATTGATGTTGCTATGACGTTGCTATGGTTAATGCTTGTCACTAGGGCCCGAGTGCCATGATTTCAGATCTGAACCTATTATTTTTTCATGAATATATGTGTGTTCTTGATCCTATCTTGCAAGTTGTAGAGACCTATTACGAGTTATGATCCGCATCCCCCAGGGTGACAATAGCTAGGATTCTTTTCGGTGATTACCTTAGTTTGAGGAGTTCATGTATTCACTAAGTGCTAATGCTTTGGTCCGGTTCTCTATTAAAAGGAGGCCTTAATATCCCTTAGTTTCCAATAGGACCCCGCTGCCATAGGAGGGTAGGACAAAATATGTCATGCAAGTTCTTTTCCATAAGCACGTATGACTATATACGGAATACATGCCTACATTACATTGATGAATTGGAGCTAGTTCTTTGTCAACATATGTTATAACTGTTGCATGATGAATGCCATCCGACATAATTATCCATCACTGATCCATTGCCTGAGCTTTTCATATGTTGATCTTTGCTAAGTTACTTTTCTGTTGCTACTGTCACAATCACTACAAACTGCTACTATCACCTTGCCACAGTTACCGGTACTACCATATTACTTTGCTACTGAATACTTTGCTGCAGATATTAAGTCTTTCAGGTGTGGTTGAATTGACAACTCAGCTGCTAATACTCGAGACTATTGTTTGGCTCCCCTTGTGTCGAATCAATAAATTTGGGTTGAATACTCTACCCTCGAAAACTGTTGCGACCCCCTATACTTGTGGGTTATCAAGACCTTTTTCTGGCGCCGTTGCCGGGGAGCATAGATTTATTCTCTGACTCACTTGGCATATAAATCTGTTGATCACTATGAAGAATCTGAAAGATCCAAAAACCAAGATCTATCCCTCTACTACGAGGGGAGGTAAGGAACTGCCATCTAGCTCTGCACTTGATTCACCTTCTGTTATGAGTAAGTTTGCGACACCACCACCTGCTAGTAGTTCTGATATGTCGCAAGTAATTGGTGATGCTACTTCTGCTATGCATGATGCTTATGATAATACTTTGCTTGATGATAGTGTGCCACTGGGTGAATTTCTTGATGAACAAATTGCTAGAGCCAATGCTGAAACTGATAATATTTTTGAATCTGATGAAATTATTGAAGCTGAACACTATGATTCACCTGCTAGACCTAGCTCTCCTAGATATGAATTGCCTGATATACTTGAGGGTTATGTTATGGAAGGAGAGGTAGCTAGGGACTTTCTTTATTGTCAGGATAGAGATGATCTTAAGAAATTGCTTCGCAAGTGGATTCTAAATGCTAGAATGCAATATGATCCTAAGTTTGCTACTTCACCTATCTTTGTTACTGATAAGGATTATGAATTCTCTGTTGATCCTAAGTTAATTACTTTGGTTGAATCTGATCCTTTCCATGGTTATGAATCTGACACTGTTGTGGCACATCTTACCAAATTGAATGATATAGCCACCCTATTTACTCATGAGGAAAAAAATCGCTATTACTATATTCTTAAGTTGTTTCCTTTCTCATTAAAGGGTGATGCTAAGATATGGTTTAATTCTCTTGCTCCTGGTTATGTTCGTAGTCCCCAGGATATGGTTTATTACTTCTCTGAAAAATATTTTCCTACCCATAAGAAACAAGTTGCCTTGCAAGAAATATTTAACTTTGTGTAAATTGAAGAAGAGAGTCTCCCACAAGCTTGGGGGAGGCTTCTCCAATTACTTAATGGTTTGCCTGATCATCCTCTCAAGAAAAATGAAATACTTGATATCTTTTATAATGGACTAACTGATGCTTCTAGGGACCACCTAGATAGTTGTGTTGGTTGTGTTTTCAGGGAACGAAGTGTCGAACAAGCTGAATTACTATTGAATAATATACTGAGCAATGATAATGATTGGACTATTCCCGAACCACCTCCAAAGCCAACTCCAAAGAAAAGAGGTATTCTATTCCTCAGTCCTTAAGATATGCAAGAAGCAAAGAAATCTATGAAACAAAAAGGGTATTAAAGCTGAAGATGTTAAGAATCTACCACCTATTGAAGAAATACATGGTCTTGATAACCCGACACAGGTAGTAGAGGTAAATTCTCTCAGTAGATTCGATGAAGGAGATATCCCTTATAATAAGTCTGCTCGCCAATGCTTGGATGAATTTGATAATTATATTATGAAGTAAGAAAATTTCAATGCCTATGTTAGTAGACAATTGAAACATAATGCTATATGCTTGATCGCTTGGGTGATTATCTAAGTAGAACTGTCAATGATCTTAAGCTTATTAGTAAACATGCTTCCATGGTAACCACTCAAGTAGAACAAGTACTTAAGGCTTGGAATGATTTGCTTGATGAGATGAATAATAAAGACAATGATCACTCTGTTAAAGTTGTGGCTAGAGGAGGTAGAATGACTCACGAACCTTTGTATCCTGAGGGCCATACTAAGAGAATTGAGCAAGATTCTCAGAGAGTTAATACTGATGCACTATTCGTTCCAATAAGAGTAGGAAAAAGAATGATGGTAGTACTTTGCATGCTGCTAGTGAACCTGTTATAGATACATCTGAGAATCCAAATGATATTTCTATTTCTGATGCTGAGACACAATCTGGTGATGAACATGAGCCTAGTGATAATATTAATAATGATGTTCATGTTGATGCTCAACCTAGTAAGGATAATGATGTGGAGATTGAACCTGCTGATGATCTTGATAACCCACAACCTAAGAATAAAAGATACGATAAAAGAGACTTCATTGCTAGGAAACATGGTAGGGAAAGATAACCATGGGTTCAGAAATCCATGCCCTTTTCCCCTAAACCATCCAAGAAAAAGGATGATGAGGACTTTGAGCGCTTTGCTGAAATGCTTAGACCGGTCTTTTTATGTATGCGCTTGACTGATATTTTGAAAATGTCTCCTTATGCTAAGTATATGAAAGATATTGTGACGAATAAAAGAAAGATACCAGAAGCTGAGATTTCCACCATGCTAGCTAATTATACTTTTAAAGGTGGAATACCTAATAAACTAGGAGATCCCGAAGTACCTACTATACCATGCTCTATTAAAGGAAAATATGTTAAAACTACTTTATGTGATCTTGGAGCTGGTGTTAGTGTTATGCCTTTCTCTTTATACCGTAGACTTGATTTGAATAAGTTGACACCTACTGAAATCTCTTTGCAAATGGCTGATAAATCAACTGCTCTACCTACCGGTATTCGTGAGGATGTACCTATCATAGTTGCAAATGCTACTATCTTGACGGACTTTGTTATTCTTGATATTCCCGAGGACGATAGTATGTCGATCATCCTTGGTAGACCCTTTTTGAATATTGTAGGGACTATTGATTGCAACAAGAGCAATGTCACTTTTCATATTAATGGTAATGAACATACGATACACTTTCCGAAGAAACAACCTCAAGTTCATAATATCAACTCTATTGAAAAAATTCCAACAATTATTATTGGAGACTTTGAGTTCTCTCTTCCTACTGTCAAGAAGAAATATGGTATAGTTATTGTTGGGGAAAAGCATATCCCCTTTGAGGTAGCTTAGTGTTATTCAAAAATTCTTCAATTTCATGATATTCGAAAGAAGTTTGTTAATAAGACTTTATCAACCTTATTGATGGATTCCTTTTGATGAGCATGAGATGGATGAATTTAGAAAGCACAACTTCCTGCACCTAACTTTTACTTTCTGTTACCTAGATGAAATTAAGTAAAAATGCTATTATTTTCCAGTTTTCTAAGTTTTTCGTGCAATAGAAAAATGACCTGAAAATAAAAGTTCCCAGAATTCCCTGAAAATTTAGTATAATTTTTTCTGGAATATTTAAGAATTTTTGGCACTAAGAATGCATCAGGGGGCTGCACCAGTGGGCCACAAGCCTGCAAGGCGCGACCACCCCCTGGGCGCACCCTTGTGGCTTGTGGGTCCCACGTGGCCCTCCTCCACTTATTCCGGCATCCATTCACTTCATGTTTCTCTAGAAAAAATCACACCATTGCTCAAACCTGTGTTCTAGCTCATCTTGCTACCATTTTCGATCTCCTTGCTCAAAGCTCCATTTGCAAAACTGTTTTAGGGGGTTGCTCATCGGTATGTGACTCCTCCAATGGTCCAATTAGTTTTTGTTCTAGTGCCTTATATATTGAATTTTGTTGTTGTTATGGTGACCTTGTTCTTGAGCTTTCATGTCAAATTTGTATGGTCCCAAGTAGTTTTGATGCATGCTTTAGTCTCTAGGCACTAGAGGGAGTAGTCGGTATGAGTTTTGTTGAGTTTTGTTCACCTTTATTTTCACTCACTAAAAATTTCAGAAATTTTCCAGAGAAAGAAAAGATGTTGAGGAGAATGTACCAAGGTGGTTCCTCGAGCAAGAAATCCCTGAGACTCGCGCTACGTTATCCCAATTTTGAACTACCTAGGGAAGCTCGAGTACTGCCTTGTGAATGGCCGTTGGATCAATTCATGGACAACGCTGGATTCAAGGAAGAGTTTTATGCGTACATAAGGAATGCTGGCCTTGAGGATTTCATTTTAGTTCGATGCAAGCAATACTATCAACTCACTGATTCTTTCGTGTGGAGGTTTGAATTTTCATCTAGGAGTAATTCTCATTCTGTTCTATTTAATCTTTATGATAAATCCTATACCATGGACCTAGAAGATTTTAATGATGTGTGCAAAATTCCACTGTGGGGTAGTCGTAGCGATCCTCATAAGAATGAATATAATGATTTCCTTGCTAGCATCAGAGTGGGAGAAACTAGAATCATTGCACAAGCTACTTTGGGGAGCTTTCAATTTCCGGCTATACATTATTTTGCTCTCTTCATAGGTAGATGTATTAACGGTAAACTTGAGCATAGTCACCTTTGCATGCCTGATCTGAGTATTCTTAAGAGTGCGGTAACGGTAGATAGACGATATAACTTGGGGGCTATTATTGCTAGGAGGTTACATCATAATGATAAGGATGGAAATTTCTTTGGTGGAATTTATGCCACCCGTGTAGCTAAGTATCTTGGGATACCCATAAGAGGGAATGACATTGAGTTACCCCCTACTTTCCTTGATTATGAGGCTTTGGTGCGCTATCAGTTTCTTGAAAGAAACGAACAATCCCTCCAATACCGACTAATTTTGGACACGCAACGTGTTGTCCATGTTAGCCTTCCTGCTCCTGCCTTCTTTAACTTTCAGGAAAAGTAGAGATATTTTATAACCAGAGAGGAGGCAAACGAGTACGAGCGAAATGCAAAAACCGCTCGCCTTCATGCTGTAGTGGTTCAGGCGATAGCCGCCGCAGCCCAGTACAACCCCAACTTTGACTTCGGATATTATCCGGGCCAGCCATGGCCCTAGACCAACTTAGGCCAAAAGCCTAAGCTTGGGGGAGTATGTATTTCTCACCGACATTACATTCATGTTCACACACTTATTTCACTTGTCGGTGTTCATACTTTTTCATTGTACTATCCAGGGTAGTTTATTTCCTTCTTTATGCTTTCTTCTTGTGTGTTTAGTTAACTTTGAGGAAAATACAAAAAAAATTAGTTCTGGCTTGATTTCCTAGTTGCTTAGTTGTAGCATTAAAGAGAAAACCCCAAAAGATTTCTCATTCTTCTTTTTGCTTGTTGGGAGCTTTCCCGTGTAAATAATTTTCTTTTCGTTTCTTCCGGTCATAAGGAGAAGACCACGATGACGTGTTGAGTGGCTCTCATATGCACTATTGTTTATCTTACAAAGAGCCCATATTGCCTTGTCTTCTCCTTTGGTTTATTGTTTGCAGGTTCCAGCTTAGTTCAATGCACGTGCACTATTATTATTGACATCGTTCGGTCATGCAAGTGAAAGGCAATAACGACGATATTTGATGAAAAGATTGAGATGGGGAAAAGCTGGTATGAACTCAACCTATCTTGCTTTTGTAAATATGATTAACTCATCATTCCGAATTCAGTACATTATGGGTTGAACATGCTTGCAATGATAATTAGAGATTATAGTTATTCATGCCATGCTTAATTAGCTAAGAGTGGATAATGGTTCATCTTGTGTGCCAACATGCACATTAAAATGGTTGTGATATAGTATGATAGAATGGTATCTTCCTCTGGATGATTCAAGTGGCTTGACTTGGCACATGTTCACGCATGTAGTTGAAACAAATCAACATAGCCTCCACGATATTTATGTTCATAGTGAATTATATCCTACTCATGCTTGCATTCAATGTTGGTTAATCTCAAAGCATGTTGATGACCGTGTTGCTCTCTAGTTGGTCGCTCCCTAGTATTTTGCTAGCCTTCACTTATACTAAGCAGGAATACAGCTTGTGCATCCATCTCAATAAACCCAAAGTTGTTCCATATGAGTCCACCATATCTACCTATATGCGGTATTTACCTGCCGTTCCAAGTAAATTTGCATGTGCTAAACTTTAAACCTTCAAATAAACTTTCTGTTTTGCATGCCCAAATCCCTCATGTATCGACTGGGGGCTATGAGTATCTTCCATGCTAGGTGGGTTATTCTCACGATATGTATTGATTCACTATCATTCACGGGAAAGTGGACGGTAATCGGGATGCCCAGTTCCATGCTTGAAATAAAAGGCAAACTATAATTAAACAAAACTTCCCTAGGATTGTGTTTGTATGGACGGTACCCATGAATTCGGCCCGCTGTAGAGTGTGACTGATTGGTGGAGGGGGAGTAAAAACTTTACCATTCTGTTTGGGAACCGCCTATAATGTATCTAGCATGGAAGATATTGAAAACCTCTTGGTCGTTATGTGATCAACGAAAGCATACCGCTCCAAAATCATTACCTATATCTGTTTTAAAAGCTTGAGCTCTGGCACCTCTGCAAATCAATGCTTCCCTCTGCGAAGGGTCTTTCCATTTACTTTATTGTTGAGTCATCATCCTCTTATAAAAAGCACCAGTTAGAGAGCACCATTGTCATTTTTATACCTTGCTATTAATTGATATTGAGTATGAGCATGACTGGATCTCTCTCACCATGAATTAGAATGTTTAGTCAGTCCTTGTTCTCTAGAGGTGCTCTGTATTTATGTTTTGCGGTCTCAGAAAGGGCTAGCGAGATACCATTATGTCATATTGTTTCATGATTGTTTTGATAAAATTGTTGTCATCCGAGACTTGCTATTATTGCTCGCTAGTTGGTTATGTCATTGCTATGAGTAAATGTGAGACCTAAGTGTTATTGTGAATGTGGTTAGTTTATAATCTTTGCTGAAAATCTGAACATAAGTTAGACATATTTACAATAGCAAGATCAAACAGAGTTTGTAAAAGTTTTTCTTTATCAGTTTTAGTTTATCAACTGAATTGCTTGAGTACAAGCAAAGGTTTAAGCTTGGGGGAGTTGATACGTCTCCAACGTATCTACTTTTCCAAACTCTTTTGCCCTTGTTTTGGACTCTAATTTGCATGATTTGAATGGAACTAACCCGGACTCACGCTGTTTTTAGCAGAATTGCATTGGTGTTATTTTTGTGCAGAAATAAAAGTTCTCAGATCGTCCTGAAAATTTACGGAGAATATTTTTCGAATTAATAAAAAATACTAGCAAAAGAATCAACTTCAGGGGGGCCACCACCTGGCCACAAGACTGGTGGGCACGGTCACCCCCTAGGCCGTGCCGAGCAGGCTTGTGAGCCCCATGCTGCTCCTCCGACCTCGTTTACACTCCTATATATTCCTATTCGGGGAGAAAAAAAATCAAAGAGAAGAGTTCATCGCGTTTCACAATATGGAGCCGCCGCCACCTCCTGTTCTTCCACGGGAGACCAGATCCGGAGTCCGTTTTGGGCTCCGGATAGGGGAAATCGACGCCTTTGTCATCACCAACCATCCTTCATCGCCAATTCCATGATGCTCTCCACCATTCGTCAGTAATCTCATCGTAGGCTTGCTGGACAGTGATGGGTTGGATGAGATTTATCATGTAATCAAGTTAGTTTTGTTAGGGTTTGATCCCTAGTATCCACTATGTTCTCAGATTGATGTTGCTATGACTTTGCTATGCTTAATGCTTGTCACTAGGGCCCGAGTGCCATGATTTCAGATCTAAACCTATTATGTTTTCATGAATATATGTGTGTTCCTGATCCTATCTTGCAAGTTGTAGGCACCTATTACGAGTTATGATCCGCATCCCCCAGGGTGACAATAACTGGGATTCTTTCCGGTGATTACCGTAGTTTGAGGAGTTCATGTATTCACTAAGTGCTAATGCTTTGGTATGGTTCTCTATTAAAAGGAGGCCTTAATATCCCTTAGTTTCCAATAGGACCCTGCTGCCACGGGAGGGTAGGACAAAAGATGTCATGCAAGTTCTTTTCCATAAGCACGTATGACTATATACGGAATACATGCTTACATTACATTGATGAATTGGAGCTAGTTCTGTGTCACCCTATGTTATAACTGTTGCATGATGAATGCCATCCGACATAATTATCCATCACTGATCCATTGCCTATGAGCTTTTCATATATTGATCTTCGCTAAGTTACTTTTCCCTTGCTATTGTCACAATCACTACAAACTGCTACTATCACCTTGCCATAGTTACCATTACTACCATATTACTTTGCTACTGAATACTTTGATGCAGATATTAAGTCTTTCAGGTGTGGTTGACTTGTCAACTCAGCTGCTAATAATCGAGAATATTCTTTGGTCCCCTTGTGTCGAATCAATAAATTTGGGTTGAATACTCTACCCTCGAAAACTGTTGCGATCCCCTATACTTGTGGGTTATCAGGGCAACATGGACAAGTGGGTTCACTGGTGGATCACTAACCAACCTTGGTGTCTAGAGGCAGTAGTGTAGAAGAAAACAAGGCAATCAGACTATGCGGTTTTAATGCTTTCACTTAGCCGTAGGAGCTTGACAGCGGGGACTAAGTACTATCCCCCTGTATTTTGTGATGTTTGGGTAAACCGAGGTTAAAAAATATTATCACATGGTTTGGGTAACTTCAAACCCTTCGTGTAACGTGGTGAACTTCCATCAATTCTTAGTTTAACACTTGTCATTGGATCGCGGATCGGTTCACGCTTATTGCCAGTTAGTTTTTGGCTTTATCCACTGAGGTACTTAACTATATGAACTACAAGTACAATCGCAGCGGTTCTCCCTTTACCCTTTTAGATGAACAAGCGAAATGTAAAGGGGTAAGAGCAGGAGTCGGGCAACCCAACTTTTGACCTGAGGTATAATTCTGAACCAATGCATATAACACATCATCCAAGACCCCAACACACGAAAAAAACTATGGTGTCAGAGTGAAGCTTGGGGCGAGCTTAATGGCCGAGCCCCCGATCGATTTCCAGGCCGCATCTAAAATATGTATCGATATGGCTTGTTTTGATGCCGGAGAGTGATGAATAAAAAAGGGGGACAAAGAGGCTTGTGCAAGATAAATGACTGTAGTATGACCGTAAAAAATGGCCTTTATTTCTGGTAAACTTTTTATCTGTACACTCCGATCTGTCCAAGGAAATGTTACAAATA
The DNA here is from genome assembly GCA_022496015.1 of Hordeum marinum. Lineage (NCBI taxonomy): Eukaryota > Viridiplantae > Streptophyta > Magnoliopsida > Poales > Poaceae > Hordeum > Hordeum marinum. The sequence goes on along the minus strand of CM039674.1, from coordinate 269,016,855 downwards.
CATAATGGCTTGATGTCCAATGAATTTTATAGAGAAAAAAGGTTTACACATGACCTTTACGAATGGCTTGATGTCCTTTACCGTGTCCTACTGCACGTATGCACATTTGTTCTCCGGAGAGTACTCCTTTAGAGGATGTGGTAGCCGACGATCGGGCCTTTGTAAGAGAAGGTCTTGAGAAGTCACCCAATTATAATAGCTTGATGCTCCTAAGTAGGTCCTTGATGGTGCCTAATATCGTCCGAAGACATGTCTGCCCATCGTTCGGTCAAGACGAACACTAGGCCTTTGGATTCAGGGTCCCAACAGCTGCCCATGGTATTTTAAGCACAAAATTGTGCCTCCAAGGTACATACCTTGCGGGTAGCAGAGTCGTACGATGGGGGGCGTATTCCTGTTTGTTTGGAGCGTGAGGCTCTGGTTACTAAAATAGAGCTTGGGCCCGCTTTCTAACCTTTCGTGCCTTGACGTGGGCTGGGAGTTTGGCATTCCATTTTCGAGGTGACCCTCGGCTACTAGAGCCACGATGTGTTGCTTTGTTTAGAACAAACAATCCGTGTTTCCGATGACGGTGATGACCCCCTTCGGTCCGGGCATCTTGAGCTTCATATAGGCATAGTGGGGGACGACATTAAAGCGGGTGAATGTTGTTCGGCCAGAAGTGCATGATAGCCGCTACAAAAAGGGAGGATGTCGAAGATCAAGTCCTCGCTGCAGAAGTTATCGGGCGAGCCGAACACTACTTCTAGAGTTATGGTGCCCAAACAACGAGCCTCAACACCAAGGATTATTCCTTTAAAGGTGGTGTTACTGGGTTTGATTCTTGACGGGTCGATGTCCATTTTCTACACTGTATCGGCGTAGATGAGATTGAGGCTACTACTTGCGTCCATTTGGACTCTTGTGAGGTGGTACCCATCTACTATTGGATCAAGTACCAAGGCCGCAAACCCGCCATGTCGAATACTTGTCGGGTGGTCAGTGCGGTCGAAAGTGGTCAGGCATGCCGACCACGGGTTGTACTTCGGGGCTATAGGCTTTATGGCGTAGACATATGTGAGTGCCTGATTCCTCTCCCTCTTTGGTATGTGTGTGACATAAATCATGTTCACAGTTTTGACATCAGGGGGTATTGCTTCTAGCCTCCATTGTTCGGCCTGCGATGTTCTTCATCATCCTTGCTATGGGGGCCGTTACCTTGGTCCTCGGCTGCGAGTTTGCATGCCCTTTTAAACACCCAACAGTTATGGTTGGTGTGGGTGGCGGGCTTGTCTTGGGTGCCGTGGATCTGGCAGGGCTTATCCATGATTCTCTCCAGCTTACTAGGTCCATCCCTATTCCCTTTAGTGGGTTTCTTACATTGTGATGATTTTGAATTGGTGAACCCGGCATTGACTGTAGTGTCTTTGGACTCACCGCCGTTGTGCCGACGCTTGTTCTTATTGCGTCATGGATTTTCGTTGTTGTCTCGAACTCAGAAGTGTCAGGGTTTCTGGGGGGGGGGTTGTTCCGACAAGCTAGCAAGCTATCCTCGTCCGCGCAAAAGTGGGTCATAAGTGAGGTAAGGGTTGACATTGTTCTAGGCCTATCCTGCTCGAGTTGACAGGCTAACCTTTCATCCCGGATATTGTTCCTAAAGGAAGCTAGTGCCTTGGCATCCGAACAGTCGACCATTTGATTTTTATTGGTCAGGAATCGGTTATAGAATTGTCGAGATGACTCACTGTCTTGTTGGACAATGTGGCTCAAGTCATCGACATCCGGGAGGCGGACATAGGTGCCTTGAAAGTTAGCTTGGAAAGTATCCTTGAGCTCTTCCCAACTCCCAATTGAATTTTTAGGGAGGCTGTTCAGCCAATGTCACGTTGTTTCCTTAAGCTTCAATGGTAAGTATTTTATGGCATGGAGGTCATCTCCTTGAGACATATGGATGTGGAGAAGGAAGTCTTCAATCCACACAGACGGGTTTGTTGTCCCGTCGTATTGTTCTATGTTTACGGGTTTAAACCCTATGGGGAACCGATGCTGCATCAACTCGTCTGTAAAACACATTGGGTGAGCAGCGCCTATGACCCTAGCTACCTTGTGCTGGAGATCGGGTGGAATCATGTATCGGTGTTGTCCTCGAACTCTATTGTTCTGGTCGAGCCGAGCTTGGTACCCATCCCATCTAGTGAGGGATCGCCCTCTAGATCCATGGATGGATCTTGTCTGGCCTACTTTAGCATCCAGGTTGTGTCGTAGGTCGAAATGGGTCTTCGAGCTATGCTGGATCTTACCCTCTTCTGCGGGGGTGTTCGGGTTGGTCTTCGGCTTTTACAGCCGCCCTATCCCGTCCTCGAGGGGGGCGTTCCGGCTGGTCGTCCTTAGTCTGTCTGGGCAGTGCGGTCTTAAGGGCCTCATCTTCGAACTTTGGCAGTAACCGGCGGTGTGGGTAACTTTTATTTTGTCCCTCTCGTTCCTGGCCATACACTTCTTCGGCGGCTAGGACTTGCATCCATCAGTCGTTAATGGTGTATTGTTTGGTCTTGATTTGCTGCTGTTTTATCTTGAGGCTTCAAGCTGTGGCTATGAACTGCCGTTTGAACCTTTCTTGATCTAGCGGATCTTCGGGGACGATGAAATTCTCGTCTCCGAGACTGTCCTCATCCCCGGAAAGATGGAGGTACTTGATGTCTTTGGAATCATCAAGGTCCTCAGATCCTTTTGAATCCTTACGCCCCTCCGATCATTGAGATTGTGTTTGAGAGCAGTGGGTCGACAAGGTTTTCTGGGTCGTTTGGGGTAACGGTTTCTTCGGTGCCCGAGTTGCTTTCCCTGCCCTTGGATGCCTTAGGTTTTTGCGTTGATGCCAGCCCTTAGGTGGATCACTGCCACCGTTTTTTATCAGTGTGTCATCACTGCTATTCCATGTGGTAATCGTCTTTAGGGTGTCCACCATGTACACATCATATTTGGAGGTGGTTGTCCACTGTCTAGTTTGGGGAGGAGCAGTTGCATTGACATCCGCATATGCATCCTCAGCCTCATCTGAGGAGAAGTCCACCACATCACTTAAGTCTTCGATGGTGGCTACCAAGTGGGTGGTGGGTGGTGGGTGGGAAGCAAAATTCCCTGTGACCGTGCTCAAGATTCATCCGAGTATGGATGGAGGTTTAGTCGTCCATAATTCCCAAAGTTTGAATCTAGGCCAACGTCTTGTTTAATAGTGAATGATCGGCCAGACTAGCCTTTGGAACTTTGGTGGAGTTAATCCCCAACGCGTTGTCATCGAGAGTGTGCTTGACTAGGGATAACCCCTGATCTTCGGACGCCATGCCCGAATTCGTGCTCGAGGCTAGATCAGGTGTGGGTATCATCCCGGACAAGAGGTCGGAGTGGTGGTCCGAAGTCAAGGCTTCGGGTTTTTCGGGCTCATCAGATGGAGCCGAGGACCTAGTGTGGACCAGATCACCTTGGGCATCTAATATGTCTCCAACGTATCTATAATTTTTGTTTGTTCCATGCTGTTATATTATCAATCTTGGATGTTTTACAATCATCTTATAGCCACTTTATATCATTTTTTGGGACTAACCTATTGACATAGTGCCAAAATGCCAGTTGTTGTTTTTGCTTGTTTTTTACTTCGCAGAAAATCAGTACCAAACGGAGTCCAATCAAGACAAAACTTTTTGGAGATTTTTTTTGGACGAGAAGAGCGCCAATGGGCCAAACAAGCCACCATGAGGGAACCCAAGCCGCCCACAACCCACCAGGGCGCGCCAGAGGCCCCAAGCGCGTCCTGACGGGTTGTGGCTGCCTCGGGGACCCCCTCCACCGACTATCACCTCTATAACTTCTCAAATATTCAGAAAACCCTAGAAGAGTCAATGAAACACAATTCCAGCCGCTGCAAGTTCCAGAACTACGAGATCCAGTCTAACACCATCAGAGAGGGATGCATCATCTTCGTGGGTGCCTCTCCCATGATGCGTGAGTAGTCCAACATAGACCTACAAGTCCATAGGCAGTAGCTAGGTGGCTTCCTCTCTCTCTTTTGATTCTCAATACAATGGTCTCTTGGAGATCTATTTGATGTAATGACTTTTGCGGTTTGTTTGTTCGGATCCGATGAATTAGTTCATGATCAGTTTCTATCCATGAATATTATTTGAGTCTTCTTTGATCTCCTATATGCATGATTACTTATAGCCTCGTATTTCTTATTCGAATCATTGGTTTAGTTAGGCCAACTAGAACGATTTTGCTTGCCATGGGAAGAGGTGCTTTGTGCAGGGTTCGATCTTGCGGTGTAATTTCCTAGTTACATAAGGGGCAGCAAGGCACACATGTATAGTTGATATTAAGGATAACAAGATGGGGTCTATTCCTACATGAATAAATCTTGTCCACATCATGTCACCGTCCTTATTGCATTACCACGTTTCTCCATGAACTTAATACACTAGATGCATGACGGATAATGGTCGATGTGTGGCGTAATAGAAATATATGCAAAATCATTTCAGTCTACTTATCTTGGACGTGATGCCTATATAATGGTCACTGCCTTCGGTATTGTCATGACTATTCGATCTTCTATCAATTTCTCAACAGTAATTTGTTCACCCACCATGTGTTATACTCCTGAGAGAAGCCACTAGTGAAACCTATGGCCCGGGTCTACTTTTCCAACATATTGCTTTCCGATCTATCTTTTTGTCGTGTTTGTTTTCAGATTTATTAATCCAAAACCCAAAAATAGATTGCTTCAATTTTTGTTTACTTCTTTTATTTTGTGTTCTTGCAAAATCTTTGCCCAAAATATCACAACCTAATCTATCTTTTTATCAGTGAGAGCTTGACAACCTCACTTACGCGTCAGGTTGCAAGTATTTGTTCTTTGTGTGTAGGTGTTGTTTACATAGTTGCTTGATCTTCCTCTATGGATGGATATCTTGGTTTCATAACTGAGGGAAATACCTATCGTCGCTATCTTTCATCATCTCTTCCTCTTTGGGGAAATACCGACGTAGTCTCAAGCCACGTCAAAGGAATTTCTGGCGCCATTGCCGGAGAGGAAGAAATCTCTCTAGCGTGCCAATCTTGGGCGTTGGGGAGACACCATCAACATCTATCAGGTTCCTAATCACAAATCTCATCTCGTTGCAATTTACATTGTTTGCCAAAGAAATTTCTGGCGTCGTTGCCAGGGAGGAAGCGATCTCTCTAGCATGCCAATCTTTAGCGCCGGGGAGACACTATCAACATCTATCAGGTTTCTAATCACAAATCTCATCTCCTTGCAATTTACATTGTTTGCCATTTACCTCTAATTTTCCTCTCCTCCACTTCACAAATTTTTCATTTTATTCACCTTCTTTTTTGTTTGCCTTTTTCTCATCATATCTCTTGTTAGTATACCCTTTCACTATGGCTAGTTCTTCTGTTACCGCGTGCACCCCCGAGAATGAGGTTCTTAACTTTAAACAAAGGGGAGGGTAGAATCTTAAAGATGCTTGGTGTAGGATTTGCAATGTTCATAATAGATCTATTCGTAAAGAATCTACTGTTGTTCTTCATCGCAGTTTTTATGTGGGCATCACCACTTGGTATAGATTCGTACTTGATACGATTACCGGTGGGAATTTCTTGATGTGCCCCGCTTTGGATGCTTTTAATGCTATGGGAAATTTAGTGGGTTCACCACCTATCACTATCAATGAAACGATTTTAACTCTTGAGCATGTTATGCAAAAATTGGATGATATTAACAAGAAAATGATCACCGAAGAGAATATTGAGAAATTAGATAAAAGGATGCATAATGTTGCTAATAAAATTGGGTCAAAAGTGGGAGACGCTCTTACAATGTTAAAGGAAAAAGAACCCAAAGCAAACAAAAGAATGGAAGAGATCCCCACTAGAATTGATAAGTTGGAAGAAATCTTTAGTAACTTAAGTCAGCTTTTTCTACCGTTAAGATTATTGAAAAAACTCCTATTATTAAAGATTGCAAGACTACACATGTTCCTAAGAATAAGAGTACCACTCCTAGTAGAAACAATGAAGATCTTAAAATGATTAGTATTCACCCCAGTTTTGTTGAAGTGGTAAACAACCTTAATGTTAAGGAAAAAAATTCAATCCTATTCCTAGAAGTATTGTCATTGAAATTATGCATGCTAAATCCTTAAAAAAATCTCGTTGGGTGCTTAAGGAGTTGGAAAGTAAAGATGACAATACTTGAATCTTTGTGTTACGCCTAGCTAGGGGCGTAAAATGATAGCGCTTGTTGGCAGGCAACCTAATGAATAAATTTTATCCCATCTTTTCCTTTCTATTTTTGAGTGTTTGCACAATTATCCCTATCTTATGATTGTGTTTTATGTCTTATTTAGTGTTTGCGCCAAGTAGAACAGTTAGGATGATTCATAAGATGAGTAGAAACAATGCTGAATCAGAAATACAAACATTGTCTTAAGTGCACGAATTTTCGTTTTTTACTGGAGCATGATAAGAGTTATAGAAGTATGGGTAGAGAACAAATTACTACAGACCGTTCTGTTTGAGACACATTCTGTTTTTGTTGCATTGTGTGCTTGTTTTGATGAATCTATGACTTGTATGGGAGGTTATAAGTCATGGTAAAGTTAGAATATAGTAGATATAATGCAATGATAAAATATGAATGAGTTTACAACAGTACTTAGAGTGGTGATTTGCTTTATTATACTAATAGATCTCACGAAGATTTTGCCAAGTTTTGTGTGATTGAAGTTTTCAAGTTTTGGGTGAGATCGCGATGGATGAAGGAATAAGGAGTAATAATAACCAAAGCTTGGGGGTGGCAATGGCACCCCAAGATAATATCCAAAGAGTAACAATGTGACAGCCCAAGTGTTGTCTCTACCTTTTATGGCATATCTCTTGTATGAACCTTGTTTTCATGAAAGTAATGAAATGATTTTGCATCTTGTCATGCATGTCTTGTTATTGCATTCATGCATCATGCATCATAGCATCCATCATGCCATGTCTTTGCTTGTTGTGGTTGAGTGTGCCCTGTGTTGTGTAGGTGTGATGTGGCCTTGTGTGATGTGGTTGGAGTTATATGGTGCATCTCCTTCCTTTCCCCCTCTTCTTCCCTTTTCAAACAAACCCTTCCAATACCTTTTTTTTCTTCATGTTATTATTATCAACAGATTTAACTTGCTTTAAAAAATCTTTAAAAAGTTCAAGTGTTAGCCTAAAATGTTTTGAGGATGTGAGAATTGGTCTTTTGTTGTTTTGAGCTTTTATGTTTTGGAGTTTTTAAATAACTGGGGGCTGTCTATTTTAAAAGTATTTAAATTAATTGTCCTAAAAATCATTTTCATATTTTTAGTAAATAGTGCATTTTATTTCCATTGTCAAAGTATTTTTGTTCTGCACAAAAATCATTTATTCTACTCTGGGTTTTTTTCTTGAATTGTTGTGATTTGAAAAATATTTTAACTCCTCTATTTTATTTAGAGTGCCAGAGTGGGCCTTGCCCTCCCGCGGCCCAGCCCACTCAGGGGAACGGCCACCTGCTCCGTTCGTCATCTCCGTGAGGGAGCAGAGAGAGCGCCTCCACCGTCCCCTTTTCCGTCACCCGTCGCTGTCAGCCTCAGGGGTATTTAAACCCCCTCGGCATGCGTTCCCCCTCTGCTAGGGTTCCTCTCTTCCCTCGCACCGCCGCAACTCCCTTCTCTCTCTCTCCATCTCCCTCCTTCCTCTCCTCTTTCCCCTCCGTCAGGTAAGTTCAGTGAGTGCAGAGAGTTTCAGAGAGAGACCGCCGGTCGCCGTTGCCGCGTCTCCGGTGGGCCTTGTTCCCGGTGGTCATGGCATGGAGCTCAGGGATCCTCCCCGCGTTCAATTCCTGCCGCTAGGAGCCCCAGAGAGGCTCCACAATGACGACCCCGTCTTCGTCTTCGCTGGAGACGTCCACTCCGTCGTCTTCTTCCCCTGCTTCGACTCTGGCACGTCTCCGACCCCCCCTCTGTCGTCGTCTTCGCCTTCGGCAGCCCCGTGGTGAGCAGCTGGTCCTCCGCCGTGCCTCCCTCTGTCCCGATGCGTGCGCAAGCTCGTCGTGCCCGACGAGCCTGTGCTCGTTTCCTCCGAAGCTTCGCTGTAGTTGCAGGTGCCGTTGCCTTGGGTGCTCGTCGGAGTTAGATGTGGGGATGCGCTCCCCCGTAGTTGTAGCTTCCTCTGCTCCGTTTCCCCCTTCCGCTAGTGTCGTGTGCTCGCCGGAATTGCCCACCGCCTTGCCTCTATCGTCGCCGCCGTGGTAGTTCAGTTTCGTCAGTTATATGTGCTTGTGTGTGTATTAGTGAGCCGGTGCTCCTCCTCTGTTAAGGGCCGAGCACGTAGCGCGGTGGATGGCGCTAGGGGGAAACGACCAAGTGGTCGTGGGTTCGATCCCAAACCTCTCTCCCCTTTTGTTTTATTTTTCTTCTCCCTTTGTTTTAATTCTTTTGTTTTCTCCTTTGCATATATGTATGTGTGTAGCTGCAGATTGCATGAATGGTTGTTTGTTATTCTTTTCTGAATTATATATGTGTGTAGGTGGTGTATGTGTAGGTGTGATGCATATATATGTGCATGTGTATGTTTATGAGTGTGGTGTGTAGTGCATGTGTGTGTGCACATATGCATGTGTGTATGTGAGTGAGAGTGTGTGTGAGTGTGTGTCATATGCATATGCATATGCATATATGCCTTGTGCATATATGTGTGCATATGTGTGTGGATGAACACCCACACACACATGAGCATGTGTGTGAGTGTGTGTGCCCATGTGCACTTGTGCATGTGTGGTGGTGTGTGTGTGCCTATATGTATTATGCATATATGGTGCATGTGTGTGTGTCGATGAACACCCCCCTCTTAGGTGGTATGTTCATGAGTGTTTGTGCTCATATGCCCTTAGACATATGGAGCATGTGTGTGTATGCTATTGTCACACCCAAGATGCGCGCCTATCCGTTTAAGGCACGAGGGCCTCGCAAGGGATAGAGGCGCATCTTGCCGTTAGCAAGAATAGTATCATCACAACATACAATACTGAGTGAGAAGAGTATACAAGTTGGCTTACACTCGCCACATGCTAACTTACAATGTCATTCAAATCATAGCATCAAGTTTAACAAAGGGTCCGACTACGGACGAAATCAAACGATAAAAGAAGTTGCAAATGATACTATCAAGCTATCCCAAAGATCACGACCAGGTCCTCTACTCATCCGGGTACGTCACGTACATCCTGCCTCTCTCCACATCATACTCCCACTGGAGCTGAGTAAGATCATCCTGCACGAACTCATCTGAACCTGCACCTAGATTATTGTAGTAAACTGTGAGCCACAGAGGACTCAACTATCATGTGCCCGGGTACCGAGACTATTCAAGCTTAGAGGTAGGGATGGGATAAGTGTTGAGGTTGCAGCAGCACTAAGCATATATGGTGGCTAGCTTACGCAACATGAAATAAATATGAGTTGCCTACGAAGGATGATCGAATCTAGTATGATCTCTGTGAGATCCTGAACACTTACTTACGTCAATCATAACCCCACCATGTTCTCTCTCGGTTCATGTTCATGAGCAGAGACGATCACGGTTACTCACACAGTTGGTGTATTTTAATTAGAGTTTACTTCAAGTTTGCTATAACCGGGTGTTAAACAAATATCCAAATTGCCACATAACCGCGGGCATGGCTTTCCGAATGATTTAACCCTGCAGGGGTGCTCCAACTAATCCATTACCAAATTAACCACACTCCGTGGGGATAGCTCGACCGCGGATCTCGCGATCATCATAGGTAATTCCAAAGGAATTCCAACACCTCGAGTAAACCCAAAGAAAGTCAGACTCCACACGCAAGACACTCGATAAAGGTAAAACAAATCCAGCAAGACCACCCGACGTGTCGACGAACCCGATAAGAGCCGCGTATCTCAGTCTCAAGACACGACGGATAAGCTACGCGTACGGAGGACTGATAGAAATCTCCCAAGTTGCCCTAGGTTGGCCCCGCACAGTGCTCTAGTTTGGACCAACACTCATGCGGAGCACTGGCCCGGGGGTTGATTAAATTATCCACGGGTTTTCAAGACCCTATGCAATTTTATTGAGTTGTTAAGCAAATGTAGTACCAATGTTGGGTCTTGCCAGACAAGTTTTAATCTCAACCGAATAACAAGGGGGTCCCCATAACAACCCCGAGCATGTTAGGAGCGCAAAGTATGGAAAACATAACACCGGTAACAAGGAACTAATGGCGATAGCAGCGGAACAAAACACTCAGCAAAAGGCCAAGCCTTCCACCAATACCATATATATATGTGCATTAAATTAAATAACAGAATTATTGTGATATCCAATCCATGTTGTCACATGGAACTACCTACACCTGCAACTAAGAACACTATAAGAGGGGCTGAGCAGCGGTAACTTAGCCAATCAACGGTTTGCTGGGATGTGGAGGTTAGAGGCTGTCATGGCAATATGGGGACTGATATCATGTGGTAGGTAGCACAATTTTAACGATAAGAACGAGAAACTACCAAGCAAAGATAGTATCGAGATCCGGGTACGATCATCTTGCCTGTTGGTTCTTCAGCGAAACAAGTAGCGGGATCCTCGTAGTGGTACTCTCCAGGGTCCTCGAACTCAGTTTCGACACTCGCGTCTACCCAAGAGAAACAGCAAATAAATAACCAATCAAGGTGCAATGCACAACCAAGATGATGCATGAGTCATTTAGTGAAGAATTAAGCATGGCAATCCAATTCTAGTCAAGTTTCACATGCACAGTTTGTTTATTAGTGAATCTGGACAGAACCTCATGTTAACTTATTTAGACATGCATGAACATGGAAAATATGGTTGCATCATGCAAAATCGATGGAAATGCATTTAAAGATCGCGAGAAACGGAGCTATGGTTCTCGAGATACGCTCACGACAAGGTACGGAGGCAAAACACAAGATCACCAAATTCCTGGGCTAATTCTTGGCATTCCAAGGTAGCCACAGGACAGGTGATGAAAAACCAATCACAATAGACTCAAGAATCACTCAATTCCATGGAGTATATCCCCCACAACTCGCAAAACAAAATAGCACCCAATCTGCCACAAAACAGCAACATAGCAACTTGGAAAACTCACAACTAGAGTTACATAAATCCTACAGCCACAAACAAGACATGGACAGAATCTACTCAACACCCACATCAATTCATCCAATTATGCAATCAGCAAAATAGGCACACATCAATATGCATGGAGCAATCAAGTTGGCATGATGAATCAGTTTTTCAAGGACTTGGTGAAAATTCCAGTTTTCTGGAATCTGGGTTAATAAAGTAGCAAGTTGACAGCACTGGTTAAATATACTAGAGAGCTCATATTGGCATGAAAATTAGCAGGATCGTAGATGACAATAACTACTACAAATACCTAACATTGAGCATGCTCAAATTCACAACATATCACCAGATACACCCCACTCTACAAGGCAAAACAATAATAGCAGAAACTCCAGACTTGGTCATTTGCAAGCAGGTTGGCAGAAACAGAAAGTAGGCAACTTAACAGCATGGTTCCCACTCATATAATGACTCAATGTGAATAAAAAAAATACGGGAACATTCCCAACAACTTTGACTAACAAATTCGTGTTGGCCAGATCTCGAAAGCATGCACGGATTAATTCATATGAAAAAGACAAAAGGGCATCACAGCATAAAAATGCAGTTTTGTCAAGTTTCCCCAAAGTCAAATCTGACTTCACAGGTGCATAAATGGGTTGATTCTACCCCAAAATCATTACTCATACCTATATGCTTGCATGGAACAAAAGGGAGCAAAGGGGGGGGGGTCAAAATTTGACCTGCCTAGGCCATGGGTGACTTATGCCACTCATAAAACTTAATGTAAATGCCATAAAATGATATGTGCTCCATAGATACATGTTTAAAGTGGTTAATTAGAATGTTAGGGACATTATAACATGGCATAGCAACAATTGCAAGGATGAAACTATCTAGAAGAAGAACTAGCTCATATGCACATAGAGAGACCTACACATGGAGCTACTCATGCACACATACATCCTTAAATGCATATATATGAAGGCACACACCACCTACACCTATGCAACAACACTAGCATATGTGTATGTGCAAATCACATACACACACCACAACACAACCACCCATGTGTATATGCCTTAGGCATACACACACACACCACATATGTGTGCATGCATAACATGCACACACACTGCCACTACACCACACACACTCACACAAGATATGCATGTGGGTATGCCAAAACATACACACACACGCACACACACACTAGGACACACAAACACACACGACCACTCTTACAAGTGTGTGTAGGTGTCACATACACATACGTACACTCTACCCTAAACACACACTCTACCTACACATGCATGTGTATGCAAAACACACACACACCACTACACACATACACATCTACATGTATGCATACATGTGCACATACACCATCACGTGCATACACACACAATTACACATGTGCAAAGGCACTACACACACATACATGCTGCAAAAAAGAAAACAAAAGAGAAAAAGAAGAAAACAACAAAAAAAAGGAAAACAACAAAAAAATGGGGGGAAGGCGATCGAACCTCTGACCTTGCGGTCACACCCTGAGCCGGACACCACTGCGCTACACGTCGATCTGCTAACATAGTAGAAGTCCCACAGCACTAAATACATACACACTAGCACAGTTGTCTGACGAAACTGAAGAAACGAAACAGAGCACGCGGCGACAGGCAACGGCGGCGACCTACGGCGAGTCTGGCGACACTAGCCGCACCCACACGCGCGGGAACAACCCAGGAACCCATTCCCGCGCTCACCTTGCGACGAGCGGGACGGAGGCGAGCGGCACGTGCTCGACAAGCTCACGACAGCGATAGAGGACGACGACGAGCATCTATGGCTACGCGCGGAGGAGAAGGGCTACGAGGACCGGCGGCTCACCTTGGGGGATGGCAGAGACGAGCCGGTCACGATGGAGGCGACGAAGGGGAAGGAGATGGCTGGAGATGCGGCGGAGACGGAGGGGAAGAAGACCGGTTCTGCTCCGGCGATGAGGAGGGAGAAGAGGGCCTCCTGGGCCTCCTAGCGCCGGGAATGGAAGGCGGACGGCACCAGGAACGCGACGGCCATCTTGACGGCGGCGGCGCTCCACCGGAGGAACGCCGGCGACGAGTCAGTCGACCCCTGCACCACTCTGAACTTACGAGACAGAATCGAGAAGGGGAAGAACAGAGGGGAAAGGGAGGAGAAAGAGGGAGGAAGAGCGGTGGCGGCGCGAGGAGAAGAAGGAAGGGAAGGAACCCTAGGGGCGCGCGCTTAAAAGGAGACCGGCCTCGACGTCTGGGCTAACGACGATGGCGATGGAGCTCACTTGCTCCTGTCTGCTCGCACACACACTCCGCACTGACGGAGGGGGAACGGGGCAGGTTGCTGTCCTGTTTCCCATGGGCTGGGCCTCGGCCCATCTGGCTCCTCTCTCTCTCAAACAAACTGAACCAGAGGGATTTTCCATTTAAATAAAACATCACAAGCAATTAAATCCCTAGAACATATAAACGGGTTTTGGAGAAAACAAAAAATACTTTTGTGGAAGAAATAATGTGCACATATTATTAAACTATCAGGTGGATTTATTGCAAAAAATTATTTAATAATAAAATGAATGGCAGTCCCTGTTTTAAAAGAGAACACAAATCAAACAACCCCAAAACCCAATAGTACCACACATACAATTCATAGGATATTAGGGCCACCTCTTGGACATTTTTAAAAGATTTAAACATCAAGTAAAATCTGGTCATTTCAATTAAATGAAGAGAGGGGAAGATGGGAGGTGATGTTTGAAATGAAGAAGAGAGGGGGAGAGAGGTGGCACACAAGGATCTAACCCCACACAACATATCACACACCACATAACAAACCCACTCATCTCCATCACATCAACTCAAAACACAAGAAGGTGGCATGGCAAGATGAAAGAATGATGCATGATGATATGATGCATGAATGCCATTCAACACATGGGACAAGGTGCAATTCATACATAACTCATGACACAAGGTTCATACATGGGGTTACATGCCAAATAAGGTAGGGACATCACTTGGGATGTCACAGCTATGTAGTGGTGTGTGTAGAGTGTATGTGTGTGTGTGTGACAAGTGGGTCCTTTTCCCCACTTGCCATACCCTTTGTTGTTTATGTATATTTGCAGGTTTGTTAGATCGTTTCCATATTAAACTAAGTTTCCAAATCTGGTTATGTCCATTTATGCCCATGTCCATTTAGAGTAAGTTTTAACTTATAAGAGAGTGGATGGTTGCTTGCTAGTATATTGTGCCATGTTGCTTCACATTAACACATGAGTATGCCACATGTTTTTGGGGTAGAAAAAGCCAAGGAATCCATTGGTGCTTTCAGATTTCACTTTTAAGCAAGTTTATAAAACTGTCATTTTCTGCTGTGAAGCTACTTTGTCATTTTTGCATGATTTAATCCATGCTTGCTTTGGGGCATGTGCCAACATGGGAGTGCTAGTGTTTTATATCTAATATGCCATGGTATTTTTGTTTAACATGAGAATCACCCATATAAGTGGGAAACATGCTGCAAAGTAGCTAACTTGATGTTTCTGTTTTCACCATGCCAAAATATTTTTAAGTCTGAAAATCTACTGTTATTTTTATGCCATGAAGAGTGGATGACATCTTGTAATATGTTGAGAATTAGCTCATGCTCAGTGCTAGTATTTTGGAGTAGATGTTGTCGACTACCACCCTGTTAATTTTCATGCCAAGAGGTGGTCTCTAACACCTTTATCTTCTACTGTCAACATGCTACCAGATTAACTCAGATTCCAGAAAACTGTTATTTTCACCAAGTCCCAGAAATTGTTTCATCATGCCAACTTGATAGCTTCATACTTATTGATGTGTGCCTCCTTTACAGTTTGTGTAGTTGGATAATATGATAAGCATGTTATGTAGTTTCTGTACATGCCTTGTTTGTGGCTGTAGGATTCATGTAGCTCAAGTTGTGGGCTGTGTAAGTTGCTATATTGCCGTTTTGTGGCAGATTGGATGTTTTATTGTTTTGTGATTTGTGGGAGCTATACTCCATGGAATTGCTTGATATTTGAGTCTATTGTGGTTGATTTCTCATTGCCTAACCAGTTTCTACCTTGGAATGCCAAGGAGTAGCCCAGGTCTATCTTGTCTTGCGTTTTGCCTTCGTATCTTGTCATGAGAACCGTAACTCCGTTTCTTACGTTCTTCATATGCATTTCCATCGTTTTTACATGATGCATCCATATTTGCCATGTTCATGCATGTCTAAGTAACTTAACATAAGATTCTGTCTAGATTCATTAATAATCAATTCTTGCATGTGAAACATGACTAGAATTGGATTGACATGTTAAATTCTTCATAAATGAATCATGCATCATCTTGGTTGTGCATTGCACCTTGGTTGGATGTTTATTATTGTTGTTTCCTATGGGTAGATGCGAACATTGAACCTGAGTACGAGGACCCAGGAGAGTACCACTACGAGGATCCTGCTACTTGTTCCGCTGAAGAACCAACAGGCAAGATGATCGTACCCGGATCCCAATATTATTTTTGCTTGCTAGTTTCTCGCTCTTATCGTGACAGTTGCGCTACCTACCACTTGGATATCAGCCTCCTAATTGCCATGATAGCCTCTAACCCTCCACATCCTAGCAAACCTTGATTAGCTAAGTTAGCGCTGCTCAGCCCCTCTTATAGCGTTCTTAGTTGCAGGTGCATGTTGTTCCATGTGATAACATGGTTTTGGCATATCACAATATTATCTGTTATTTAATTTAATGCACATATATATCTTGGAATTGGTGGAAGTCTTGGCCTTTTGCTAGGTGTTTTGTTCCGCTGTTACCGCCATAGTTCTGGTTACCGATGTTATGTTTCCATATTTTGCGCGCCTAACATGCTCGGGGTTGTTATGGGGACCCCCCCTGTTTATTCGATTGAGATTAAAACTTGTCTGGCAAGACCTAACTTTGGTACTACATTTGCTTAGTAACTTAATAAAATTTGCATAGGGCTTTGCAACCTCGTGGATAATTAATCAACCCCCTCGGGCTAGTGCTCCTCATGAGTGTTGGTCCAAACTAGAGAACTGTGCGGGGCTAACCCAGGGAAACTTGGGAGATTTCTATCAGGCCTTCGTATGCGTAGCTTATCTGTCGTGTCCTGAGAACGAGATACGCAGCTCTTATCGGGTTCGTCGACACGTCGGGTGGTCTTGCTGGATTTGTTTTACCTTTATCGAGTGTCTTGCGTGTGGAGTCTGACTTTCTTCGGGTTATCTCGAGGTGTTGGAATTCCTTTGGAGTTACCTATGATGATCACGAGACCCGTGGCCGAGGCTATTCCCGCGGAGTGTGGTTATTTGTGATGGACTAGTTGGAGCACCCCTGCAGGGTTAAATCTTTTCGAGAAGCCGTGCCCACTGTTATGTGGCAACTTGGATATTTGTTTAACACCCGGTTATAGTTAACTTGAAGTAAACTCTAATAAAATACACCAACTATGTGAGTAACCATGATCATCTCTGCTTGTGAACATGATCCGAAAGACAACACGGTGGGATTATGATTGACGTAAGTAAGTGTTCAGGATCTCATAGAGGTCATTCTAGATTCGAGCGCTCACCATAGGCCACTCACATTTATTTTCATGTTACGTAAGTCTAGCCACCATATATGCTTAGTGTTGTTGCAACCTAAACAGATACCCCATCCCAACCTTTAAGCTTGAATAGTCTCGGTACCCGGCATGATTGCTGAGTCCCCTATGGTCATAGTTTGAAATAGCGAAGATAGCGTCCTCTATTGCGTCCACAATAGCGCTAGCGCAATAGCGACCGCTATCACCCAAATTAAATGTCATTACTTTTTCTTCATGTTCTGGTGATATAAACAATAACCTGATGTATTTATAAATCCACTATGTGGACATAACGCCCGCAATATCGCCCGCTATCCGCATTCCGCTACACAGAACCCAATCCGCTACCAGCCTGCTATCCGCTATTTAAAACCATGCATGTGGCTCACAGATTACTACAACACTCCAGGTATAGGTATAGATGAGTACGTGCAGGATGATCTGACGCAGCTCCAGTGGGAATATGATGAGGAAAGATGCAGGATGTACGTGACTTACCCGGATGAGTAGAGGACCATGGTCTTGATCTTTGGGATAGCGAGATAGTGTCATTTGCATCTGTTTTATCGTTTGATTTCGTCCGTAGTCAGACCCTGTCTTCATCTTGATGTTTTGAACTCTGTGTGGAATTGTAATTTAGTATGTGGCGAGTGTAAGCCAACTAGTATTCTTACCTCTTCTGTAATGTATGATGCAATTATGCTATACTTGCGAACGGCAAGATGCGCCTCTATCCCTTGCGAGGCCCTCATGCCTTAAAATGGATAGGCGCACATCTTGGGCTTGACAAACAAGAAACTAAGCTTGGGGATGCCCCCGAATAGCATCCCCTCTTTCTTCTAACAGCCATTGGTATTTTACTTGGAGCTATATTTTTATTCGTCACAAATCCTGAGATTTACTTGGAGCGTCTTGTATTATTTGAGTCTTTGCTTGATTTTCTTTTTATCCTTCCTGAACACCTATTTGAGAGATCCAAAATTATGCTATGATGTGTTAGAATTGTTGTATATTCTTCACTTAATTGTTTTTTGAGCAATGGAATTGCTCTAGTGCTTCACTTATATCATTTTGAGCATGGCATGCTTTTAGTTGTTTGAAGAAATGCTCTCATGTCTCACTTATATTAATCTGAGAGTTAGTAATTTTGAAGAAATGCTCTCATGCTTCACTTATACAATTTTGAGAGATGAAACTTTTATGCTCATGGTCTTCACTTAAATCTATGTGAGCTTGTCAAAAGCAATGGCAATACATGAAACTAGTCCCAAAGTGATAGATATTCAAGAGGGATATAATAAAAACTTTCATGAAGATCATTGGAGAAATTGAACTTGATTCTTTGTAATAGTTTTGAGACATGACGATAGTGATATGTGAGTTATGTTAGTAAGTATTATGCTTAGTAAGAATATTGGTGTTAAGGTTTGTGATTCACTATGCAAGCATGAAAGTCAATAGTTGTGCAATGAAATTACATCCTACTTATGGTGCATTATTCAGTGTTAGTTATGCTTAATGCTCACTTATGTGATTTTTCGTTTCTTGTTTGGTTGCTTCTCAATCTATTTAATATCCCCCACTTGTACTAAGTAGAAATACTACTTGTGTATCCAAAATCCTTAAACCCAGTTTTGCCATATGAGTCCACCATACCTACCTATATGCGGTATTTCCATGCCGTTACAAGCAAATTTGTATGTGTCATCTCTAATTTTAAAAATAAATTTCCCTTTTTGTGTGCTCGTACCACTCATGAAGCGGAAGGGGTGACCGATATTTTTCCATGCTAGATGTGCTATTCTCAAGATGAGTGTTTATTCACTTGTCATTGCACAAGATTATGGCGGCAATAGGGATGCCCAGTCCCGAAATGAAAAGAAGGAAAAGAAATTTACTTTATGTTGTCAAATAATAAATTCCTTGGAAAGTGTTGGTATGGAAGGAAACCGTGGATTCGTCTAGCCATGGAAAGTGAAAGAGTGATGGAAAAGGGAATAAACTTTATTTTCTGTTTGGGAATCGCTTATCATGTATCTAGCATGGAAAGATATTGAAATCTCTCGATCATTTTCGTTGACAGGAAAGGCATGCCACCCAAAATATTTTTTTGTATTAATTTAAACCTTGGTCTCTCGCACCTCTACAAATCCCTACTTCCCTCTGAAAAGGGCCTATCTATTTAGTTTATGCAATTTTTATTTTTTACTTGAGTCTCCATCTTCTCTTATAAATCACCAACTAGGGGGCACTGCGATCGTCTTGAGCATTAGGTGTAGCTAATATTTGAGTGTGTTTCATGAATGGATCAATGATTGAGCATGATGGGCTAGGAATAACTTTCTTTGGTGTTGATATTTTGAAAGACATGGCTTCTTGTTGATATGCTTGAGTATTAAAGTCTGTATGTCAAAATTATACTATTGTTTGGAACCATTTAAAAGTCCAAATGTCCATGCTACAAAAGAAAACAATATGTGATGAACATGTTAGGCAACATTCCACATCAAAAATTCTGTTTTTATCATTTACCTACTCGAGGACGAGTAGGAATTAAGCTTGGGGATGCTGATATGTCTCCAACATATCTACAATTTGTTGGAAATATGCCCTAGAGGCAATAATAATTTGGTTATTATCATATTTCCTTGTTCATGATAATCGTTTATTATCCATGCTATAATTGCATTGATCGGAAACTCAGATACATGTGTGGATACATAGACAACACCATGTCCCTAGTATGCCTCTAATAGACTAGCTCATTGATCAAAGATGGCTATGGTTTCCTAGTCATGGACATGAGATGCCATTTGATAATGGGATCATGTCATTAGGAGAATGATGTGATGGACAAGACCCAAACTACAAACGTAGCATATGATCATGTCAGTTTATTGCTACTATTTTCTGAATTGTCAAGTATTTGTTCCTATGACCATGAGATCATGCAACTCACTGACACCGGAGGAGTACCTTGTGTGTATCAAATGTCGCAACGTAACTAGGTGACTATAAAGGTGCTCTACAGGTATCTCCGAGGGTGTCTGTTGGGTTGGCATAGATCAAGACTGGGATTTGTTACTCCGTGTGACGAAGAGGTATCTCAAGGCCCACTCGATAATACAACATCACAATAAGCCTTGCAAGCAATGTGACTAAGTGTTAGTCATGGGATCTTGTATTACAAAACGAGTAAAGAGACTTGTCAGTAATGAGGTTGAACTAGGTATGGAGATTCCGGCGATCGAATCTCGGGCAAGTAACATACCGAAGAACAAAGGGAACATCATACGGGATTAACTGAATCCTTGACATAGAGGTTCGACCGATAAAGATCTTCGTAGAATATGTAGGAACCAATATGGGCATCCAGGTGCCTCTATTGGTTATTGACCGTAGAGGTGTCTGGGTCATGTCTACATAGTTCTCGAACCCGCAGGGTCTGCACACTTAAGGTTCGGTGACGTTTCGGTAGTATAGAGTTATGTATGGTGGTGACCGAAGGTTGTTCGGAGTCTCGGATGAGATCCCGGACATCACAAGGAGCTCCAGATCCGGAGGTAAATATTGATATATAGGAAGTCCTGTTTTGGTCGTCGGAAAAGTTTCGGGCTCATCGGTAGTGTACCGGGAGTGCCGGTAGTGTACCGGGGGACCATCGGGAGAGGTATTTCGACCCAAGAGGCTACATAGGATGTGGGAGGAGGTAAACCAGCCTCTAGTGGGCTGGATGAAGCCTCCTCTAAGGGCCCATGCGGCTGGAGTGGTTTGAGAAGGAAAAAATCCAAAGGTGGAGAGGTGGAAAGAGTTTCCAAGTGGAAAGGAGGAATCCTACTCCTAATATGATTGGAGTAGGAATCCTCCACCTCCAATTTCGACCAAGCCTTGAGGGTTTGATGCTGCCTCCTCCCCTTCCTCCCTCCTATATATACTAGAGGATTTAGTGGAAAAAGCTAACACTAATAGCCACGTGCTACCTCTCCTCTAGATCGCGGTTTCTCCTCTAGATCGGTTTTTAGTGGTGCTTAGGCGAAGCCCTACTGGAATAGCGCCACCACCATCTCCACAACGTCATCGTGCTGACAGAGAACTCATCTACCTCTCCGCTCCCTCTTGTTGGATCAAGAAGGCGGAGATTGTCATTGAGTTGTACGTGTGCTGAACGCGGAGGTGTCGTCCGTTCAGCGCTAGATCGGAAGGACCGTGATCAAGATCATGAGACGGATCGTGATGAGATCGCGGGCGGATCGTGATGAGTTCGCGGGACGGATCATGATTGGATCGCGGGACGGATCAGGATTCTCGGCGATTTGGATCGCGAAGACGTTCGACTACACCAACCGCATTTCTTAACGCTTCCCGCTTAGCGATCTACAAGGGTATGTAGATCCACTCTCCCTCTCGTAGATGCTCATCACCATGGATAGATCTTGCGTGTGCGTAGGAAATATTTTGTTTCCCATGCAACGTTCCCCAACATAATTTTTACTTGTTCCATGTTGTTATATTATCAATCTTGGATGTTTTACAATCATTTTATAGCAACTTTATATCATTTTTTGGGACTAACCTATTTACATAGTGCCAAAATGCCAGTTGTTGTTTTTGCTTGTTTTTTATTTCGCAGAAAATCAGTACTGAACGGAGTCCAATCGAGACGAAACTTTTTGGAGATTTGTTTTGGACCAGAAGAGTGCCAATGGGCCAAAGAAGCAACCAGGAGGGATCCCGGGCCGCCCACAACCCACCACGGTGCGCAAGAGGCCCCAAGCGCGCCCTGATGGATTGTGGCTGCCTCGGGGACCCCCTCCATTGACTATCACCTCTATAGATTCTCAAATATTCAGAAAAAACCTAGAAGAGTTGACGAAACACAATTCCAACCACCGCAAGTTCTAGAACCATGAGATCCAATCTAACACCATCCTGGAGGGGTGTATTGTCTTCATGGGTGCCTCTCCGATGATGCATGAGTACTTCACCATAGACCTACGGGTCTATAGGCAGTATCTAGATGTCTTCTCTCTCTCTCTCTCTCTTGATTCTCAATACAATGGTCTCTTTGAGATCTATTTGATGTAGTGACTTTTTGCGGTGTGTTTGATGGGATCCAATGAATTTTGAGTTCATGATCAATTTCTATCCATGAATATTATTCGATTCTTCTTTAATCTCTTATATGCATGCTTACTTATAGCCTCGTATTTCTTCTGTGAAGATTTGGTTTAGTTAGGCCAACTAGATCGAGTTTTCTTGCCATGGGAAGAGGTGATTTGTGATGGTTTCGATCTTGCGGTGTCCTTTCCCAGTGACAGAAGGGATAGCAAGGCACGCATGTATCATTGCAATTAAGGATAACAAGATAGGGTCTATTCCTACATGAATAGATCTTGTCTACATCACGTCACCGTTCTTATTGCATTACTCTGTTTCTCCATGAACTTAATACACTAGATGCATGTTGGATAGTGGTCAATGTGTGGAGTAATAGAAGTAGATGCAGAATCATTTTGGTCTACTTATCTTGGACATGATGGCTATATAATGATCATTGCCTTGGATATCGTCATGACTATTCGATCTTCTATCAATTGCCCAACGGTAATTTGTTCACCCACTGTGTGCTATACTCATGAGAGAAGCCACTAGTGAAACCTACAGCCCTCGAGTCTACTTTTCGAACATATTACTTTCCGATCTATCTTTTTGTTGTGTTTGTTTTCAGATCTATTAATCCAAAAACCAAAAAATACATTGCTCCACGTTTTGTTTACGTCTTTTATTTTATGTTGTTGCGAGATCTATTTTCCCAAACTATCACGAACTAATCTATCTTTTTATCATTGAGAGCTTGACAACCTGTCTCACGCGTCAGGTTGCAAGTATTTGTTCTTTGTGTCTAGGTGTTGTTTACATAGTTGCTTGATCTTCCTCTATGGATTGATACCTTGGTTTCTTAACCAAGGGAAATACTTACTGTCGTTGTGCTGCATCATCCCTTCCTCTTTGGGGAAATACCGACGCAATCTCAAGCCACGTCAGCATCGGCGACGTAATCAAGGTTTGCCAAGCTTGATTCCCTGACCTAGGGTGAACCCGATGATCTAATAAAGTTCACAGGACGCCTCATCATGTGGAGAAACGCTGCCGAACACGAAAAGCTGGTCGGGGACTAAGATGTCCCTAGTGTGATGCCATCGCTGGTGACCAAGCGAGCCATCGATCCTTGTGGCGATCCGATAGTGGAACTCTCAATGAAAGCACCAATGTTGGTGTCAAAACCGGCGGATCTCAGGTAGGGGTTCCCGAAATGTGGATCTTGGATCGATAAGTCACAGGAGACAAGGGGCGATGTTTACCCAGGTTCGGACCCTCTTGATGGAGGTAATACCCTATGTCCTGCTTTGTTCGTATTGATGATGGAGTGTTGAATACATAGTTGATCTACCTCGAGATCTTATGTTATGGTCTAAACCCTAAGATTAATGATCGTAAATCTACCCTATCGACTAAAACGCTCTTGGTTTATATAGATACCACGGGTGTCTAGGGTTACATAATGTCGGTTACATCAGAGAAGGAACATGCCAAATATTTCATCTTATCCATGGAGTACACTCCACGACTTTTGAACTTTCCATCCTGGACACGGCAGTACCATAGTCTTCGGTTCTTTAATGACGATCATAGGTCGGCCCATTTTCTGGCCCAGTAGACAGGCCGGCGGCCTGAGGACCCCTTAATCTAGGACACCCTCAGCGACGGTGACTATGGAAGCGGCCATGGCGATGGGAGAGAGTAGTGGCACGAGGGGAGGAATGCGAGGGGGCTAGGGTTCGTGGGGGTGTCGGGGTCTTCTTGTAGACAACGGGGAGCCGCCGCATGCTCGACATGAGGGGATCGGATGCGTCGACGGCGCGCACGCGTGCAAGCCATGCCTCGGCCTCCTCCCCTGGCGGGAGGTGGAACAAAGGTCGGGCAGGATGGGCTGGGTCACACTATGTGACTGTAGAGCCCAGTCCAGCACTGCCTTCCGCCTATTTCCCTTTTTCTTTTTGTTTTAATTTTCAGAGTTACTATTTCTTTTCTGTTTTGCTTTATTTCTAAAGCCAAATGACTTTTGTAAATTATGGGATCTGGTCCAATATTTACAAAGCAATAATTAGAATTGCCACAAAAGTTCGGGGGCATTTGGATTAAGTTTGGAATTTTCATAATTCAAAAGGCATTTAAATAAAAGTTTGGGCCTCTGTTCTATATATTTTAGCCATTTAAACAGTGCCCGAAATGTTGGTTTCACATGACAATTACTTGCTGAATATTTGCAACACAACCATTATTTTGGATTTCATGATTGCCAAAATATTTAATCCACTTATTATTTGAATTTGAATTTCAATGGAAATTGAAATGAGATATGATTTCAAGAAGATCAAGCACTGTTTAGAAAAATGATTAGCTTAATCATGGCGATCATTGTAGCTAGATTACATGTGTTACTATAGCTAATAACCAGGGGTGTTACAACTCTCCCCCTCTAAAAGAAATTCTCATCCCGAGAATTACGAGGTAGAAGGGAGAAGAAGATTATCCTCGCCTTCCCAAGTGGCTTCATCTTCAGTATGATTTTACCATTGTACTTTCAAGAACTTGGTAACATTCTAACGGGTCTGACGTTCAGCTTGTTCTAGAATGCGGATCAGGTGCTCTTTATAAGTGAGATCATCTTTCATTTCGATCAATTCAGGATCCACTTCACGGTGCGGGTCCTTGCAGCAACGACGAAGTTGCAACACATGGAAGACATCGTGGACATGGGAAATTTTCGGTGGCAGCTCCAATTTGTATGCGACATGTCCACGTCTTTCGAGAATACGAAAAGGACCAACATAGCAAGGAGCTGCTTGCCCTTGACTCCGAAACGATGAGTGCCTCTCAAAGGAGTGACACAGAGATAAGCTTGATCACTGGGTTGATAGGTTGAACCCCAATGTTTACGATCATAATTGCTCTTCTGGCGGGATTGGGTCGCCTTGAGATTATCCTGGATGGTGTGTACTTTCTCTTCAGCTTGTTGGATAATGTCTGGACCAATAAGTGCTCATTCCCCAGTTTTTGACCAGTTTAGAGGGGTTCGAAACTTACGTCCATATAACACCTCAAAGGGAGCCATCTTAAAGCTGGCTTGATAGATATTGTTATAAGAGAATTCAACATACGGGAGGGGTTCTTCCCACTTCTTGCCAAAAGAGATAACACAAGCCCAAAGCATGTCTTCAAGAATTTGATTGACTCGTTCAACTTGGCCTTGGTATTGGGGATGATAAGCAGTGCTCCCGGTTATATGAGTTCCCATAGCCTCCTAGAAACTATCCCAGAACTTCGAAGTGAAAATATGGCCACGGTCTGAACTGATTTCATTCGGAATGCCACGGTCTGAAACAAGTCTAGAAATATATAAGTTTACTAATTGACTAGTAGTGATTGTCTCCTTGACTGGCAGAAAGTGTGCGACTTTTGAGAATTGGTCAATGACGACAAAAATAGCATCGTTACCTTTCTATGACTTGGGAAAACCAGTGACGAAGTCCATCTAAATCTTATCCCACTTTCATTCAGGAATAGGGAGTGGTTGCAGAAGTCCAGCCGCTTTCTAATGTTCTGCTTTGACGCGACGACAAACATCACATTCTTTAATATAGCGAGCAATGTCTTGCTTCATCTTAGACCACCAGCACTTTGGACATGTCCAGATAAATCTTGGTACTTCTCAGATGGATAGAGAGAGGGGTATCATGTTATTCTTTCATCACCTTCTCTGTCATAAGCTCGAATTGGGGTACCACAATGCGATCTCTGAAGAACAAGGTCCCACTTTCATCCAATGAGAAGTCCTTGGTCTTCTCAAGGGCAAGATCATTCTTAATCTGATCTATTTCAATATCCTTCTCTTGTGCATACTTGATAGCTTTCAGATGAGTCGGTTCCATTCAAGGTTATATGAGAACCTTGTGGAACAATGTGAAGGTTTAACTTGCAAAGCTCTTCATGAAGGCGGGGTTGAGCTTTCTGAACCATGTGGTTGATGCAATATGCCTTTTGACTCAAGGCATCAACCATGACATTAGCCTTGCCAGGGGTATAAGAAATACCAAAGTCGTAGTATGTAATTACTTCCATCCATCGCCTCTGGTAGAGATTCAGATTTGGCTGAGTAAACAGGTACTTCAGACTTTGCTAGTCGGTGTAGATCTCACAACAATTACCGAGAAGGTAATGTCGCCATAATAATAGTGCATAGATAACCACAACAAGTTCAAGGTCGTGAACTAGATAATTCTCTTCACGAGGGCGCAACTGTCATGAAGCATAAGCAATCACTCTGCGCTCTTGTATGAGGACACGGCCTAATCCTTGTTGAGACATGTCGCAATAAATGACAATGTCCTTACGAGAATCTGGGGGATCAAGCACTAGAGCAGAGGTTAGCTTGTCCTTGAGTGCCAGGAAATTTTTCTTACACTTTTCTGTCCACTCATACTTAACGCCTTTGTGAAGCAGATTGGTCAAGGGTTTGGCAATCTCTGAGAAGTTCTCGACAAAACGACAGCAATAACTGGCGAGTCCAAGAAAACAACTGACTTATTTGACATTCTTCAAGGGTGTACAGTCAAGAATATCCTGAACTCATTCTAGGTTGACTGCAATACCATCCTTCGAGATAACATGATAAAGGTAGGTTACTTAGGACAACCAGAACTCACATTTGGAGTATTTGGCATATAGTTGATGCTCTCGAAGCTTTTCCAGTACAAGAAGAAGATGTTCAACTTGTTCTTATTTATTCTTGGAGAATACCAGAATATCATCTAGATAAACCACAATGAATTTGTCGAGGTAGTCCATGAATGTATAGTTCATCAACCGAGAGAATGTTGCTCGACATTCGTTAAACCGAAAGACATGACGGTATACTCATATGAACCATAGAGAGTAACGAATTGGAATATCCTCTTCACGTACCCGGATCTGGTGGTAATCCAACCTCAAGTTGAATTTAGAAAATACTGAGGAACCAACAAGTTGATCATACAGATCGCTAATTCGAGGGAGCGGATATTTGTTCTAAATTGTTACTTGGTTGATGGGACGATAGTCTTGGACCAAACGATTTGTACCATCCTTCTTCTTGACAAAGAGAGAAGGTGCTCCCCAGGCAGAGGAACTTGGACGAATGAAACCCTTGTGAAGTGAATTGTCGATTTCTTCCTTAAGTTCAAGGAGTTCATTAGGGGACATCTTATAAGGTCGTTTGGCGATAGGAATGGTGCTTGGTACTAAGTCAATGATAAACTCAACAGCTCTAGCAGGGGGAATTCCTAGAAGTTCTTCTAGAAAGACAACTTGGAATTCACGAACAATTGGAATGCCTTCAATCCCCTCAAGAGGTGATGCATTCAATGCATTTAAGAGGTAAATCTGGGCTTCAACATCTCGAACAAGATGATCATGGTAGCTTACTATCTCATTCGAATGATGTAGGATATGGATGGTTATGGTGGCGCAAATGATTGAAGCGGTATGAGTTTTCAACCAGTCCATCCTTAGAATGAAGTAAATATTGGAAGACTTCAACATAATGGGAGAGGCATGGAATTCCAACCCTTCAATTTCAATGGGAACATTATGGCTAACCATGGAGGTCCGACATTGGCCCGTGAGGGTGTTTACCACTATTGGAATGTTCATCTCTTCATATTTAATGTCATGCGTGTATGCAAAATCTTCTGACATAAAAGAATGTGATGCCCATGTATCAAACAATACATAAGTTGGTATTGAGTTAACAATAAGAGTACCCATCATAGTAGCAGGCAGGTCTTGAGCTTGATTTAGTTCAATGTTGTTAGCCTGACCATGACCATAAGAAGGCATGGCATTGTTGTTGTCGTTCTGGTTGTTACCACTTCCAGTTGAAGGTAGTGCAAGTTGCTTCTGATTATGCATGCATTCTCTGGCACGGTGACCTGGACAGCCACACTTGAAGCATAGCCCGTCTTCAGGACGGGAAGCAAGAACTCAGGGTGGTGGAGCTGGGAGTCTTGGTTGCCTAGGTGGTGGAGGAGGCAGACCAGGTGCGGCATAGGACAGTCTTGGAGTAGGAGCAGCTACATGGTACATGTTGTGGGGAATCGAAATATGGTGCTTTTGTGATGATGAGCCCGAAGATGAGCCCATGTCAGTTGCGCTTGTTGCCATCCTTGTATTCCTGCAGACCAGTTTCAACCTGGATGGCCTTGTTCACGAAGGTGGTGAAATCAACATAATCCTGAACAAGGAGAGCAACCTTGAGATCAGGGTGAAGTCCTTCTTCTCCTGTCTGCGGGCATCAATAGCGATGTCTTCTTCGGCATAGCGGGACAAGTACAGGAACTCCCGTATATAAGCATCCATAGTCTTGTTGCCCTAGGTGAGGTTGTGTAACTATCACTTCTTCCTATCCATGATTCCCTGAGGAATGTAGCAGGCACGAAAAGTAGTTTGGAACTCCGACCAGGAGATGATGGTTCCAATGGGTTGTGAACACCTGTGAATGTCCCACCATTGAGCAGCAAGACCCTTTAGGAAGTAGGCCGCATAGGTGATATAGCTGGCAAATGGAGCGTTGGCAGACTCAAGCTCATAAGTGATGTTGCAGAGCCAGTCATCAGCATCAAGGGACTGAGTTGAGCTGCGGTAGACAGCAGGACTGAGGCGCACAAAGTATTGCAGAGTTATTGGGGGATGGTTGTTGATTCATGTTCGGCCGCGGGAATTGATGCTTCAGCCCTTGCATATATTGGCGATTCAGCTCAAACGGTTGTATCATTCCAGCCATGTATTCAGGGGGTGGTGGTGGAGCCTTGGCACCACGGCCACGACCAGCTGGCCTAACCATTCTGTCAAAATTTAATAGTGGTAGTTTCGCATTGAGTAATAGTGAAGACAATGAATCATTCATGAGGTAACATGCACAAAGGAAAAGTGCAATAGATACGTCATAGTAGTCACACATGACATATAGATCCATACATAGGACTATTACAAACCAATGGTACAAGTTTGGAAAGGTAAATAATCTAGACAACTAGGCGGCACGTAGGCACGCGGTAGAGAGATACAACAACGTGACATAGCGAGATGCTACATCAACGTCGGGGACAATCACTAAAGTCGGGTAACTGCAGGTGACGACATAGGGTACCCTCGATATAAGGGTTCTGCACTCTATGAGCACTCTGATGTAGAATCCGGTCCCAAAAGGGGAGCAGAGGACCACGTGGAGGAGTACAACCTCCAAAAGCAGGCCACTCAAGACCTCATGGACACTCTGTCCTGCTCGGGTAAAGTATGCGCTCGGGATGCATCCTCGCACTGACTAATGGCAGCAAGTGTGTTAGAGCATCCTAAAGGCGAGCATGAGTGGCGTGCAACTCGACAGCAAGATTTCAGATAGTATGATCCAGAGCCTTAGTGTACTGCACCAGAACATGTGGGTGGTAACGATGTCACACGTAAGGGGTGCGGATGGCGGCATAGTATCTGGTCTCATCCCCAGTGGGAGCATACGGGATATATCTGTATCCAGTCTCCTCCAAGCGAGGATGCTTTCCATGGAGACGGGTGATAGTAGTATAGGCAACATCATGGACTGCCATGTCAATAGTCACTACAACACCATGATAGGTGTGCAACTCTGTGATGGAGATTTTCTGCCAATTGAAGATACGAACCACAACGGAGTACAGCTCCAGGTTGAACTCACGATAGTCCTCATAAACAGAGTACTCGGGGTACCAGCGATAACCCAAGCTGGTCAACAGGTCGACCAGAATGGCCGGAAACCCAGTCGCATCGATAGCCATAGTCTGGCATATGAGGTACCTTGCGGGACGCATCTGAAACAAGGAGGTTCAAAGATGTCAAATGTCAATGTGTGCAATATATCTTCAAAAGATAACAATTGTCGATAAAACGGCTCTCCAGGTGGATGTGATCACTAGAACCTAATGTTAGAGTTAGCAAAGTCATTTAACTCAAATAGAAGAGAGATCAGAACCCTGAGTATAGAAGAGGAATAAAAGATCCTAATACCACTCAATTGAGATGTGGTCCCATAACCCACAGGTCCCAGGATCGAAACCTGGCACTAATACCAACTTGTGACACCTCCATTTTGATCGTACGCTAATCATACATGCAAATATGCATGATCAAGATTAGGGACTCACGGGATGATATCACAACACAACTCTAGACACAAAATTAAAGTCACACAAGCTTTATATTACAAGTCAGGGGCCTCCAGGGCTCAAATACATAAGCTGGAACACAAACGAGTCAGCAGAAGCAATAATATCTGAGTACATACATAAGTAAATAAGTTTGCCTTAAGAAGGCTAGCACAAACATCAACATCGGATCTAAAAGGCAAGGCCTCCTGCCTGTGAACCTCCTATCCAACTGCTAGTCACGGGCAATCTCCACGTAGTAGTAGGCTCCGTCGGTGTAGTAGTAGTCAGCGACGGGGTCAGCTGTCTCCTGGGCTCCGTCATCTGATCGTAGTAATTGTATCGAGGGGAAAAGGGGAGCAAAGCAACTGTGAGTACTCATTCAAAGTACTCGGAAGACTTACATTAGATCTATACTAAAATATGCATCGGTATCAAATGAACGGGACTATATCTTTGGACTGACTGCAAAAATGCTAGAATAAAGGGGGGAAACCTAGCCTATCGAAGACTAGCATCTTTAGCATCTTGCAGCATTAGAAGAATGTAGATTAGATATTATAAGTAGCAAGTTTTTTAAAACCGCCCACAGATTCTTCCTCGACTCCCTACGAGAAAGCAATCTCATTTTAAAGTCACCATTCTAGTTGTATTAGATCTGTATAGAATTACGAGCGTCCATTACCGTGGAGATGGCTATTCGAATAGATATACTTCCTTGCAGGGGTGCACCAACTTGCCCAACACGCTTGATTAACTCTGGTCGGACACAATTTCCAGGTCATGACCGGCCTCGGCTGATCGGCACGCCGTAGTCCTACTTAGGCTCAATAGAGAGGCCGCACACCGGTCTACATCCTAAATGCGAAGAGGTCATGGGCCAATCACCCTTTGCAATCCTGCATGTTACATGGACGACCGGTGTTAGTCCTGGCACCACTAAATACAAATACGGTGCTTACACGGGCCACCCGGGCACGCGCCGCTCAACTGTGACATCTGAAGAGTTGTCGGGCGAATGTACGGCTAGAGTGCCCATACTGATTCCTGTGTGGTGGTTAGTATGAAACAGGCCAGAGGCCTACTCAGATCACATATCCAAACCCATTAATGTTTTGTTGGCTATGATGATGATCGATGATACACGATATGTGGTCATGTTGCCTCGTCTCGAGGATTTACGGCAGGGGCCAAGAATGCCCAGTCGTGACTCCTCATTATTACGCAAGCACCCTCCAGGTCAACCTCACGTCAACATGGTTTTGTAGTAAAGTCAAAGTAAATGTGTGTCCAAAACATCAAAGGGGAATCCAAGGAATCACCCTCGATGAATCCCACCCAATGTAATCGTCACGGTGACCAAAGAGGAATCACCCTCGATGGTTCACGCTTGAGGTGTTGCACGACAGAGTCGTTGTCGGAAGAGGTGAAGGAGGAATCACCCTCAGAAATCCACGACCGACTAGCTATACTATAGAGTTAGCATTAGGAGTACCTTATGAGGTATCACCCTTGGTACTCGATATTAGCTCTACAGAGTCGTACAACTAAGGGGGGTGAGGTGATGTGTCGGACTCAGGTTATCGATCACGTTGATCGAGGCATCGATGATGAAGCGGGGGAAATCGGGACAAGTGGGGTCACAAGTGGATCACTAACCAACCTATACTAAGCATATAGGGTACATGTAAGGTACAACAACAATTTAACAAGAACAGACTATGCATTAGAATAGGAGCTATCTATAACAGTAGGAAAATCTAATGCAAGCACGAGAGAGAAAAGGATGGCAATATAGAAATGATCAAGGGGGGTTTTCTTGCCTATATACTCTACAGCAAGTGGTTGGACGCCAGTGCTATAGTCTTGCTTAGCAACAGCGTCACGCTCGGTGTCTACCGAAGAGAAGAGGGGGAGAAACAATAAATATAAAGCAAACAAATGCATGGCGTGGTAATATGCAGTACTGGGGGTGAGCTAACGCAGTGCTACACGTTGTAGACGGGGTGAGAAAATATCTGGGGATATTTCCTGGGTCTTAGGCAATTTCCGGACATATGAATAGGAGGGGAAAGTTCCATGTTCATCATGCTAGGGGCATGTGACAGATGAACAGACACTGTATTCGGATTCATTGGATTTTCCGAGCAACTTTCATATATAAATTATTTCATCAGAGTTATAAATTATTTTATATGGTTTTTCAAAGATTTATTAATATTCTGAAATTAACAGATTTAATTTAATTTAAAAGATACATTTGATGGTCAGCATGACATCATCATGCATCAGCAGTCAATCTAGCTGTCTCGGGTCAAACCTGACAGCTCAGCCCACCTGTCATAGACAGTGGGCTTAACCAGGGTTTTATTTTAAACTAATTAGATTAATTAGGGGACTCGGTCCACATCTCAGTGACTTATTAAGTCAAATTAATTATTTTAATTAACTAAAGAACTTAACTAGGGCTAATTACCCTGGGCCCACATGTTAGTGGCTCATGGGGTGGCCCACTGGCAGTGACTGGGCACTGCCCAGTCAGCCAGTTGACCATGGTCAACTGGTTAATGGGGGCCCGTGACCACTGGCAGTGAAGTTGGGGGTGGCCCCGGGTCAACCTCGTCGGTGGACGTCGCTGGAGTTGCACCAGCGACCTCAAACGCGACGGAGGGGCTCGGGAGGCCATTGAGTTTCGCCTACATGGGGCCAAAACGGGTAGGGTTTGGAGGGATCGAGCGTGGGCAAAGCCATGTGTCGAATGGCGGGTCTGGCTTGGCCATAGGGGGCTGGGATCTATGCCGGCGACGAGCTACCGTAGCGGCAACGTTTGGGAGCTCGTCGAAGAGGGGGCTAGGGGGCATGGGAGAGAGCATGGGCACGTGCGTTTGACTCCTACGAGCTCGAGCATCCCGACGGTGAGCTCGGGCGCGGTCTGCAGTGGTTGTGGCTATATCGAAAATGAGCATGGGCGGCGGCAAGATTTTCCTCCGACAACATGGGAGCTATGGCTACGTAGAGAGCCAGGGAAGAGAGGGAGAGGAGCGAGAGTTCACCTCCGTTGTTGAGAAGGCCTGGGAAGGATGTGACATCCCAAGTGATGTCCCTACCTTATTTGGCATGTAACCCCATGTATGAACCTTGTGTCATGACATATGTATGATTTGCACCTTGTCCCATATGTTGAATGGCATTCATGCATCATATCATCATGCATCATTCTTTCATCTTGTCATGCTTACCTTCTTGTGTTTTGATTTGGTGTGATGGTTGTCAGTGTGCCTTGTGTGGGTTTGGTATTTGAGAGTGGTGGAGTCATGTGTGCAACCTCTTTCTTCCCCTCTCTTCTCTCTTTCAAACACCACCTTCCATCTTCGCCATCTCTCCCTATTAATTTAATGATCAGATTAACTTGCTGTTTTGTTTGTTTAAAAATGTTCAAGAGGTAGCCTTCATTTTCTTACTAATTTAGAGAGTGTTGCTTTTGTTGTTTGGGGGTGTTTGGTTTTTGTATTTTATTTAAACAAGAGCTGCCTTTTATATAAGTATTAAAATTACCTCTCCAATTAATCAACTTGAGATTTTTATTAAATAGTGCATATTACCTCCTCCACAAAAGTATTTTTGTTTTTCTCTAAAACCCTTTAATATGCTCTGGGGATCTATTTTAGTGTGTCTGGTTTTTAAAATGGGAAAAGTCTTTTCTGTGTTTTGTGCTGAGTGAGAGAGAGGTGAACAGATGGGCTTTCCCTCCAGCCGGCCCGGCCCGAGCTCTAACGCTCACCTGCTCCGTCTCCCTCCTCAGTCAGTGTGCGCGAGAGAGCAGAGTGCAACGAGAGAAGGAGAATGACAACGTCGTCGCCGTTAGCAGCTCACGAACGTCGAGGCCCCCTTCAAATAGAGCGTGCATCCCTAGGGTTTCTTCCTTCCTCCTTGCGCCGCCGCCTTCTCCCTTCTCCTTCTCTTCCTTCCCCTTTCCCTTCTCTGTTAGAGAGAGAGCAGAGAGGAGAGATTCAAAGAGAGCAGAGCCGCGTCGCGCCGCCGTCTCCGGTGGCTCTCGTCCCCGGTGGACATGGAGTGGAGCGTCGCATCGTCGTCCGCCTTGCTCCCCGCTACTAGGAGGTGAGGAGCACCTCCTCCGCGGTGCTACGTCGCCGTCGTTCGCAGCCACGGCCCGTCGCCGATGCTCTGCTTCCCCTCCGTCGTCACCGCGTCCCCGAGCCTCTTCTTCCCCTCCGTCGAGCTCTGCTCGCCGTCGTCCTCCCCCTCGGTGAGCAGCCTGCCCCGCTGACCTCTCGTCTCGCCGTAGCCCGTTGCATCGTTGCCGTAGCCGTGCTCGCTGCCGGTCGGTAAGGTGGAGCCTTGCGCTCGCCTTCGTCCCCTTCGTCGCGAGACGAACACGGGAATGGAACCCCCGTCGGATCCGCCGTAGTCGCCAGTGCTCCGCGCCGCTGTTGAGGCCTGTGGTCGCCGAGAATCGCCGTCGCACTGCCGCCGTTGTCCGTCGCCGGGACTGAAATGTTCAGTTCAGTTTCGTCAGTAACTGTTATGCGTGCGTGTATTAGAGAAGCGAACCCCCCCCCCTTCTGTTAACATGTGCTCGTGTGGTGTAGTGGCAACCGGCTTGGGGGGAGACCTCTGGGTCGTGGGTTCGAGCCCAGTTCCCCCCTTTTTACTACTTTCTTTTATTTTTTTCCTTTTGTCTTGTTTTCTTTTGCTATGCTTGTTATATCTATGTATGTGTGTGTGTAGCTTCCAGGTAGGTTTTTCTTCTTTTGTTTTAACCTGTCACATGTATGTGTGCTGGTAGTGTGTAGTGTGTGTGTGTATATGCTATGCATACGCACATGTGTGTGTAGTGTAGGTGTGTGTGTGCTAGAGTGTGTGTGCATACACTAGAGTGTATATATGCATGTGTTGTGTTTGAGGGCAGATTTGCCCATGTGGATGTGTGCCTTGTATTTGGGTGTGTGTGTATGCACATAGGGGTATATGCATGTAGTGAAGTATGTGCTTGTGTGTATATACCTAAGGGTATATATATGCTTGTGTGGGTGTGCCTTGTGTGTAGGTGAGTGTGTATGTATGTTTGTGTGTGTGTGTGCCACTTAGGTGATACATACACATGCATTTGTGCTAGTGCATGTATGTGTGTGGTGTGTAGGTGTAATGATAGGTGTGTGTATGTTATACATACACACACACATGTGCATGAGTAGCTCCATGTGTAGGTGTTCTCTTTTATGTGCATAGTAAGCATAGTTTCTCTTCTAGTTAGTTTCATCCTTGCATGATGCTATGCCATGATATTATGATCCTAGGTTGCTATTTAGCCATTTCCATCAAGTATCAATAGGGTACATGCCCTTTTGGGCCATTTTCATTCATGCACATAAGTGTCATAAGTCACCCATGCCTTATGAGGTCAATTTTCAACCTAAGGTTACTCCCACTTGCTCCAAGCAAGTATAGGGGTATGAGTAATGATTTTGGGGTAGAATCAACCCAAGAATGCATATGTGAAGTAAGATTTGACTTTGGGGCAACTTCACAAAACTTCATTTTTATGCTGTGATGCCCTTTTGTCTTTTATTTATGATTTAATCTATGCATGCATTCAAGTTCATGCCAACATGAGTTTGTTAGTTAAAGTTGCTGGAATTGTTCCAGTATTTTATTTATTTACGATAAGCCACCAGATAAGTGAGAACCATGCTGTTTAGTAAGCAACTTTCTGTTTCTGTCCAGCTTGCTTAAAAATGTCTCAAGTCTGGGAGATCTACTATTATTGTTTTGCCATGAAGAGTGGGTTGTATCTGGTGATGTAGTTGGAATTTGCCCATTCTCAGTGTTAGTTATTTGGAGTAGACATTGCCATCTACTATACTGTTAATTTTCAAGCTAATAGGAGCTCTCTAGCATACTTAACAACCACTGTCAACTTGCTACTTTATAATTCTAGAATCCAGAAAACAGGAATTTTCACTAAGTCCCAGAAAACTGGTTCATCATGCCAAGTTGAGTACTTCTTGATTATTGATGTGTGGATCCTTTGCTAGTTGTGTAGTTGGATGAATTTATGTACATGTTGAGTAGATTCTGTCCATATCTTGTTTGTGTCTCTAGGGTTCCCATAGCTCAAGTTGAGATCTATAGAAGTTGTTATGTTGCTGTTTTGTGGCAGATTTGGTGTTTTATTGTTTTGTAGATTGTGGAAGCTGTGCTCGATGGAATTGATTGATTCTTGAGTCTATTGTGATTTTTTTCATCACTTATCCAGTGGCTGCCTTGGAATGCCAAGAATCAGCCCATGGTTTGGTGGTCTTGTGATTTTGCCTCCGTACCTTGTCGTGACCGTATCTCGAGAACCGTAGCTCCGTTTCTTGCGATCCTTATATGCATTTGTATAGATTTTGCATGATGCATCCATATTTTCCATGTTCATGCATGTCTAAATAACTTAACATGAGGTTCTGTTCAGATTCATTAATATACCAACTTTGCACGTGAAACTTGACTAGTTTGGGGTTGCCATGTTAAATTCTTCATAAAATGAATCATGCATCATCTTGGTTGTGCATTGCACCTTGTTTGGTTATTTATTTGCTGTTTCTCTTGGGTAGACGCGAGTGTCAATACTGAGTTCGAGGACCCTGGAGAGTACCACTACGAGGATCCCGCTACTTGTTCCGCTGAAGAACCAACAGGCAAGATGATCGTACCCAGATCCCGATACTATTTTTGCTTGCTAGTTTCTCGCTCTATTCGTTATAATTGCGCTACCTACCACTGGAATATCAGCCTCCCATATTGCCATGACAACCTCTAACCTCCACATCCTAGCAAACCTTTGATTGGCTAAGTTTCCGCTGCTAAGCCCCTCTTATAGCGTTCTTAGTTGTAGGTGCAGGTTGTTCCATGTGATAACATGGATTTGTATATCACAATATTTTCCATTATTTAATTTAATGCACATATGTATCTTGGTATTGGTGGAAGGCTTGGCCTTTTGCTAAGTGATTTGTTCCGCTATTACCGCCATTAGTTCCTTGTTACCGGTGTTATGTTTTCCATACTTTGCGCTCCTAACATGCTCGGGGTTGCTATGCGGACCCCCGTGTTTATTCGGTCGAGATTAAAACTTGTCTGGTAAGACCCAACATTGGTACTACATTTTCTTAACAACTTAATAAAATTCCATAGGATCTTGCAAACCGTGGATAATTTAATCAACCCCCGGGCCAGTGCTCCTCATGAGTTTTGGTCCAAACTAGAGCACTGTGCGGGGCCAACCCAGGGCAACTTGGGAGATTTCTATCAGGCCTCCATACGCGTTGCTTATTCGTCGTGTCCTAAGACCGAGATACGCGGCTCTTATCGGGTTCGTCGACACGTCGGGTGGTCTTGCTGGATTTGATTTACCTTTATCGAATGTCTTGCGTGTGGAGTCCGACTTTCTTCGGGTTTACTCGACGTGTTGGAATTCCTTTGGAATTACCTATGATGATCGTGAGATCCGTGGTCGAGGAATTCCCATGGAGTGTGGTTATTTGTGATGGACTAGTTGGAGCACCCCTGCAGGGTTAAATCTTTCGGAAAGCCGTGCCCGCGGTTATGTGGCAACTTGGATATTTGTTTAACACCCGGTTCTAGCAAACTTGAAGTAAACTCTAATTAAAATACACCAACTGTGTGAGTAACTGTGATTGTCTCTGCTCGTGAACATGATCCGAGAGAGGACATGGTGGGGTTATGATTGACGTAAGCACGTGTTCAGGACCTCATAGAGATTATGCTAGATTCGATCGCTTAACGTAGGACACTCACATTTACATTCTTGTTGCATAAGATAGCCACCATAAAATGCTTAGTGTTGTTGCAATCTTAACATCAACCTTTCCAACCTAAAGCTTAAATAGTCTTGGTATCCGGGCACATGATAGCTGAGTCCTCTATGGCTCATAGTTTACTATGACACTCCATATACAGGTTCAGATGAGTACGTGCAGGATGATCTTACCCAGCTACAGTGGGAGTACGATGAGGAAAGAGGCAGGATGTACGTGATGTATGCGGATGAGTAGAGGACCTAGTCGTGATCTTTGGGGCTACGAGATAATTTCATTTGCATCTGTTTATCGTTTGATTTCGTCCGTAGCCAGACCCTGTTTTTCATCTTGATGATTGAACTTTGAGTGGAATTGTAATTTAGCATGTGGTGAGTGTAAGCCAACTTATATACTCATCTCTTCTGTAATGTATGATGCAATGTTACTATACTTGCTAACGGCAGATGCGCCTCTATCCCTTCCGAGGCCCTCGTGTCTTAAAATGGATAGGCGCGCATCTTGGGCGTGACAAGTTGGTATCAGAGCCATACGACCATAGGAGCCTTTGCTTGTTCGAACTTGGCCGAGTCGTGTCTAGTAAAACTATTTTGAGTCTAGTTATATCGGAGAGTAGGATTCTTTTTACTCCTCTTCTATGCTCTGGTGAGGTATTCGACTTAGGAATTTTGTTTCTACTCCTCTTCTTGCTAAAAAAATTAGGATCATGCGGGTATTTTGGAGTCTATATGATGCGATGTGACAGGGTTCTGTCTTGGTGCCTCCTGTCTGACTTGATTTCTTCCGGGGAGTCGAGCTCCACGGAATGTTGGCACATCGTTATCATTCAGCTTCCTTGATATCTCACGACGGAGAATGTTCGAAATTGCTTCAATACATATCGTGGTGAGATAAGGTCGGAGTCACCCAGTACTGGGGAGGCGTTTGGGGTACCACCATGGTTTAGTATCGTTGTGAGTTCGAGGATTCGAGATTAGACAATTTTGCGGAATTTCTTGAATTATGGTGTGGAAGGTTGCGGATGCAGTTGCAGCTAATTACCTAGGGTAGATTCCTGATTCCGCAACCCGAATCGCATAAACAAGAAAGTTTTTGGAAGTTCATAGGTGGGAAATCTTGTAGTCATCTAGGATCATCTTCTCCAGGTGTATTGGGCATGTACATTTGTTCCGAGTGCTTAGCTCAATACTTTTGTGTTATTGCAAGTGGCTAATTATGTCTGATGATGTTATCATGATCTAAAGAAGCATTCTTGCTAATTTTTCAGTAGGAAGGCTATGTTGTTTTTGTTCAATTCTTTCAAAGCATTTGATTCAGCTTTGTTTCATCTAATCAATCAGGTGCTTATGCGTTTTGTCCATCTTCTGGATGGCTCCACCAACTCGCAACAATCTGGGTCGTGGTGAGGAGCAGACTGATGTTCCACCACCACCCCCGCCACTGCCTCCTCCGCCTCCTCCTCCAGAAGCTTGGCAAGCTATGATGGCCGCGACCAATGCAAACACTCAGATGTTGCTTAGGTTGTTGCAAGAAAGGGAGCAGGGTCAGCAAGATTTTCAAGGGAATTTCCAGAATCAGCCTCAGTTTGCAACGCTCAATCAGTTCCTTGCCAACCAGACCAAGTCTTTCACCTGTTGTGATCAGCCGTTTGACGCTGATGATTGGCTTCGTGATATGAGTAAGCATTTCGAGTGCAGCAATGTCAGGCCAGAGGACTTTGTCAGATTTGCATCGTTCCAGCTCAAGGGTCAAGCAGCTGATTGGTGGCAGCAGTACAAGGATTCCAGGGGCAATCGTGTTGTTACTTGGGACGATTTCCGTCGTGACTTCAGGGCTCATTACATTCCGAGAAGCTTTGTCGAGGAGATGCGTGAGAAGTTCAGGCACCTGAAGCAGGGAACCAAGTCAGTCTACCAGTACAACATCGAGTTCCAGAATCTAGCTCGTTATGCCAAGAAAGATGTTCCAGATGACAAGGCTATGATCTATCAGTTCAGAGGTGGTCTCAAGGATGAGATTCTGCCAGGCCTTGTTCTTCAAGAGCCTCGTGAGTTTGATCAGTTCTATAACATGGCTTTGAAGGTTGAAGCAGCTCAGCTCAAGTTAGAGAACTCCAAGAAGCGTTCCAGGGATTCATATTCTTCTTCCAGCTCTCAGATTGTTCCCAAGCAGCAGAAGTATTGGGCACCAAATCCTCTTCCGTTTCGTCCTCCTCAGCAGCAAAAGCAGTTTGGTGGTCGTGGCTCTTCCCACCCACCCAACCCAGGTTTCCAGCAGAAGAACCAGGCGTCCAAGGCAGTTCTTGTTCCTCCTCCAGGCAATGTTCGTCCGCTTTCTGAGGTGACTTGTCACAAGTGTGGCCAGAAGGGTCACTATGCAAACAAGTGCAACCAGCGGTGTCTTCCGCCTCCTCCTCCTGTCAAGCCTCCAGGCAATGCTATCGTGAAGCATAATCCCAAGACCGCAAGAGTGAATATGGTGAATGCAGATTAAGCGGAGCAGCTCAATGATGTGATTATGGGTAATCTATCAGTTAATGATTTCCCTGCAAAAGTATTGTTTGATTCTGCTGCATCGCATTCTTTCATGTCTAAAGCATTCTTCGTCAAGCATGATTTTGATTCCGAATATTTGAGTAAGTCTTTGCATGTTGTTTCGCCCGACACTCTCATGAGCGCTAAGAAGGTGGTTCCGGATGTTTCTATCAAGATGGGCAATTATTCTTTTCTGGCTTCTCCAATTATTCTCGGGATTTTGGATATTGATCTCATTCTGGGCATGGACTTCTTGGTATGAATTGTTGTAAATATGCCCTAGAGGCAATATAAAAATGGTTATTATTGTATTTCCTAGTTCATGATAATTGTCTATTGTTCATGCTATAATTGTGTTAACCGGAAACCGTAATACATGTGTGAATACATAGACCACAACATGTCCCTAGTGAGCCTCTAGTTGACTAGCTCATTGATCAATAGATGGTCATGGTTTCATGACCATGGACATTGGATGTCATTGATAACGGGATCACATCATTAGGAGAATTATGTGATGGACAAGACCCAATCCTAAGCATAGCACAAGATCGTGTAGTTCGTTTGCTAAAGCTTTTCAATGTCAAGTATCATTTCCTTAGACCATGAGATTGTGCAACTCCCGGATACCGTAGGAATACTTTGGGTGTGCCAAACGTCACAACGTAACTGGGTGGCTATAAAGGTGCACTACGGGTATCTCCGAAAGTGTCTGTTGGGTTGGCACGAATCGAGACTGGGATTTGTCACTCCGTGTGACGAAGAGGTATCTCTGGGCCCACTCGGTAAGACATCATCATAATGAGCTCAATGTGACTAATGAGTTAGTCATGGGATGATGTATTACGGAACGAGTAAAGAGACTTGCCGGTAAAGAGATTGAACAAGGTATAGAGATACCGACGATCGAATCTCGGGCAAGTATCATACCGATAGACAAAGGGAATTGTATACAGGATTGATTGAATCCCCGACATCGTGGTTCATCCGATGAGATCATCGTGGAGCATGTGAGAGCCAACATGGGTATCCAGATCCCGCTGTTGGTTATTGACCGGAGAGGTGTCTCGGTCATGTCTACATGTCTCCCGAACCCGTAGGGTCTACACACTTAAGGTTCGATGACGCTAGGGTTATAGGGAAATGGTATATGTGATTACCGAAAGTTGTTTGGAGTCCCTAATGAGATCCCTGATGTCACGAGGAGCTCCGGAATGGTCCGGAGGTAAAGATTGATATATAGGAAGTCCAGTTTTGGTCACCGAAAAGTTTTCGGGCTCATCGGTAGTGTACCGGGAGTGCCGAGAGGGTGTCGGAGGACCCCCGGGAGGGGTGTGACGACCAAAGGAGTTCGTGGGACCTTACAGGAGGTGTGCCAACCCTTATTGGGCTGGCCAAGACCTTCTAGAAAGGCCCATGCGGCTGGAGATAGGAGATAGGGCTGAAAAAGGTTTAAAAGGAGGAGATCCACCTCCCTTGTGGGTGGTGGACTCCCCCCCCCCTAGTTCGGCCGAAGCTCTCCTCCTTGGAGGAGGGGCCAAGGCATACCTCCCTCTCCCTCCTCCTATATATATGCAAGGGTTTGGGCTAATTTGAGACATGATTTCTCTGTCTCTCGGTGCAGCCCTACCCTTCCTCTTCCTCGTTCTCTGTAGCGCTTGGCGAAGCCCTGCCGGAGTTCACGTAGCTCCACCGTCACCACGCCGTCGTGCTACCAGAGTTCTCCCTCAACCTTTCCTTCCTCCTTGCAGAATCAAGGCGTAGGAGACGTCATCGGGCTGCACGTGTGTTGAATGCGGAGGCGTCGTTGTTCGGCGCTGAGATCAGAATCCATCGCGATTTGAATCGCAGCGAGTACGACTCCACCAACCGCATTCTTGTAACGCTTCCGCTTAGCGATCTTCAAAGGTATGAAGATGCAATCTCTCCCCACGCG
The DNA here is from genome assembly GCA_022496015.1 of Hordeum marinum. Lineage (NCBI taxonomy): Eukaryota > Viridiplantae > Streptophyta > Magnoliopsida > Poales > Poaceae > Hordeum > Hordeum marinum. The sequence continues at coordinate 268,974,447 of CM039674.1, read as the reverse complement.
TTGCTGGTTTCTCCATGGATAGATCTTGGTGATCGTAGGAATTTTTTTGATTTACTACTACGTCTCCCAACAGTGGTATCAGAGCTAGGTCTATGCGTAGAATCTATGCACGAGTAGAACACAAGTTGTTGTGGGCGTCGATTTTGTTAATATGCTTACCACTACTAGTCTTATCTTGATTCGGCGGTATTGTGGGATGAAGCGGCCCGGACCGACTTTACACGTACGCTTACGTGAGACTGGTTCCATCGCCTGACATGCACTTGTTGCATAAGGTGGCTAGCGGGTGTCTGTCTCTCCCACCTTAGTCGGATTGGATTCGATGAAAAGGGTCCTTATAAAGGGTAAATAGCAATTGGCATATCACATTGTGGTTTTGGCGTAGGTAAGAAATGTTCTTGATAGAAACCTATAGCAGCCACGTAAAAAACTTGCAACTACATATTAGAGGACGTCTAACTTGTTTTTGCAGCATATGCCTTGTGATGTGATATGGCCAAAGAATGTGATGTGATGCATTGTGATGTATGAGATTGATCATGTTCTTGTAATAGGATTCACGACTTGCATGTCGACGAGTATGACAACCGGCAGGAGCCATAGGAGTTGTCTTATTTATTGTATGACATGCGTGTCAATCATAAACGCCATGTAATTACTTTATTTTATTGCTAAACGTTAGCCATAGTAGTAGAAGTAATAGTTGGCGAGACAACTTCATGAATACACAATCATGGAGATCATGATGATGGAGATCATGGTGTCGTGCCGGTGACAGTGATGATCATGGAGCCCCAAAGATGGAGATCAAAGGAGCAAGATGATATTGGCCATATCATGTCACTATATTGATTGCATGTGATGTTTATCATGTTTACATCTTATTTTCTTAGAATGACGGTAGTAAATAAGATGATCTCTCAATAAAATTTCAAGAGAAGTGTTCACCCTAACTGTGCACCGTTGCTAAGGATCGTCGTTTTGAAGCACCACATGATGATCGGGTGTGATAGGTTCTAACGTTCGCATACAACGGGTATTAGCCAGATTTACACACGCGGGACACTTAGGTTTACTTGACGAGCCTAGCATGTACAGAAATGGCCTCGGAACACGAAAGACCGAAAGGTCGAACATGAGTCGTATAGAAGATACGATCAACATGGAGATGTTCACCATGGATGACTAGTCCGTCTCACGTGATGATCGGACACGGGTTAGTTGACATGGATCATGTGTCACTTGGATGACTAGAGAGATGTCTATCTAAGTGGGAGTTCATTAAATAATTTTATTATGTGAACTTAATTATCATGAACTTAGTCTAAAATTATCTTTACAATCTATATTGTAGATCCAATGGCCAACGCAAATGTCACCCTCAATTTCAACGCGTTCCTAGAGAAAACCAAGCTGAAAGATGATGGAAGCAACTATGCGGAGTGGGTCTGTGGCTTGAGGATCATCCACATAGCTTCCAAGAAATTGTATGTCCTTGATGCACCACTAGGTGACCCACCCCTTCTCCCAGCAGAGCAAGACGTTGAGAACGCTTGGCATTCTTGCTGCGATGATTACTCCCTTGTTCAGTGCGGCATGCTTTACAGTTTAGAACCGGGGCTCCAAAAGTGTTTTGAGCAACACGGAGCATATGAGATGTTCCAAGAGCCGAAACTGGTTTTCCAAGCTCATGCCCGGGTCGAGAGATATGACGTCTCCGACAAGTTCTTCAGCTGTAAGATGGAGGAGAATAGTTCTGTCAGTGAGCACATCCTCAAGATGTCTGGGCTACACAACCGCTTGACTCAGCTGGGAGTTAATCTCCCGGATGACTCGGTCATTGATAGAATCCTCTAGTCACTTCCACCTAGCTACAAGAGCTTTGTGACGAAATACAACATGCAAGGGGTGGAGAAGTCCATTCCTGAGTTGTACCTCGATGCTGAAATCAGCAGAGGTCGAGATCAAAAAGGAGCATCAAGTGTTGATGGTGAATAAGACCACTAGTTTCAAGAAAGGCAAGGGCAAGAAGAACTTTAAGAAGGACGGCAAAGATGTCGCCGCGCCCGGTAAGCAAGTTGCCGAGAAGAAGAAGAACAAGAATGGACCCAAGCCTGAGACTGAGTGTTTTTATTGCAAGGGTACCGGTCACTGGAAGCGGAACAACCCCAAGTACTTAGAGAATAAGAAGGACGGCAATGTTAAAGGTATATGTGATATACCTGTTATTGATGTGTACCTAACCAGCGCTCGTAGTAGCTCCTGGGTATTTGATACCGGTGCAGTTGCTCACATTTGTAACTCCAAGCAGGAGTTGCGGAATAAGCGAAGGCTGGCAAAGGACGAGGTGACGATGTGCATCGGGAATGGTTCCAAGGTCGATGTGATCGCCGTCGGCACGCTACCTCTACATCTACCTTCGGGATTAGTGTTAAACCTTAATAATTGTTATTTAGTACCAGCTTTGAGCATGAACATTGTATCTGGATCTCGCTTGATGCGAGATGGCTACTCATTTAAATCTGAGAATAATGGTTGTTTTTATATGAGAGAGATGTTTTATGGTCATGCCCCGCTGGTCAATGGTTTATTTTTGATGAATCTCGAATGTATGTTACACATGTCCATAGTGTGAGTACCAAAAAGTGTAAGGTTGATAACGATAGTCCCACTTACATGTGGCACTGCCGCCTTGGTTATATTGGTGTCAAACGCATGAAGAAGCTCCATACTGATGGACTTTTAGAGTCTCTTGATTTCGAATCATTTGACACGTGCGAACCATGCCTCATGGGCAAGATGACCAAGACTCCGTTCTCCGGAACAATGGAGCGAGCAACTGACTTGTTGGAAATAATACATATCAATGTATGCGGTCCAACGAGTGTCGAGGCTCGTGGTGGCTACCGTTATGTTCTCACCCTCACTAATGACTTGAGTAGATATGGGTATGTCTACTTAATGAAACATAAGTCTGAAACTTTTGAAAGGTTCAAGGAATTTCAGAGTGAGGTAGAGAATCAACGTGACAGGAAAATAAAGTGCCTATGATCTGATCGTGGCAGAGAATATTTAAGTCATGAGTTTGGCACGCACCTAAGGAAATGTGGAATTGTTTCACAACTCACACCGCCTGGCACACCTCAGCGAAATGGTGTGTCTGAACGTCGTAATCGCACTCTATTAGATACGGTACGATCTATGATGTCTCTTACCGACTTACCGCTATCATTTTGGGGATATGCATTAGAGACTGCCGCATTCACTTTAAATAGGGCACCGTCAAAATCCGTTGAGACGACACTGTATGAATTATGGTTTGGAAAGAAACCTAAGCTGTCGTTTCTAAAAGTTTGGGGATGCGATGCTTATGTGAAGAAACTTCAACCTGAGAAGCTTGAACCCAAAGCAGAAAAGTGCGTCTTCATAGGATATCCCAAAGAGACTATTGGGTATACCTTCGACCTACGATCCGAAGGCAAAGTCTTTGTTTCCAAGAATGGATCCTTTCTCGAGAAAGAGTTTCTCTCGAAATAAGTAAGTGGGAGGAAAATAGAACTTGATGAGGTAACTGTACCTCCACTCGAACCGGAGAGTAGCGCAGCACAGGAAGTTGTTTCTGTGGAGCCTACACCGGATGGAGAGGAAGTTAATGGTGATGATCATGAAACTTAAGATCAAGTTACTATTGAATGTCGAAGGTCCACTAGGACACGTTCCGCACCAGAGTGGTACGGCAACCCTGTCCTGGAGATCATGTTGTTGGACAACGGTGAACCTCCGAACTATGAAGAAGCGATGGCGGGCCCGGATTCCAACAAATGGCTTGAGGCCATGAAATCCGAGATAGGATCCATGTATGAGAACAAAGTATGGACTTTGGTGGACTTGCCTGATGATAAGCGAGCCATTGAAAATAAATGGATCTTTAAGAAGAAGACTGACGCGGACGGTAATGTGACCGTCTATAAGGCTCGGCTTGTCGCTAAGGGTTATCGACAAGTTCAAGGAGTTGACTATGATGAGACTTTCTCACCCGTAGCGATGCTAAAGTCTGTCCGAATAATGTTAGCAATTGCCACATTTTATGATTATGAGATCTAGCAAATGGACGTCAAAACGGCATTCCTTAATGGCTTCCTGAAGGAAGAACTGTATATGATGCAGCTGGAAGGTTTTGTCGATCCTAAAGATGCTAACAAAGTATGCAAGCTCCAGCGCTCCATCTATGGGCTGGTGCAAGCATCTTAGAGTTGGAACATTCGCTTTAATGAGGTGATTAAAGCGTTTGGGTTTGTACAGGTTTATGGAGAACCCTGTATTTACAAGAAAGTGAGTGGGAGCTCTGTAGCATTTTTCATATTATATGTGGATGACATACTGATAATGGGAAATGATATAGAACTCTTGGAAAGTATAAAGGCCTACTTGAATAAGTGTTTTTCAATGAAGGACCTTGGAGAAGCTGCTTACATATTAGGCATCAAGATCTATAGAGATAGATCGAGACGCCTCATAGGTCTTTCACAAAGCACATACATTGACAAGATATTGAAGAAGTTCAATATGGATCAGTCCAAGAAGGGGTTCTTGCCTGTGTTACAAGGTGTGAGATTGAGTATGACTCAATGCCCGACCACGGCAAAGGATAGAGAAGATATGAGTGTCATCCCCTATGCTTCAGCAATAGGCTCTATTATGTATGCCATGCTACGTACCAGACCTCATGTGAACCTTGCCATAAGTTTGGTAGGGAGGTACCAAAGTGATCCCGGAGCGGAAAACTGGACAGCTGTCAAGAATATCCCGAAGTACCTGAAAAGGACAAAGGACATGTTTCTCGTATATGGAGGTGCCGAAGAACTCATCGTAAAGGGTTACGTCGATGCTAGCTTCGACACAGATCTGGACGACCCCAAGTCGCAAACCGGATACGTGTATATTTTGAACGGAGGGGCAGCCAGCTGGTGCAGCAGCAAGCAAAGCATCATGGCGGCATCTACATGTGAAGCGGAGTACATAGCTGCTTTGAAGCAGCAAAGGAAAGAGTTTGGATGAAGGAGTTCATCAACGACCTAGGAGTAATTCCAAGTGCGTCGGGCCCGATGACTCTATTTTGTGACAACACTGGAGCTATTGCCCTTGCGCAGGAGCCCAGGTTTCACAAGAAGACAAGACACATCAAGCGCCGCTTCAACTCCATCCGTGATTACATTCAGGAGGGAGATATAGATATTTGTAAAGTGCATACGGATCTGGATGTCGCAGATCCGTTGACTAAACCTCTCTCACGAGCAAAACATGATCAACACCAGAATGCTATGGGTGTACGATTCATCACAATGTAACTAGATTATTGACTCTAGTGCAAGTGGGAGACTGTTGGAAATATGCCCTAGAGGCAATAATAAAATGGTTATTATTGTATTTCCTAGTTCATGATAATTGTCTATTGTTCATGCTATAATTGTGTTAACCAGAAACCGTAATACATGTGTGAATACATAGACCACAACATGTCCCTAGTGAGCCTCTAGTTGACTAGCTCGTCGATCAATAGATGGTCACGGTTTCATGACCATGGACATTGGATGTCGTTGATAATGGGATCTCATCATTAGGAGAATGATGTGATGGACAAGACCCAATCCTAAGCATAGCACAAGATCGTGTAGTTCGTTTGCTAAAGCTTTTCAATGTCAAGTATCGTTTCCTTAGACCATGAGATTGTGCAACTCCTAGATACCGTAGGAATGCTTTGGGTGTGCCAAACATCACAACGTAACTGGGTGGCTATAAAGGTGCACTACGGGTATCTCCGAAAGTGTCTGTTGGGTTGGCATGAATCAATACTGGGATTTGTCACTCCGTGTGACAGAGAGGTATCTCTGGGCCCACTCGGTAAGACATCATCATAATGATCTCACTGTGACTAATCAGTTAGTCACGGGATGATGTATTACAGAACGAGTAAAAAGACTTGCCGGTAACAAGATTGAACAAGGTATAGAGATACCGATGATCGAATCGCGGGCAAGTATCATACCGATAGACAAAGGGAATTGTATACGGGATTGATTGAATCCTCGACATCGTGGTTCATCCGATGAGATCATCGTGGAGCATGTGAGAGCCAACATGGGTATCCAGATCCCGCTGTTGGTTATTGACCGGAGAGGTGTCTCGGTCATGTCTACATGTCTCCCGAACCCGTAGGGTTTACACACTTAAGGTTCGATGACGCTAGGGTTATAGGGAAATGGTATATGTGATTACCGAAAGTTGTTCAGAGTCCCGGATAAGATCCCGGACGTCACGAGGAGCTCCAGAATGGTCCAGAGGTAAAGATTGATATATAGGAAGTCCAGTTTTGGTCACCGGAAAGTTTTCGGGCTCATCGGTAGTGTACCGGGAGTGCCGGGAGGGAGCCGGAGGACCCCCGGGAGGGGTGTGACGACCAAAGGACTTCGTGGGCCCATAGAGGACGTGTGCCAGCCCTTATTGGTCTGGCCAAGACCTTCTAGAAAGGCCCATGTGGCTGGAGATAGGAGATAGGGCTGAAAAAGGTTTAAAAGGAGGAGACCCACCTCCCTTGTGGGAGGTGGACTCTCCCCCTAGTTCGGCCGATGCTCTCCTCCTTGTAGGAGGGGCCAAGGCATCCCTCCCTATCCCTCCTCCTATATATATGCAAGGGTTTGGGATGATTTGAGACATGACTTCTCTCTCTCTCTCGGTGCAGCCCTACCCTTCCTCTTCCTCGTTCTCCGTAGCGCTTGGCGAAGCCCTGCCGGAGTTCACGTAGCTCCACCGTCACCATGCCGTTGTGCTGCCGGAGCTATCCTCAACCTCTCCTTCCTCCTTGCTGGATCAAGGCATAGGAGACTTCATCGGGCTGCACGTGTGTTGAACGCGGAGGCGCCGTTGTTCAGCCCTGAGATCGGAATCCACCGCGATCTGAATCGCAGCGAGTACGACTCCACCAACCGCGTTCTTGTAACGCTTCCGCTTAGCGATCTTCAAAGGTATGAAGATTCAATCTCTCCCCACTCATTGCTGGTTTCTCCATGGATAGATCTTGGTGATCGTAGGAAAAAATTTGATTTACTACTACGTCTCCCAACATGAATAAGGCTCATATTGATTGCAAAGCAAAAGAAGTCAAGCTGACTCATCCTTCAGAAGACGTGATTATTTTCGCAGCTCGCGATGACACAATCCGTCTCTTTGGTCTGAATGAGAAGGGTGAAATCTCGGCGATTTCTCAAATTCCGGTGGTTTGTGAGTATGAAGATGTCTTTCCAGAAGAATTGCCAGGAATGCCTCCGCACCTGCCAGTTGAGTTCGTGATTGATCTCGAGCCTGGAACTAAACCGGTCTGCAAGCACCCGTATAAACTTGGCCCCGAAGAGCTGAAAGAGTTGAAGAAGCAGCTAGATGAGCATGAAACTCTGGGTCTGATCAGACCAAGTTCATCTCCATGGGGTTGTGGTGTTTTGTTTGTCAAGAAGAAAGATGGTACGAATCGTCTTTGTGTCGACTACCGTCCATTGAACAAGAAGACAATCAGAAACAAGTACCCACTTCCCAACATCAATGAGTTGTTTGAAAAACTGAAAGGTGCCAAGGTTTTATCGAAGCTTGATCTTCGCATGGGTTATCATCAGATTCGCATTCGCGAAGAGGGCATTCCCAAGACCGCTTTCAGGATGAGTTTTGGCTCTTATGAGTACATGGTCATGTCGTTTGGTCTTGCTAATGCTCCTCCAACCTTCTCAAGAATGATGAATTTCATTTTCTCTTCTTTCAAGAATGAGTTCGTCTTGGTCTATCTGGATGATATCCTTGTGTTCTCGGAGACAGAAGAAGATCATGCAGAGCATCTCCGTCTTGTGCTTGACAAGTTAAGAGAGCATCGGTTCTATGCCAAGTTTTACAAGTGTGAGTTTTGGCTCAATGAAGTGGTGCACCTTCGGCATGTCATCTCTAGCGAGGGAATTAAAGTGCACCCTGAGAAAGTTGAAGCAATATTGAAGTGGGAACCTCCTTAGAACATCAAGCAGCTTCGGAGTTTCCTCGGGCTTGCTAGCTATTGCAGAAGGTCCATGGAGAACTTCTCTCAAATTGCCAAGCCTCTGTCCAATCTCCTCCAGAAGAGTGTCAAGTATGTTTGGTCTCCTGAGTGTGATGCAGTGTTCAATACGCTCAAGCAGAGATTGACTTTAGCTCCAATTCTTGTTCCTCCTGAGCAGTCCAAGCCTTTCCAAGTTTTCTGTGATGGTTCTCTCCAAGACCTTGGTGGTGTTCTTATGCAAGACAAGAAGATTGTGGCCTATACCTCGCGTCAGTTGAAGCCTGCCGAGAAGAACTACCCCACTCATGATCTTGAGTTGGCGGTAGTTGTGCATGCTCTTATGAGTTGGAGGCATTTGTTGTTGGGTAGACCAGTTGAGGTGTACACTGATCACAAGAGCTTGAAGTACATTTTCACTCAACCCAATCTCAATCTTCGGCAATCTCGTTGGGTGGAAATGCTTAAAGACTTCAACCCAAGCATTGAGTATACTCCTGGGAAAGAAAATGTCATTGCAGACGCGCTTAGCCGTAAGGCGTACTGCAATAGTCTGATCTTGAAGCCTCTTCAACCCGAGCTTTGTGAAGCCTTCCACAAGCTCAACCTTTAGATGATTCTGCAAGGATTTCTTGCAAATCTCCAAGTCTCTCCGACTCTGGAAGATCAGGTTCGCCAAGCGCAGCTTCTTGACGCTATGGTGAAGAAAGTGAAGAAAGGTGTGGCCAAGAGCATTCCGAAGTATAAGTGCTTTCGTATTGATGACAAGGATACCTTGTTCTTTGAGGACCGTCTTGTGGTTCCAAAAGGTGATCTCAAAAAGGTTATCATGGACGAAGCACATAATTCTCTGCTATCCATTCATCCAGGCAGTTCAAAGATGTATCAGGATCTCAAGAAAACCTTCTGGTGGACTCACATGAAACATGAAATTGCTCAGTTCGTGAACGAGTGTGATGTTTGTCGCAGAGTGAATGCAGAACATCAACGTCCAGCAGGTCTTCTTCAGCCTTTGCCTATCCCAGAGTGGAAATTCGATCATGTCGAGATGGATTTCGTCACTGGGTTTCCCAAGTCCAAGAGAGGCAACGATGCCATCTTTGTGGTTATCGACAAGCTATCAAAAGTTGCTCATTTCCTGCCAGTCAAAGAATCTATCTCGGCAGCTCAGCTTGCATAGTTGTATACGTCAAGGATAGTGTCTTTGCATGGTATTCCTCAGCTCATCTCTTCTGACCATGGAAGTCTCTTCACTTCCAAGTTTTGGGAGTCCTTCCAGACTGCTATGGGTACCAAGATCCATTTCAGCACGGCGTTCTATCCGCAGACAAGTGGTCAAGTTGAGAGAGTCAATCAGATTCTTGAAGATATGCTCAGAGCCTGTGTGATATCGTTCGGCATGAAGTGGGAAGACTATCTTCCATATGCTGAATTCGCATACAACAATAGCTTCCAAGCTAGTTCAGGCAAGGCCCCGTTCGAGATTCTCTATGGCAGAAAGTGTCGTACCCCGCTTAACTGGTCTGAAACCGGTGAGCGTCAGATATTGGGCAATGACATGATCACTGAAGCAGAAGAAATGTGCCATGTCATTCGTGAGAACCTCAAAGCAGCTCAGTCCCATCAGAAGAGCTATTATGATAGCAAACATTGGGATGTTTCTTTCCAAGTGGGTGATTTTGCCTATCTCAAAGTTTCTCCCATGAGAGGCATGCAGCAATTTAGAATTAAAGGGAAGTTGGCTCCTCGTTTTGTTGGTCCTTTCAAAGTTGTTGACAAGAGAGGTGGTCTTGCGTATCAACTTGAGCTTCCTCCAAATTTCGCGAACGTGCATGATGTCTTCCATGTTTCTCAGCTCCGGAAATGCTTCAAGACTCCTGAGCGAACCATTGACCTCCAAGACATCAATCTTCAAGCAGATCTTTCTCATCGTGAGCATCCAGTTGCAATTCTTGAAGAAACTAAGCGTAAGACTCGCAACAAGTCTATCAAGTTCCTCAAGGTGAAGTGGTCTCATCATTCCTACAAAGAAGCTACTTGGGAACGCGAGGACCTGCTCCGTTCCGAATTTTCGGACTTCTTTCGTTCCTAGATCTCGGGTCGAGATCCTCTTGTAGTGTGGGAGAGTTGTGACATCCCAAGTGATGTCCCTACCTTATTTGGCATGTAACCCCATGTATGAACCTTGTGTCATGAGATATGTATGATTTGCACCTTGTCCCATATGTTGAATGGCATTCATGTATCATATCATCATGCATCATTCTTTCATCTTGTCATGCTTACCTTCTTGTGTTTTGATTTGGTGTGATGGTTGTGAGTGTGCCTTGTGTGGGTTTGGTATTTGAGAGTGGTGGAGTCATGTGTGCAACCTATTCTTCCCCTATCTTCTCTCTTTCAAACACCACCTTCCATATTCCCCATCTCTCCCTATTAATTTAATGATCAGATTGACTTGCTGTTTTGTTTGTTTAAAAATGTTCAAGAGGTGGCCTTCATTTTCTTACTAATTTGGAGAGTGTTGCTTTTGTTGTTTGGGGGTGTTTGGTTTTTGTATTTTATTTAAATAGGAGCTGCCTTTTATATAAGTATTAAAATTACCTGTCCAATTAATCAACTTGAGATTTTTATTAAATAGTGCATATTACCTCCTCCACAAAAGTATTTTTGTTTTTCTCTAAAACCCTTTAATATGCTCTGGGGATCTATTTTAGTGTGGCTGGTTTTTAAAATGGGAAAAGTCTTTTCTGTGTTTTGTGCTGAGTGAGAGAGAGGTGAGCAGGTGGGCTTTCCCTCCAGCCGGCCCAGCCCGAGCTCTAACGCTCACCTGCTCCGTCTCCCTCCTCCGTCAGTGTGCGCGAGAGAGCAGAGTGCAGCGAGAGAAGGAGAACACCGATGTCGTCGCCGTTAGAAGCTCCCGAACGTCGAGGCCCCCCTCAAATAGAGCACGCATCCCTAGGGTTTCTTCCTTCCTCCTCGCGCCGCCGCCTTCTCCCTTATCCTTCTCTTCCTTACCCTTTCCCTTCTCTGTCAGAGAGAGAGAGCAAAGAGGGGAGATTCAGAGAGAGCAGAGCTGCGTCGCGTCGCCGTCTCTGGTGGCTCTCGTCGCCGGTGGACATGGCGTGGAGCGCCGCGTCGTCGTCTGCCTTGCGTCCCTGCTACTAGGAGGTGAGGAGCACCTCCTCCGTGGTGCCACGTCGCCGTCGTCCGTAGCCATGGCCCATCGCCGACGCTCTGCTTCCCCTCCATCATCGTCGCATCCCCGAGCCTCTTCTTCCCCTTCGTCGAGCTCTGCTCGCCGTGGTCCTCCCCCTCGGTGAGCAGCCTGCCCCGCTGACTTCTCGTCTCGCCGTAGCCCGCTGGATCGCCGCCGTAGCCGTGGTCGCCGCCGGTCGGTAACATGGAGCCTTGCGCTCGCCTCTGTCCCCTTCGTCGCGAGACAAACACGGGAATGGAACCCCCGTAGGATCCACCGTAGTCACTGGTGCTCCGCGCCACTGTTGAGGCCCGTGGTCGCCGAGAATCGCCGTCGCGCTGCCGCCGTTGTCCGTCACCGGGACTGAATGTTTAGTTCAGTTTCGTCAGTAACTATTATGCGTGCGTGTATTACAGAAGCGAACCCCCCCCCCTTCTGTTAACATGTGCTCGTGTGGTGTAGTGGCAACCGGCTCGGGGGGAAGACCTCTAGATCGTGGGTTCGAGCCTAGTTCCCCCCTTTTACTGTTTTCTTTTATTTTTTCCTTTTGTCTTGTTTTCTTTTGCTATGCTTGTTATATCTATGTATGTGTGTGTAGCTTCCAGGTAGGTTTTTCTTCTTTTGTTTCAACCTGTCACATGTATGTGTGCTGGTAGTGTGTAGTGTGTGTGTGTGTGCTATGCATACGCACATGTGTGTGTAATGTAGATGTGTGTGTGCTAGAGTGTGTGCCCATACACTAGAGTGTATATATGCATGTGTTGTGTTTGAGGGCAGATTTGCCCATGTGGATGTGTGCCTTGTATTTGGGTGTGTGTGTATGCACATAGGGGTATATGCATGTAGTGAAGTATGTGCTTGTGTGTATATACCTAAGGGTATATATATGCTTGTGTGGGTGTGCCTTGTGTGTAGGTGAGTGTGTATGTATGTTTGTGTGTGTGTGCCACTTAGGTGATACATACACATGCATTTGTGCTAGTGCATGTATGTGTGTGGTGTGTAGGTGTAATGAGAGATGTGTGTATGTTATACATACACACACACATGTGCATGAGTAGCTCCATGTGTAGCTGTTCTCTTTTATGTGCATAGTAAGCACAATTTCTCTTCTAGTTAGTTTCATCCTTGCATGATGCTATGCCATGATATTATGATCCTAAGTTGCTATTTAGCCATTTCCATCAAGTATCAATAGGGTACATGCCCTTTTGGGCCATTTTCATTCATGCACATAAGTGTCATAAGTCACCCATGCCTTAGGAGGTCAATTTTCGACCTAAGGTTACTCCCACTTGCTCCAAGCAAGTATAGGGGTATGAGTAATGATTTTGGGGTAGAATAAACCCAGAAATGCATCTGTGAAGTAATATTTGACTTTGGGGCAACTTCACAAAACTGCATTTTTATGTTGTGATGCCCTTTTGTCTTTTATTTATGATTTAATCTATGCATGCATTCAAGTTCTTGCCAACATGAGTTTGTTAGTTAAAGTTGCTGGGAATGTCCCAGTATTTTTGTTATTTATGATAAGTCACCAGATAAGTGAGAACCATGTTGTTTAGTAAGCAACTTTCTGTTTCTGTCCAGCTTGCTTAAAAATGTCTCAAGTCTGGGAGATCTGTTGTTATTGTTTTGCCATGAACAGTGGGTTGTATCTGGTGATGTAGTTGGAATTTGCCCATTCACACTATTTGTTATTTGGAGTAGACATTGCCATCTACCATCCTGTTAATTTTCATGCCAATAGGAGCTCTCGAGCATATTTAACAACCACTGTCAACTTGCTACTTTATAATTCCAGATTCCAGAAAACTGGAATTTACAGTCCCAGAAAACTAATTCATCATACCAACTTGAGTGCTTCTTGCTTATTGATGTGTGGCTTCTTTGCTGGTTGTGTAGTTGGATGAATTTATGTACATGTTGAGTAGATTCTGTGCAAATCTTGTTTGTGGCTGTAGGGTTCCTGTAGCTCAAGTTGTGATCTATAGAAGTTGCTATGTTGCTGTTTTGTGGCAGACTTGGTGTTTTATTGTTTTGCAGATTGTGGGAGCTGCGCTCCATGGAATTGATTGATTCTTGAGTCTATTGTGATTTATTTTTCATCACCTATCCAGTGGATGCCTTGGAATGCCAAGAATAAGTCCATGGCTTGGTGGTCTTGTGATTTTGCCTCCGTACCTTGTCGTGACCGTATCTCGAGAACCGTAGCTCCGTTTCTTGCGATCCTTATATGCATTTGTATAGATTTTGCATGATGCATCCATATTTTCCATGTTCATGCATGTATAAATAACTTAACATGAGGTTCTGTTCAGATTCATTAATATACCAACTTTGCACGTGAAACTTGACTAGTTTGGGGTTGCCATGTTAAATTCTTCATAAAATGAATCATGCATCATCTTGGTTGTGCATTGCACCTTGTTTGGTTATTTATTTGTTGTTTCTCTTGGGTAGACGCGAGTGTCGATACTGAGTTCGAGGACCCTGGAGAGTACCACTACGAGGATCCCGCTACTTGTTCCGCTGAAGAACCAACAGGCAAGATGATCGTACCCGGATCCTGATACTATTTTTGCTTGCTAGTTTCTCGCTCTATTCGTTACAATTGCGCTACCTACCACTTGAATATCAGCCTCCCATACAGCCTCTAACCTCCACATCCTAGCAAACCTTTGATTGGCTAAGTTTCCGCTGCTCAACCCCTCTTATAGCGTTCTTAGTTGTAGGTACAGGTTGTTCCATGTGATAACACGGATTTGTATATCACTATATTTTCCGTCATTTAATTTAATGCACATATATATCTTGGTATTGGTGGAAGGCTTGGCCTTTTGCTAAGTGATTTGTTCTGCTATTACCGCCATTAGTTCCTTGTTACCGGTGTTATGTTTTCCATACTTTGCGCTCCTAACATGCTCGGGGTTGCTATGGGGACCCCCGTGTTTATTCGTTCGAGATTAAAACTTGTCTGGCAAGACCCAATATTGGTACTACATTTTCTTAACAACTTAATAAAATTGCATAGGGTCTTGCAAACCCGTGGATAATTTAATCAACCCCCGGGCCAGTGCTCCTCATGAGTGTTGGTCCAAACTAGAGCACTGTGTGGGGCCCACCCAGGGCAACTTGGGAGATTTCTATCAGGCCTCCGTATGCGTCGCTTATTCGTCGTGTCCTGAGAACGAGATACGCGGCTCTTATCGGGTTCATCGACACGTTGGGTGGTCTTGCTAGATTTGTTTTACCTTTATCGAATGTCTTGCGTGTGGAGTCCGACTTTGTTCGGGTTTACTCGAGGTGTTGGAATTCCTTTGGAATTACCTATGATGATCGCGAGATCCGTGGTCGAGGAATTCCCACGGAGTGTGGTTATTTGTGATGGACTAGTTGGAGCACCCCTGCAGGGTTAAATCTTTCGGAAAGCCGTGCCCGCGGTTATGTGGCAACTTGGATATTTGTTTAACACCCGGTTCTAGCAAACTTGAAGTAAAGTCTAATTAAAATACACCAACTATGTGAGTAACTGTGATTGTCTCTGGTCGTGAACATGATCCGAGAGAGGACATGGTGGGGTTATGATTGACGTAAGCAGGTGTTCAGGATCTCATAGAGATTATGCTAGATTCGATCGCTTAACGTAGGACACTCACATTTACATTCTTGTCTCGTAAGATAGCCACCATAAAATGCTTAGTGTTGCTGCAATCTTAACATCACCCTTTCCAACCTAAAGCTTAAATAGTCTTGGTACCTGGGCACATGATAGCTGAGTCCTCTGTGGCTCACAGTTTACTACAACACTCCAGGTACAGGTTCAGATGAGTACATGCAGGATGATCTTACCCAGCTCGAGTGGGAGTACGATGAGGAAAGAGGCAGGATGTACGTCACGTATCCGGATGAGTAGAGGACCTGGTCATGATCTTTGGGGTTGTGAGATAGTTTTATTTGCATCTGTTTATCGTTTGATTTAGTCTGTAGCCGGACCCTGTTTTTCATCTTCATGATTGAACTTTGAGTGGAATTGTAATTTAGCATGTGACGAGTGTAAGCCAACTTATATACTCATCTCTTCTGTAATGTATGATGCAATGTTACTATACTTGCTAACGGCAGATGCGCCTCGCGCATCTTGGGCGTGACAAGTTAATAAGAAATTCCTTCTTTTCCGGGAGCCCATTCGAACAGAACTCCCAGGTTAAGCGTGCTTGGCTTGGAGTAGTTCTAGGATGGGTGGCCGACCGGGAAGTTGGTCCCGGGTGCGCATGAGTGAGGACAAAGTGCGTAGAAAAGACTAGTATTGATCTGTGGGGCCAGTCTAGATTCCTCCAGGAGTAAAGACTACCGACGGGTGTGTCCGGGGCATTACAAGTTGGTATTAGAGCCAGGTAGTCATTACTCCTAGCGGGATCTAGACTGGCCTCACAGATCAATACTAGTCTTTTCTGCGCACTTTGTCCTCACTCATGCGCCCCGGGACCAACTTCCCGGTCGTTCACCCATCATAGAACTACTCCAAGCCAAGCACGCTTAACCTGGGAGTTCTGTTCGAATGGGCTCCCGGAAAAGAAGGAATTCCTTATTGATATGAGTAGTCTGTCATCCTTAATAAGCCAGGCTATCACATACACCACCACTTAGAGGAACTGACGTCCTCGTCAGGTCACAGGAACATTCCCTCTTGGCACAAACGTCTGTGCTTTCAGTCCGATACATGTGTCATTCTGTGTGCCATGACGGGTCACAAACTTCATGAACAACATGACCGCGCACCTGTCGGCAAACATCCGTGTAACTGCGAGGGTCGGCTCTGATACCAACTTGTAACACCCCGGACACACCCGCCGGTAGTCATTACTCCTAGCGGGATCTAGACTAGCCTCACAGATCAAAATACTAGTCTTTTCTGTGCACTTTGTCCTCACTCATGCGCACCCGGGACCAACTTCCCGGACGGTCACCCATCCTAGAACTACTCCAAGCCAAGCACGCTTAACCTGGGAGTTCTGTTAGAATGGGCTCCCAGAAAAGAAGGAATTCCTTATTTATATGAGTAGTCTGTCATCCTTAATAAGCCAGGCTATCACAAAGGAGCGGATGCAACGCAGCGGCGACGAATTCTACGGCGGAGCTCGTCACAGCCGAGGAGGAAGAAGGAGGCGAGGCGGCGATGTAAGGGCCCCGGACTCGATCTCGCGGGTGAGGAAGAAGCAACGGAGCAAGGCGGAGCTCGTGTACTCGTCGTCGAGACATGGGAGGATCGATGGCTATGCGGGCGAGATGGCGAGGGCGATGGGCGAAGCGGCCATGGCGACGGGAGAGAGTAGCAGCACAACCAGGAGGAACGAGAGGGGGCTAGGGTTCACAGGGGTGTCAGGGCCGTCTTGTAGGCGATGGGGAGTCGTCAGATGCTCGACACGAGGGGGTCGGGTTCGTGGACGGCGCGCACGCGCGCAAGCCATAGCTCGAACTCTTCCCCTGGCGGGAGGGGGAAGAAAGGCCAACTGGGCTGGGCTGGGTCGCACTGTGTGCATGTAGAGACGAGTCCAGCAGTTCCTTTCGCCCATTTTCCTTTTTCTTTTTGTTTTAGAGTTACTATTTCTTTTCTGTTTTGCTTTATGTCTAAAGCCAAATGACTTCTGTAAATTATAGGATCTGGTCCACTACTTACAAAGCAATAATTAGAATTGCCACAAAAAGTTTGGGGGCATTTGGAATAAGTTTGGATTTTTCATAATTCAAAAGGCATTTCAATGAAAGTTTGGGATTGTGTTTTATATAGTTTAGGGCATTTCAATATTGTCCAAAATGTTGGTTTCACATGACAATTACTTGCTTAATATTTACAACACAACCATGATTTTAGATTTCATGGTTGCCAAAATATCTAATCCACTTATTATTTGAATTTGAATTTAAATGGAAATTGAAATGAGATATGATTTCAAGATGATCAAGCACTGTGTTAGCAAAATGATTAGCTTAATAATGGTGATCCCTGTAGCTTGATTACATGGGTTACTGTAGCTGATAATCAGGGGTGTTACAGTAACCCAATGCATATAATCACGTACGGATCATAGTACATGATATTCTAGTAAGAAAATTTGCTAGTAGCGGAGCATGGAAGCAATTATGTACACATCAAAGCATGGATCTGAATTGAATCGAAGTGAATTGAATCAAAGCTTTTGAATCTAATCAAAGCAAAAAACCGTAATCGTCGATGAAGAGTTGGACATACTAACCGCCTCCGGAGACGAACCATGTAGATGAATAGATCCCATCGCCCGATCTGGTCTGGAGCCTAGTAGGTGGGAGAGACCGGTCGGCACCGATGAGGAACCGACTACTACGAGGGCCGCTGGCAAGACCGCTCCAAAACTCCTGGTCACTCGTGCAGTAGAGGTAACGGACAACACCCTAGAGGCCCCAACAATCGGTGTAGATGTACTGGCCGCCACCATAGGCAAAGCCTGGGCTTGGACAGGAGTGAGGGAAGGAAACCCCGAACGGGAGGTAACAAATGCCACATCAGGCTCACCCGATGCGCCTCACGCACCCACCGTCGATGAAGAAGCACTACCTGCCCCATCCATCGATGAACCTCCCACAGTAACCATCAGGTCAATGGAAGCAAATCGTGTCCGTCGAAATCGGAATGGGGATGGCAATCGGATTGCATCCAAAAGGTTGCTACCCGAACACACACCAAACATGGTGAGGGTGGGGTAGGGGAGGGAAGAGGGGAGGCAAGCTCGATGGTCGGCCCTGGAGAAACCGAGATCAATGAGAAACAAAGTGAAGAGTGTGTGCGAAAGCAAGGGTTGACAGTAAGGGGAGAGAGTGATGGGAGTAATGCAGTGTCATGTTGGTCTTTCGTGCTTCCCCAGGCGTGCAGGCGACCGGCACGCTTGACTCGCCCGGGCCTGGTGTTGGGGAACGTTGCATGGGAAACAAAAAATTTCCTACACACACACAAGATCTATCCATGGTGATGAGCATCTATGAGAGGAAGAGTGGATATACATATCCTTGTAGATCGCTAAGAGGGAAGCGTTAAGAAATGCGGTTGGTGTAGTCGAACGTCTTCGCGATCCAAATCGCCGAGCGTCCCGCGATCCAATCATGATCCGTCCCGATCAAGCACCGAATGGACGGCATCTCCGCGTTCAGCACACGTACAGCTTGATGACGATCTCCGCCTTCTTGATCCAGAAAGAGGAAGCAGAGAGGTAGACGAGTTCTCCGGCAGCGTGACGACGCTACAACGATGGTGGTGGAGTTATTTCGACAGGGCTTCGCCTAAGCACTGCAGAAAACCGATCTAGAGGAGAAACTATGCACTAGAGGATAGGGTAGCACGTGGCTTAAAAACTAGTACCAAAAACCCTAAAACCTCTAGTATATATAAGAGGAAGAGAGGAGGAGGCTTGGCCCAAGGGCCAAGCCATCTAGGCTTTGGCCGTAGTGGGAGGATAGGAGGAATCCTCCTCCAATCCTAGTAGGACTAGGACTCCTTCCCTTTTTGCCTTTTTTGCCTTTTTCCACCTTTTCTCTTTGGGCTTTTCTTTCCTAGCTGCATGGGACTTGTGTGGGACTTCCACCAGCCCTCTAAGGGCTGGTATTTATCCTCCCATAGCCCATGTAGCCTCTTAGGTCGAAATACCCCTCCCGTTGGTCTCCCGGTACACTACCGGCACTCCCGGTACACTACCGATGAGCCCGAAACTTTTCCGGCGACCAAAATAGGACTTCCTATATATAAATCTTTACCTCCGGACCATTCCGGAGCTCCTCATGACTTCCGGGATCTCATCCGGGACTCCGAACAACCTTCGGTAACCACCATACATAACTCTATACTACCTAAACATCACCGAACCTTAAGTGTGCAGACCCTGCGGGTTCGAGAACCATGTAGACATGACCGAGACACCTCTACGGTCAATAACCAATAGCGGGACCTGGATGCCCATATTGGTTCCTACATATTCTACGAAGATCTTTATCGGTCAAACCTCTGTGTCAAGGACTCAGTTAATCTCGTATGATGTTCCCTTTGTTCTTCGGTATGTTAATTGCCCGAGATTCGATCGTCGGTATCTCCATACCTAGTTCAACCTCGTTATCGAAAAGTCTCTTTACTCGTTCTGTAATACAAGATCCCATGACTAACGCTTAGTCACATTGCTTGCAAGGCTTATTGTGATGTTGTGTTACCGAGTGGGCCCTAAGATACCTCTCCGTCACACGGAGTAACAAATCACAGTCTTGATCCATGCCAACCCAACAGACACCCTCGGAGATACCTGTAGAGCACCTTTATAGTCACCTTTAACTAGGTGGCAGTGATTGAAGAACTCTATCAGTGATCGCCTCTGCCGGAAGGGCAATTCCCAACTCCGCTAGACGAGTCGAATACCCAGACATTCTGAGTATATGTTCAATGATAGACCCGTTCTACTCCATTTTGCAAGCATAGAACTTATCGGAGGTCTCATACCTCTCGATCCGGGCATTCCTCTAAAAGATAAACTTCAACTCTTGGAACATCTCATATGCTCCATGACGTTCAAAACGTCTTTGAAGTCCCGGTTCTAAGCCATACAACATTGCACACTGAACTATTGAGTAATTCCTAGAACGTGCCTCCCAAGCGTTCTTAACGTCTTCGGATGACATGTCTTCGGGTTGGTCACCAAGCGGTGCATCAAGGACATATGATTTCTGGGAAGCCGTGAGGATAATCCTGAGATTACAGGCCCAGTCAACAAAGTTACTTCCATCATCTTTCAACTTAGCTTTCTCTAGAAACGCATTAAAATTTAGGGGTGCTACTACGCGAACCATTGATCTACAACATAAATATGCAAAGGTTACTTAGACTATTGTTCAAGATAACGAGTTTAGTTAATCAAATTACTAAAACTCCCACTCAAATTGACATCCCTTAGGTCATCTGAGTGTCACATGATCCAAATTCACCAACTCAAGTCAGATCATCACATGAGTTGAGGTGGTTTCAATGGTGAACATCATCATGTTGATCATGTCTACTATATGACTCATGTTCGACCTTTCGGTCTCTTGTGTTCCAAGGTCATGTCTGTACATGCTAGGCTCATCAAGTTTAACCTGAGTGTTCTGCATGTGCAACACTAGCTTACACCTGTTGTATGTGAACGTAGAGTCTATCACACCCGATCATCCCGTGGTGTCTCGACACGACGAACTTTCGCAACGGTGCACACTCAGGGAGAACACAATTCATCTTGAAATTTAAGTGAGGGATCACCTTATAATGCTACCATCGTCCTAAGAAAAACAAGGTGCATTAAAGGATTAACATCACATGCAAATCATAAGTGACATGATATGACCATGAACTTGTGCTTTTGATCTCCATCTTGAAAGCACCGGCATGATCTCCATCGTCACCGGCATGACACCATGATCTCCATCAACGTGTCGCCATCGGGGTTGTCGCGCCCATCATGCTTGTACTACTATTGCTACCGTTTAGCGATAAAGTAAAGCATTACATAGCGTTTAATGATTGACACGCAGGTCATACAATAATTAAAGATAACCCTATGGCTCCTGCCGGTTGTCGTACTCATCGACACGCAAGTCGTGATATTATATACAACACATGATCATCTCATACATCACATATATCACATCATGTAATTGGTCATATCACATCACAACATACCCTGCAAAAACAAGTTAGACGTCCTCTAATTGTTGTTGCATGTTTTACGTGGCTGCTACGGGTATCTATCAAGAACAATTCTCACCTACGCATAAACCACAACGGTGATACATAAGTTTCTTTTCAACCTTCTCAAGGACCGCCATTGTCGAATCCGATCCAACTAAAATAGGAGAAACAGGCACCCGCCAGCCATCTTTGTGCAACGAGGTTACATGTCGGTTGATGGAACCGGTCTCTCGTAAGCGTACGAGTAAGGTTGGTCCGGACCGCTTCATCCCACAATACCGCTGAAACAAAACACGACCAAGGGAGGAAGCAATCTAAGCATCAACGCCCACAAACTCTTTGTGTTCTACTCGAGATCTCATCTACACATAGACCTAGCTCATGATGCCACTGTTGGGGAACATTGCATGGAAAACAAAAAAATTCCTACGCACACGCAAGATCTATCCATGGTGATGAGCATCTACGAGAGGGAGAGTGGATCTACATATCCTTGTAGATCGCTAAGCGAGAAGCGTTAAGAAACGCGGTTGGTGTAGTCGAACGTCTTCGCGATCCAAATCGCCGAGCGTCCCGCGATCCAATCACGATCCGTCCCGATCAAGCACCGAACGACGACACCTCCGCGTTCAGCACACGTACAGCTTGATGACGATCTCCGCCTTCTTGATCCAGCAAGAGGGAGCGGAGAGGTAGACAAGTTCTCTGGCAGCGTGCCAGCGCTGCGGCGATGGTGGTGGAGTTATTCCGGCAGGACTTCGTCTAAGCACTGTAGAAAACCGATCTAGAGGAGAAAGTATGCAGTAGAGGATAGGATAGCACGTGGCTGAAAAACTAGTGCCAAAAACCCTAAGACCTCTAGTATATATAAGGGAAAGAGAGGAGGAGGCTTGGCCCAAGGGCCAAGTCATCTAGGCTTCGGCTGAAGTGGGAGGAGAGGAGGAATCCTCCTCCAATCCTAGTAGGACTAGGACTCCTTCCCTTTTTGCCTTTTTTGCCTTTTTCCACCTTTTCTCTTTGGGCTTTTCTTTCCCAGCCGCATGGGCCTTGTGTGGGACTTCCACCAGCCCACTAAGGGCTGGTATTCATTCTCCCACAGCCCATGTAGCCTCTTGGGTCGAAATACCCCTCCCGATGGTCTCCCGGTACACTACCGGCTCTCCCGGTACACTATCGATGAGCCCGAAACTTTTCCGGCGACCAAAATAGGACTTCCTATATATCAATCTTTACCTCCAGACCATTCCGGAGCTCCTCGTGATGTCCGGGATCTCATCCGGGACTCCGAACAACCTTCGGTCACCACCATACATAATTCTATACTACCGAAACGTCACCGAACCTTGAGTGTGCAGACCCTGCGGGTTCGAGAACTATGTAGACATGACCGAGACACCTCTACGGTCAATAACCAATAGTAGGAACTGGATGCCCATATTGGTTCCTACATATTCTACGAATATCTTTATCGGTCAAACCTCTATGTCTAAGATTCAGTTAATCCCGTATGATGTTCCCTTTGTTCTTCGGTATGTTACTTGTCCGAGATTCGATCGTCGGTATCTCCATACCTAGTTCAACCTCATTACCGGCAAGTCTCTTTACTCGTTCCGTAATACAAGATCCCATGACTAACACTTAGTCACATTGCTTGCAAGGCTTATTGTGATGTTGTATTACCGAGTGGGTCCTGAGATACCTCTCCGTCACATGGAGTAACAAATCCCAGTCTTGATCCATGCCAACCCAACAGACACCCTTGGAGATACCTGTAGAGCACCTTTATAGTCATCCAGTTACATTGCGACGTTTAATACACACAAGGCATTCCTCCGGTGTCCGTGAGTTGCATGATCTCATGGTCATAGGAACATATACTTGACATGCAAAAAACTGTAGCAATAAACTGACACGATCATATGCTACGTTTATAGTTTGGGTCTTGTCCATCACATCATTCTCCTAATGATGTGATCCCGTTATCAAATGACATCACATGTCAATGGCTAGGAAGCCTTCACCATCTTTGATCAACGAGCTAGTTCACTAGAGGCATACTAGGGACAAAGTGTTGTCTATTTATCCACACATGTAATGTGTTTCCAATCAATACAATTATAGCATGGACAATAAACAATTATCATGAACAAGGAAATATAATAATAAACACTTTATTTATTGCCTCTAGGGCATATTTCCAACACCTGGCTCGAAGGACACGCCCGATATGACCATTCCCACTTAGCCTGGTCGGGGATTGTTTTGACGTTATCACTATTAAAACTAGCATGTGTTAATTATGAGGAATCTCCCCTTGTACCAACCGTAGGCAGTTGCCTTTTGGCAACCATCGCGTCGGTCTCTCCCGGGCAGATGCCTCTTCAAGGCATACCTTCTACCTGTATAAATGTCTACAATCATCTAATGAAAGATTAGTGACTCACTTTACACCTCTCTCGATTGTTGTCTCTCGTTTTATTCTAACATGTTATTTTTTCGAAACAGAGGCAAAGATTGCCTCATCTATTAAATAAGCAGAAGAGAATTGTCTAGTTAATTACGGAAAACCAGACAAAAACCGGAACAACAAGGGCCAAGCCCATTCCCATAGACTGAAAACTCAGGGCAAAATCCACCCTAAACGACAACATGTCGTCCTAGGGCCAGACAAACACAGCTCCGACTCTGACGGAGAACCCAGAAGAGCAAAACCAGGCATGACTGATGCCACAGAAGATCGCCGAACGTGCTACCTGCAGCCAGTCATCGTACACGACAGGGCCCTGTCGCCGCAGCTTCGACTCCACAGCAACAAACAATCCGAGGCAATACCATGGACACGTCGGAGAAGAACCGACTACCTCAACAATTGCCACGTCGCCAACATTGCTCCCATCATCATTGTTGCCACAGAAATCTAGACGCCATAGTGATTCTCTCGGGGTCGCCGCCCCGACATCCACCGCTCCGTCGTGCCCAACGCAATCAACCGGCACCGCCATCCAGGGCCGCTACCCCGACAAACCACCGCTCCCCTCGAGCAGCAACGCTGCACAACCCAGCTGCCCGCAGCCCACGCTGCTCAGGGAAACCGCTCGCGGACCACGAACGTCGCACCACATCCGGGACCGCCGCCCCGACGTAAAGTCAGACCGTCCCCTCTGGGGCGCATCGACCGAGCCGACACCCCTACCACCCAAGCAGGACAAAGATGTCACCCAAATCAATGTCGAGATAGAGATCCACCTCATAGAGCTGCCACTCACATTGTTCCCGATATCGCCATCTCGACGCACAAATAGAAACCATCCGGAGCCGCCGCTCCGACGCCCGATGTCCCCGACGACGAAGAGATCCGTGCAAACTGCAGAAAGCTGACTCTCCAAGGCGATGCCTCAAAAAAGGAAACGACGTAGCCGCCGTCATCGCCCGCTTCGACCACCGGAAGCTAGAGATTTCTCCCGAAGAGTCGTGTAATAGAGCTCCACGGCAACGCCTTCAAAAAGGGAAATGACGCCATGACGTCACCGTTGCCGGCACCGACCCAAAGTCAGTGTTGGACTTTCGCCCGGAGCTCCACCACACCTCCGAATCCGAACAGATCCGAAACACTGCACAACACACAATCTCCATGGTCGACGTCCACCGACTCCACCTCATAGTGCGGCGCTTGCGCGCCCTTGTGCCACCGCATCATCCTTGCGCGCCCTCGCACCACCGCGCCTCGAGCGCACCGGCGCCACCGCGCCCACTCCCTGCAGCAGAACACCGCGCCCTCGCCGCGCCGTGCAGCCCGGACTCGCGTGCCCGTCCAGGCCTCCCTGCGGCCGCCCTTCGCGCGTCGCCCTAGAGCCAAGCTCCCGCGCAGCCGCCGCGCCCGCAACGCACCAAAACGTGCGCCAGATCTGCCGTGCCCACGCAGTGCCGGGCCGCCGCCGCCCCAGCGCATCTTGCCTGCCACCAGCGCCACCACCGCGACGCCGGAGCCGCCTAGCGCCCCCGTGCCCCCGCGATGCCGGTAGCAGGACGCCTCCGCCACACACCTCAGGGCCTCCGCGTGGACCGGCGCGCCATGACGCCATCGCAGACCTCGACGCCCCAACGCCTCTCTAGAGCACCGCCCCTCGACCGTGTCGTCCCTCCTTGTGTTGCGCCTGCAACCGGCGACCTCCCTGACGTCGGCGCCGAATCTCGACGACCCAGCTGGCCTTCCTCCTTCCTCTTCCGTCGACGCCCAGACCAAAGCAGAGGAGCAGGGCCTCGCCGCCGCCAGCGTCGTGCGGGCTTTGCCCGGCGACGCCCACCGGCGGCAGCGAGGGGAGTTGAAGGGCAGGTGAGGCCCCCGGTGGCTGGATCTGGCGCCCCGGTGCGGCCGCCGAGCCGCACGGGAGCGAGTTTGAATATGTGTGACTAATATTTGGCCAGGAGAAAGCGAGGGAAGGAGGCAAAGTTGTGGCTGGTGCATGTTTGTGTCACACCACAGAGCGCCCCGCGGCCCCGTCTTTGCGCCCGGCGAGGCTCCACCCATTTTCGGAATTCGAGCCTTCTGCCCAGATCAGAGAAAAGAAAGAAGATGATGAGGCAGTCCGTTCATGGCAAAGGGATCGGCGTGCATGCATCCGCACATGAGAAAGAGATCAGGAGAACACTAAATTGATTTCTTTTCTGTGATTAAACAAGGAACTTGCATGGTTGTACATGTCTCGATCATCCTCACCTTAATTAGAATAAGATTGACAGGATGAGACAGACGCCATGAATTGAAGAGCTGGGAAGGAGGAAAATCAGGCTTTGGCCTCCACCGATAGCAGAAAATGGAAGAGAAGAATAGGAAAGGTACGGTTCTTACGCCACTTCTCCTTGATATCCTTCAGGAGGTCATTCGTCCTCGTTTTTTACACGACACAGCCTACCGGCACGGGCTCGGCCATTCGCATCGCAGGAGATGTTGCCTCTTCTTGCGCGTCTCCCTCTGGTGTGGCTACCCGATGCAGGCCCTGAGGCACGGCAGCGGCGGCGGCCTATGGCTGCCCACGGCCACGTCCCCCCAACCCGGCTGCGGCTCATTGGCGGGGGGCCTCCTAGCAAGTGACGCGGAGCGGCCCTCGACTCGCATCCGCGCAGGCCGACGGAGCCCGAGGCGAAGGCCCTCGGCTGGCTCTCCGACCCCTCAGGCGCGTGAGACGCCGCTCCTCTCACCGACGGAGCGCCACCACGACGTGGTCGGCATGCAGCCCGGAAGTGGCCTTCTCCACCTCGGCTTCTCGCGGCGTGGGTCAGCCCACAGCCGCGGACGGCGTGAGGCCAGCGACGGCCTCCAACCGCATCGCACGGTAAAGCGCCGGGTAGCCCTCCGACATGGACAGGCTCTTGCAACGGAGATGGCGACGGAAGGCAGAGGCAGCCCCGGCGGCTTCGATGTGGTTTCCCCAATTTGGAATTCCTAACCGCACACGGGGGAAGATATAGCAAACCTTTTTTTTTACGAGTAATCCAGAGAGCTTTATTTAAATAATAGCAATCCTAGGACAATCAGCAAGAAGGCTGGTCACTAAAAGCTAGGAGTCTCCTCAAGCCAGCAGTCGTTACATTCAGTGTGCAAGCATGCTTCGCACACAGATGCGCCGAAACATTAGCTGATCGATTTACATGAATAATAAAAAAACTGAAATCTCTAACCAGCTCTCCAATTTCTAATAAGATAGGAGCCACAACCGACCGGGAGTTGTGACGAGTTTTCCAGAGATCAACCATCTTCAGGCAATCAACTTTCATGATCACATGCGTAAGGCCACGGATATAGGCAAACCGCGCTCCTTCTCGCATCGACAAAGCTTCAGCTATTAGTGGGTCTGTAATACCCACATGGGGTTTGCACCATGCAGCAAGTAGTTCGGTAGAAGATCTGGCCACACCGCCGGCTCCACTGCAACTCGTGTCAACATTTAGCGCCCCATCAGTGTTGATCTTGATCACTCCCGGGTCGGGTGACGTCCACCCATGTCCAGGCAGGATCTTTGCCGCTGTTCGGGGCAACACCAGGATCGTAAGGGCTTCCTTAGTCCATTTCATGCAAGAGACATGATCAGACACCCCCCCCCTCCTCATGCTTGATTCTATTTCGAGAGTGCCAAATGGACCACATGATAGTAATGATCAAAGCTCGGTCCTTGTCTCTGAACCGATCATCACATAGAATGTCCTGCGCCCATGAGTCCGGGTGTAACCTTGGCAACCGTCTTCCGAACATCGCAAAGGCTTCTTCCCAGAATCGCTTGGCGTGGGTACAATGCATAAGCGCATGTTGTAGACTCTCCTCTATGGCTAGGCAGATTTTGCATCTGTCAATTTGTGCGATGTGTCTTCTTTTCAACGTTACCTCATCCGGGAGAATCCCTCGAAGTACACGGCACCAGAAAACACGCACTTTCGGTACGACATTTAACTTCCACAAGGTCTTCCACAACTGTTGATCGGTCTGTGAGGTTCCGGTAGTCGTCCCTTCTTCAAGAGCTAGACGCTCTGTCTGAGTCACAAGAGCACGGTACGCCGTCTTAACAGTGTAGTTACCTGTTCTGTCAAAGGCCCACGCATGAAAGTCATCACCACCCCCAGAGCGAAGTGGGATATTGAGGATTGCCTCCGCATCCGGAGCAATAAAATTGTCTCGAACCACTTGTTGCCGCCACATCCAATTATCTGTATCAATGAGCTCAGAGACAAGCTCAACCGAGGCATTGGCCGGCCTCAAAATGGGTGTCATCGATATAGTCCCTGGGATCCACTTCTCTGTCCAAATTGGATGGAGGTTCCATCACCAACCCGTTTGATCAGGCCTAGGCACAGCGCCTCCGTCCCTGCAATGATTGCTCTCCAAGTCGCCGAGGCCGACTTAGGAACAAAGCTTGCATAAAATCACAGTCTGGGAAGTAGTGACCCTTTAACACTCGGGCACACAAGGAATCTGGCTTCGTCATCAATCGCCAACCATGTTTTCCGAGTAGAGCAAGGTTAAAAAGATGCATATCACGGAAGTCCATCCCACCCTGACATTTAGGGGTAGACATGTTTTTCCAAGATAGCCAATGCATACCCTTCTTATTAAGAGAGCTATTCCAGAAATATTTGGCCATTGGGGATGTAATACTCTTGCACACTTTTTTTGTCAACAGAAACGTACTCATGCCGTGCGTCGGCATTGCTTATATGACAGATTTCAGCAGCACCTCCTGACCAGCACAGGCTAAGAGTTTCTCTGACCATCCTTGGATCTTACCTCGGGCACGCTCCGCAATGTGATCAAGTCCCACTAGTAATGCGTCCAATTGCCGTAGGTAGCCCGAGATATCTTTCACTGAATGCCTCAACATGAATATCCAAAGCATTCTTCAAAGCTTGCTTCACAGGAGCAGGTGTATTAGAACTGAAAAATATTGCACTTTTATCTCTATTAACCCGCTGACCTGAAGCATCACCATAAATTTGCAATATGTCATTCAAACGAACAGCACTGCGAACAGTTGCACTAATGAACATCAAACTGTCATCGGCAAATAAAAGGTGGCTAACCCAAGGAGATCTATAACTAACTCTGATTCCTCTGTCGATATAGTTGCCACCATAGAATTTCAGCAAGGAGGAGAGGCCCTCCACACACAATAAAAATAGGAAAGGGGAGACGGGGTCCCCTTGTCCGAGTCCCTTCGAAGGTGTAAAGAAAGGTAGCAGCTCCTCATTAACTCTGATTGAAAACCTTACCGAGGAGACACACTTCATGATAAGTCTCACAAAGCTGATGCTAAAGCCCAGTTTAATCATAATTGCTTCCAGAAAAAGCCACTCTACCATGTCATAGGCTTTCATCATATCAAGTTTCACCGCACAAGAATAATTCTTCCCTTTCTTCCTGCGCTTCATAGTATGCACACTTTCATATGCCACAAGGACATTATCAATGATCAATCGTCCAGGCACAAACGCACTTTGTTCTTCGCTAATGGTCTCATCCATGCTGCCTCTCATCCTGTTTGTAATAGCTTTTGCTGCAATTTTATACAACACCGGACAAAGAGCAATAGGTCGATATTGATAGACAGACTGGGGGTGTCGTACCTTTGGAATCAGTGTTATAGATTTATCATTGAAACCCATCAGTAATTCACCTCCATTCAAGAACTCCAACAAAGCATTAGTAATCTCATCCTTCAAAATATCCCAATGCCGCTGATAAAAACCGGTCGTGAAACCATCAACGCCCGGAGCTTTGGACGGCGCCATCTGAAATAACGCATCCCTGATTTCCTCTATGACAAAAGGTTTGTCCAGAGAAGCCCTCATAGCCGGAGTAACCTTGACCGGCACGTACTCAAGCAGCTCGCTTGGATCGGAGAACCCCTGCGACTGATAAAGGTTTTGGTAAAACGCTTGTACTTCCTCCTTATCTTCCACTTCCGTGGTACAGGTCGACCCATCTTGTCTCACAAGACCAGCAACTCTGTTCACTCGACGCCGATGAGCAGCCTACGCGTGGAAGTACCCAGTATTACGATCACCTTCACGCAACCACGGCACTCGTGAGCGTTGACGTAGCCACACCTCTTCCTGGAACAAAGCCTCACGTAATTTCTTGGTTGTGCTTTTTTCCTCATCGGTCGGGCCTCGCCCTATAGAGAGAGATCGGAGCTTGTCCAGTTTGTTCTGCAGTTGACGTATAGTACGCCATAGGCAGCCAAACTCTCTCGCCCCCCAAGGCTCAAGCGTTTGCTGCAATTGCTTCAGAGACTGCGCCACTCCTTGAGTCCCGGTTCGCGCTACTGATGTAACCAAGTTTGCTTCGCCAGATTGTCATAGTCAACGTGAGTCTGCCAAACGTTTTCGTGCCGGAATTGCTTCTTCGGCCTTGAATGGTTTGGCATGTTTTCCCCTATCTCCGCTACAACGAACAGTGATCCGATTCAACTGAGCTCAAGTGTCTAACACGGATATGCTAGAAACGTTGCCGGAAAGCCTCATTGGCAAAGGCTCGATCCAGCCTTGCCTTAACATTTGCATCATTAGATTGACGGTTATCCCATGTAAACGGAATGCCCGACCACCCTAGATCCTGAAAAGAAAGCTCATCAATGACTTCGCGAAACGCTCTCATCTGTCGTTCAGGTCTGGCTGCTCTACTAAAGTGTTCTGTTGCATAGAGTGTCTCATTGAAGTCACCCATGCACATGCACTCCGCATGCGGTATCTCATGAAGTGTACGCAGGAACCTCGAGCTGTGGTGACGATCCTTAACTCTTGGTGCCTCGTAAAAGCCTGTAAACCTCCACGCTCTGGAGTTATTTTCCTTTGATTGCACTAAAACATCAATGTGATTTGAGCTAAAGTTTTTCAACTCAACAGCAACCTTACAAGACCAAAAAAGACCAATGCCCCCACTAAGGCCGGCACTGTCCACCACAAAACATCCATCAAAACCAAGATTGTACTTAAGTGACTCAACTCTCTTCCCTCTGATCTTTGTTTCCATGAAAAAAACCAAAGGGGGGCCTTCTTGCTTCACAATGTTGCGAAGCTCTTGAACTGCCTCGGGGTTCCCAAGCCCCTAGCAGTTCCAACTGATACAACTCATTGGGACGGGCAGGGCTGACTCGCAGCCTCTGCCGAGTTTTCCGTAGTAGGTTTTTTCTTCTTTGGATTTGGTTCTGTAACAGGGCCATCCCCATCTGCATCTTCTGTATTCATACCCAGCAAGCTTAGCTCATCATCCGCCATGTCCCCCTTGGCTGCCTCGCCGGAAGTAAGCAGTAGGGGGGTTTTCACCACTGGCTGATATTCCTGTTCGCGTTGGGATCCTTTGTGCTTTTGTTGATAAGTAGGCTTTACCAGCGAGTTAACCTCTGCCTCAGCAGCCTTGTCTCTGTGTGAACTAGAATTCCGAGACTCCTTATTGCTATTTGAACTATAATTCTGCTCTTTGGAGGAGTTTGCACTAGCTGCTGATGCTTTGTACTCTTCTGGAGCCCTAAGCTTAGGCCCAAACGGGAGATCACCATTCTCATCACGTGTCCCCGGTGTATGACAGTGCAGGTCAGAATGACCCAATCGGCCGCAGGAGAAACAGAAGTAAGGCACCTGTTCGTACTGGATGTCCTATAGATCAGTTTTCTTCCTCCTAGCCGACTCAATAAGAATCCATCTGCGGAGAGGTTTTGCTACCTCAACATTCACCCGAGCCCTAAGGAAGCCCCCATGTGATCAAACTGTACCATGGAAGCTTCCTTGTCAATCTGCCGTGCAATGGACAGACCCCACGTATCGTTCCTCATGTGGAAGGGGAGATTGATGATTCAAACCCATAACTGGAGTTGATCAAACTTGAGCTCATCTGGTCGCATGCACTCATCGAATTCCGCCAGTACAACTACGTTCTTCCTTATGTGCCATGGGGATCCGCCCCATACACGATCCCTGTCTCGCTGTGACTCAAATTCCGCCACAAACATATTCACCCCCACCGATTTGAACTGGATCCCCTTAGGGTTTCCCCAAGCCGGGCGAAGGGCATTGGTCATGGTATTTATGTGAAATTGGTTTCGGTATAGCACCTTCCCTGCCAACATCCACTTCCTCGACACTTCATCATCCTCGTGATCATCAATCACCAGTGGAGTAGCCTCCTCCTCCGAGATGTCCAACTTGCCCAAAGCTTCCTCCAACTAGGATCTAGCCACCCGAGCGGCACAATCGCTCGCGCCAGTCCGGCCTCCTCCAACAGCAGAAGCCGTCGCCATCGCTGCCCGCTCGCCTGAGATCGCCCTGCCGGTTGGATCCGAAGCGCGAAGAAGGTTTTCCCTCGAAACCCTAGTCGCCCCGTGCGCCGCCAGAGAACCTAGGTTTTCGGGAAACACATATAGCAAACCTTATCTCTTCCCCTTTTGCATTTCAGGCTTTTTATTCGGCGTTTTTATGGATTGGACTCTGTTGTGTGTTGTCAAGTTTTAAGACTTTGTTCAGTATGCAGAATGGCCTTTGACTTATTTGCATTTTGTATTTAAGTCTTCATAAATTATAGATTAGCTCACAAACTTTCTGTGCAATGCAAGTAAACCCTCAGGCTTACTATAAATTACAGTTTTGAACCTTGCTTCCATTGTAAAAATACATTGGAGATTGTCAGACCTCTCCAGATCGCATTTACAATGTGTAAATGATTATCCAGATATGCTCTGTGAAAATAGGGCATGTTCAATGTATTTGCTCTCTAGCAATTACTACAACATCTTCTGTATTGCGATTGAGATTAAGTTCTCTCGCTCAACAAAACTGATTTGTGGTTGAGAATTATTATTTTCTCGCAAAAAAATCTCATTGCGATTAAGACTAATTTTCTCTCGCAAAATATTAATTCACCCTGCTGAATTATCTTGCAACTTGATACAAGATCATCTCATTTCATTTGAGGTCTATACAATTCAAGTTTTTCACTTGAGCATCAAGTTTGCAACATCATTGCTATTCATTACAATAGTAGTGTATATCTGTTGAGTATCGAGATGTATTCCAGATCCTAAATTGATGTAATATATTTCCATATTTGTCATGTGTTGAGATTAATTACGTCTATGTGCAATTGAGATTTTTAATCTCTTGCAAAGATAAATTCAGTACCTCTGCAGTACTGTTTCTCTGTTGAGTACGGTGTATTTCGAAATATTTCTATGATGTATCTATTTCCATGTTTAACACATGTCGAGATTAATACGTCTATTTGCATTGAGATTATCAATGTCTTGCAAATATAGATGCAAAATTCAAAATGATTTATTCAAATTGATGCTTGGGATCACAAGGTAGTCATATGGATCTATTGCCTACGCAGATTATCGAGGACTACTAATAAAGCCTACATTTTGTCGTTTCGACATTATGATTGCTTTACAAAATGCTCTTCCACGCATATTACTAAGTCGTGACATAAGGCATTACGAGTGAGTATCTACATATTTTATCAGATTATACCCCCTAGTGCTGCGAGATCAACTCCATTTTGGAGATTATCATTAATGGTTTCAAGATAACTTCTTGAAATACCCATTAATTTTCCTAAGTTCATTACAACATCAACCATGATGGTCTTTAATTTATTGACCGTAAATTAATTATCTCTGGTAACCGATGGCTAGAGAATTTGAGGCATTCATCCTCAATGGCCACCACTGCCCTTCCTGGGCCAAGGACACCATGATCACTCTTGTGTCTCGTAAGATAATATGTGCAATCCAAGACTGTAAGATTCATCTCTGATCAGGATCATAGCGCTAAAAGAAAAATATTGTCTTATACATCATAAGGCATTATATTAATTCATATCTGCATCTGGTTATTCTGTATCGGCAATTCTTGGGACACAATGAACCTCAAGGGAAAAGGTTTGAAGCTCACTTCAAATTTCAACCTGACATCACGAGTGGTGACGGGACCCTATGAGCACGGAGAACGTGATGGTTGAATATATACCTCGATCGACATGTTTGGAGACTATGAATAGTCTATATGTCTCCTGAATGGTCAATATAA
Organism: Hordeum marinum; assembly: GCA_022496015.1. Lineage (NCBI taxonomy): Eukaryota > Viridiplantae > Streptophyta > Magnoliopsida > Poales > Poaceae > Hordeum > Hordeum marinum. The sequence goes on along the minus strand of CM039674.1, from coordinate 268,940,877 downwards.
TTTATGTCCATTTATGATGTTATAACAACAACAAAAGTATCGTTGTCATGTACTATATGTCACAATATATTGTATCAGCACTTTAGTACAAATACATTGGTATATATGTATTCTATATATCTGACAGTGATTTTCTTGATAATCTTCATGTCTATATATAGATTTCTACGAGGGTCAATCTGATGAAATATGATTTGTGCCTTGTGGACATATGCACCAAAAACTCTTTATTCAGGGAAGTGAAATGTTTCCACTCTTGTTGAGAGGAAGGATATATTTTAAAATCGCTAGACGTGATGAGGTATATGTTGAATCAACTCGAGTCATATTTACTATCCCTGTGGGTACTCGAGTAACTTCAGGGTGCTTTATTGCTTTTGATTTAACTCGTACCCTACTAAACCATATAGATATCCATCAAAATAGTTTCCATAGCAAAACTTATGATGACAACAAAGAGGACTAACTTCTCTTTACCATATGCAACGGATATGGCAAGCACATTCTCTATGTATCATTTGGATTGTACTACACATACTACAAAGCCTGTAGCACATGTTGCATCCAAGATAGTTTTCTAAAATGTCTTGTATGACAAACTTCGCGTACTCGCCTTGGTCATCTTGACACTGGGTTGAAACCGAAACTGTCAGCAATTCCATTGGTTTATGATTATTATGATGCTAAATTCTAACAATATTTGGATTTTGTGTGCACTATATGTGACACAGGGAAGCTAATATTAAGGCTTGCGCACCTTAAAGTCTACGTTGAACCACTCAGACTCCTTGAATGCATCAAGTCGAGGTAAGTGGATCTTCCCAACCATTGAGTAGACTATTCAGGTATTCCATGGTTCTAAAGGGCATATCTACACGATGGTCTGAAGTGTGTGTTTTATTCACAACGGAACCAATGGCTCATTATCGTGACATCGATTTCAAGCAAATCGAATGGACAACATTGAAGAATTCTACTCGCGCCTTTCTCAATGGCCCTTAGATTAAAGTTTAGCAATTTGTCCTAATGTCTAGATTCAAAATGGTTTGGTAGAGTCCTGTATCCAAAGAGTTAATCTCGTTGCATTATCTTTACTTTGGAATTGCAACTTACCAACTTTATGTTGGAGTCATGCAGTTTTACACGCTCATGACCAAACTGCATAATATTATTCCCATCTATCTTTAATACGTGGAAATCTACCAAGTATTTCCCATCTGCGGTAATTCGGTTACATACCGATATCACCACTCGACATACATCATTGGCCCCTCAACATATAGTTGGGATGTATGTGAGGAATAACTGTATTTTTTGTCAATACCTCAAGCCCCTCGCATGGGGAGTTATTCAAGGCTAGTATGTTGATTCAATGAGGAACATTTCCAAGCATTAGGGGGAGATTTCAAGTACCATAAAGAATGCCAGGAAATGAGTGGAATGTTCAACACATTTTTGCCTCAAATCCACGTACTCAAAGATATGAACCATGCGTTCAGTAGATTTGCAACACATTGCAAATAACATGTCAGATTCATTTACTGACTATAAAGGTGACACAAAATCCTACAATCTTGCAAAAGTATGTCTGAAAAAATGGAGGTACCAACAAAGTACACTCCACTCCCCGTTCAAAGCAACAGGGGGAGATGTATGGAAAAAGTACATCAGGATTTAGCTTCTCGCAAGCAATGATATCAAGGCTTGTGCATCAGTAAATGCATGTCAACTTCATGTTGACACACCTAATGGGTAGTATACATCCAGTGGAGGGGAAACCTCCACCAACCTAGGTCATAATGCACACAATGACCGGGACATCGGAATACCCGACTCAATTGCATTGGGAAATCACGAGCAATCACCATGGGTAACGATATTTCCATCAACTATATATTGATATATAGATTCTCGAGAATCATATAACCGGAAGTCTACAATTGTCGACATACATTTCTCAACTAGATTGCAAAACCTTTCACACGAATCAGGTCCAAAGACCATGGCCATGGCAAAGTGTGAGCAACACTCGGACTGAACTCAAGCAAAGGGTATAATCTAGGTAGAAATGATCTTGCTCACTAATGGGAAGGTATTCATAAGCAATAGCTATACCAGTTTTCTTCTGAAAATAGAATTGAGAACAACGAGGTGGTGAAACAAAAAGCAAGTATTGTAGCACAAGGGTTCACGTAGATATCCAACTATTCTCCAGAGGTGGAATCTCTTTCCAATTACTTATATCATTGGCAGTACAAAATCATCTCTCTATGCAGTTGATAGATGTAGTGATCACATATCCATGTGGATCACTAGATTCAGACATATATGATTGATTCCCGATGAAATCTCACTTCTGAATCAAAATGCAAAACGCAACATACATTGTGTAAAATCAGTAAGTCATCATAAGACTTATTGTTGTCGATACGTATGGTACAACCGACGTAGTGAGATCCTTATACACAAGAATTACTCCTACAATGATGATTATTCATGTTTGTGTGTCTGCATTGAGGACACATGTAATCATCCAAATGGTGGAGTTTAAAATGAAGGATTTTGGTAAACCAAAACACCGCTCGTTACTACAACTTGAGCACCTTCACTGATGCATTATGGTATACTATGCCGTCTATATTCATAATATATTGGGAAAATTCATTGTGGAGAAATCGTATCCATCTAAAACTCTCATTATATGTTGCATCATTTTCTCCTTATTTTTTCCACAGGTTTGAATGAGTTTTAGCAACATATCAAACACTATACTCCTCACATTTTCCCCACAGGATTTTTGGAGGAGACCTTTCAAGATGATGATATTTTATGGACAAGTGTAGATTAGGGAAAGTGTTAAAACTTAATTAACATGTGTTAATTATGGGAAATCTCCCCTTGTGCCAACCACGGGCAGTTGCCTTTTGACAACCGTCGCGTCGATCTCTCCCGAACAAATGCCTCGAATAAATATCTACAATCATCTAATGAAAGATTAGTGATTCACTTTACACTTCTCTCGATTGTTGCCTCTCCTTCTATTCTAACACACACAAGTCAATATTTACATAAAGTGCGGCCAACTAAATGGGCCAAATTACACACAAGCCAATATTTACATAAAGTGCGTCCAACCAAATGGGCCAAATTTGCATCAAGCAAGCGCTTATGGGGTTAATGCGAGTAACCAAACGCATGCTTTTGTGTATGATGTGTTGGCGGAAGCCATCATGCATTTGTGCATGGCCCATGCATGCGATGGCAGAAGCTGCTTAGAGTAGTCATAATGGAAGTAACATAAATAGTAACATAGATGCCACCTAAGCAAAAAATATGATGTGACATCTAATTAATGAGAAAAGAGAAAAATTGAGTAACTTAGCATGTTACTACCTTTATGAGTAACATAACGCACTATCAAGGCAAATTAAGTCTATAAGCTAATAAATGAAAGGCTCTATGTTACTATTCACTATGAAGTTAGGAACTTAGACTAATAATATATACATGTTAGTACTTTATGTTACTTCTCACTGTGACTAGTTTTATGGCATGATGCGAATGGCAAAAACAGATCAGAGGTAGAGTTAGACGACCAACTCGTGTCCGAACACCAGTCCAGATTAGTCCACGAACAAACATGTCCGTTCGTCTGCATTGAAGATGCCCTAACAAAAAAAGTAACAGACAATAAAAAGAAATGGGCTGGTCGCGCTCCTTAACATGCCGAATTAAAACGAAGACATCAACTGCACTGGTCTTGAAGCGTTAAACGATCCAACGGCTGGGGCATGTTGCATAGAGATTAATTAAAGAGCACGGTCAACGGAAGTAAAAGCGTCAGATAAAAATTAGGAAGACAAAGGCGTCGACAATGTCAACCATCACCCTTACAAATCGTCTTCAACGACTTTAGAGCAATTTTAATGGGACGATCCAAACGAACACGCGATTTGTCCGTTTTTCGTCCGTTTGGATCGATCAAACGGACGTTGGTGTCTGTTTCTTCAAATGGGTCGGCTAGTCCGTCCAACGCACGTTCGGACGCAAATCGTATCCCCTCGGCCCCACTTGTCATCGCGGATTAAAAATACCCAAACAACAATATTAAAACATAATTAAACATTAAAAGTCGGTCAAAGCTGACCCAAGTTCATATAAAACTTAATTAAAACATAAATAAATAAATAAACACGGCCGATCCTGGTCTGCATCTGGCGCCAACCCTACACATCGTTGTCCTCGTCGTCGTCATCGTCTTGGGTGAGGTCGATGAGCTCCGACGCTGGCCCAACCCAAGGAAACGCAACCTCCTACGCCCGCGCAGCGTCCTGCCCCGGCGGCATCGACGGCGCAGGCTGACGGGCTCGTTCCTCCTCCTTCCGCTCCCGACGCTCCGCCTCCTCCTCCTCCGCCCACCTGCGCTCCCGCTCCATCTGCTCTGCGGCCTCGGCTCCCTCCCTCGCCATAACCAGCGACCTGTGGTGCAGGAGATATGCTTGCTCCTGCTCCGGCATGCACATAAGCCAGACGGGAGGCGCGGACACCCACTCCCGAAGCTAGCCGGTCCACTTGTAGCTCTCTGGCTGGCGCTCCTTGGCCTCAACCTTAGGCTCGTGGATCGCTCGAGCGGCCGACGGAGCTGGAGGAGGAGGAGGCACAACGCAACCGCCCGCCGCGGACAACGCGAGGGATTCATCGAGGCCTACCCAACGCGCCTTCTCCTCGCGCCTGCTCTCCTCAATGGCGTAGGGCGTTGCCTCCTCGAGGGCGGCCTGGTAGGCGGCCTCCTCCGCCTGCTCCTCTGGCTTCACTTCAGGGGGCGGTGGAGGGATGGCCGGATCGAACTGGACGCCGTGGAGACGCTCCCGCTCGTGCTCCAAGGCGAACCAAACCTCCCAATTAGGGGAGTCGGCTGCGTACATGGTGTGGCGCCACTGCTCTGGAGTGAGGAGCACGCGCCACCGGCAGACCTCCTTCGCGTGCGCACGCGCAGACCGCGGCACTGCTAGGATGGGGATGCGATCGGGGTCCAGATGCCAACCATGGAGGAGGTTGACATCTAGGTAGGGCAGAGCTTGCCTGTACTGCCAGTGCTACCGAGCTTGGTGGATTGGGATGTATAGGCGCTTCCGCGGTGACGGTGTACCGCGGCGAGGTGGCGCCGGCGTCCGAGACGAGCTTGCGCCCGGGGTGAGCTTACCCTTGCCCTTGATGAAGAAGCCCATGGCGGATGGTTGGACTAACTGACGGCTAGGGTTTCGTGGTTACCGCCGGAGGAGCAAGAGTGGCCAGATATGGACGGGAAGGGGAAGTGGATGAGGTTGGCCCCGCCGCACACTTCGGATAAAAAAGGACGACCGACGACCACCTTCCACCCACTGCCAGACAAGCCCCGTAGGTAGCTGGTCGCATTTAATACGACCGAGGGCAGTTGGCCGACCGACGAGTAGAGCCAATGCGAACACGAGAAAGACACGCGACGGGTGCGGTGTTCACGGCGACGCAAATCCGGCCCAAATTTGGGCCTAAAATGGGTCGACGCGGACACGTAGCGGACGCGATTTGGAAATGAATCGGCACGTTTTGTGTCTATTTTCATCCGCGGCGACATAAACGAACGCGGGCGGACAAAATGGATCGCCGTGTTGGAGTTGCTCTTATACTGCAATTGCCAACCAGCACGGAGGGGGCTTTCACTGTTTATATACTAACAAAGTATCCTCAAGAATTCTGCACCATCATTGCAACTGTCTCAGATGGACAGATCGCTCAAAACCTACTGCTTGCACAGAAAAAATTATCCTGTGTCATCCATCGAGTGGCTCAATAGGACGTGAAATGAGGGTATGAAATGAAAACAATAGAACGATGTGCAAGTGACGTGTATGTTCTTAAAGGAACGATGACGAGGAAGCCCGGTGTTGTAGCTGATATTCTCTATATGTAGAATGGATCAAGGGATACATAGGTGTGGCACGATCCGTGACTTCTATCTCAGCCACCATCTTTGGACTGCTGAAATAGGTGTGTTGAGGAATGGCGTGTACCGATGAATGTGAGGGTTTACGGCCCGGCCAATTCTCGCCCACACACTCTGATGATAACCCGATGTTACAGGCGCATGGTACATCAACTTCAGGAGCTGTACAAAATTGATGGGTACAGAAATGTTAGTTAGACGATACAGTTGTGAATGCACTGCATAAGAACGAGTGTTTCAGTGGATGCATGTGGTGGTAATGCACCCAACAAGCAGCAAATATTCAACCTAAGTGTCCTCATGTTCTCAAACTCATGAACCAAGAAACAAAACAAAAGTAAAACACGAGAACAACTCTTGTTTAGGGCAGGGCAACTCACATGAAAGTACATGAATGTCTGAATTATGTTGCGTTTCCACCTGCATGAGAAAGCAAGCATGGCACTGATGTGAGTTTAGATTCAAAAAACTTCTCTAAATAGTTCAGTGAGAAGTGAATGCACATACGAGAAAAGTGATACGATCATAAGAAAGCCAAGGGTAATTTCAGCATTTGAACAAAGAAGGCTGATTGTAGTGTTGTTTGTCTCCACCCACAAACAAGGCTCCTCCATGTACCTCCTAAAGAAAGAGATTAAAACAAAATCAGTAATTGCAAGCCTTGATACAAAGGTGCAATTTAATTGTAGAAATCAGCGACTTGCCTGTAGAAAGAGGAGCGTGCAAAATTACACCTCAGGAATCTAGCAACATGATCAAGTGCCCAGCAAAGCACAGGCAGTAGAACAACTGAATACAAGAAAAATGAAACTGCTAAGGCGAGAACAGAGGTTAGACTCGCAAAATTGAAAAAGCAGGAAAAGGAAGTGTGGCTTACTCTTATAGCGTACATTTGATGTGAACATCATAAGAGAGAACATCAAATGAACAAAGTCCTTGGCTACAATTATAGATTGCAGCCAAGGCTGAATTGCAGGCATGTTCCATGCTCTTGGTTTCTACAGGCAGAGAGGGAGGGGGGGGGGGGGTAATCGTAGGAAATTGGTACAAACAAAAATAGAAAAAAGCTATATATCTAATCATTCAGATAACCAGGCGCCTACCCCATAAGTGCAGTATAAAGAATATGCTGATGAGCATATTGTTCCTAGCAACGAAAGTCTATATGCTTTGCTTGCGACATCTTTCGGTAGAATTGGAAGTATTCCAAGACTGGCAACAATCAATACCTGCAAAACTGCAGCTCATAACACCATATTTCACTATGACACTGTAACAACATATATTAAGAGACAATGATATAGGGTCATGGCATTTGTTTTCGCTGGTGAAGCTACTTGGCATATATGATATCAGTAGTTGAGTGGCTTGCACATGAGAAAGAGCAACCAGGGCCTAAGAACAAAATTTGTAATCGGCGAAATAAGTGAAATGTCTAAAGAGAATGGAACATAAGACGATAATAACACAACTTGTGCTGACAGCGAGTAGATTATAAATATGCTTTCCTACATTGAAGGGCACAAGGTAGCTATCCATACCCAAGCATTGATAGAGAAATGTATGGTTCGTCCATCGAACCGTAAAGAGTTTCCTGTCCTTTCTGTTGGTGGTGATTGGGATGCTCCAGTTGATCTCGCACTAGATCCTACATAAAAAAGAAGAAGTAAAAAACAGTTATGAATCTGCAGAGTTCAGACTGATGTGATATGATAGAAAACAAGTGACAGCTATTTTCCAGTTAGTTCCAATTGCCGTCCCAAAAGTAGTTTATTCAGCACCGGAATTAATTTTTTCCAAGAGAGCAACTTTGCTGAACCGTGGTTGACTACAAAGCCGACAAGCAGAACAGGAAAACTACGCTGTCGAGAACACAGAACATATAATAATGTAGATGGTAAGAAATAATTCCTGGAATCCCTTCTCCCAAGAATCTTGCCACTTCTTTCAGGTGAAAAACATCAAGTGCCATGTTTTGCTGTCACCACACCTGTGTCATGAGCTCGGGCATTCTCACTGGATGGTGTAGATGAAGAACTTGCTGCTGATCTGTTGGATTGAGTTGAACTTGCGGAAGACATTGGCTCAACCACTAAATCAGAGTCCTGTGATGAGATGCAAAGAAGGAATGTTAGTAATGTGAACAGTCAATAGTCATACCCTGATTATTTAACTTGGATAAGAGTCAATAGTCATAGCGCCCACAACGGGGCCAGACGCGCCCGCTGACCAGTCGCCCGAGCCCCACACGCGCGTCGCGGAGGGCGGGGAAGTGCTCCCGGCCGTTGGCGCGAACACTCCCACGAGGCAGCCGGAGCCCTGCACGCCTGTGACGATCCTGCAAAGGCCTCAGGCCCAGCCAACCACACCCAGGCCCGCCGCCAACCAGCCCACCACGCCAAGGCCCATTGAGGACTCCTCTGAGCCCACAACGGCGGGGCCCGAGCATGGCGCACACCCAGCAACAGCGGGACGGTTCGCATCTCCACCGATCACGCTGCGTCGACCCCGTGGATGAGCCGCTGCGCCGAAGACGTGGACATTGGGCGAGTTCCTCGCTGCTGCCACAAAACACATCAAGGCAGCCTTACCAACCCCAGGGAAGAGACCACGTCGCCCACTCAACTTCGCCCCTCGATGCGGTTGCTCTGCCACGACCACATCCCGGATGCCAGTGCCGCCCACCGCGGAGAGAAGAGCCCAGGTCCAGGTTCTACGCACGCTAGAGATCGTTGGGACTAACCAGCGGATCACCTCCGTTGAGATGAAGGCATACGATGAGCTGTTCGCAGCGCCAATCCCATTATCGGTACTCTCGGCCATTGCAGCCCTGGTCGATCGCGAGATCCCCACAAGCATGCAAAAACCCGACAGCCGCTGCGTCGTGTCCAAAAGTGGCTGCCGCGTCAAAGGCCGCACCCGCTGCACCCCTCGTCGATCTCATGTTCATGGATCACAACCTTAGAATTGCTGTTTGGAACGTGTGTGGCCTCAACGCGCGCGTTCGGCACGCCGCCATACGATCGCTGCTGGATACCACTTCCGCCTCCATTGTATGCCTAAAAGAAACAAAAATGGCCTTGATCTGTTCGTCTGTTGTTCTTGAGACGCTCGGCTTGGAGTTTGATGATAATACGTACCTCCTGGCGCAAGGCACTCAGGGTGGCATATTGCTTGCATGCAAGAGCCGGGCCGTGACCATCACGGACCCGATGTTCACCACAAAAACGCCCACCGGCATGCCCTGGTGGCTTTTTGTGGTATACGGCCCCCAAGAAGATGCTGACAAGATCGCCTTCTTGCAGGAGCTTCGCGACATACGCACAGCCTGCCCCAGGCCTTGGATGTTATGCGGGGACTTCAACCTGATACTACGGGATGAAGATAAGAGCTGCGAAAACTTGCACCGCCGCATGATGAGAAGATTCCGCCGCATCGTCAATGACCTCGCACTGAAGGAAATATCTCAACGGTCGATGATTCACGTGGTCGAACGAGCAGTCACCACCAACCCTAGTGCACCTAGACCGCGTGCTCTGTACGTCAGCTTGGGAGGATGCGCATGGAAACTGTCATTTGCGTTGTCTCGCCTCCGTTGTGTCAGATCACTGCCCCCTCCTCCTCGACTGCTCGCCCACGCACGCGGCACACCGGCGCTTCCACTTTGAGGATTATTGGCTAAGGTTGGATGGGTTTCACGACATGATGGCTGCTGCTTGGGGCTCGGCGCACGACACGGACCCCTTCCACCCATTGATGCTATGGCTCCAAGCCACGGCCCGCAAGTTGACAAGTTGGAGCGCCAAATCCAAAGGGAACATCCGAGACAAGATGGCCATCTCCCGTGAGCTGATTTCACGCTTTGACAAGGCCCAGGAGGACCGTGTGCTCTCTCCTGCTGAAGGCTGGCTGCACAAGCAATTAAAGATCGCCTATCTCGGGCTTGCATCTTTGAAGCGCACCATTGCGAGGCAACACGCTAGAATCCCTTCTCTCAAAGACGGTGACGCCAACACAACGTTCTTCCATCAGCAATGTTCTTTCCGTCGGCAAAAGAACCAAATATTCAGCCTCACCGTGGACGGCAACGTGATCACAGACCAGGAGGGGATGGCACAGGCAGCCTTCTCACACTCTGACGAGTTGCTCGGCTCCCCCGTCGCCCGCGACCGCTCGATGGACTTGTCGCAGCTCATTGAACCATGTGACTTGGCTTGCCTCAACGCACCATTCAGCCACGAGGAGATTTGGGATGCTATCAAACGCCTCCCAGCCCGCAAAGCACCCGGATCTGACGGGTTTACGGCTGAGTTCTTGCGGGCATGCTAGGACATTGTACGGCAGGATTTTATGGATGTCTTCCAGCAGCTGTTTGAGCTGCGCGGCCGTGGCTTCAGTAAGTTGAATCAGGCCCTCCTGACCCTGCTACCGAAGCGCGCCGACGCCTGCCAACTTCACGATTATCGACCGAGCTGCCTCATACACATCGTGGCCAAGATCTTTGTGAAAATGATCTCGCTGCGTCTTGCCCAAGACTTGGAGAATTGGTAAGCCGCAACCATAATGCATTCATCCCAGGCCAGAGTCTCCACGACAACTTCGTCCTCGTCAGGCAATCGATGAAGCAGCTGCACCAACTCGTGGCCCCACGAGTCATGCTCAAACTCGACTAACGCGGGCTTTCGACTCCCTATCTTGGCCCTTCTTGTTTGAAGTACTCGGCCAGTATGGGTTTGGGCCTCAATTTCAGGAGTGGCTCACGATCTTACTCGCTACCTCAAGCACCAGGATCATGCTCAATGGAGCACCAGGATTTCGCTATACGCCGACAACGTCATGCTATTTTGCCATGCCACACCGGACAACATGGAGGCCATCAAGGGCATCCTCACCCTATTCGGCAACGCTAGCGGCCTACGAGTCAACTACGCAAAAAGCTCGGCCACTATCATGCATGGAGATCCAGACGCGACCGCAATGATCGCCCAAATGGGATGCATGGTGGTGGAGCTTCCTATCACCTACCTTGGCATTCCACTGATGTTGCAACGCCCCACAGCCGCTCAGCTCCAGCCAGTTGTCGACTCGATGGCTGCAAGGCTACCAACATGGAAGGCGTGGCTCATGAACACGGCCGAAAGACTAGCATTGGTCAAATCGGTGCTCAACACTATCCCGATTCACCAAATGCTATCGTTCGCCCCTCCAAAGAAAACCCTCAAGCAACTAGAGAAGATCTAGAGAGGCTTTCTGTGGGCCGGCCGCGCCGTGGCCAATGGTGGGCACTGCCATGTCAATTGGCGCCATGTGTGTCACCCGATTGAATACGGTGGCTTGGGGATCCAAGACTTAGAGCGCTCCGGGCTAGCACTTAGACTACGATGGTTGTGGTACGCTCGCACCGACGACGACCGCGCATGGCAAGGGCTCGACCTCCAATTCTCCTGCAAGGAGCGAGCGCTATTCTTCGCCTCCACTACCATGAGCATCGAAGATGAACGAACTGCCCTATTTTGGGACGGCCGCTGGCTACACAGGCATTCTGTGAGCGAATTGGCACTGGCGTTATATCAATGCAAACCCAAACGGCGATGCAAAACAAGAACGCTAGCGGAAGGGCTCACCGGCAACTCATGGGCACGCGACATCCAAGGAGTCATCAAGATACACGAGATTGGACAATATCTGCAGCTTTGACAGGTCGTGCAACAGATCACTCTCACGCACGAGCCCGACCGAATGCTATGGAGATGGACGCCAAGCGGCACATACTCGGCACAATCATGCTACGCCGCGACATTCCACGGCTCCACGCACTGCCCCTCTTGGAAACTGACGTGGAAGAGCTGGGTACCACCTCACGTCAGGTTCTTTAACTGGTTGGTAGGCAAGGATCGATGTTGGACGGCAGAGCGGCTTGCCCGACGCAGCCTACCACACCACCCCTGATGCCTACTGTGCGACCGAGCCCCAGAGACTATTCAACACCTGCTTTTGGCATGCCCGTTTGCCCGGCAAACTTGGCATGACATCCTGGCCTGGACACGCATACCAGCACAACCCCCACCAACAAACCTACACTAATGGACTGGTGGCCGAGTGCGAAGGAGCAGACAACCCCGGCGCTGCGCAAAGGCCTACAATCCATCGCCATGCTCGTCCCCTGGATGGTTTGGAAACACCGGAACGAATGTGCCTTCGACAACGCGCGACCATCGATCAATGCATTAGTGGATAGGATCAGAGATGAGGCCAAGTGTTGGGCACTCGCCGGGGCGCAGGGCCTACGGGTTGTTCTGCCCACATCCTGGGATGTCCACTAACTGGGCGCACGACCCATGTATCACCAGCCTCTTAGGAGGATTGTACTCCCCATCTTTTCAATGAAATGAAACGCAAAGATCCTTTTGCATTTTCTCGAAAAAACAAATATGACTCTCAGTTTGAGAAGGTTCAATTGCAATCAGCAAATAAGTTGTAAGATGAGCAAATAAAACTATCGTTACACTGTCGAGAAGTGGATAGAAACATAATGATGGTAACTGAACATACTACCAGACCAAATGGAGAACCAGCAAATAATAGGCAAAAGTAATTGGGTGGCCACAGAAGAGTCACTTTTCACAAACAACATGAGTGGTTAAGACTTTCTTTAACGAATAAGGTTTGCATCTCTCAATAAAAATGCTACTCCCTCCGTTCCACAATGTAGTGCATATAGATTTTCTGAGAAGTCAAACTTTATAAACTTTGACCAAGTTTGTATAAAAATATATAGACATCTAGAATATCAAATACATATCATTAGATTCATCACAAGATGTACTTTCACATTGTATATATTTGATATTATAAATGTAGATAATTTTCTCTATAAACTTGGTCAAAGTTTGTAAAGTTTGACTTTTCAAAAAATCTATATGCACTACATTATGGAACGGAGGGAGTAGTATATAGCAGCCAGAAGTTGAACATGTCATCCTTTCGGACAGGAAAGAAAAGCAAGTTGAACATGTAAGATACAAAGGTAATAAATGGTTAATAAAAGTAAAACAAACTGTTAACTCTTCGAAAGACTAACTGCACAACTGCGAACTGGTGGTGTTGCGGTGAGAAAAAAATGAGAAGTTTGGACCGTGGATAAGGAAGCTACATCTCCCGGTACTTGCACACAATTTACCAATCCCAATTCTTTTGTCTCAACTGATACCATACAGTATCATAACTAAACCCAAAGGGAACAGTAAGCAACATGCTCAAGACTAGCATTGGGCTATTGGCCATACAAAGAGATCCACCCTGTCGAAGAAAAAAGTGCAAACACTTCATGTACCTCCTAGAGGCGAAAACCACATGAGTCTCAGTTATTTCGTCAAAAGAAAATACAAATCGTGGGCAACTAAAATTTGGTGTACAAATGAACGATAAAGCACAGAAGAACCTGTAAATTATGTGTTCATTAAATTAAATCTTCGCCATTGACACACAATTATTTGCCCTAACAACAATTCATGTGGAAGACTAACATGGGCCTCCTGATGTGTGAGCTACATTAAGCCATATCAATCGGATGAAGCACTCTCAGTTCCTCAAGACGACATTGTGATGCAGTATCAAAGTATAGGCACACCGAATTTCTAAATGTGGGATAGTATAATGAAGTACTTTCTTATTAACAGCCAATTGGACTCTTACAGCATCAAATTCAAGCCATCGACCATTTAACAACGATTAATTCTCACCGACACCAACACACCGGAGTTAAGTCAAACAGATCAAACTAGCAGTTATCCGCCCAATCCAAAAACCGGGGCAGGTCGTTGTATGGGGGGTCTTACGATGTATCGCTGGTAGAACTTGCGCTTGAAGTGGTCGACGACGTCGGGGCGGGAGGCGAGGTGGGGCGGGACGAGGACGTTGGACCAGTAGCCCGCCCACCGCGCATCGTTCTCGTAGTCGTACGCTCCTGCCGCGATCCGCTTCAGCTTCTGCGGGTCCCCGCCGCCGGTGCTCGCGTCCGCCTCCCCCATCGCCGCGCTGGATCCTCCTGCCTCCTCTGGGGTTTGGGTTTGGAGACTCGTGATCCGGGAGGAGCCGAAGATGAGCGGTGGCCAGAAATTTTCTGTTGGTGCGAGCCAAATGCGTTGCGAGAGGGAAGACTATACCTTTTTTTTTTTACCTCGCACGGTGGGCCTCGATATTGTTGGCACTTGGCAGTTAGGATTCGCGACTATTCTAGATCTATCGGTGTGGGCTGCTCCCGGACCGAATGTTTTGGGCCGCTACTCCAGATTCAAATCTGATACGATCCGTTAGCATCTAACAGCTGCCCTATAATACGGCATGAAAAATTGGTGGAAAAAAATGAACACAAGAAGATTCTTTTGGACACGAGAAATGACCGTCTTCAACAGCAGCATTAAAATAGGGCACCTAGATCAACCAAATCATCTGTTTTTTGACCTAAACTTTTGAACTACTTCGACCATAATTCATATTTAAAATAACATTCAACCAAATTTAAACATAGTTCAAATACCAACTACAAACATAGTTAAAGTACTAAATAAAACTTAGTGTAACGGTAATGTAGCGAGAAAAATCACATGCCCAAACTACATAAGAAATTTTCTACTGAAGTATCATTGGCGTTTATTTTTTTCCAAAACGATTGTTAGGGTGTATAGCATAGCTGACAAGGGTGCACTAATTCGTATAGGCGCCATGTAGAAGAAGAAGAGGTTAGCAATCAAACTACTCCGATATTTTACCTCAAATGCCACAAAAAAATATTATATGTAAATTTAGGATATGTACTAATGACAGCAATCGTTTGTTAACTAAAATGTTGGATTTAGCTATCATTTATATAGGTTTGGATGTCAAATTATCATTGATTAAGCCGGCACTCAAATTAGCCTTGATAGTTATACGGGCGTGCATATACACAATCAAATGGGATTAGTTACTCAGTGTAACGGGTAGAGATCAATGTTGTCGGAGCACATACCTAGAGATGTTCATCCTCTCCACAACTCAATAGAGTTAGAGGTTGAAGGAGATCGGCAATTCGATTGGATAGCGTCGCATCGGCGTGCGAAGTCGGCGAGCGCGTTGGAATTGCATAGCGATCGGCGGCAGCAGCGGAATCGCACGGAGAGCTGCGGCAGCGGCAAGTGACCTAGGGCCATAGGAGCAAGACGAAAGGCGGCAGGCAGGCACTCACGCACGAAAAATGCATCTACCATCGATCGGCGTGGGATGAAACTGCATCTACCATCGATCAGAACAGTCCACAATGGCCTAAACCTGTACGTTTACATGGGCTGATTGGTATTTGAGCTGCTTGCTTCGGTGTGCACTGGACTAATTAGTCAATAACGGGCTGATCAATTGATTATTACCGGCCATTAGCACACGTACATAGCGATACTGCCTACTGAAATAACTTAGGGGGGGCAACCATTGGGGGGGGGGGCTAGCCCCTGCTAGCCCCCTGTCTCCGCCCCTGGTCGGTGGAACTCAGAATCCTCACTCCCGACGTCGGTCACTTTGTTGCCTCCTCCATTCTTCTTTTTCTTGCTCTTTGGCGACGATGGCCTTGTCTCGGTGTCGTTCTTGCACTTCTTGTACTCCTTCTTCCAGTAAAATTCACTCTCAACTCTAGATGTTCCCAAGCAAATGTCGCCATGGCCTCATCCTCGCTCTCACAAACCTTGTCGCGTTCATCGATAACAATGTGAGGAGCCTCGATTGGGCTTGACTCAATTATCATCGATGGGCTGACGAGCTCCGCATTGGTCTGAGTCTCATTTTCTGGCAAATTTAACTTCGACCGAAGGAGCATTAGCCTCCACAAAGCGAAGCCATACTCGCAGGCGGCGATGTCGACCAACCTAAAGATTCCAAGACAATACCGGTGACCGGCGTGCTAGAACTCCATGCCGTAGTTGTCAGATGGCCGCCGGCGCACCCCGTTGTAGCCGGCAGAGTTCTTGCGCGTCAGAGCCATGACAGGGGCAGCGTGGACGAAGCGCCAAGCCCGTGAGGAAGCGGGGGGCACCGAGGAGGCGACGGCCCCGAGAAGAACCGGCAGGAGAGGAAACAACGGCGATGAGGAAGCTTATGATTTTGCATATCAGTAACATCATGAATATTCAAAGAAGACATACTAATAACATTGCAATCATTCTCATCATTCAAGAAGCTCAAACCAAACATTTTCTTAACTTCTTCTTGTAAAATTTAGCATATTTTTTAGAATCCATATTTTCAAGAAAGACATCATAAACATGAAGCATTTGATGCAAATTAAATTCCATTTTTTATTTTCTTTTATAACCAAACTAGTGATAAAACAAGAAACTAAATAATTGAATTGCAAGATTTAAAGGTATATGTCGGTGTCAAAACCGGCAGATCTCGGGTAGGGGGTCCCGAGCTATGGACCTTAGATCGATGGGTAACAGGGAACGAAGGAGAAGGTGTTTACCCAGGTTCGGACCCTCGCGAGGAGGTAAAACCCTACGTCCTGCTTGATTGTATTGATGTGTATGGAGATTACAGAGTTGATCTACCTCGAGATCGTCTAAGCTAAACCCTAGATGAATTCACCTGTCCTCTACGAAAGAGATCCACCGGTTTATATAAACACCGGGGGTCCCTAGGGTTACACACAACCGACCTAGGACAAGGGATAGATACGCAAATCCTATCTTCGGAACTTGGAAACCACGCCATCATTCAGAGCTTTCCTTCCTAGACATGGGATCATTCATAGTTCGGCCTTCAACAGATCAGCCCAACAGGCCGGCCCATGAGGAGTGAGCCGGCGACCCGACGACCCCTTAGTCCCGGACTCCTTCAGTAGCCCCCGAACTAGCCTTCAACGTCGAGGAATGTAGTCTTCGGCAGCTTCGTGCGTCCATGGTATTCTGTTGGGTTCTACCGTAGGTGCATCGCATGCGAATTAAAAATTGCCTACACGCAGAACATCCAAGAACATGCTATGGAGGTGGATCAAAGATTGTTACCACTAGACGCGAAGTGCCGTGCGGCGGAAGTAGAGGTGGGGCAGCGCGTTCGCGTGGTTCGTCTCCTCCTCGTCTGTTCTCCCTCAAGCAGCTGGTCCGATCTCCCTCGAATAGCCGGTCCGTCGGATCCCGCATGCAAGTTCGCCGGAGCGGCGCAAGTGCACCGCCTCTAATGGTATCCGCGCGTGCAGGAGGAACACACCGTGTGGCGAACTGCTAGGTTCGATCACACAGTCGGCGGCGAGTGGAGGGGGCTAATCGCAACACATGCAAACCCTAATGACGGTGCCGAAGCGATCAACCGGATGGGTGTGCCGCACCTCCACTATATATAGGCATCCAGCATGGGCTCAATTCTTGGGTCTCACACGGATCCTAAAGCCCATGTGCTCCTTCCCTTAAGCGCGTGACCCTTTAGGTTCTCGTCCACTTGGTCGTGAGTCAGATCACATCTGACTCTACCGGTCGGTAGCGGCCTCTAGCAAGACGTGCCGACTCCAAGTGTCCGATGAAGCTGGTTAGGCGAACTTGTATTTCACACTTTTGTTCCCTTTGCCACAGAATATATATTGTCGTGCACAAGGCGACATGGTCATCCTTGTTGCAACACGACCTCTTTCTCGTTTCGGTGAATCCGACCAACACTTCGAATTATCTCATAATCCTCATTGCATGGCCATGCTTATCCAGGTGGATTACCCGAGGGGCCCAGAGTATATCTCTCCTGATGGAAGGGGCAAATCCCATCTTGCTCGACCATGTCTCGCAGCATGGGTTTGGACAAGCCCGAAACCTACCTTTGTAACTACCCAGTCACGAAGTAGCGTTTGGTCGGCCCAAAGCAAGTCTGACACCATCCTGAGTACATGCGCCAGCTCAGGTCTTAGGACATAGAACATATGTTGTACTAAAGACTCACAGATGACCTATCGTTGCGCCTCATAGTTGGGTTTGTCCAACTTAGACCTTATCTCGACTCGGATCCGACTATGTCAAATCCGACCAGACCTTTCTGAGTCCATATTATCTGGCTAGCATCCAACACTACATGGCCAGTGAGACCGAACCATCCATCGTGTCATATGCTAGTCTGATTAGTTGTGTGTCCACACAACCCTTTGGACTAGGGACCATTTAGGACAATTATCATACAATGCATAGTCTCACAAACAAGTCACGTAATTGTTAATACACATCAATGATAATGTCCAAGGACTATCTTTATTCATAAACACATAGGAAATATCATCATACATGATTGCCTCTAGGGCATATCTCCAACATATTTGGCCTGAGAGGTGAGTTCGTTCTATGTTCAGAAGATTTCAACTTGGATTTTCCACATTGTAGAACAACGGCGCTACCGCTGACCACCCCCTGATTGTCGAAGCGTCACGGAGCCCATGGTATTAATTTTCGGCATGAAGATCGATGGTAGCCCTTGATTCCCGCGTAGAATAAAGAAAGGTAACCCAACAGTCCTTTACAAAACCGCTTCGGGTAGACCAAAAAAGCTCTTATTTAAGCAGGTCGTATCCTTCATAGGCAACATCCTTCCTCGCTTCTCCACCGCAAAGCCCTAAAGCTTGTAAGCTCAAAGAGATGGTGAGCGCTCTAGGCTCATCCTCCCGTCCTTTCGGTCCCCTCCCAGGAGACTGGGAAAGCTGCTTCATCTCCCTTCTTGAACTACACGACCTCGAGGTGCAAGGGTACCTTCCTTACTCGGATCTAACACCCACCCGTGCGGGGCTGACCTCTGCAAACGGCGAAGCCTTTGCGGAGAACTTCCCTACCCCTCAAGGGGACGAGAGGGTTTGTTTCGTCTCCTTCCTTTTGTGAGGACTAGGATTCCTCATCCACCCCTTCTTGAGGGGCCTACTAGAATTCTACGGTCTTCAGCTCCACAATCTCACCCCCGGCTCAATCCTCCATATCTCACGCTTTGTGGCCCTCTGTGAGATGTTTCTGGGTTGTGAGCCTCACTTCAATTTGTGGCAAAATATTTCTGCCTTGTCCCCCAAACTAGGGGAGGGACAATCCGGGGAGTGGGCGGAGCCGAGGTATGGCGCATAGCCGGGATGGGATACCCTACTGGGACCTTGAAGAAAGAGTCCAATGAATGGTCTTTGGAGTGGTTTTATATCGAAGACGTTCCCTTATTTGATCCATCTCGGAGGGGCCTACCCGAGTACTCTGAGGCCCCTTTAAAGAAGCGATTCAACTGGCGTTCAAGGAGTCCCTCTCAAGAGGAAACTGTTGAGGTAAAATGTGTGTCCGCCAAGGTGAAGCTACTAGCTCACAACAAGCTGACCATCATTGATGCGATGACCACAACAATATCCCGATGCGTCCAACCGCTCCAATAGCAAACACACCCTCTATGGTGCTACAACAGAACCAACGATACCACCCGTTCCCGTTGACAAGGGCCGGATAATCGGGAGGCGCTGGCCGTCATCCTGGCCGATCTCTTTAAAGGGGAGAAAGAATAATTCGCCTGCCTGACAGCTGATACATCTCTGTCGTATCTATAATTTTTTATTGTTTCATGCCAATATTCTACAACTTTCATATACTTTTGGCAACTTTTTATACTATTTCTAGGACTAACATATCGATCCAGTGCCCAATGCCAGTTCCTGTTTGTTTCATATTTTTTGTTTCGCAGAAAATCCATATCAAACGAAGTCCAAACGCGATAAAACTTACGAAGATTTTTTTTGGAATATATGTGATTTTTGGAAAAAAGAATCAACGCGAGACGATGCCCGAGGTGACCACAAGCCAGGGGCGCGGTCTACCCCCTAGCCTCGCCCTAGGCCCTTGTGGTCACCCCGTAAGGCGATTGGTTCCCTTCTTTCGCCGCAAGAAAGCTAATATCCGGATAAAATCCCCTCAAATTTCCGCCCGATCAGATTTATGGATCTTCGGATATTTAAGAAACGGTGAAAGGCCAGAATCTGAGAGCGTAGAAATAGAAGGAAACAAAGAGAGAGATCCAATCTTGAAGGGCTCTCGCCCCTTCGTCACCATGGAGGCCATGGACTAGAGGGGAAACCCTTCTCCCTTCTAGGGGGGAGGTCAAGGAAGAACAAGAAGGAGGGGGTTCTCTCCCCTATCTGTTGCTGGCACCGGAACGCCGCCAGGGCCATCATCGTGACGGCGATCTACTCCAACAACTCCATCATCTTCACCAACACCTCCATCACCTTTCCCCATCTACCTACAGCGGTCCACTCTTTCGCAACCCGTTGTATCCTCTACTTGACCATGGTGCTTTATGCTTCATATTATTATCCAATTATGTGTTGCCATCCTATGATGTGTGAGTAGATTTTTGTTGTCCTATGGGTTGATTGATGATCATGATTGGTGTGAGTTGCATGTTTTATTATTGGTGCTGTCCTATGGTGCTCTCCGTGTCGCGCAAGCGTGAGGGATCCTCGTTGTAGGATGTAGCAATATGTTCATGATTTGCCTATGGTGGGTTGCATGAGTGACAGAAGCATAAACCCGAGTAGGTGGGTTGTTGTAGATGGGAGTAAAGAGGACTTGATACCTTATAATGCTATGGTTGGGTTTTACCTTAATGACCTTTAGTAGTTGCAAATGCTTGCTAGAGTTCCAATCATAAGTGCATATGATCCAAGTAGAGAAAGTATGTTAGCTTATGCCTCTCCCTCATATAAAATTGCAACAATGACGACCAGTCTAGTTATCGATTGCCTAGGGACAATGCCGCAACTCCTACCACCACTTTTCCACACTCGTTAAACTAACTTAGTTGTTTCTTTATCTTAGCAGCCCCTAGTTTTTATTTACGTGCTCCTTATTATCTTGCAAACCTATCCCGTTACACCTACAAAGTACTTCTAGTTTCATACTTGTTCTAGGTAAAGCAAATGTTAAGCATGCGTAGAGTTGTATCGGTGGTTGATACGTCTCCAACGTATCTATAATTTTTTATTGTTCCATGCTATTATATTATCTGTTTTGGATGTTTTATATGCATTAATATGTTATTTTATATTATTTTTGGGACTAACCTATTGATCTAGAGCCTAGTGCCAGTTTCTGTTTTTTCCTTGTTTTTGAGTTTCGCGGATAAGGAATATTAAACAGAGTCCAAACAGAATAAAACCACCAGAATGATTTTTTTCTGGAATAAAAGGAAGCCACAAGACTTGAGAACCAAGGCAGAGGAGCTGCCACGGGGCCACAAGCCCTCTTGCCGTGGCCAGGGGGTACCCCGTGCCGGGCAGGCTTGTGGGCCCCTGGCAACTCCCCTAACCCTAATCTTCGGCCTATAAATACCCAAATATCCCATCATTATCAGAACGAGCCACGAAAACACTTTTCCGCTGCCAGAAGCCTCCGTTCCCGAGAGATCCAATCTTGGAGCCTTTTTCGGTAATCTGCCGGAGGGGGATTCGATCATGGAGGGCATCTACACCAACTCCATTGCCCCTCCGATGATGTGTGAGTAGTTCACCACAGACCTACGGGTCCATAGCTAGTAACTAGATGGCTTCTTTCTCTTTGCTTCTCAATACCATGTTCTTCATGATCTTCATCGAGATCTATCCGATGTAATACTCTTTTGCGGTGTGTTTGTCGAGATCCGATGAATTGTGGGTTTATGTTCAGATTATCGATGAATATTATTTGAGTCTTTCCTAAACTCTTATATGCATGATTTCATATCTTTGCAAGTCTCTTCGAGTTATTGGTTTGGTTTGGACAACTAGATTGGTAATTCTTGCAATGGGAGAAGTGCTTAGCTTTGGGTTCAATCTTGTGGTGTCCTCACCCAGTGACAAAGTAGGGGTAGCGAGGCACGTATTGTATTGTTGCCATCAAGGGTAGAAAGATAGGGTTTTCATCATATTGCATGAGTTTATCACTGATAACCCACAAGTATAGGGGATCAGTTGTAGCCTCTTTCAATAAGTAAGAATGTCGAACCCAATGAGGAGCTAAAGGTAGAATAAATATTCCCTCAAGTTCTATCGACCACCAATTCAACTCTACGCACGCTTAACGTTCGCTTTACCTAGAACAAGTACGAAACTAGAAGTACTTTGCAGGTGTGATAGGATAGGTTTGCAAGATAATAAAGAGCATGTAAATAAAAACTAGGAGCTGATAATATAAAGAAACAACTAAGTTAGTTTAACGAGTGTGGAAAAGTGGTGGTAGGAGTTTATGGGGAACGTTGCATGGGAAACAAAAAATTTCCTACGCACACGCAAGATCTATCTATGGTGATGAGCATCTACGAGAGGGGGAGTGGATCTATGTACCCTTGTAGATCGCTAAGCGGGAAGCGTTAAGAAACATGGTTGATGTAGTCAAACGTCTTCGCGATCCAAATCACCGAGCGTCTCGCGATCCAATCACGATCCGTCCCGATCAAGCACCGAATGGACGTCACCTCCACGTTCAACACACGTACAGATTGATGACAATCTCCGCCTTATTGATCCAGCAAGAGGGAGCAGAGAGGTAGACGAGTTCTCCGGCAGCGTGACGGCGCTGTGGCGATGGTGGTGGAGTAATATCAGCAGGGCTTCGCCTAAGCACAGCTGAAACCGATCTAGAGGAGAAACTACGAACTAGAGGGTAGGGTTGCACGTGGCTGAAAATCTTGTGCCAAAACCCTAAAACCCTCTAGTATATATAGGAGGAGAGGAGAGGAGACTTGGAGCAAGGGACAAGCCCTCTAGGCTTCGGCCGAAGGGAGGAGAGGAGGAATCCTCCTCCAATCCTAGTAGGACTAGGACTCCTTCCTTATTTGGTCTTTTTGCCTTTTCCCACCTTTTTCTCTTTGGGCTTTTCTTCCCAGCCGCATGAGCCTTGTGTGGGACTTCCACCAGCCCACTAAGGGCTGGTATTCACCCTCCCACAGCCCATGTAGCCTCTTGGGTCGAAATACCCCTCCCGATGGTCTCCCGTGACACTACCGGCACTCCCAATACACTATCGATGAGCCCGAAACTTTTCCGGCGACCAAAACATGACTTCCTGTATATCAATATTTACCTTCGGACCATTCCGAAGCTCCTCGTGATGTCCATGATTTCATCCGGGACTCTGAACAACCTTCAGTCACCACCATGCATAACTCTATACTACCGAAACGTCACCAAACCTTAAGTGTGCAGACCCTGCTGGTTCGAGAACCATGTAGACATGACCGAGACAGCTCTATGGTCAATAACCAATAGCGGGACCTGGATGCCCATATTAGTTCCTACATATTCTACGAAGATCTTTATCAGTTGAACCTCTATGTCAAGGATTCAGTTAATCCCGTATGATGTTCCCTTTGTTCTTCGGTATGTTACTTGCTCGAGATTCGATCGTCGGTATCTCCATACCTAGTTCAACCTCGTTATCGGCAAGTCTCTTCACTCGTTCCGTAATACAAGATCACGTGACTAACACTTAGTCACATTGCTTGCAAGGCTTATTGTGATGTTGTATTACCGAGTGGGCCCTGAGATACCTCTCCGTCACACGGAGTAACAAATCCCAGTCTTGATCCATGTCAACCCAACAGACACCCTTGGAGATACCTGTAGAGCACCTTTATAGTCACCCAGTTACGTTGCGAAGTTTGATATACACAAGGCATTCCTCCGATGTCCGTGAGTTGCATGATCTCATGGTCATAGGAACATATACTTGACATGCAGAAAACTATAGCAATAAACTGACACGATCATATGCTATGTTTATAGTTTGGGTCTCGTCCATACCGTCATTCTCCTAATGATGTGATCCTGTTATCAAATGACATCACATGTCAATGGCTACGAAACCTTGACCATCTTTGATCAACGAGCTAGTTCACTAGAGGCATACTAGGGACAAAGTGTTTTCTATTTATCCACACATGCAATGTGTTTCCAATTAATACAATTATAGCATGGATAATAAACAATTATCATGAACTAGGAAATATAATAATAAACACTTTATTTATTTCCTTTAGGGCATATTTCCAACAGGAGTTGCGGAAATGTCCCTAGGCAATCGATAACTAGACCGGTAATCATTATTGCAATTTTATATGAGGGAGAGGCATAAGCTAACATACTTTCTCTACTTGGATCATATGTGTTGGAAATATGCCCTAGAGGCAATAATAAATTAGTTATTTTCATATTTCCTTGTTCATGATAATCGTTTATTATCCATGCTATAATTGTATTGATCGGAGACTTAAATGCATGTGTGGATACATAGACAAAACCATGTCCCTAGTATGCCTCTAATAGACTAGCTCGTTGATCAAAAGATGGTTAAGGTTTCCTAGACATGGACATGAGATGTCATTTTATAATGGGATCACATCATTAGGAGAATGATGTTATGGACAATACCCAAACTACAAACATAGCATATGATCGTGTCAGTTTATTGCTACTGTTTTCTGCATGTCAAGTATATGTTCCTATGACCATGAGATCATGCAACTCACGGACATCGGAGGAGTGCCTTGTGTGTATCAAACGTCGCAACGTAACTGGGTGACTATAAAGGTGCTCTACAGGTATCCCCGATGGTGTCTGTTGAGTTGGCATGGATCGAGACTGGGATTTGTTACTTCGTGTGACGGAGAGGTATCTCGGGACCCACTCGGTAATACAACATCACAACAAGCCTTGCAAGCAATGTGGCTAAGTGTTAGTCACGGGATCTTGTATTACGGAATGAGTAAAGAGACTTGCCGGTAACGAGGTTGAACTAGGTATGGAGATACCGACGATCGAATCTCGGGCAAGTAACATACCGAAGAACAAAGGGAACGTTATACGGGATTAACTGAATCCTTGACATAGAGGTTCGACCGATAAAGATCTTTGTAGAATATGTAGGAACTAATGTGGACGTCCAGCTCCCGCCATTGGTTATTGACCGTAGAGGTGTCTTGGTCATGTCTACATAGTTCTCGAACCCGCAGGGTCTGCACACTTAAGGTTCAGTGACGTTTCGGTAGTGTAGAGTTATGTATGGTGGTGACCGAAGGTTGTTCGGAGTCCTGGATGAGATCTCGGACGTCACAAGGAGCTCCGGAATGGTCCGTAGATAAAGATTCATATATAGGAAGTCCCAGTTTGGTTTCCGGAAAGGTTTCGGGCTCATCGATAGTGTACCGGGAGTGCCGGTAGTGTACCGGGAGGCCTCCGGGAGGGGGGTTTCGACCCTAGAGGGACCATGGGCTGTGGGAGAGTATTAACCATCCCTTAGTGGGCTGGTAAATCAGCCACAAAAGGCCCATGGCGCAGGGAGAGAAAAAGGCTAAGGAAAAGGTGAAAAATCAGCCAATAGGAGGCAATCCTACTCCAACTAGGATTGGAGGTGAAGTAGGATTGCTTCCCACCTCCTATTTCGGCTGAACCAAAGGCCTTGGCTGCCTATCCTCTCCTCTCCTCCTATATATACTAGTGAAATAGCTAGGGTTTGGCTAACAATTGCAGCCACGTGCTACCCGTTCCACCGGTGCTCCTCTAGATCGGTTTTTCGCAGTGCTTAGGCGAAGCCCTGCCAGAATTACTCCACCACCACCATCACCGGAGCACCGTCACGCTGCCGGTGACTCTCTCCTCTCCACCTCCTCTTGCTGGATCAAGACGGCGGAGATCTTCATCAAGCTGCACGTGTGCTGAACGCGGAGGTGCCGTCTGTTCGGCGCTAGATCGGAAGGACCGTGATCGAGATCGCGAGACAGTTCGTGATGAGATCGCGGAACAGATCGTGATGAGTTTGCGGGACAGATCGTGATCAAGATCATGAGACGGATCGTGATGAGTTCACGGGATGGATCGTGATTGGATCGCGGGACGGATCGTGATTGGATCGCGGGACGGATCGTGATGAGATCGCGGGACGCTCGGCGATTTGGATCGCGAAGATGTTCGACTACACCAACTGCGTTTCTTAACGCTTCCCGCTTAGCGATCTACAAGGGTACGTAGATCCACTCTCCCTCTCATAGATGCTCATCACCATGGATAGGTTTGCGTGTGCGTAGGAAAATTTTGTTTCCAATGCGACGTTCCCCAACAGTGGTATCAGAGCTAGTTTGATGGTTCGATGAGATCTCGAGTAGAACACAAAAGGTTTATGGGCGTTGATGCTTAGATTGCTTCCTCCCTTGGTCGTATTTTGGTTCAGCAGTATTGTGAGATGAAGCGGCCCGGACCAACATTACTCGTACGCTTACGAGAGACCGGTTCCCTCGATGCAACTTGTTGCCTAGATGGCTTGCGGGTGACAGTTTCTCTCACTTTAGTTGGATCGGATTCGACAAAGGCGGTCCTTGAGAAGGTTGAAAAGCAAACTAGTGTATCACCGTTGTGGTTTATGCGTAGGTGAGAATTGTTCTTGCTAGATACCCGTAGCAGCCACGTAAAACATGCAACAACAATTAGAGGACGTCTAACTTGTTTTTGCAGGGTATGTTGTGATATGATATGGCCAATTACATGATGTGATATATGTGATGTATGAGATGATCATGTGATGTATAGATTATCACGACTTGCATGTCGATGAATACGGCAACCGGCAGGAGCCATAGGGTTGTCTTTAATTATTGTATGACCTGCGTGTCAATCATTAAGCGCTATGTAATGCTTTACTTTATCGCTACGGTAGCAATAGTAGTAGAAGCATGCAGGGCGTGACAACCCCAATGGCGACACATTGATGGAGATCAAGATGATGGAGATCATGGTGTCATGCCGGTGACGATGGAGATCATGTCGTTGCTTTCATGATGGAGATCAAAAGCACAAGATCATGGCCATATCATGTCACTTATGATTTGCATGTGATGTTAATCCTTTTATGCACCTTGTTTTGCTTAGGACGACGGTAGCATTATAAGGTGATCCCTCACTTAATTTCAAGATAAATTGTGTTCTCCCCGAGTGTGCACCGTTGCGAAAGTTTGTCGTGTTGAGACACCACGTGATGATCGGGTGTGATAGACTCTACGTTCACATACAACGGGTGCAAGCCAGATTTGCACGTGCAGAACACTCGGGTTAAACTTGACGAGCCTAGCATGTACAGACATGGCCTCGAAACACAAGAGACCAAAAGGTCGAACATGAGTCATATAGTAGATATGATCAACATGATGATGTTCACCATTGCAGCCACCTCAACTCACGTGATGATCGGACTTGAGTTGGTGAATTTGGATCATGTATCACTCGAATGATCTGAGGGATGTCAATTTGAGTGGGAGTTCTTAAGTAATATGATTAATTGAACTCATTATCATGAACATAGTCAAAGTGTCTTTGCAAATTGTGTTGTAGATTACTAGCTCACGCTGTAGCTCCCTTCTATTTTTATATGTTTCTAGAGAAATAGAATTGAAAAATGATGGTAGTAATACTGTGGACTGGGTCCATGATCTGAGGATTGTCCTCATTGCTGCATAGAAGGCTTATGTCCTTAATGCACCGCTCGGTGCGCCAACCCCTCTAGCATCGTCTGTAGATGTTGTGAACATCTGACAGGCACGTTCTGATGACTACTTGATAGTTTAGTGCGTCATGCGTTACAGTTAGAATTGAGGCTCCAAAACATTTTGAACGTCACGGAACATATGAGATGTTTCTAAGAGTTGAAATTAGGATCTCAGGCTCGTGCTTGTGTTGCGAGATATGAGATCTCCAACAAGATTCTTTGCCTGCAAGATGAAAGAGAAGAGCTCAATCGTTGAGCATGTACTCAGATTGTCTGGGTACTACAATCACTTGAATCAAGTGGGAGTTGATCTTCCAGATAAGATAGTGATTGACATAGTTCTCCAAGTCACTGTCACTAAGCTACTAGAACTTAGTGATGAACTATAAATTGCCAGGGATAGAAATAATGATTCCTGAGCTGTTCGCGATGTTTTGACACCGCAAAGGTAGAAATCAAGAAGGAGCATCAAGTGTTGATGGTTAACCAAACCACTAGTTTCGAGAAGGGCAAGATCAAGGAGGGAAACTTCATGGATAGCAAGTCAGTTGTTGCTCCAGTGAAGCAACCCAAAGTTGAACTCAAACCCGAGACTAAGTGCTTCTGTTATGAGGTGAACGGTCGCTGAAGCGGAACAACCCTAGATACTTGGTATATAAGAAGGCTGGCAACTTCGA
The DNA here is from genome assembly GCA_022496015.1 of Hordeum marinum. Taxonomy (NCBI): domain Eukaryota; kingdom Viridiplantae; phylum Streptophyta; class Magnoliopsida; order Poales; family Poaceae; genus Hordeum; species Hordeum marinum. The sequence continues at coordinate 268,912,693 of CM039674.1, read as the reverse complement.
CAGAAGTATATTTGATATACGAGTTATTAATGTGTACCTTGCTAGTACTCCTAGTAGCACCTGGGTATTGGATACCAGTTCGGTTGCTAAATGTTAGTAACTCGAAATAAAAGCTACAGGATAAACGGAGAACTTGCTAAGGGTGAGGTGACGATATGTGTTGGAAATGTTTCCAAGGTTGATGTGATCAACATCGCACACTCTCTTTACCTTCAGGATTAGTGACGAACCTGAATAAATGTTATTTGGTGTTTTGCGTTGAGCATGGACATGATTAGATCATGTTTGTTGCAATACGGTTATTCATTTAAAGCTAGAGAATAATGTCTATTCTGTTTACATGAATAATACCTTCAATGGTCATGCACCCAGTGAGAATGGTTTGTTCAAATCTTGATCGTAGTAACACACATGTTCATAACATTGACGTCAAAAGATACAAAGTTAATAATGATAGTACCACATATTTGTGGCACTGCCGCAGAATGTCATATTGGTATAAAGCGCATGAAGAAACTCCATGCTGATGGATCTTTGGACTCATTCGATTTCGAATTGGTTGAGACATGCGAACCATGCCTCTTGGGCAAGATGACTAAAGGACCCCGTTGGATGGAGCGGGCAAGTAATTCATTGGAAATGATACATGTTGATGTATGCAATCTAGTGAGTCTTGTAGCATGCAGTGGATATCGTTATTTTCTTACCTTCACTGATGATTTGAGTATATAGTGTATATTTACTTAATGAAACACAAGTCTGAATCGTTTGAAAGGTTCAAGCAAATCCAGAGTGAAGTTTAAGATCATCGTGACAAGAAGATAAAAATGACTGCGATATGATCGTGGAGGTGAATATCTGAGTTACGAGTTTGGCATACAACTTAAGACAATGTGAAATTTGTTTCACAACTAAACGCCACCTGGAACACCATAGTGTGATGGTGTGTCCGAACATCATAGTCATGCTCTATTGGATACGGTGCATACTGTGATGTCTCTTATCGTTTTACTACTATAATTTTGGGGTTATGCATTAGAGACAACTACATTCACTTTAAATAGGGCATCATCTAAATCCGTTGAGATGACACCGTGTGAATTATGGTTTGATAGAAACCTAAGCTGTCATTTCTTAATATTTGGGGCTGCGACACTTGTGTGGAAAATGTTTTCACCTAATGAGGTCGAACCCAAGGCAGACAAATGCATCTTCATAGAATACCCTAAGATCAGTTGGGTGAACCTTCTATTTCAGATCCTAGTGCAAAGTGTTTGTTGCTTAAACGGATCCTTTCTCGAGGAAATGTTTCTCTCGAAAGAATTGAGTGGGAGGAAGATAGAACTTGATGAGGTTGTTAAACCTTTGTTCAACCAGAGAGTAGCGCAGCACAGAAAGATGTTTCTGTGAAGCCTACGTTAGTTGAAGAGGAAGTTAATGATGATGATCATGAAGCTTCAGGATCAAGTTACTATCGAATATCGTAGGTCGACAAGGATGTGTACTGCTCCTAAGTGGTACGACAACCCTGTCTTGGAGGTCATGTTGTTGGACAACGATGAACCTACGAGCTATGGAGAAGCGATGATGGGCCCGAATTCCGACAAATGGTTGGAGGCCATGAAATCCGAGATAGGATCCATGTATGAAAACCAAGTATAGACTTTGGTAGACTTGCTCGTTGGACGGCAGGTCGTTGAGTACAAATGGATCTTTAAAATGAAGACAGACGCTGATGGTAATTGTCACCATTTGTAAAGCTCGACTTGTTGCAAAGTTGTTTGTGACAAGTTCAAGGAGTTGACTGCGATGAGACTTTCTCACTCGTAGCGATGCTAAAGTCTGTTGGAATTGTGTTAGCAGTTGCTGCGTTTTCAATTATGAAATCTGGCAGATGGATGTCAAAACATCGTTTCCTTAACAGTTTACTTGAGGAAAGGTTGTATGTGATACAACCAGAAGGTTTTGTCAGTCCTAAGGATGCTAAAAGGTGTGCAAGCTTTAGTGATCCTTCTATGGACTGAAGCAAGCATCTCGGAGTTGGAATATACGCTTTGATGAGGTGATCAAAGTTTTTATGTTTATACAAAGTTTACGAGAAACTTGTATTTGCAATAAAGTGAGTGGGAGCACTATAGAATTTCTGATAAGTATATGTGGATGACATATTGTTGATGAGAAGTAATGTAGAATTTCTGGAAAGCATAAATGGTTGTTTGAAAAGTGATTTTCAAAGGAAGACATGGATAAAGCTATCTAATTGTTGAGCGTCAACATCTATAGAGATAGATCAAGATTCTTGATGAGACTTTCAATAAGTACATACCTTGACAAGATTTTGAAAGAGTTCAAAATGGATCAGTCGGAGAAAGAGTTCTCGCCTGATTTGTAAGGTGTGAAGTTGAGTGAGACTCAAAGCTCGACAACAGCAGAAGAAAGAGAAAGGACGAACGTCGTCCCCTATGCCTTAGCCATAGGCTCTATATTATGCCATGCTGTGTACCACACCTATGTGTGCCTTGCCATGAGTACGTCAGGGGGTACAAGAGTGGTCAGGAGTGGATCACTGGACAATGGTCGAAATTATCCTTAGTGACCAGAGGACTAAGGAAATGTTTCTTGATTATGGAGGTGATAAAGAGTTCGTCGTAAAGAGTTACGTCGATGCAAGCTTTAAACACCTATCCGGATGACTAGTAGTAGCAATCTGGATACGTATAGTGGAGCAGCCATTTGGAAATAGTACCAGGTGGAGTGTGGTAGCAGTGTTTACGGTTTGACATAGAGATTTGTAAAGTACACACGGATTTGAATATCGCATACCCATTGACTATAAGACCTCTCTCACATGCAAAGCATGATCAAGCCCCAGAACTCAGTGGGTGTTAGATTCATAACAATGCGAATCACATGGTGATGTGAACTAGATTATTGACTCTAGTGCAAGTGGGAGACTGTTGGAAATATGCCCTAGAGGCAATAATAAATTAGTTATTTTCATATTTCCTTGTTCATGATAATCGTTTATTATCCATGCTATAATTGTATTGATCGGAGACTTAAATGCATGTGTGGATACATAGACAAAACCATGTCCCTAGTATGCCTCTAATAGACTAGCTTGTTGATCAAAAGATGGTTAAGGTTTCCTAGCCATGGACATGAGATGTCATTTGATAACGGGATCACATCATTAGGAGAATGATGTGATGGACAAGACCCAAACTAAAAACGTAGCATATGACCGTGTCAGTTTATTGCTACTGTTTTCTACATGTCAAGTATATGTTCCTATGACCATGAGATCATGCAACTCACGGACATCGGAGGAGTGCCTTGTGTGTATCAAACGTCACAACGTAACTAGGTGACTATAAAGGTGCTCTACAGGTATCTCCGATGGTGTCTGTTGAGTTGGCATGGATCAAGACTGGGATTTGTTACTCCGTGTGACGGAGAGGTATCTCGGGGCCCACTCGGTAATACAACATCACAACAAGCCTTGCAAGCAATGTGGATAAGTGTTAGTCATGGGATCTTGTATTACGGAATGAGTAAAGATACTTGCCGGTAACGAGGTTGAACTAGGTATGGAGATACCGACGATCGAATCTCGGGCAAGTAACATACCGAAGAACATAGGGAACGTTATACAGGATTAACTGAATCCTTGACATAGAGGTTCGACTGATAAAGATCTTCGTAGAATATGTAGGAACCAATGTGGACTTCCAGGTCCCGCCATTGGTTATTGACCGTAGAGGTGTCTCGGTCATGTCTACATAGTTCTCGAACCCGCAGGGTCTGCACACTTAAGGTTCGGTGACGTTTCGGTAGTGTAGAGTTATGTATGGTGGTGACCGAAGGTTGTTTGGAGTCCCATATGAGATCCCGGACGTCACAAGGAGCTCCGAAATGGTCCGGAGGTAAAGATTCATATATAGGAAGTCCCAGTTTGGTTTCCGGAAAGGTTTCGGGCTCATCGGTAGTGTACCGGGAGTGTCGGTAGTGTACCGGGAGGCCTCCGGGAGGGGGTTTTCGACCCTAGAGGGACCATGGGCTGTGGGAGAGTATTAACCAGCCCTTAGTGGGCTGGTAAATCAGCCACAAAAGGCCCATGGCACAGGGAGAGAAAAAGGCTAAGTAAAAGGTGAAAAATCAGCCAATAGGAGGCAATCCTACTCCAACTAGGATTGGAGGTGAAGTAGGATTGCTTCCCACCTCCTATTTCGGCTGAACCAAAGGCCTTGGATGCCTCTCCTCTCCTCTCCTCCTATATATACTAGTGGAATAGCTAGGGTTTGGCTAACAATTGCAGCCACGTGCTACCCGTTCCACCGGTGCTCCTCTAGATCGGTTTTTCGCAGTGCTTAGGCGAAGCCCTGCCGGAATTACTCCACCACCACCATCACCGGAGCACCGTCACGCTGCTGATGAACTCTCTCTCCTCTCCATCTCCTCTTGCTGGATCAAGACGGCGGAGATCGTCATCAAGCTGCACGTGTGCTGAACGCGGAGGTGCCGTCCGTTCGGCGCTAGATTGGAAGGACCGTGATCGAGATCGCGAGACAGTTCGTGATGAGATCGCGGAACAGATCATGATGAGTTCGTGGGACTGATCGTGATCAAGATCGTGAGATGGATCATGATGAGTTCACGGGACGGATCGTGATTGGATCGCGGGACGGATCGTGATGAGATCGCGGGACGCTCGGCGATTTGGACCGCGAAGATGTTCGACTAGACCAACCGCGTTTCTTAACGCTTCCCGCTTAGCGATCTACAAGGGTACGTAGATCCACTCTCCCTCTCGTAGATGCTCATCACCATGGATAGGTTTGCGTGTGTGTAGGAAATTTTGTTTCCAATGCAATGTTCCCCAACAATATGCACTTATGATTGGAACTCTAGAAAGCATCCACAACTACTAAAGATCATTAAGGTAAAATCCAACCATAGCATTATAAGGTATCAAGTCGTCTTTATTCCCATACGCAAACAACCTACTTACTCGGGTTTGTGTTTCTATCACTCACGCCACCCACCATAAGCGAATCATAAGCATATTGCAAACCCTACATCGGGGATCCCTCACGCTTGCATGACACGGAGAGAACCATAGGACAGCAGCAATAATAAAACATGCAACTCAAACCAATCATGATCATCAATCAACCAATAGGACAAAATAGATCTACTCAGACATTATAGGATGGCAACACCTCATTGGATAATAATATGAAGCATAAAGCACCATGTTCAAGTAGAGGGTACATTGGGTTGCGGGAGAGTGGACTGCTGTAGATAGATGGGGGAAGGTGATGGAGGTGTTGGTGAAGATGACGGAGTTGTTGGAGTAGATCGTCGTCACGATGATGGCCCCGGCAGCGTTCCGGTGCCATCAGGAGAGAGGAGGAGAGAGCCCCCCTCCTTCTTCTTCTTCCTTGATCTCCTCCCTAGATGGGAGGAGGGTTTCCCCTCTGGTCCTTGGCCTCCATGGTGGCGGAGGGGCGAGAGCCTCTCCGAGATTGGATCTCTCTCTCTGTTTCCTTCTGTTTCTGCACTGTCGGATTCTGGCCTTTCACCGTTTCTTACATATCCGGAGATCCGTAACTCCGATCGGTCTGAAATTTTGAGGGGATTTTTCTTATAAAAATATATTTCTTGCGTCTGAAGGACACCTCCAACTGACCTAAGAGGTGGCCACAATCCCTTAGGGCGCGGCCAGGGGGGTGGGTCATGCCTAGCAGGCTTGTGATCTCCTTGGGCATCGTCTCGTGTTGATTATTTTTCCCAAAAATCACATATATTTTAAAAATAATCTCCATAAGATTTTATCGCATTTGGACTTTGTTTGATATGGATTTCCTGCGAAACAAAAAACATGCAACAAATAGGAAGTGGCACTAGGCACTGGATCAATATGTTAGTCCCAAAAAATAGTATAAAAAGTTTCCAAAAGTATATGAAAGTTGTAGAATATTGACATGAAATAATCAAAAATTATAGATATGACGGAGACGTATCAGCATCCCCAAGCTTAAATCCTGCTCGTCCTCGAGTAGGTAAATGAAAAAAGGATAATTTTTGATGTGGAATGCTACCTAGCATAATATTGATCATATAATCTAATCATGGCATGAATATTAAGATACGAGCGATTCAAATCAATAGTCTATATTGACATAAAAATAGTAATACTTCGAGCACACCAACAATGCAATCGTGTCCTTTCAAAATAATATGGCCTTAGAAAGTTATCCCTACAAAATCATATCGTCTGTCAATGCTCCATCTTCCCCACACAAAGTATCTAAATCATGCACAACCCCGATGACAAGTCAAGCAATTATTTCACACTTTTTATGTTCTCAAACCTTTTCAACTCTCACGCAATACATGAGCGTGAGCCATGGATGTAGAATTATAGGTGGAATAGAATATGGTGGAGGTGACGAGGAAAAAGGAGAAGATAGTCTCACATCAACTAGGCGTATCAACGGGCTATGGAGATGCCCATCAATAGATATCAATGTGAGTGAGTAGGGATTGCCATGCAACGAATGCACTTAGATCAATAAGTGTATGAAAGCTCAAAAATAAAACTAAGTGGTCGTGCAAAAAATTACAGTAGTCATATGAAAGTGACAAAATAGGAGACTCTCTATCACGAAGATCATGGTGCTACTTAGAAGCACAAGTGTGGAGAAAGATAGTAGCAATTGCCCCTTCTCTCTTTCTCTCATTTTTTATTTTTCATTTTTTTATATTTTGGTGGGCATCTTTGGCCTCTTATTTATTTATTTATTTGGGCTTTGCCGGCCTCTTTTATTTTTTGTGAAGTCTGGAAACTCCTCCCAACTTGTGCAATCGATAACTAGACCGGTAATCATTATTGCAATTTTATATGAGGGAGAGGCATAAGCTAACATACTTTCTCTACTTGGATCATATGCACTTGTGATTGGAACTCTAGCAAGCATCCACAACTACTAAAGATCATTAAGGTAAAACCCAACCATAGCATTATAAGGTATCAAGCCCTCTTTATTCCCATACGCCAACAACCTACTTACTCGGGTCTGTGTTTCTATCACTCACGCCACACACCATAAGTGAATCATAAGCATATTGCAAACCCTACAACAGGGATCCCTCACGATTGCGTGACACGGAGAGCACCATAGGACAACACAAATAATAAAACATGCAACTCAAACCAATCATGATCATCAATCAACCAATGGGACAAAATAGATCTACTCAGACATCATAGGATGGCAACACATCACTGGATAATAATATGAAGCATAAAGCAACATGTTCAAGTAGAGGGTACAACTGGTTGCAGGAGAGTGGACCATTGTAGATAGATTGGGGAAGGTGATGGAGGTGTTGGTGAAGATGACAGAGTTGTTGGAGTAGATCACCATCACGATGATGGCCCCGACGGTGTTCCGGTGCCACCAGGAGAGGGGGAGAGAGCCCCCTCCTTCTTCTTCTTCCTTGACCTCCTCCCTATATGAGAGGAGGATTTCCCCTCTGGTCCTTCACCTCCATGGTGGCGGAGGGGCGGGAGCCCCTTCGAGATTGGATCTCTCTCTCTGTTTCCTTCTATTTCTGTGCTCCTAGATTCTGGCCTTCACCGCTTCTTAAATATCCGGAGATCCGTAAATCCGATCGGGCTGAAGTTCTGAGGGGATTTCCTTATGAAAATATCTTTCTTGCGGCCATAGGAAACCTCTAACTGACCTAAGGGGTGGCCACAAGCCCTCAGGGCGCGGCCAAGGGGTGGGCCACACCTAGGAGGCTTGTGACCTCCTCGGGCATCATCTCACATTGATTCTTTCTCCCAAAAATCACATATATTCCAAAAAAATCTATGTAAGTTTTTATCGCATTTGGACTTTGTTTGATATGGATTTTCTGTGAAACAAAAAACATGCAACAAACAGGAACTGGCACTGGGCACTGGATCAATATGTTAGTCCCAAAAAATAGTATAAAAAGTTGCCAAAAGTATATGAAAGTTGTAGAATATTGGCGTGAAAAAATCAAAAATTATAGATGCGACGGAGACGTATCAATCCCTCTACATCATGTCATCTTACCTAATGCGTTACTCTGTTCTTCATGAACTTAATACTCTAGATGCAGGCAGGAGTTGGTCGATATGTGGTGTAATAGTAGTAGATGCAGAGTCGTTTCAGTCTACTTTTCACGGACGTGATGCTTATATGCATAATCATTGCCTTGGATATCTTCATAATTATTCTCTTTTCTATTAATTGCTCGACAGTAATTTTTTCACCCACCGTAATACTTGCCATCATGAGAGAAGCCATCTAGTGAAACCTATGGACCCCGGGTCTATTTTCCATATTATATTTTCAGATCTAATATCAAAAATACTTGCTGCCCCATTTTTATTTTTAGTTTTAGTTTCTATTCAAGCATCCTATTATATCTATCTCTACTAGATATCATCCCTGCAAATAATCGTGAAGGGATTGACAACCCTTTATAGAGTTGGGTGCAAGAGTTTGATTCTTTGTGCAGGTACATCTATTGGTGGATCACTTGTATCTCCTACTGGATCGATAACTTGGTTCTCAAAAACAGAAGGAAATACTTATCTACTTTGTTGTATCAAACCGTTCCTCTTCACGGGAAACCAACGCGTGCTAGAGAAGTAGCAAGAAGGATTTCTGGCGCCGTTGCCGGGGAGATACATAACAAGTCAAGGATACCAAGTATCCATCACAAACTCATCTCTTGCATTTACATCATTTGCAATTTGCCTCTCGTTTTCCTCTTCCCCACTTCTAAAATGATTTTCAAAAAGATTTGCCTTTCGCCCTTTTTTGTTGTGTTTTCGTTTGCTTTTTGTGTGTTAGATCGCTCAAACTAATGGCTAGCCTTGCCACTATCGCTCCCGAGTATGAAGTTCTTAACTTTAAGCAAAGGAATGGAGAAAACTTAAAATATGCTTGGTATAGAATTTGCAGTGCTCAAAATAGTTCTATTTGTAAGCAATCTACTACCGTTCTCCTTCACAATTTTTATGTGGGAATCACTCCTTGGAATAGATACATCCTAGATACCATCATGGGACGGAATTTCCTAGGAAGTCATACCTTTGACTCCTACAGTGCTATGATAAATTTGTTTGGATCACCCCCAATCATGGTTAATGGGACAATTTTAACTTTGGAACATGTTATGCGAAGGTTAAATATCATTGAAAATAAAGTTGCTACTATAGATTTCATTGAAAACTTGGATAAAAATATTCATAATCATATCACTCAATATAGATCTAAGGTAGGAGTTACTCTAAAAGACCTAAGGGAAAAAGAACCCATAGTTAATGAAAAATTGGATCAAGATTCCTTTAGAATAGGGAGGCTAGAAGACATTATTACCAACTTGGGTTCCGCTTTTGCTGATGTTCAAACCACTCCTAAATTTCCTCTTTCTAAGTTTGCCAAGTTTGTTTACGTTCCCAAGAATAAGGGTGAATCCTCTAGTAAAGTGGAGGAAGATCTTAAGATGATAAGTGTTCACCCTAATTTTATCAACATTGTTCGGGAACCGATTGCTACAAGAGAATTTCTTAAATTTTTGCCTAGGAGTATGATCATTGATAAAACTAAAGAACCTCCTAGATTTGATAAGGTCCTCACAAAAATTTCCAATACCAAAGATGACAATACCTAGATCTATTGCGTTTTGCCTAGCTAGGGGCGTTAAACAATAGCGCTTGTTGGGAGGCAACCCAAATTTATTTTGCTTTCTGCTTTTTGCTTATGCTTTGGTGTGTTTGGAACATTATTACTTATGTAGTAATTGTGTTTTTGTGTTTAAATTAGTGTTTGAGCCAAGTAAAACCTTTGGGGTGATCTATGGTAGTTGTTGATTTGGTCTTGCTGGAAAACAGAAACTTTTGCGCTGAGTCCAGGAATTTTCTGAATTTTTCAGAGCGTCAAATTGATCTTAAATTTTTACACAGGATTTATATACACATTTTCCTTGGTTTCCTATTTGTTCAGAATTTTTAGAGTTCCAGAAGTATTCTAAGTTTACATATTGCTACAGATTGTTCTGTTTTTGACAGATTCTGTTTTCTTTGTGTTGTTTGCTTATTTTGATGTATCTATGGGTTGTATTGGAGGGTATGAGTCATGGAAAAGTTGGAATACAGTAGGTATTACACAAATATAAGTAAAGAATGAGTTCACAACAGTACCTAAAGTGGTGATTTATTTTTCTTATAGTAATGTATCTCATGAGTTTTCTGTTGAGTTTTGTGTTGTGAAGTTTTCAAGTTTTGGGTGAAGATTTGATGGACTATGGAATAAAGAGTGGCAAGAGACTAAGCTTGGGGATGCCCATCGCTCCTCGAGTAATATTCAAGGATACCAAAAAGCCTAAGCTTGGGGATGCCCCGGCATCCCCTCTTTCATCTTCAATCCATCGGTAAATTTACTTGAGGCTATATTTTTATTCACTACATGATATGTGTTTTGCTTGGAGTGTCTTGTATGATATGAGTCTTTACTTGTTAGTTTGCCACAATAATCCTTGCTGCAAACATCTTTTGAGAGAGACACGCTGAATCGTGAATTTGTTAGAATACTCTATGTGCTTCACTTATATCTTTTGAGCTAGGCAATGTTGCTCTAGTACTTCACTTATATCTTTATAGAGCATGGTGGTGTTATATTTTATAGAAATTATTGAACTCTCGTTCCTCACTTATATTATTTTGAGAGTTTCTTAAAACAGCATGGTAATTTGTTTAGGTTAAGAATTTAGTCCTAATATAATGGCATCCAAGAGGGATATAATAAAAACTTTCATATTAAGCGCATTAACAACTATGAGAAGTTGGATTCCTCGCATATAGTTTTGAGATAATAGGGATGGTAATATGAGAAGTCATGCTAGTGAGTAGTTGTGAATTGAAGAGATATGTGTGTTAAAGCTTGTGATTCCCGTAGCATGAACGTATGGTGAACCGTTATGTAACGAAGTCAGAGCATGATTTGTCTAATGATTGTCGACCTTTGTGTGTGGGTCGGGAGCGCGCGATGGTTAACTCCTACCGACCACTCCCTACGAGCATACGTCTAATGCTTTGTTTGATAACTAATAGAATTTTGCAATAAGTATGTGAGTTCTTTATGACTAATGTGAGTCCATGGATTATACGCACTCTCACCCTTCCATCTTTGCTAGCCTCTCTAGTACCGTGCAACTTTCGCCGGTACATCAAACCCTCCTTCCTCAAAACAGTCACCATATATTCCTCAAAACAGACACCATACCTACCTATTATGGCATTTCCATAGCCATTCTGAGATATATTGCCGTGCAACTTCCACCATGTAGTTTTTCTATGACTTGCATCATCACTAAATATTGCATATAGAGTTATATCTTGTCATAGGAATCGAGCTGTAATTTCTTTTTTCTTTGAGTTATAAGTAAATAAAAGTGTGATGATTTTTCATTAATAGAGCATTGTCCTATGAGAGAAAAGGAAGATGGAGGCTATGACTCCCTCACAAGTTGGGACGAGTATCCGGACTTTACAAAAAATAAAAGAGGCCAGCGAAGCCCAAACAAAAAAAATAAAAGAGGCCAAGAAGCCCACCAAAAAATGAGAGAAGGAGAGAAGGGAGAATTTCTACTAGCTTTTTCCACACTTGTGCTTCAAAATAGCACCATGATCTTCATGATAGAGAGTCTCCTATTTTTTGAGTTTCATATAACTAGTGGATATTCATTATGCATGACCACTTAGTTTTCTTTTTGAGCTTTCATACACTTATAGGTCTAAGTGCATTTGTTGCATGGCAATCCCTACTCACTCACATTGATATCTATTGATGGGCATCTCCATAGCCCATTGATATGCCTAGTTGATGTGATACTATCTTCTCCTTTTTCCTTCGCACCTCCTCCATATTCTATTCCACCTATAATGCTTTATCCATGGCTCACGCTCATGTATTGCGTGAGAGTTGAAAAGGTTTGAGAACACCAAAAGTGTGAAACAATTACTTGACTTGGTCATCGGGGTTGTGCATGATTTAGATACGTTGTGTGGGGAAGATGGAGCATAGCCAGACCGTATGATTTTGTAGGGATGACTTTCTAAGGCCATGTTATTTCAAAAGGACACGACTACCTTGTTGGTGTGCTCGAAGTATTACTATTTTTATGTCAATATTAGACTATTTTTTTGAATCTAACGGATCTGAATATTCATGCCACAATAAAGAATATTACATGGATAAATATGTTGGGTAGCATTCCACATCAAAAATTCTGTTTTTATCATTTACCTACTCGAGGACGAGCAGGAATTAAGCTTGGGGATGCTGATACGTCTCCAACGTATCTATAATTTTTGATTGTTCCATGCTATTATATTATCTGTTTTGGATGTTTTATATGCATTAATATGCTATTTTATATTATTTTTGGGACTAACCTATTAATCTAGAACCTCGTGCCACTTTTTGTTTTTCCTTGTTTTTGAGTTTCGCAGATAAGGAATATTAAACGGAGTCCAAACGGAATAAAACCTCCAAAATGATTTTTTCTGGAATAAAAGGAAGCCACAAGACTTGAGAACCAAGGCAGAGGAGCTACCACGGGGACACAAGCCCGCTTGCCGCGGCCAGGGCGGTACCCCGCGCCGGGCAGGCTTGTGGGCCCCTGGCAACTCCCCTAACCCTAATCTTCAGCCTATAAATACCCAAATATTCCATCATTATCAAAACGAGCCACGAAAACAGTTTTCTGCCGCTAGAAGCCTCTGTTCCCGAGAGATCCAATCTTGGAGCCTTTTCCGGTAATCTGCCGGAGGGGGATTCGATCACGGAGGGCATCTACACCAACTCCATTGCCCCTCCGATGATGCGTGAGTAGTTCACCACAGACCTACGGGTCCATAGCTAGTAGCTAGATGGCTTCTTCTCTCTCTTTGCTTCTCAATACCATGTTCTTCATGATCTTCATGGAGATCTATCCTACGTAATACTCTAGATGCAGGCAGGAGTCGGTAGATGTGTTGAGTAATAGTAGTAGATGCAGAATTGTTTCAGTCTACTTGTCATGGACGTGATGATTATATGCATAATCATTGCCTTGGATATCTTCATAATTATTCGCTTTTCTATCAATTGCTCGACAGTAATTTGTTCACCCACCGTAATACTTGCCATCATGAGAGAAGCCATATAGTGAAACCTATGGCCCTCGGGTCTATTTTCCATATTGTATTTTCAGATCTAAAACCAAACATACCAAAAATACTTGCTGCCCTATTTTTACTTTTAATTTTACTTTCCGTTCAAGCATCCTATTATATCTATCTCTACTAGATCTCATCCTTGCAAATAACCGTGAAGGGATTGACAACCCCTTTATAGCGATGCGTGCAAGAGTTTGATTCTTTGTGCAGGTACATCTATTGGTGGCTCACTCTCCTACTGGATTGATACCTTGGTTCTCAAAAACTGAGGGAAATACTCATCTACTTTGCTGCATCAAACCATTCCTCGTGACGGGAAACCAACGCATGCTCGAGAAGTAACAGTGTTCTATAGAACTTGAGGGAATATTTGTTCTACCTTTAGCCCCTGGTTGGGTTCGACACTCTTACTTATCTACAAAGGCTACAATTGATCCCCTATACTTGTGGGTTACCAAGACCTTTTTCTGGCACCATTGCTGGGGAGCAATAGCGTGGGGTGAATATTCTCGTGTGTGCTTGTTTGCTTTATCACTAAGTAATTTTATTTTTTTGTTTTTAACTTGTTTTCTATCTTTAGATATGGGTAGGAAATGCAAAATATCAAAAAAATAGTTGTACTTTCTGCTCCAAAAGTTGAGGAACCACTAGTGTTCCGTACCACCGAAGAATATTACTTGGGTCATCTTCCACTTGTGCTCGTGCTAAAAACCCAACTAGCTTAGTTACGGGAAAGTCATTAAATGAGCATGCTCATTATGTGCGACACCGAATATCTCAAAAAGGAAACTCTTGTGGAATCAAATTAATACTTTGTGTTGTTATGCTTGGAACTTGTGTGAATTGGATGATTTTACTTGTTGTTCTAAAGAAGCTAAAAACACCTTCCCTACCAATGTGTGTTTAATGATAATGAAATATTATCCTCTTATGCCAAGGAGGCCTATTGCTATAATGATGTTGAACAAATTGAGGAATTTGTTGCTTTTAAGGGTGCCTATGAAATTGCTTCTTTCATTGAAAAGTATGATGCTACTCTTTACGAATCTAAAAATTTTCCATACTTAAATATTGCTATGAAAACTATGCTTCTAATGCTTATGTTAAAGAGTTTATTGAAAGAATGACCGCTGCCTTGGAAGAGATTAATATTTTGCAGGAATCTATGAAGGAAGAAATTGTTGAAACTTTGAGCTCATTAGATGAAAAAGATGAGGAGGAGAGCAAAGAACAAAAGGAGGAAGATCAGATTAGCTACCCGTGCTCACCTTCTAATGAGAGTAACTCTTCAACTCATACATTGTTTAATTTCCATTCGTGCCTACTGAAAGGTGAATGCTATGTTGATTGCTATGATCCCTTGGATTCTTTTGAAATATCCCTTTTTGATGAACTTGATGCTTGCTATTCTTGTGGCCATGATACCAATATGGATTATTCTTATGAAAATGAACTTGTTATAGTTCCTTATGTTAAGCATGAAATTGTTGCTATTGCACCCACACATGATAGTCCTATTATATTTTTGAATTCTCCAAACTACACTATATCGGAGAAGTTTCACTTATTAAAGATTATATTGATGGGTTGCGTTTTCCTATTGCACATGATGATTTTAATGAATATAATATGCATGTTATTGCTGCTCCTACTTGCAATTATTATGAGAGAGGAACTACATCTCCACATCTCTATGTTTCAAATACGATAAAATTGCAAGAAACTATTTATACTATGCATTGGCCTTTACTTTGTGTGCATGAATTGTTCTTGTATGACATGCAAATGCATAGGAAGAGAGTTAGACTTCGTTGTCACATGATTTATATCACTTTGTGATCACTACTTAATTACAAATCATTGCTAATTAAAATTGGATTTGATATACCTTGGGATCCGGGTGGATCCACTACTTGAGCACTTTATACCTAGCTTAATGGCTTTAAAGAAAGCGCTGCCAGGGAGACAAACCAAAAGTTTTAGAGAGTCATTTTATTATGTTGTGTGCTTTTATTTAGTTTTAAAACAAAAAAATAAAGTGGGGAACTTAAAACTTTTTCAAAAAGAAAAGTGAAAGTTAGAAAGACGAGCAATGTTGAAGTGGGGGCTAGCCTTGAACTTTGTTCATGCCCATGGAAACTTTGTGAATCTTGATTACAGGAACTTTTCAACAAAAATAATTATCCCCTTGTATAAATCCATTGTATTATAAAAATAATGTGCCAAGATTTTCCTTTAGGATGATTAGATTGCTTGTTTGGTGTGTGCAGTGCAAAAACAGAAACTTTGGCTGTAGTGCGTGAATTTACATTTTTACTGGAATGTCAAAAGTTTTTGAAATTTTAACACAGTACTTCTATGAAGATTTTTTTTCATAATATTTTATAATTTTTAGAGTTACATAAGTATGGTGAATGTTTAGATTACTACAGACTGTCCTCTTTTTGACAGATTCTATTTTTGATGCATTGTTTTGCTCATTTTGATGAAACTATCGATTGTATCGGTGGTATAAGACATGGAAAAGTTGTATTACAGGAGCTACAATGCACAAAAAATGAATTGGGTTGAAACAATACTTAAAGTGGTGATTTGTTTTATTATACTAACGTATCTCACGTGTGTTTTGTTAAGTTTTGTGTGATTGAAGTTTTCATGTTTTGGGTGAGATCACGATGGATGAAGGAATAAGGAGTGGAAAGAGACTAAGATTGGGGATGCCCGAGGCACCCCAAGGTAATATTCAAGGACTCCCAAGAAACTAAGCTTGGGGATGCCCCGAAAGGCATCCCCTCTTTCTTCTAACAACCATCGGTAATTTTACTTGGAGCTATATTTTCATTCGTCACATGATATGCGTAAATCTTAGAGTGTTGTGTGCTTTTTTTTAATAACACATCATGCTGGTATGAGAAAGTCCTTGGTTGATTTATAGAAGGCTCTTTGCACCCCACTTATATCTTTTGAGTATGGCTTTATAGAATCCTGCATGTGCTTCACTTATATCATTTGAAGTTTGGATTGCCTATTTCTCACACATAGAAACCCGCCAATTTGTAGAATGCTCTTTTGCTTCACTTATATTTGTTAAAGCGTTGGCATATCTTTTGTAGAAAGAATTAAACTATCATGCTTCAATTATATCTATTTAGAGAGTTAACATGAGTTGGTCATTCACATGGTTAGTCATAAAATCCTACATAAAACTTGTAGATCACTGAATATGATGTGTTTGATTCCTTGTAATAGTTTTGCGATATAAAGATGGTGATATTAGAGTCATGCTAGCGAGTAATTGTGTATCGGTAGAAATACTTGTGTAAAGGTTTGTGATTCCCGTAGCATGCACGTATGGTGAACCATTATGTAAGGAAGTCAGAGCATGATTTATTTATTGATTGTCAACCTTTGTGTGAGGGTCGATAGCGTGCGATGGTTAAATCCTACCAACCTGTCCCCTAGGAGCATGCATATAATACTTATCTTCGATGACTAATAGACTTTTGCAATAAGTATGTGAGTTCTTTATGACCAATGTGAGTCCATGGATTGTACGCACTCTCACCCTTCCACCTTTGCTAGCCTTTCTAGTACCGCGCAACTTTTCCCGATGCATTAAACCCACCATATATCCTACCTCAAAACAGCCACCATACCTACCTATTATGGCATTTCCATAGCCATTCCGAGATATATTTCCATGCAAGTTTCACCGTTCCGTTTATTATGACACACACCATCATTTTTCATATTGCTTTGCATGATCTTAAGATAACTAGAATGATGTTTTCATGGCTTGTCCATTTTTGATGTCAGTTGCTATGCTAGATCATTGCATATCCTGGTACACCGCCAGAGGCATTCATATAGATTCATATATATATATATATAAACAAGAACAAAAGCTTCCATCATCCTTTCCTCACATGGGACAATGCTCTAATAATGATGGTCATCACACTTTTATTTACTTACAACTCAAGAATTACAACTATATATATATGCTTAAGTAGCACCCAGGTTTTCAGCAAAGATTATGACTAACAATGGTAACAATAACTCTTAGGAATTATATTCATTCATAACAATAACATAAGCAACTAGCGAGCAATAATAATATATCTTTGGCGCCAACACTTTTTCAAAGCAATCATGATACAACATGACAATAGTGGTATCTCGCTAGCCCTTTATGAGACCGCAAAACATAAATGTAGAGCACCTCCAAAGTTCAAGTAGCGACTAAACATTGTAATTCATGGTAGAAAAGATCCATTCATGCGGCACCCAACATCAACTATACACAATGCATTTGGATGAAAATAGTGCTCTCAGGTCCGGCGCTTATTTGAGAAGGTGATGACTCAACATAAAAGTAAATAGATAGTCCCTTCGCAGAGGGAAGCATGGATTTGTAGTGGTGCCAGAGCTCGGAGTTTAAAATAGGGATAGATATAATTTTGAGAGGTACACCCTTCCTGTCAACGTCATGACCAAGAGTTATCAACATCTTCCATGATAAACAAATTAGCGGCGGTTCCCAAGCGGTAAAAGTAAAGGTTTACTCCCCTTGCACCAACAATCACACTCCATGACAAGCCGTATCCACTGGTACCGTCCAAACCAACAACATTCCTGGGGGAGTTTTTTTTAATTATTTTTGAGTTTTGATTTCAGGACTGGGAATCCCTATTACCGTCCCTCTCGTGTAAGGACAAGTGAATAATCACTCGTCGTGATAATAACCCGCTTAGCATGAAAGATACTGACCGCCCCCTGTCGCTTCATGAGCGGTCCAGGCACACAAAATAGATGTTCATTTGAATTTTTAGAGGTGGCACATGCAAATTTACTTTGGAATGTCAGGGTAATACCGCATATAGGTAGATATGGTGGACTCATCTGGCATAACTTAGTTTAAGGGTTTTGATGCACAAGCAGTATTCCCACTTAGTATAGGCGGAGGCTAGAAATTAGATTGAGAAGCAGCCAGCTAGAGAGCGAAGACGGTCATGAGCATGCTTTACATATAATCAACATTGAATACTGGCATGAGTAGGATATGGACACCATGAACATAAATATCATGAAGGCTATGTTGGTTTTGATTCAACTACATGTGTGAACATGTGCCAAGTCAAGTCACTTGAAACATTCGAAGGAGGATGCCGCATCACAACTATTTTAATGCATGCTGACACCCAAGATAAATCATTATCCACTCCTAGCTACTTAAGCATGGTATGAACAACTATAATCTCTAATGGTCATTGCAGACATGTTTGATCATAATAAGCTGAATCAAGGGATACTAGGTTAAACATATTTACAAAAAGAAAAACAAATTGAGTTCATACCCGCTTTTCTCTGTCACAGTCAATTCATCAAATGTCGTCATCATTGCCTTTCACTTGCACGACCGAACGATGAGAAGATAGTAATATTGCAAGTGTTGCGGACTAAGCTAGAATATGCAGACATTTTATTCAAGAGGAGAAGACAAAGTAACATGGGCACTTTGTTAGGTAAACAATAATGCAGATGAGAACCACTCAGTAATTTCATCATGGTCTTCTCCTTGGTAAGACTCAAGTAAAAAGAAAAGAATTTGAAAGAAACACACTTAAATATTTTTGGAACTTTTTATTTTTCATGCAGCAAGCAATTTAAAGACAAACAAAAACAAGAAAAACTATTTACACGGGAAAGCTCCCAAGAAGTAACAGAAGAAGTAAGAATTTTTTTTGGGTTTTGTTTTGATGCTACAATTAAACTAAGCTAGAAAGAAAAGCTAAAAAGAAGTAGGAAATATTTTTGGGTTTTCTCGAAGTTTTTCAAACACACAAGAAGAAGGTGAGAAAACAAAACCAGCATAGATAATACAATGAAAAAGTGTGAACACCGACAACCGGAATGAAATGTGTGAACATGAATGTAATGTCGGTGGAAATACGTACTCCCCCAAGCTTAGGCTTTTGGCCTAGCTTGGTAATCACCATCCGTAGTAGCCATCCGGTCCCAAGTCGTAGTGAGGCGGAGGCAGCACCTTAGCAACCCACCCCTGGGGCTCCTCCTCGCTGCTAGATTGTTCCGGTAAGGTATAATGTCATCTTGCATAATCGTGTATCTGTTCCTGGCAATAGGATCAAACAAAGCAGGTGTAGGAAACGGAATAATATCACGTGTCTCCTGAGTAAATACTAAGTTAATGAATATCACGGGGAGACTCGGTAACATCAACGAATTGGTGAGCCTGCAATGTCTTATGATCAAGGTAAACTCGAGGTAAAAGATAATCATGGGGGCAAAACGGGATTCTAAAGTGGCCCGCCAACCGAGTAGCATAAATAACACCATGTATCTTTCCCTTGGTTTTGTTAAGATGTATGCGTCGAGCAATAATAGCTCCCATACTAAAGGTGTGATCATCATAAAGTGCATGGCGTAAAATAGCAAGGTCAGGAGCACTGAGTGCACCGACCTTCTCCCTAGCAGTTAAACACTTAGTGATGACCAAAGCAAAATAATGCGCTGAGGGAAACTGTAAACTAATAACAATGGCACTCGACACGCCTCTATCCTCACCCACGGTTAACAGGAGGAGGAAGTCTTCAAGTTCAGATGGCCTAGGTTCCCTCAAATCCCCATCAGAAGGAATCAAGCATATAATACAGAAGTCTGTTAGCGACATTTTGTGAGTTTCAGCATAAATATTAAATTCCACTTCGGGAGTATTGTTTCTCCCTATATAATTAAAGCTTTGCACAAAGGAATTCATAAGGATGTGATATTGGTCACACTTAGCTGCGAGGAACTTGGTTAATCCTCCATTTGCAACAAACTGAGCGAACTCTTGATGGAACCCGGCCTCCTCCATGAGGGCATCATGCGGCCATTCACACGGCCGCACCTCGACCTTTCTTGGAATATGAAGGTCACTGTCTGATGATTCCCCAAAGACTCCCTTGGCATTTTTCTTGGAGGAAAACTTCCTAAAGATTTCAATTTATTCCTAGAAAATTTCTGGAAAAAAATAGTCGATAAAATTTTTGTCAGCAAAACTTTCTTAGATTATTAGCAACTACTCCCAAGCATGCATAGAGGCCATATTGAGCATTCAAACTACTTAGAACTCCAAGAATTCAACATGCAAGCTCATCTGCAGCAGCACCAAGAGTGGCTAATTACTCTAAAAATAACCCACTAAAACAAAAACTATTTGGAGCAATGGAGGAGTTACATACCAAGAAGCAATCCCTCCAAACAGTTTCGAAAACGGAGCTTCGAGCAAAGAGATCAAAATCTATGGATTTGAGAGCAAGAACATGAAAATGGTGGTTGTGGTGATTTTTTGCTGGAGGTAGGTGACAGTGTGGGCTAAAGATATAAGTGAGAGGGCCACATGGGGGCCACAACTCACCAGGGCGCAACCTGGGGGTGCTGGTGCGCCCTGGTGTCTTGTGCGCACCAGGGGCACCCCCCCTTAGGTGTTATTTGCACCAGAAATTCTTAAATATTTGGAAAAAATCGTGTTAAATTTTCAGGACATTCTGAGAATTTTTATTTTTGGGTCATTTTTTATTGCACGGAGAAAATAGAGAACATGATAAACATCGTATTTTAGTTTATTCTACTAACTAAAACAGAAAACTAAAAGTGGATACAAAGAGTTGTGTCTACTAAATTCATCAACTTCATACCTCTCGAAAACGATTCATTAATAAGGTTGATCAAGTTTTATTAACAACCACTTCCGATTAGCATGAAATGAAAGAACTTTCGTAAAACACTAGGTTACCTCGATGGGGATAGGCATATCCCCAACTGTTGAGGATATAACCCCGTGGTAAGACCTGCCCAAGTGGGGCCGGGTCATACCTGGCAGCTCATAATCCAGACCAATGAGACAGGCTGAAAGTGTAGGCCTGGCTGTATGGCGGCTTACCAAGATGGGCCAAAGATGAAGGCCTAGATAGAAGATGGTATGAAGACTCGAGCAGTTAAGCCACCCGGAGACGGTTTGCCCAAGAAGGCAAGGCGACTTAGAGACAGGGTTGTCTATGTTGTAAGAGTCGGTGTAGGACTCATGTAACCCAGGGCCTCGACCTCCTATATAAAGCCGAGACCCCGGGGTGGCTAAGACAGAAACCAACCAATCGAGAACTAGGTCAAGCGAATCTACTCCCTTGTAATCGATACTCCAATCAATACAACTCAAGCAAGACGTAGGCTTTTACCTCTTCTTGAGGGGCCGAACCTGGGTAAACTCGTGTCCCTCGTCTCAACCAACCCATTTGAGTCCATCACCTTAGCGATGGCCTCGAACCCAAGCCGTGACAAAACCACGACAGCTGGCACCCATCGTGGGGGTACCGCTCAGTGGTGTTGAGTTCTCAAAGGGCTCTCTCCTAGGAATCGAGGGGTACACTGTTGGTAGGATGAACAAGAGTCGCCGTGGCCGGCTCTACATCGACAACGTCAGCTGGGGCCCCGAGGCCGACTCAATTGAGTACAGTTTCCGGATCCCCTTCGGCGGAATCCATGTCTTCATCGGCAAGATCGGTGGATCTAAGCCCGGGATGGACATCTGTACCGACATCGTCGAGCCGGCCCGACGCGCACGACCCGCCCGACACGTGCAACCCACCCGTGCTAGACCAGGCAGGAAGCAAGTCTTCGTCGGCTTCACTCAGGGCATGGATCTTCAAGATTCTATGTCACAAGAAACTCTCATCTGCTCGGAGGATGGATCTTCGAGCGGAGAGACGGAATCAATCTACCAGCTTCATGATGGCAGGCTCGGGGGCTACATCGAGCCTTACCCCGAGTCGGTATATCACGAGCCGGAGGATTACGAGCCGCTGAGCCGTGCAGCCGTCTTCATGGCGGTTTCAGCACTAGTCCCGAGCAGCACAGCCACGCACGCAGCAGGATCGGGGGCTGGTAGGCCACCGGCTTAGGTTCTTCTTGATATGTTGAATGAGATTACAACCCCGATGTCCACCGAGGTCACAGCTGAAAATCAAGCGGCCCGGAACACGGAGATCGCGAGGCTGAAAGACCAGATGACCAAGGTCCAACATGAGATCAACATGCTGAAGGATTAGATGGAGGCAGACGCGGAGCGCCTTAGGGCGGATGCTTTCCGCCTGGAACTGGAGCACCAGTCTGCAATGGCGGTTTAGCGGATGAGGCATCAGTCCTGCTTGCCGGATTAGTACGAGGCCAGGAACCTTTTTAACACGCCAAGAACAGGACGGACAGCGGAAGTACCTGGGAGCCGGTCGGCAGTTCAGCAGCATAACCCACCCCGACGAAACCAGACCTCACCAATGTCTTTCCCAATGCCGATGGGTCATTATTCCAACCCGACGGAGAACATGGTTACGACAGCAATCTAGCTTCGTACAATCCCTATCCCAGATGAGGCGCCTTTCGCAGAGGAGGTGCGGAACACTATTGGATACCTGCAAACGGCAATGGCCCAGCAGGAGAAGTACACTTACAGTCGGAGTCGCGTGCACTCAACCCCCATCCCCAGCCGTAGCTACAGTCGACTTTATGAATCACCGGTGGTTTCTAGCAGTGATCAACACGGGAACCCGCCACGAGTTGATCGGGCGGCTCTGGATGCTCGGGCGCTAGTGGATCGGGCAAGGGCACAGCAAGGGGCGGCGGCTCTGGTAGCGGCGGCGGGTCATAAAGAACCCATAGATGCACCTTCCATCTCAGAAGGAGCGGGAGTAACCTCCACGGCTGTAGGGGTACCGTGCTTAGCGCTGGCTTTGCGGAACGAGCGCCTGCCGAAGGATTTCAAGGGCCCTCGCAAGGTCCCAAATTATATTGCTGACCTACCTCCGGAGGCTTGGATTGAAAGCTATGAGTTGGCCATGGAGATGTTAGACGTCAGTGATGCAGTATGTGCCAAATATTTCATCATGATGCTGGAAGAGCTGTCTCGCATGTGGTTGAAGGGTCTGCCACCCAACACCATTAATTCCTGGGCCGATCTCAAGGCGAAGTTCATCAAAAATTTCCAATGAATGTGCAAGCAGCCCATGCCGATTGTGGATTTGGATCACTATGTGCAACACGAGGACAAATTGGCTCATCATTGGGTCCGACGGGTCTCAACTATCATCCACTTGTCTGAGCAGATCACGACGGCTCAAGCAGTTTTGATTTTGGAAAAGAACTGCCATTTTACGCCTTTAAAGCAGAAGCTTGGCCGGCTCAAGCGCTCATGTCAAGACATGAGGGAACTCAGGCGGCTCTCACCAAGTACGCTGACTCTGACAATACGAAAGACTCGGGCTTTGATGAAGAGAAATCAGGTGAGGGTAAGAAGAATAACAATGGCAAGGGTGCGGCTGGCAGCGGCGGCCATGGCAAAAGGAAGAATCCAGACGGCGGGTCAGAATTGGTGGCAAACACCAGCACCAGGAACAATCATGCTAAGGGCAACGGGAACTTCAAACAACCCTTTAATAAGGGTAAAACTCCATTCAACCTGGAAGAGATCCTCAATAAACTTTGTCCGGAGCACAGCCGGCCCGACAGGGCGGCGGGCCATACATGGAGGAATTGCCACATCATACGTTAGTTTCGGGATTATAGCTTGCGGCAGCATCATAACAATGGTGGTGGCCCGCCAGGCGGCTCAGGGCCAGGCGGCTCAGGAACCGGTCTTGGCGCTGGCGGCTCAAGATCCGGCTATCAGGATCAGGGGCTGGGGTTGTCTTAACCTCCCCTAAAGGTGACAAGTTCTGTTATGTGCTAAGGTTGATGTTTCCTTGTACTAACAATGCAACTGAATATGAAGCTTTACTTCATGGCCTCCGGCTGGCTAAGGAGATGAACCTGAGATGGGTTCGATGTCTCGGCGACTCAGATCTCGTGGCTCAGCAAGTGTCAGGCACGTGAGATTCCAAGGACCCACGGATGGAGGCATATCATCAGGTGGTGGATACCATCGCTGGTCACTTCAAGGGGTATCAGGTGGATCATATTGATTGTCACAGAAACGAGGCGGATGATGCATTGTAAAGGCTGGGCTCCCAGCAAAAGCCGGTGCCACCTAACGTATTCTTAGACGTACTACATCACCCGTCAGTCAAGCTACCTTCAGAGGAAGATTTGGCTATACCTGACCCGGAGGGGCAGCTAGTAGCAGCTCTGCATGCTATCCCTAACTGGACGCTGCCTTATCTAGCGTACTTGACTCATGGCAAGTTACCTGAGGATGAGACCTTGGCAAGACAGATCATCAGGCAATCTAAGTGTATGACTCTTGTCAATGGTGAGTTACATAAGTGCAGCGTTACTGGCATTTTTCAATGTTGTGTTTCACCTAAAGAAGGTAAAGAAATCTTGGATGAAATTCACGTTGGCGATTGTGGTCACCACGCCGTCTCAAAATCTCTGGTGGCCAAGGCTTTTTGACACGGTTTCTTCTGGCTGACGGCTCGAAAGGATGTAGAAGACTTAGTTCTCAAATGCGATGGATGTCAGAAGTTTGACCGACATGCTCACATGCCGGCTCAGGAGTTGCTCATGATTCCAATCACCTGGCCATTTACAGTCTGGGGGCTTGATATGGTCGGGCCGTTCAAGAGATCCAAGGACAAGAAGACCCACCTCCTGGTGGCGGTGGTCAAGTTTACCAAGTGGGTGGAAGCTGAGCCGATCAGCAAGTGTGACGCGGCTATGGCGGTATAGTTTGTCAGAAAGCTAATCTACCGCTTTGGTTACCCTCATAGCATCATCATAGATAATGGTACGAACCTATCCAAGGGGGCTATGCAAGCGTTCTGTGAAAGTGAGCACATCCGACTTGACGTTTCTGCGGTTGCTCATCCACAATCCAATGGGAAGGCAGAGCATGCTAACCAGGAAATCTTGAGAGGCATCAAACCCTGGCTTATGGTTCCTTTACAGCTAACGCCGGGTTGTTGGGTAGAAGAGTTGCCATCAGTTTTATGGAGCATCAGAACTACTCCCAACAGATCAACAGGCTATACGCCTTTCTTCATGGTTTATGGTGCAGAAGCCATGTTACCAAGCGATATACGTCATGACTCACCACGGGTGGCGGCTTACGTTGAGGCAGACAATGAGACAGCGCGTCAAGACATGTTGGATGCTTTGGATGAAGAGCGTGATCTGGCGGCGACTCGATCAGCGGTTTATCAACAAGACCCGCGTCGCTACCACAACCGCAGAGTTAAGACCCGGATGTTTCAAGAAGGCGACTTGGTGTTGCATTTGATTCAAGATCAGACGGATGCGCACAAGTTATCCCCTCCATGGGAAGGAACTTTCATGGTTAGCAGAAATCTCAACAATGGGTCGTATTATCTTATTGATACACGAGACGAGTCAAGCACTTCTGGGCAGGAGACCCGCCGGCCGTGGAATATAGCTCATCTGCGGCCTTACTATACTTGAGTCATCAATACTCGACTTTGTACACCATCATTGTACATATCACCTATATATATATATAATAAAGTTGTCATCCCTGCAAGCCGGGGCCTCTGGAGTTTCATGTATCTTAGCTTGTGCAGAAGTTGACTCCGTCAGCAAGGTCATCTGGGGGCTTCCAACCCACCGGGTTTAGCTTACACACCCTTTTGATCGGCTCTTAAGCCACAATCAAGCGGGTTATATACCCAAAAGTTGACTCCATCAACAAGGTCATTTGGGGGCTTCCAACCCACCAGGTTTAGCTTACATACCCTCTTGATCGGCTCTTAAGCCGCTGCAAGTTTGAGTTAAACCTGCATGTATGTTGCTGCTGCTCCGCTATGTGACCTGCCGAACTCTTACCAGTTAATCTTGATTAGAGACCCTGAGCTGTTCAAACATATTTGGCAGCCAATCTCGCTAGAGACCCTGTACTGGTCAAGGTTAAACTGGCGGCTCTTGTCACATGAGGGCCAGCTTACGGAAAGCAAGGACAAACTCACCCATCTGTTGCCGACTCTTCGCTATGTGGCCAGTTCGTACTCTTAAACAGTTAATATTTTAAAGACCCTGCACTATTTAAAGTTCGAACAACATATTTATGTCACGTGAGAGGTAACTTATGGGCATTAAGGGTACTCATACCCTGTCGCGTCTCTTTCTGGTTCGTTATGCTCTTAACAGTTAATCTTGCCTGGAGACCCTGAGCCGTTCAACAAAATTGATGGCCAATCTCGATAGAGACCCTGTACTGTTAAAGTGTTCTATTAGCAAGTCCACCCAGAAGAACCGTCATATGAGTTTTCAGAAAGGCAAGATCAGGAAAGATTTGACATCCTCGGGTTGTGCTATTTTCAAGCCGCCCTCACAGCAAGGCAAAATATATTCTCCTATTTGTTTTCACAGGCTTTGTCTCTTAAAGATGAGACGCCATGAAAGTTGATCACAAGATATGAGTGAAGCAAAACACAACTAAAGATATGTCAAGTTGTGCATGTGCATGATGGCACGTTTCAGGCAATCAAGGTTTTTCTAAGCCTATTACAAAGCTCTCCACAGAGCCCAAAAAGCAAGACTTCATGTTTTTGTACACTGTTCAAACTTTGGTGGGTCAATGAGTCGGGTTATCCCACTGTAGAATCAACTTGTTCAGCTTGATGACGGGTCATCCTACGGTAGATCTTCAACTTCCTCGATCAGAAGATTGCCACGTCCCAGTTGCAGTTTGTTAAAGCTTCAAACTTGGCCTCTTCAAAGAGGGGAGATGGGTCAATGTCAGGGGCAAAGAGGTGCTTACGGCGTGCAGGAGTTAAGTCCCTAGACACGAAGGTTGGGCAGCGCACTCGCTAGTTCTCATCATTGTAAGCCGTCTGGTATGTTGAAAGATCAACTTCTTCCGCCAACACTGATGCAAGGATCCTGGAGGCTTTCATACAATGGGCGTAGTCAGCTTCTATGAATTCTGAGCCATCGTCCTTCCTGGACGGAAAGCCATCCATCATCTCCTCAGCAGTCAGCTCTGGGGCAAAGGCCAATGCCCAGCTTATTGCAGCAATTTCTCTTGTCATCGTTTTCTCACGACAGATGCCATAGGGTGGCTTATCGTAGGTGGTTGGGGCCGGAGGACGCCGACGGGCTCCGGGTGCGAGATTGGGCACAAGGGGTGATGAAACACGATGTACCCAGGTTCAGGGCCCTCCGAGGGAGGTGACACCCCTAGTCCTGCTTGGTTTAGTTGGATGGATGGGTATGTGTACAAGGGTGCTCCTGGAGCCGTGTCTAGAGGAGGAGGAAGGAGCAGCCGGCTCGTCTTCCTCCGCCACTAGAGGGGTTTTGAGAGTTCTGTGGGTGCGTGAGAGAGCTTGTCCGTCCCCGTTGCATGGGGGCTCGGGGGGTTTTATAGGCCAACCCCCTGGCTCTACAATATATCTAAAGTACAGGGGTGGGGGGACCCGGCTGGCAGTCTCTCCAGCTGGCCAGGGGGTCCCACACTTTGTGCCGTCTCATCGTCTATGGGGTCCACCGACTAAGCGGTCCTGTCCATCGTTGGGGCCCACTAGCCGGCTCTGCGATTGGCTCTCGCTCACCTACCATGGCACTGGTCGCCCGGGAGGCGTCGTCTAGCGCCAGCCGGTCGAGGTCTCCGGTACGGCCGGCGGTACTATAGGCACGCTGAGGCAGGTAATCGAGTGGGCGAGGGCGTGCTGACACTGTTCCCTTGCCCACTCACACTCGCCGAAGTCAGCGACTGGGATGGTCGGACTGTAGCCATGCGTTGTAGTGCGTCAGCGGCCACTGTAGCCATAGGGCCGCCCGTCATGCTGGTCGCATCGTATCGTCGTACCCACGCGCAGAGGGATGGGACGTCGCATGTCCGTCCCAGGGTCAATGGGGGAGGCGGCCTAGAGGCAGCCGGCTGCGCCCCGCCGGCCGAGGGTCGAGCCGGCTCCTTGACCAGCCGTCCGGAGTGCAGCTGGCGCCAACTCGAGCCGGACGCCCTCCAGCCGGCCACGATCAGCCAGCCGTGAAGTTTTCCTTCGAAGCTTGGAGGGGAATGACCCCATTGCTTTGGATACCTGGGGGTAATAACCCCGTCAGTAGTCCCCAAAGCCAACGGGGGCCCGCATCTAGTGGATGGAGGGGAGCCGGCGGCTTCCCCTCAGCGATACCCGCCTCCGGCACGAAGTCGAAAGGGCAGCCGGATCGGCCGTTGGATCCGACGCCTCGGGTATCGATGCGTCGCCCCAGGACCTGAGTCGGCTCGCCGCGCGCCACGCAGAAAGTAATGATGAGGTAGGGCCCGCGCACGCGGGGAGACGGGACGTCGGCCTAGGCCTATCCCGTTAGGTCCCGGGCGTAGCCAAGTAGGCCTCGGGGCGCAAGTTGGGATCCTTTGCGCCCCGAAACGGCTGTTACTATGCGGGGCCATCCACGTGCGTGGAGTTTCCGGGGGAGTGAGCGTAGTTAATCCCACGCCCCCCGGTCGTGGCCTCCCCTATAAAAAGGGGAGTGAGGGCAGCGGGCGGAGGCACCCGCATCCTTCTTGCTCTCCTGTTGTTCATCTTCTTGCTTTTCTTCGTCCTCCTAGCCCCCTCGCGTGTCACTATGCCCAAGCCCGCATTCGTGCCCGCGTGCCGCCCCACTGCCGAGATGGCTGATGGACATGGAGGGAGCTGGGCTGGCTCCGTTGTCGAAGAGGCCGATATTGCGAAGCTATGCCGTGTGCGCAAGCTGCCGTCGGCAGAGCGGGTGGTGGCGCACGTGCCAAGCGATGAGGTGGCGCCGGCGCCGTAGCCAGGGGAACACGTTGTGTTCCTCCGGCACTTCTCCCGGGGCTTTAGGCTCCCGGTGAGTCTCTTCTTTCGCCTTTTTCTTGATACCTTCGACGTCCAGCCGCATCATCTCGACCCCAATGCGATCTTGTATCTCTTTGCCTTCGTGACGCTGTGCGAGGGGTACTTCGGTGTTCTCCCCTTCATTGATTTCTTCAACGCGCTCTTCTATCTCAAGCCGTTGAAAGTCAGTGCCTATGGGGGCACGGTGGTGTGCTGCCACAGCATCGCGCGCTTCCCCCCTCTTTCTCTCGTTGACTCCGTCAAGGGGTGGCACCAAACATTCTTCTATGTGAAGAACGCCAACTCGAACACGGACTACATCCGGCTGCCGCCGTTCATCGATGTGCAGTCTAGCCAGATGAACTAGATGGGGTCTGCCCCGCGCGGCATGGCCCACGAGGAGCTCGGTCGGCTCATGCTGCCGAAGAGCTCCAAGGGGTTGGTCGCCGCCGATCTGGTGGCAGTGTTCATCTCGTGCCGGGTGTTGCCCCTCCAGCTGAGGCCACACCGGATCTACGACATGTCTGGCCGACGCGACCCCTGCCGGTTGTCCACCGCCGACCTGGGGCTGGATCAGGTGGCGAAGCGGGTGAACGCCCTTACGACGTTCAAGTTGAAGCCCGTGTCATGGTCCTTCGGCATGGAGCCGTACGACCACATCAACCGGCCTCCCCTGGTAAGTCTTTCGTCGAGGCGGTCCTTCCTTCATTTGATGCTTCCCAGCCGGTAGCCGGTTGGAGAACTTAGTTAGTCGTGCTGACCGCAGCTGCTGGTGCGACAGAACACGCCGGATGGCCCGCACCCTTAGATCTTCAAGGCGGAGCGTGAAAACTGAGACTGTGAAGACTATGAGACGGGAGGCCCTCCGGAGGAAGAGGTGGGCTCCTCTGGAGGAGCCGACGAGCCGGCGGACCCGCGAGCCGGCACCCCCAGCGGAGCCGGAGGATCCAGCATGGCCGGGGAGCCCAGCGGAGCGGGTGAGTTCCTTCTTGCCCCTTCGATCAGGGACTGGACGGACGACGGTGATGACGATGACATAATGATTCTGAACGAGCCTCCTCCCTCAGCGCGCCAGGGTCGGAGGAGCGAGGAGCGGCCGGCTCAAGACCTGGCGACCGGAGCAGCCGGCCGAACGAAGAGGCCGGCCCAGGAGGGGCCAGCAGCCCCACCGCCAGTCCCCAAGCGGGTGAAGGTGGTGGCGCGGAAGCCGCCACCGCACGGCAAGCAGGCCTTCCCCCTTGTCACCAGGTGAGTCTTCTTTCCGTTTGTTTGTTCTTATTCCAGGTCGCGAGCCAGTAAGTAATCGGTCCTTGGGCGTTGCAGGGACCCCATCAATCTCGACGAGGGAGAGCCGGCGGGGGATGCGACAGATGCCACCAGCCGGCTGGCCCGTGAGCACGCAGCCACCTAGCAGGAAGAGAAGAGGAGGCTCGCGGAGCTGTGAACCTCTAAGTCCGACACGCGAGGAGGAGCCTCGCACTCTGGAACCTTGAGCAGCCGGAGGCGAAGGGGGTTCGTGGATCCCCCGCGGGCATCTGACTCGACGGCGGAGTCAACCTAGATGTCGCGGCCTCTGTTGAGTGAGCCGCGAGGGCGGCCATGGAACCGCCGGTGCCTCCATCCGCGGAGGAGGCGGCCCAAGCGAGGGCGATGACGGTGGAGCCGGCTCTCGAGGCGGCCCGGACCGAGGTGCCGGTCATTACCTCGTCGGCGACCAAGTAAGGTCGGGCTGACGTGTCGGAGGCCCCGACGACCCTGGAGGCGGCGGCGGAGGTGGCATTGGAGGTGGCGGCCACGGAGGCGGAGGCGCCCTCCGTTGCGATCGTCGCGCCGGAGCGGCAGGAGGCGGAGGCGGCGACGACGTCGTGCGGAGGGCCAACAGGAGGCGACTCCCGGACCCTTGTCGTCGTCAACCCGCCCCCGGTGTCCAGCACCACAACAAGCCCAAGTGGCAACAGCGGCCGAGCCTGGAGGACCCCGCGAACAATGCAGGAGGTGCTCCAAGATTGGGAAGCGCTGGCGCGCGTGCCGGCCCTGCCGGCTCCCCAGGCGGGTGGACCGGTCCCCTCCTTTGGGGATTTGGGGAGCGTCCTAGACCTGTCACATCCCTAGCTAGATGTCATTGGACAACATGGGTGTTGCGTCATGTTTCATTTTTGCATCAACATGAAATGGGGATTAAAAGAAACCCCAAGCTCACAATGAATCAAAATAATTCAAGTTGGTGAAAATTCAACAAATCCAAAATGCCCTACCAAAATGTTCCCTATGTTTGATAAATATGGACATGATTATAACAGGGGCCATTTTAAACATTTGAACAACTGAAGCAATTTAAAAATAAATGATAAAGCTTCTAAAAATATCAAATAAAGCATTATCATTATTTTAGTTTCCAAAATATCCTGAAACTTTTTAGATAAGTTGGAAATATTCAAACTTCAATATATAAAATATTTGGGATATTTTAAATTAGCATATGTACCTGAAAAGAAAATAAAACAAATGTTAGAAATAGGAAAACAGAAAAAATGAAGAAAATAAAGTAGACAGGAAAAGGGAGGATGAACCTGGGCCGGCCCAGCTGGCCCAGCTCCATCGTTGTCCTCCTAGCGGCCAGGAGGACGGGCGTGTGGCCGGAGCGTGCACGCGGGCATGCCTCCATGCTGGCAGCTGCATGCTTGCTTCCCCTTGCCAGCACGACGGGGATAAGCTTTGAGAGTCGTCCCCATCGCCCTCTCCCTCTCGCCCTCGCTCGCCTCTCTACTCTCCTCCTCCTCTGCTCCGCCATGGCCGCCAGTGCCTTAGCTTTAGTGCCGTAGTTCTAGCCGCTCCCCCTCGCTTCTGAGCCCTCCAATCTCTCTAACTCGTCGCCTTCTCCCTCCTTGCTGAGCCGCGCATCGCCAGGAGCCCCAAAGCGCTGTCCCCGAGCTCGTCTTCCTCCTCGGACCCGAAGCTTCACCGACGTTGATCACCATTTCTGAGCCCTCCCCGAGCAAGCTCTCGACGGCTTCGAGTCCGCTGTGAGCTCCCGGCTCTTTCCACTCACCTTTCCGGCCTTTTCCCCCTCCGTAGGCCCCGATTGCGCCGGCTCCCGAATGACCTGCCGCACGAGCTCATCGCCGGCGATGCTCCGGTGACCAGTTCGTCCATCAGAGGCCACCATCGAGCTCGTGGGGCCGCGTAGTGCTTGTATGTGCCTAGTTCCGGCCATGTCTCGCTCTGGTTCGACGAGCCCATGCTCGTCCGAGCTCCGACAGCCGCCGTGCTCATCGCCGACACCGACTCCGGCCATCCCAGCCCCTAGGAAGTGTCGGGCTCGACGCGCGCGAGCAGAGCAGTTTGGTGCCCTCCGCTATCCATTTGGTCGCCGAAGGAGGAATCCCGACCCCCTCCGCCGTCCCTAACGTCGCCGGCGGCTCAATGCCGGTGAGTCAACCAGTTTGACCATCAGGGGTTTGACCTGGGTCACTGGCAAGTGGGGCCGGGCCCTGTTAGTCAAATTTAGGTTAATAACTTAATTAACCAAATTAATTAACCTAATTAGTCACTGACCTGTGGGCCCAGTGTTGATTAAGTAATTAGGATTAGTTTTAATTCTCTAATTAAGTGACTAGGTCACTGACGAGTGGGTCCCACCCTGTCATGTTTGACCTGGCCTGGTCACCCGACCAACTGACGTCGTGGTGACGTCAGGCTGACGCCATTAATCCTTTTCCAGTTTAAAAATAATTCCAGAAATTATTTAAAACTTTAAAAATTCATATAAATTAATCTATAAATCATATGAAAACAATTTATATATGAAAATTTATCAGAAAAATCCAATGAATCCAATGGTGCTATTATCATGCATGTTAGAGCAACCTATGTAGAAGAACATAGACATTTGCTAATAGGTTAAAATATGGAAATTGAAATGAAGAACGATTTTGAACCTATATTCAAACTCACTTCAATTAGCTTGGACACTAGTTGCATTAGCTCATCCATACATGCTACCATGTCATGATCATGCATCGTATTGTTGAACGTGCGTGTATTGATTGTTAATTGTCTGCATTGCGGTAGGCCCTACTTCTGAGGATACCCCTGAGTATTTCAACGAAGGAGAGAACCTTCCCGCTACCCAGCAAGGCAAGCAACCCCCTTGATCATTCCGATAACATCCCACTCTCTCGCTCCTGCTCTTGTTTATTGCATTAGGACAAACGTTCACTTGTCTGTCATACACGGTAGATGAACATATTCTTATGCATGACCTGTCATTGTCACAGTAAATAGCTAAACCTTGCAACCTAGCGTACCTGGTAGATGCTTGTGCCATGATGTGCTTAGCTTACTTTGCTTGCTATGCTTGTTATGCTTAGAGTTGTGTCAGGTCTGATTCATCTGGGTGATGGACTGGAGTGAAACATTGTTGTTCCGATGTGATAAGCTTATGATGAACCCGATTTGGTAAAGGTAGCGATGAGAGGCTATGTAGGAGTACATAGCGGGTTGTCTCATTGGGACCGCTCTTAGGAACTGAGTTCCATGTTTGTGATCCAAGACTAGTTACTACCACACGTTGGGATACTTAATTGACCCTCTCGACTTATCAATCACTTAGTCCTTAGTCCAGGAGTTGCAAGTAGTTTCTGGTGCTTATAGCATGCTGGAGGCCGTGCATAGCGCTGACCCTAGGGGTGGGTTACGACACGGTTGGCAGTGGCACGGTGTACCAAGGGTCACCCGAATGGTGGGCTTGGGAACCCTGCGCACATCGTTTGGGGCCGTAGCGGAAACTTTGACCGGACTTCCGTGCGGGTTCAGTCTCAAATAGGCGATAGCCTGGACTAGAGGTCTTATGTGATTGACGGTCGTGGCTGACTCCCTCGTTGGGCTTCCGCTTGAAGGTTGCCGAGGTGCATGGTTTTATGAGCACACAACGATAAGTGGCGAGAGCGTGTGTGAAGAAGTACACCCCTGCAGGGTGTGAAACTATTCGAATAGCCGCGTCCTCGAATATGGACTAGTTGGATAACTTATGTTGTTCATAGATAATCAAATGGATACCCATAAAAATATCAAGACAAGTGAGTATCGTGGATGGCACTCTCCCAGGAGAGGGAAGTGAATCCATGGTGGTGTACTGTCATGGAGTTAGTGGACTCGTGTGCGATATCTAAGATTTAAACAAAGAGTTAAAATTGTGTAGTATAGGTTAGCCATGAGTCAAAGTTGGCATTGCTGCATAAACTCCACCACCCCCCTTGTTGATACATGAGCATGAATAGACTAGGTCTGCTTTAAAGACTTGTTGAGTACGCTTGTACTCATGTTTGCTTAATAAGTGTTGCGGATGAGACCCATGACCCATCAGGTGGGTTCTTTCTAGATGTCGACGATGCCGAATAGCTGGTGTCCCAGCTATGACCTATGCCCTGTGGCGGGCTGTAGATAGTCAGGCCATGTGCCTTTTTACCCTTTCATCTGTCTGTACTCAGACAGCTTATGGTTCAGCTTGGTTTGTATGAACTTGTTTGTATGACTTGAGTGTCGGGTCATGTGACCCCTATCTGTAAGAACATATTATGCAAGGCTCGTCTGAGCCTCTTAAATAAAAGTTGTTGTATGGTTATGTTGTGATGCCATGGCTGTATCTATGCATATCGGGCATGTCGTGCGTACGTGTGACGTGCGACGGTATGTATGGGATCCGACACCTAGTTGTGTACTTTTAGTAATACTCTGTACGGGAAACTGCCTCTTTGTGCTTCCACCGAGCCATGGTAGCTTGCTATAGCTCCGGACACATTGATTGACCGACATGTATCCTTCTTTGCTGTTGTGTCTGTCCCTTCGGGGAAATGTCTCGCAGTTTAATGGAGTCCCTGTAGCCTTCTACGAATCGTCTACATGCAATGATGGCATTTATGTCTCACGACGTAA
This sequence comes from Hordeum marinum, assembly GCA_022496015.1. Lineage (NCBI taxonomy): Eukaryota > Viridiplantae > Streptophyta > Magnoliopsida > Poales > Poaceae > Hordeum > Hordeum marinum. Next base: position 268,877,692 of record CM039674.1, on the reverse strand, counting down.
TGGAGTCCTTGTAGCTTGCTATTGTTGGGGAACGTTGCATGCGAAACAAAAAAAATTCCTACGCACACGAAGATCTATCCATGGTGATGAGCATCTACGAGAGGGAGAGTGGATCTACATACCCTTGTAGATCGCTAAGCGGGAAGCGTTAAGAAACGCGGTTGGTGTAGTCGAACGTCTTCACGATCCGAGTGTTCTACGCGTGCAACACTGGCTTGCACCCGTTGTATGTGAACGTAGAGTCTATCACACCCGATCATCACGTGGTATCTCAACACGGCAAACTTTCGCAACAGTGCACACTCGGGGAGAACACAATTTTATCTTGAAATTTAAGTGAGGGATCACCTTATAATGCTACCGCCGTACTAAGCATAACAAGGTGCATAAAAGGATTAACATCACATGCAATTCATAAGTGACATGATATGGCCATGAACTTGTGCTTTAGATCTCCATCTCGAAAGCACCGGCATGATCTTCATCGTCACCGGCACGACACCATGATCTCCATCATCTTGATCTCCATCAACATGTCACCATCGAGGTTGTCACGCCCTGCAAGCTTCTACTACTATTGCTACCGTTTAGCGATAAAGTAAAGCATTACATAGCGCTTAATGATTGAAACAAAGGTCATACAATAATTAAAGACAACCCTATGGCTCATGATGCCACTGTTGGGGAACGTTGCATGGGAAACAAAAAATTTCCTACGCACACGAAGATCTATCCATGGTGATGAGCATCTACGAGAGGGAGAGTGGATCTACATACCCTTGTAGATCGCTAAGCGGGAAGCGTTAAGAAACGCGGTTGGTGTAGTCGAACGTCTTCGCGATCCAAATCGTCGTGCGTCCCGCGATCCAATCATGATCCGTCCCGCGATCCAATCACGATCCGTCCCGCGATCCAATCACGATCTGTCCCATGAACTTGATCACGATCAGTCTCACGAACTTGATCACGATCCTTCCGATCTAGCACAGAACGGACGGCACCTCCGCGTTCAGCACACGTACAGCTTGATGATGATCTCCACCGTCTTGATCCAGCAAGAAGGAGTGGAGAGGAATAAGAGTTCTCCGGCAGCCTGACGGCGCTCCGGTGATGGTGGTGGAGCAATTCCGGCAGGGCTTCGCCTAAGCACTGCAGAAAACCGATCTAGAGGAGAAACTATGCACTGGAGGAACGGGTAGCACGTGGCTGAAAATCTAGTGCAAAAACCCTCAATACCACCAGTATATATAGGAGGAGAGGAGGATAGGAGGCAGCTTGGCCTCCAAGCCTCCCAGGCTTCGGCCAAACTAGGAGAGGAGGAGTCCACCTCCTCCACTCCTAGTAGGATTAGGATTCATCCCTTTTTTTTTCCTTTTTGCCTTTTTCCACCTTTTTCCTTTTGGGTTTTCTTCTCCAGCCACATGGGCCTTGTGTGGAAGTTTCCACCAGCCCACTAAGGGCTGATATTCACTCTCCCACAGCCCATGAAGCCTCTTGGGTCGAAATACCCCTCCCGGAGGTCTCCCGGTACACTACCGATACTCCCGGTACATTACCGATAAGCCCGGAGCTTTTTCGGCGACCAAAACAGGACTTCCTATATATAAATATTTACCTCCGAACCATTCCGGAGCTCCTCGTGACGTCCAGGATCTCATCCGGGACTTCGAAAAAACTTCGCTCACCACCATACATAACTCTATACTACCGAAACATCACCAAACCTTAAGTGTGCAGACCCTGCGGGTTCGAGAACTATGTAGACATGACCGAGACACCTCTATGGTCAATAACCAACGGTGGGACCTAGATGTCCACATTGGTTTCTACATATTCTATGAAGATCTTTTATCAGTCGAACCTCTATGTCAAGGATTCAGTTAATCCCGTATGATGTTCCCTTTGTTCTTCGGTATGTTACTTGCCCGAGATTCGATCGTCGGTATCTCCATACCTAGTTCAACCTCGTTACTGGCAAGTCTCTTTACTCGTTCCGTAATACAAGATCCCGTGACCAACACTTAGTCACATTGCTTGCAAGGCTTATTGTGATGTTGTATTACCGAGTGGGCCCTGAGATACCTCTCTGTCACACGGAGTAACAAATCCCAGTCTTGATCCATGCCAACTCAACAGACACCCTCGGAGACACCTGTAGAGCACCTTTATAGTCACCCAGTTACGTTGCGACATTTGATACACACAAGGTACTCCTCCGATATCTGTGAGTTGCATGATCGCATGGTCATAGGAACATATACTTGAGATGCAGAAAACAGTAGCAATAAACTGACACGATCATAAGCTACGTTTGTAGTTTGGGTCTTGTCCATCACATCATTCTCCTAATGATGTGATACCGTTATCAAATGACATCTCATGTCCATGGCTAGGAAACCTTAACCATCTTTCAATCAACGAGCTAGTTCACTAGAGGCATACTAGGGACATTGTGTTTGTCTATGTATCCACACATGTATCCATGTTTCCAATTAATACAATTATAGCATGGATAATAAACGATTATCATGAACAAGGAAATACAATAATAAACACTTTATTTATTGCCTCTAGGGCATATTTCCAACAGTCTCCCACTTGCACTAGAGTCAATAATCTAGTTCACATCACTATGTGATTTACATTGTAATGAATCGAACACCCATGCAGTTCTGGTGTTGATCATGTTTAACCCTTGGAAGAGGTTTAGTCAACGGGTCTGCAATATTCAGATCCGTGCGCACTTTGCAAATATTTATGTCTTTCTCCAAGATGTAATCGCGGATGGAGTTGAAGCGTCGCTTTATGTGTCTGGTCCTCTTGTGAAATGTTGGTTCCTTGGCCAGAGCAATGGCACCAGTGTTGTCACAGAACAGGTTCATTGGATTCAGTGCACTGGGCACTACTCCAAGATCTGTCATGAACTGCTTCATCCAGACACCTTCCTTCGCCGCCTCCGAGGCTGCGATGTATTCCGCTTCGCACGTAGAATCAGCTCCCATGCTTTGCTTGGAACTGCACCATCTTACCAGTCCCCCATTAAGAATAAATACGTATCCGGTTTGCGACTTAGAGTTGTCTGGATCAGTGTCAAAGCTTGCATCGACGTAACCCTTTACGACGAGCTCTTCATCACCTCCATAAATGAGAAACATTTCCTTAGTCCTTTTCAGGTACTTAAGGATATTCTTGACCGCTTGCCAGTGCTCCATTCCAGGATCACTTTCAAACCTTCCGGCCATACTTATGGCAAGGTTGACATCGGGTCTTGTGCACAGCATTGCATACATGATAGAGCCTATGGCTGAAGCATAGGGGATGACACTCATCTTTTCTCTATCTTCTGCAGTTACTGGGCATTGAGTCTTACTCAACTTCACACCTTGTAATACAGGCAAGAACCCCTTCTTGGACTGTTCCATTTTGAACTTCTTCAAAACTTTATCAAGGTATGTGCTCTGTGAAAGTGCTATTACGCGTCTCGACCTATCTCTATAGATCTTAATGCCTAATATGAAAGCAGCTTCTCCTAGGTCCTTCATTGAAAAACTCTTGTTCAAATATTCCTTCACGCTTTCCAGCATTTCTATATTGTTTCCAATCAGCAATATGTCATCCACATATAATACCAGAAACGCTATAGAGCTCCCACTCACTTTCTTGTAAATACAAGCTTCTCTGTAAACTTGTATAAACTCAAACGCTTTGATCACCTCATCAAAGCGCTTATTCCAACTCCGAGATGCTTGCACCAGTCCATAAATGGATCGCTGGAGTTTGCAAACTTTGTCAGCATTCTCTAGATCGACAAAACCTTCGGGTTGCATCATATACAACTCTTCCTCAAGGAAACCGTTGACGAACGTTGTTTTTACATCCATCTGCCAAATTTCATAGTCGAAATAGGCAGCTATTGCTAACATGATTCTGACAGACTTAAGCATCGCTACGGGTGAGAAGGTCTCATCGTAGTCAACTGCTTGAACTTGTGAAAAACCCTTTGCCACAAGTCGAGCTTTATAGACGGTGACATTACCGTCCGTGTCCGTCTTCTTCTTAAAGATCCATTTGTTCTGAATGGCCTTTCGCCCTTCAGGTAATACTTCCAAAGTCCATACTTTGTTTTCATACATGGGTCCCATCTAGGATTTCATGGCCTCTAACCATTTCTCGGAATCCGGGCCCATCACTGCTCCTCCATAGCTCATAGGTTCATTGTTGTCCAACAACATGACCTCCAAGACAGGGTTGCCGTACCACTCAGGGGTAGTACGTGGCATCGTCGACCTACGAGGTTCAATAGTTGCTTGATCCGAAGCTTCATGATCATCATCATTAACTTCCTCTTCTACCGTCGTAGGTTCCACACAAACATCTTTCTGCGCTGCGCTACTTTCTAGTTGTAGTAAAGGTTCAATAACCTCATCAAGCTCTATTTTCCTCCCACTCAGTTCTTTCGAGAGAAACTCTTTCTCAAGAAATGTTCCGTTTTTAGCGACAAACACTTTGCCTTCGGATCTGAGATAGAAGGTATACCCGACTGTCTCTTTCGGGTATCCTATGAAGACGTATTTCTCCGCTTTGGGTTCCAGCTTTTCAGGCTGAAGCTTTTTGACATAAGCATCACATCCCCAAACTTTAAGAAACGACAACTTTGGCTTCATACCAAACCACAGTTCATATGGCATCGTCTCAATGGATTTTGCTGGTGCCCTATTTAAAGTGAATGCAGTTGTCTCTAATGCATAACCCCAAAACGATAGTGGCAAATCAGCAAGAGACATCATAGAACGCACCATATCTAATAAGGTTCGATTACGACGTTCGGACACACCATTACGCTACGATATTCCGAGCGGTGTCAACTGTGAAACAATTCCACACTGTCTTAAGTGACTGCCAAACTCATAACTCAGATATTCACCTCCTCGATCAGATCGCAGGAACTTAATCTTCTTGTTACGATGATTCTCAACTTCACTCTGAAATTGCTTGAACTTTTCAAACGTTTCAGACTTGTGTTTCATTAAGTAAATATACCCATATCTACTTAAGTCATCAGTGAAGGTGAGAAAATAACGATATCCACCATGCGCTGTAACATTCATTGGACCGCACACATCAGTGTGTATGATTTCCAATAAGTCACTCGCCCGTTCCATTGTTCCATAGAACGGCGTTTTAGTCATCTTGCCCATGAGGCATGGTTCACATGTGTCAAGTGATTCAAAATCAAGTGACTCCAAAAGTCCATCAGCATGGATCTTCCTCATGCGTGTTACACCAATATGACCTAAACGGCAGTGCCACAAGAAAGTGGTACTATCATTATCAATTCTACATCTTTTGGCATCAATGTTATGAACATGTGTGTCATCACTATCAAGATTCGGTATGAATAAACCCCTAACATTGGGTGCATGACCATAAAATATATTACTCATATAAATAGAACAACCTTTATTCTCTGATTTAAATGAGTAACCGTCTCGCAATAAACAAGATGCATATATAATGTTCATTCTTAGCGCAGGCAGCAAATAACAATTATTCAGGTTCATCATTAATCCCGATGGTAATCGAAGAGAGAGCGTGCCGACGGCGATCACATCAACCTTGGAACCATTTCCCACGCGCATCGTCACTTCGTCCTTTGCCAGCCTCCATTTATTCCGTAGTTCTTGCTTTGAGTTGCAAATGTGAGCAACCGAACCGGTATCAAATACCCAGGCACTACTACGAGAGCTAGTAAGGTACACATCAATAACATATATATCATATATACCTTGTTTTTCGTTGGCCACCTTCTTATCAGCCAGGTACTTGGGGCAGTTCCGCTTCCAGTGACCAGTTCCTTTGTAATGAAAGCACTCAGTTTCTGGCTTGGGTCCATGCTTGGGCTTCTTTGCAGGAGTAGCAACTGCTTTGCCATCCTTCTTGGTTTTACCCTTCTTGCCTTTGCCCTTGACTTTGCCATTTTTCTTGAAATTAGTGGTTTTATTGACCATCAACACTTGATGTTCTTTCTGGATTTCAGACTCAGCGACTTTTAGCATCGCAAACAGCTCGGCGACTGACTTGTTCATCCCGTGCATGTTATAGTTCATCACAAAGCTCTTGTAACTAGGTGGCAGTGATTGAAGAACTCTGTCAGTGATCGCCTCTGGCGGAAGGGCAATTCCCAACTCCGCTAGACGAGTTGAATACCCAGACATTCTGAGTATATGTTCACTGATAGACCCGTTCTCCTCCATCTTGCAAGCATAGAACTTATCGGAGGTTTCATACCTCTCGATCCGGGCATTCTTCTAAAAGATAAACTTCAACTCCTGGAACATCTCATATGCTCCATGACGTTCAAAACGTCTTTGAAGTTCCGGTTCTAAGCCATACAATATTGCACACTGAACTATTGAGTAATCTCCAGTACGTGCCTCCCAAGCGTTCTTAACGTCTTCGGAGGTCATGTCTTCTGGTTGGTCACCAAGCGGTGCATCAAGGACATATGATTTTTGGGAAGCCGTGAGGATAATCCTCAGATTACGGGCCCAGTCAACAAAGTTACTTCCATCATCTTTCAGTTTAGCTTTTTCTAGGAACGCATTAAAATTCAGGGGTGCTACTGCGCGAGCCATTGATCTACAACATAAATATGCAAAGTTCATTTAGACTATTGTTCAGTATAATGAGTTCAGTTAATCAAATTATTAAAGCTCCCACTCAAATTGACATCCCTCAGGTCATCTGAGTGTCACATGATCCAAATCCACCAACTCAAGTCCGATCATCACGTGAGTTGAGGTGGCTTCAATGGTGAACATCATTATGTTGATCATATCTACTATATGACTCATGTTCGACCTTTCGGTCTCTTGTGTTCCGAGGCCCTGTCTATACATGCTAGGCTCATCAAGTTTAACCCGAGTGTTCTGCGCGTGCAACATTGGCTTGCACCCGTTGTATGTGAACGTAGAGTCTATCACACCCGATCATCACGTGGTGTCTCAACATGGCGAACTTTCGCAACAGTGCACAGTCGGGGAGAACACAATTTTATCTTGAAATTTTAGTGAGGGATCACCTTATAATGCTACCGCCGTACTAAGCATAACAAGGTGCATAAAAGGATTAACATCACATGCAATTCATAAGTGACATGATATGGCCATGAACCTGTGCTTTAGATCTCCATCTTGAAAGCACCAGCATGATCTTCATCGTCACCGGCACGACACCATGATCTCCATCATCTTGATCTCCATCAACGTGTCGCCATCGAGGTTGTCACCCCCTGCAAGCTTCTACTACTATTGCTACCGTTTAGCGATAAAGTAAAGCATTACATAGCGCTTAATGATTGACACAAAGGACATACAATAATTAAAGACAACCCTATGGCTCCTCCCGGTTGCCGTACTCATCGACATGCAAGTCGTGAAATTCTATACATCACATGATCATCTCATACATCACATATATCACATCATGTAATTGGCCATATCACATCACAACATACCCTGCAAAAACAAGTTAGACATCCTCTAATTGTTGTTGCATTTTTTACATGGTTGCTACGGGTTTCTAGCAAGAACGATTCTCACCTACGCATAAACCACAACGGTGATACATAATTTGCTTTTCAACCTTCTCAAGGACCGCCTTTGTCGAATCCGATCCAACTAAAGTGAGAGAAACTGCCACCCGCAAGCCATCTAGGCAACAAGTTGCGTCGAGGGAACCGGTCTCTCGTAAGCGTACGAGTAATGTTGGTCCGGGCCGCTTCATCTCACAATACCGCTGAACCAAAATCCGACCAAGGGAGGAAGAAATCTAAGCATCAACGCCCCCAAACCTTTTGTGTTCTACTCGAGATCTCATCTACACATAGCCCTAGCTCATGATGCCACTGTTGGGGAACGTTGCATGGGAAACAAAAAATTTCCTACGCACACGAAGATCTATCCATGGTGATGAGCATCTACGAGAGGGAGAGTGGATCTACATACCCTTGTAGATCGCTAAGCGGGAAGCGTTAAGAAATGCGGTTGGTGTAGTCAAACGTAATCGCGATCCAAATCGTCGTGCATCTCGCAATCCAATCACGATCCGTCCCGCGATCCAATAACGATCCGTCCCGCGATCCGATCACGATCCGTCCCACAAACTTGATCACGATCCGTCTCACGAACTTGATCACGATCCTTCCGATCTAGCACCGAACGGACGACACCTCCGCGTTCAGCACACGTACAGCTTGATGACGATCTCCACCGTCTTGATCTAGCAAGAAGGAGTGGAGAGGAAGAAGAGTTCTCCGGCAGCCTGACGGTGCTCCGGTGATGGTGGTGGAGCAATTCCGGCAGGGCTTTGCCTAAGCACTGCAGAAAACCGATCTAGAGGAGAAACTATGCACTGGAGGAACGGGTAGCACGTGGCTGAAAATATAGTGCAAAAACCCTCAATACCACCAGTATATATAGGAGGAGAGGAGGAGAGGAGGCAGCTTGGCCTCCAAGCCTCCTAGGCTTCGGCCGAACTAGGAGAGGAGGAGTCCACCTCCTCCACTCCTAGTAGGATTAGGATTCATCCCTTTTTTTCCCTTTTTGCCTTTTTCCACCTTTTTCCTTTTGGGTTTTCTTCTCCAGCCACATGGGCCTTGTGTGGGAGTTTCCACCAGCCCACTAAGGGCTGATATTCACTCTCCCACAGCCCATGAAGCCTATTGGGTCGAAATACCCCTCCCGGAGGTCTCCCGGTACACTACCGATACTCCCGGTACATTACCGATAAGCCCGGAGCTTTTTCGGCGACCAAAACAGGACTTCCTATATATAAATATTTACCTCCGGACCATTCCGGAGCTCCTCGTGACGTCCAGGATCTCATCCGGGACTTCGAAAAAACTTCGCTCACCACCATACATAACTCTATACTACCGAAACATCACCAAACCTTAAGTGTGCAGACCCTGCGGGTTCGAGAACTATGTAGACATGACCGAGACACCTCTACGGTCAATAACCAATGGCGGGACCTAGATGTCCACATTGGTTTCTACATATTCCACGAAGATCTTTTATCGGTCGAACCTCTATGTCAAGGATTCAGTTAATCCCATATGATGTTCCCTTTGTTCTTCGGTATGTTACTTGCCCTAGATTCGATCGTCGGTATCTCCATACCTAGTTCAACCTCGTTAATGGAAAGTCTCTTTACTCGTTCCGTAATAAAAGATCCCATGACCAACACTTAGTCACATTCCTTGCAAGGCTTATTGTGATGTTGTATTACCGAGTGGGCCCTGAGATACCTCTCCGTCACACGGAGTAACAAATCCCAGTCTCGATCCATGCCAACTCAACAGACACCATCGGAGATACCTGTATTTATTGCCTGTATTTATCATGAACAAGGAGATACAATAATAAACACTTTATTTATTGCCTCTAGGGCATATTTCCAACAATTATGACTCGTCTACACACGCTTGAGGCCGACACCTGCATTGCTGGGTTACGTATGCCTGTTTTCGTACAGATGTGTCACTTGGGTTCTATGACTAGTCATGTCAGCCCGGGTTCTCTGTCGTTTGATTGCCAACAACATGTTCACATACGTGAGCCAAAAGACGCAAACGGTCTCGGCTAAGGTAAGGCTGCAGCCGTGGAACTTACCGTGCGTGAGGCCACAAAGTGATGTGATATGTTACAGTCTAGATTCATATGACTTAGGATCGGGGTCCCGACAGCGTTGGTATCAGAGCCTGACTGACTGTAGGACTACCAAGCCAAACTAGTCGAAGTTGAGTCTAGAAAGACTATAGAAAAGTAGGGGAATTGATTGTGGAAAGGAACGTAAGGCTCTTTTTACTCCTCTTCCCAAGTTATTCTATTCTGAGTCATTCTCATCTTTTCTACGGGGTTAAGAACTAGGCTTCTCATCTATTTCTTAGGATGATGAGTTACTAACCATCGACTAATAGCTAGCTTGTTTGCAAGAGAATGTCGGTACTCAAGTATTATTGGTGTGACAAACAGATGGAGAAGAGATTGAGTCTAGAAAGTCGAGTGGTTATGCTTTTCCAATCTTTTGCAGTTGTCTCAAAATCCTTTGTGAGCAATTACAACCATTATGCTGTCCAATTTCTGCTAGAGTCTCTAATGTCTTTGCATCATTCTCTGTTTCAGATGCCCCCACGTCCTTCCCGTCAGGTGGTCCGTCTAACTAGGTGCATCGATGTACCGGGTCACACGGCCATGTTGGTTAGAATTATGATGGAGGCTGCCTACCGTTGGTGCCCAGAGTACACAATGGAGGAACAACATCGAGATTTCAACTAGAGTCAGTATCTGTGTACTATTAAGATATATCCTTCATATCCTGGAGCTGCAGAGCCGCTTCACTAGACTTATGGACTAGGTGTCACCATAGATATGGCAGTTCAGGAGGCCGCCTACACCATGCTGACTATCATGAGGTTTCACCATGGTCTGCTTCAGAATACAAAGTTCTGTTCTGTTCCTGTTTCCATGAGAGGAGAGGATGGTTATCTTAGCGCAGCCTACTGCGATCATTCCCATGAGGACCCTAGGCTGCAGGTGACCCAAGGCGGCGAAGGAAGTGACGGCCCGGGAGACGGCCGTCAAGGAGGCGGCTGACGCCGCCCGAAGGACCGCCGCCCTTCACGACGAAGTGGCCCACCTCGAGAGGACGCTCGAGGAGGTCCAAGGCTCCCTTGCCGCGTCGGAAGTGGCTGTGGAGACGGAGTGGAAGGCGGCGCTCAACTTCGCCCTTGGGGTGGACGACGCCATTGAGGGTAAGTGCCTTTCTTTCTCTTCTCCAGTCGGTCGCTTTTCCTTTGCTAGTTCTTGTGTTTTGATTTGCCTTTCTTTCTTCTTCTTTCCCTTAGGGCGCTTCCCAGAGACTCAGCATCGCACTACCCGCGCCGTCGAGGAGCATCGGGAGTACCTTCGGGAGTAGGGGCCCTCCATTAAGCAGGAGGCCCCGTGGGACGTGGACGAGATTGGAGTCGCCATCGAGTATCGGCTGACCCATCTCGAACGAAGCGTGGACTGGCTGAAGACGGACGGAAAGGAGGTCATCACCACTCTATGGCCGGGCCGCGGGGGAGATCCGGCAAACCGCGTAGCCTTGTGGCTGGAGCAGGCCGTGGCCCGGTTCGAGGCCTAGAAGGCATCGGTGGCCCGAGCCGGTGCGCAGATGGTGCTTCGGTTCGTCACCTCGTGGTATCGAGGAGTCGATCTGGACCGGCTAGCCACCATGTGTGACGAGCCCGCCGCAGAGCGGGAGGCCCGTGAGCCGGTCCTCGTCCTCCGGGCCAACGATCTCGCGTCGTACGTCGACGCGGATGAGTTCTTGTCGGCGCTTGGTGAGGACGGAGAGCCGCTGCCCAAAGACTCCTTCGGCACCCCTCAAGGCCCATCGGACGAGGAGGTCGCCGACGAGTACACCAACTCGAGCGGCGAGACAGCCGGGACCGCGGAGGCCTCTTCGAAGGCCGCACCCACCTCCGACGCGAGAGTCGAGACGCCCAGTAATGTGCCAGTTGGGGGCACGCCGGCTGGTGATGCACCGGTGGTCTGAGCCCCCGGGCGTTTTTGTCTATCTTTTTTGTTTCCTACAAGTTATGCTCAAGTCCACCCACTGGGGGTGTTTACGTAATGAACCATGCTGGCCGTGGGCCACTTTTGTCTTAACGTTTGTGTTGTGAAATCTAGTGTGTTTGTCTTATTGCTCCTACCGACTCGTCCTTATCCCTTTTCGCCCTCTTGGTTTTTTGGGTGCTTCTCCTTTTCCCCTTAGGTTTCGGCCCCGCCAGCCCGACAGTCGGGGGCCGGTCTGTAGCTGGGTCGGGGTGTCTACCTCGAGGGAGCCGGTTCGGGAATTAGGAACCGCGAGGGTTCTTTGGGATAAGTAGAGTGGCAGAGGCGAGGCGGTGGTCCGGCTGGGCCTATCCGAGACCCCCTTTCGTTTGGCTATTCGTGTGAGCAAAACCTTGCCGCCCCGAGGCCCTGTCAGCCGGACAGCCGGGAGCCGGTTTTGTAGCTGGTAGGGGTGGGGAGGTTTGGCCGGCTCACACTACTTAGCCAATTTCTGGGAGAAACGACTTAAGACCAGCCGGTGAGCCCCCGGGCCCGGGAGCCGGGTCGGGGAGCCGGTGAGCGAGGAAGTCTTTTGGAGGAAACGAAATAGGGTGTGCCCCAAGAGCCAGCCTAGGGCACCCATTGCATCCATAAGCCAAAAAGGGTAGGGATACATACATACATCGGTTTTTTCAGCAGTAGAACGGGCGAAGGAGTGCCGCATTCCATGGGCGCTCCATCTCCTCGCCGAAGGCGCCTCTTTTGCGTTTTTGCGGCTTCTAGGCATCTATCAGGTAGTACGCGTTGTTGTGTAATGCCTTGTTGACGATGAATAGGCCCTCCCATGGGGAGGACAACTTGTGTTGTCCGGCTTTTCGTTGGATCCGCCTGAGGACTAGGTCTCCTTCACGGAAGGAGAGCGGTCGGATCCGCTTGCTGTGGTAGTGTCAGAGCTTCTATTAGTAGATTGCCGTTCGGCTCAAGGCCAGCTCGCGAGCCTCCTCGAGTAGGTCGACGCCATCTTCTCTTGACTCCCTTGTGTCCTTCTCCGTGTATTGGGCAACCCAAGGCAAATCGAACTTGATGTCGGTGAGGATGATCTCTTCGGACCCGTACACAAGGAAGAAGGGAGTGTAGCTAGTTGAACGGTTCGGGGTGGTCCTCAGACTCCAAAGGACGGTCAACAACTCATCGACCCAGCAACCGGCCGGCCTTACCAGCGGCGTCACGAGTCGGGGTTTGATGCCGGACAGGATGAGGCCGTTCGCCCTCTCGACCTGGCCGTTTGACTGTGAATGAGCGACGGAGGCCAGGTCGACTCGGATTCCTTGTTTGGAGCAAAAACGAGCGAGTGCTACCTTGGCGAAGTTCGTGCCGTTGTCGGTGATGATGCTGTGGAGAACGCCATAGCGCACCATGATGTCGTCGATGAACCGGACGACCGTGGGGCCGTCCAGCTTCTTGATTGGCCGCGCCTCGATCCACTTGGTGAATTTGTCGACAGCCACCAGCAAGTGCGTCATGCCGCCTCGAGCGGTCTTGAATGGGCCCACCATGTCCAGCCCCCAAACGGCAAAGGGCCACGAGAGGGGGATGGTTTGGAGGGCTCTTGCCGGCAGGTGGCTCTGCGTGTTGAAGCGTTGGCAGCCCTCGCACTCGTCAAACAACTTCCTGGCCGCCTCGAGAGCAGTCGGCCAAAAGAAGTCGTGGCAGAAAGCCTTGGCCACAGGGTCCTAGAGGCGGCGTGGTGCCCGCACTCACCCTAGTGGATGTCGAGGAGGATCTCCAGACCCTTTTCTGGCTCGACGCATTGCTAGAAGACGCCAGTGGTGCTGCGGTGGACGAGCTCGTTGTTGATGATGCTGTACGTCGTGGCCTAACGTTGGATTTGCCTTGCCAAAGCCTCGTCTGGGGTCAGCTCGCCCCGTAGAAGAAACGCCAGGATGGGTTGGGCCCATGAGGGGTCCGTGACGGGGACCGGCTCGGGAGCCCCCGGGGCCGGATGACCAGCCCCCGGGACCGGCTCGCCAGCCCTTAGGACTGGCTTGGGAGCCCCCAGGACTGGATGATCAGTCCCTGGGTCCAGTTTGCCAGCCCCCGGGGCGGGCTGGTCGACGATCATCATGACGGCCGCGTTGTTGGAGCCGGTCGCCTCGGACGCCGCTGGCTCGATTGGTGCCGGCAGGGCGGCCGATGGTTCGGGAGCCGGTGGCGAGGGTGCTGGAGAGGCGGCTAGGGCCATTGATGGGCCGGCAACGCCCGTCGGCACGAAGATTGACTCTGATTCTGAGGAAGGCTTGATCGACGGCTTGAGCAGCCGCTCGAGGGAGACACCGGCTGGGATGGCCTGTCGGGTGGAGCCGATCTTTGTCAGCGCGTCCGCCGCCTCGTTGTCCGCCCATGGGACGTGATGAAACTCACAGCCCTCGAAGGAGCCGGTGAGCTATTGTACAAGGAAGCGGTAGCTGGTCATGTTGGCATCCCTGGCGTCCCATTCGCCAGAGAATTGCTGCACCACGAGGTCGGAGTCGTCGAAGGAGAGGATGCGCCTGATGTCGATCTCCTTGCCGAGCCGGAGGCCATGGACGATGGCGTCGTACTCGGCCACGTTGTTGGAGGCGGCAAAGTGGACCTGGAGGGCGTATTTGAGCTTGTCACCCTTTGGGAAGGAGAGGACTATGTCGGCACCCAGGCCGGTCCTCATTTTCGAGCCGTCGAAATGCATGCGCCAATGCGTGGAGTCTGGGGGAGGCGGCATAAACTCTGTCTCCGCCCAGTCAACGAGGAAGTCAGCCAACGCCTGTGACTTGATGGCGGTTCTTGGCTTTTACCAGATCTCATGATCGGCGAGGGCAATGACCCATTTGGCGATCCGGTCAGTGGAGTCCCGGCTGCTCATGATTTTGCCGAGCGGGGCCGTGCTCACCACGGATGGCATGCTCTTGGAACTACTGCTTGACCTTCTTGGCAGCGAAGTATATGCCATAGCACATCTTCTGGTAGTGAGGATAGTTCTGCTTGGACGTGGAGACGACCTCGCTGAGGTAGTAGACGGGTCGCTGGACCGGCAGGGACTTGCCCTCCTCCTGCCGCTCGACCACTAGGACGATGCTGATGACGCGGGTGGTCGCCGCGATGTAGACAAGAAGGGGTTCCTTCTCAGCCGGCGCGGCCAGGATGGGTGCATGGGTGAGAGCCTTCTTGAGGCCGCAGAAAGCCTCGTCCGCCTCGTCGGGCCAGTCGAACATGCCTGGCTTCTTGGTTTGACCCGGCTCTATTAGAGCCGTCTTGCGAAGGAGCCCGTAGAGGGGCAATGCCTTCTCCCCCAACCGGCTGATGAACCGGCTGAGCGAGGCGACGCAGTCGGTGAACTTCTGGACGTCGTAGAGCCAGGTCGGCTTGGGCATGCACTCATCACGCTGATCTTCTCGGGGTTAGCTTCGATACCACGAGTGGACACGAAGAAACCCAAGAGTTGACCGGCCGGGACGCCGAATACACACTTCTCCGGGTTGAGCTTGATCTTGTACTCGCGCAAGTTCGCGAAGGTCTCTTGGAGGTCGTCGAGGAGGCTAAAGTGCTTCTTGGTTTGGACGACAATGTCGTCGACGTAGACATGGATATTCCTGCCTATCTGAGGCAGAAGGCACTTCTGCATGCACCATTGGAAGGTGGCGCCTGCGTTCTTCAAGACGAAGGACATGGTGATGTAGCAGTAGGCCCAAAAGGGCGTGATGAAGGAGGTCTTGAGCCGGTCTTCTGGGTCCAGCTTGATTTGGTGGTAGCCGGAGTAGGCATCCAGGATGGACAGCAAGTCGCAGCCGACTGTCGAGTCGATGACTTGATCGATCCGCAGCAGAGCGAATGGGTCCTTGGGACATGCCTTGTTCAGGCTAGTGTAGTCGATGCACATGCGCCAGGTCTTGTTCTTCTTCAACACCAGGACTGGGTTGGCCTGCTAGTCGGGGTGGAACACTTCCATGATGAACTCGGCTGCGAGCAGTCGGGCTATCTCTTTGCCTATAGTATGCCGCTTCTCCTCGGAGAAGCGGCACAGGGGTTGCTTGACCGGCTTGACGTCTAGCCAGACATGGAGTTTGTGCTCGGCGAACTTCCTCGGAACACCCGGCATGTCCTTGGGGGACCATGCGAAGATGTCCCGATTCTCACGAAGGAAGTCTACGAGCTCGCCTTCCAATTTTCTATTGAGGCGGGAGCCGATGGTGACGCACTGAGCCGGGTTGGCCGGGTCGAGCGCGATTTTCTTGGTGTCTTTGGACGGCTGGAAGGAGGCCTCGCCGACAGATTATGAGGAAGCACCCGGCACGGCCGGCTGGCTGGCAGCAAGGGCCACGAGCCGGTCGAGATGCCGTTTCTCCTCGGTGATATCTAGGATCTCAGCCAACCGACTGCTATCTCGAGCGCACTCGAGCGACATCTTGTAGTCACCCGCGATGGTGATGATTCCCTTGTGGCCTGACATCTTGAGCTTGAGGTAGGCGTAATGGGGGATTGCCATGAAGCTGACAAGGGCCGGCCGTCCCAACAACGCATGGTAGGGACTTGCGAGGTCCACAACCTCGAACAGCACCGTCTCGCAGCGAAAATGGTCGGGTCCGCCGAAGAGGACGTCGAGCATGATCTTGCCGACAGGGGAGCAGGACTTCCCAGGCACAATGCCATGGAAGACCGTCCGGCTCGCCTACAGGTCTTCTATCTTCAGCCCCAGCTTGTGCATAGTGTCGAGGTAGAGGATGTTGATGCTGCTGCCACCATCTATCAGCACCCGCGAGAAGCGGCAAGTTCGTTCCTTGGTGGCGATGGTGGGGTTGAGGACCAAGGCGTAGCTGCCGGGATTCGGCATCACAACGGGGTGATCGGCTTGGTTCCAAGTGACCAGCTTCTCCGACCAGTGCATGAACTGGGGAGTTGCCAGCATGGTGGCGTTCACCTCACGATGGAGCTGGCGTTGAGCATGTTTGCCCGTCTCTTCACTAGTGAAGATGAAGTAACAGCCGTCCTGGTTGGGAAACTAGTCAATCAGACGACCGTCGTTCTGTGCCGGAGCTGGAGCCGACGTCGGGTCGGCAGCTTGGGCCAGGGCCAGCACGCGGGCTGGCGGCACGGGAGGAGCCGAAAGGTCGTCCCCCGGGCCAATCGCTGTGAGAGGCTGCACTGCCGAAGCATGTGCGTAGATGGTTTGGCCCCTGAGTGGTTCTTGCAGGGGAGGTCGAGCATTTGCTCGAAGGTGAGCTTCGGCTGCCAGGCAGACTTGCCAGTGTGCTGGCGCTGGCTGGAAGGCTGGGCAGCCGGCTCTTGCTCCTCGATGGTATTGACCTGCCAGCTCCCGTAGCGGGGATCCGGCTGGTCGTTCTTGCGCTTGTTGTTTTGTGGCTGCCGGTTGTCGGTAGCCGTCCAGGTCATGGCTGCTGTCATCGTCGCCTTGGCAGGCGGGGTCGTCTTGACCCGGATGGCCGAATCGGCCGTGGCGTACTTGTCCGCCATGGTCACGATCTCGGCAAGCGTGGCCAGCTCGGAGCACAGAAACTTGTGCTTGAGGGGGTGCCGTCTCGGCAGCCTTCAATGAAGTACTCCACGGCTTGTACCTCGTGCATCCCCTTGCAGGAGTTGCTAAGCTCGGTCCATCGAGTAAGGTAGTCACGGAGGGATTCGTCCGGCCCCTAAACACACACGGCGAGTTTGCGGGGGCAGCCGGGCCGCTTGTAGGTGCCGGTGAAGTTGCGGACGAAGGCCTCCTCGAAGTCTGTCCAAGTGTTGATGCTGCCGGTCGCCCAGCTGTTGAGCCAGGTGCGGGTCGAGCCGATCAACATGAGGGGGGTGTAGCAAACGGCTACGCGCTTGTTCCCCCTGGCGATGCCGACCGCGGTGGTATAGTCGATCAGCTAGTCCTCGGGCTTGGCAGCCCCATTGTACTTTGGAGTGTCTCGAGGAAGCATGAAGCCGGTCAGGAATGGCTCGTTGCGGATCCGAGGGCCGAAACAGGCTGCACCAATCGAGCCCTCCTACTCGAGAAGGGCGGACTGCATGAGGTGGTTGATACGGTTGTGGGCGTCATTCTCGCTGTGGGGGACACGTGGCCCTATTCGGGCCGAGAGCTCGGGGCGGATGACGGGCGGAACCGTTCGTTCCTGCTCGCGCCGTGGGGGTGGAGTGTGCCCGTGGCTGCGCCAGCTGCCGGATGCCGATGCTTCTTGGTGGCGACCGCTGCGAGGCAGGTCATTGGTGCGCTGGCTGCTAACAACCGGCTGCTCGCTCCCCGGCATCTGAGAGTGCCGGGGGTTGTTTGTTCCGGTCCGGCAGCTAGAGACGCGAGGGGAGCTGGAATGCTCAGCCGGCTGATGGCCACCAGTCCCCGTGCCCTCGCGCTCGAGTCGGGGGCCTCCGGTGGCGGCCCCGCCCAACGCGAGTAGGTGTTGCTGTGCGTCGGCGGCGTCAATGAGCTCCTCAATGTGGCGCTCATGAGCGGCACGCTCTTCACCCTCCAAGGTGGCCAAATCTGCATAGGCCACCTTGAGGGCCCGCAAGTTGGTTGTGGGGGTGTCATAGACGGGCATCTTGCCGCCAAGGATTTCGGCGACTACGCGGCCGCGGTCACGCACGGTCCCACGCCGGCTGGGCTCGGTACCAGCCGGGGTGAGACTGTAGGCGGAAGCATATTCCCGCTGGGCGGCCTCCATGCAGCGTTGCGTGGCCACGAGGGCGGTGGCGTCCTAGAACAGGACGTGACGAGCCGCCTCGAGGTCCGCTGTAGCGGCGTCGGGGTTTGTCGTCAGGGCGATAGGGGTGCTTAGGCCTCGGAGGGCCGCACCAAGCGGATCGGAGGTGCCAACGCGGGGCGCAGCGGTGTCGGTCACGGTCCGCGCGCGTCCAGAGGAGGTGGAGGAGACGACGACCAACACCCCCACGCGACCGTGGGAGCCGCTGGACTGGGTCGCAGTGAGTGCTCCCACGGCTATGGGAGGATCGGCGCAGATGAGCACCTGCCCGGGGTACTCATCCTCGGCCGGAGCCTCGGCGCGGCTGAGCCTGCCGAAGCGCTCGGTGAGCACGACGATATCGGTCGTGAGGTCGACAGAGTCTCCCGCAGGGCGTGCCGGAGCAAGCCCCACGAGCCCGCGATTTTGCCTCGACGTGCAGCGACGGCAGGGAATGGTCACGGGTCCCGCCCGGAGCATGAATCTGGCCGGCGCCGCGTACGGCCCCATGGTGGGCGCCAACCGTCATCGTTTTATCACGACAGATGCCATAGGGTGGCTTATCGTAGGTGGTTGGGGCCGGAGGACGCCGACGGGCTCCGGGTGCGAGATTGGGTACAAGTGGTGATGACACATGATGTACCCAGGTTCAGGGCCCTCCGAGGGAGGTAACACCCCTAGTCCTGCTTGGTTTAGTTGGATGGATGGGTATGTGTACAAGGGTGCTCCTGGAGCCGTGTCTAGAGGAGGAAGAAGGAGCAGCCGCCTCGTCTTCTTGAACAAAGAAAGTATTCCCAACTTCATGAAAGGATTCATAGAGCTCTTATCCACCCTGCCGAAGCAAATCCAAGAGCTCAAAAGATCAGCCGCCCAGAAGGGAGCTGACGGGGTTATTACCCCCAGGTATGCCAAAGCAACGGGGTCATTCCCCTCAAAGCTTCGTAGAAAAACTACGCGGTCGGCTGATCGTGGCCGGCTGGAGGGCGTCCGGCTCGAGCTTGCGTCGGCTGGCACTCCTTCTACCATAGTTTGTCGTGTCGATGAAGCTGCCAGATGGCCATCCGACACGGGAGAGCTTGCCGATGATAGCCCCGTCGCAGTCTACGTGTTCGCCTATGACACACTTCAGCTTGATATTAAATATCTTGAGCCAAAGTCCAAACTGTGGCTCGACTTAAAAGAAGGCCTCACAGACGATGATGAAGGCCAATATGTGCATGAAGGAGTTCGGCGGGAGGTCGTGGAAGTCGAGGCTATAGAAGAACATTAACCCCCTGACGAAGGGATGGAGCGGAAAGCTCGGTCCCCGAATGAAGTGGGGGATGAAGACCACCCTCTCGCCGGGCTTGGGGGTGGGGATCACCTGGCCCTTCTTCGGTGCGCAGTGGCCGATGTTGGCAGGGAGGTAGCCGGCCTCCTTGAGGTCCTAGATGTATCGGTCGGTGACCGTGGAAGCCTCCCACTTGTCATTGGAGCCAGAGCCCGCCATGGATTAGCTCGGAGGAGGTGTGGTGGAAAACATAGATCTGTGTTGTGGAAGCTCAGAAGGTTGGGGAAGCAGAGGATGCGAATGGGAAGCGTGGTTAAGCCTTGGGGTTTTCTTTCCCTTTTATGAGGCTTATCGCTGTTTGGCCTCCCCTTGCTACATCATGAATCCCTCCACTTCCCGAGACGTGTGTGTCGTTGCGCGCACATGATAAAACATATCCCGTGCAAAACGGGGCACGATCTATGCATTGATGGATCGTGTTGATGAAAATGGCCTCGAACCGCGAATCGAGTTTTTGCAACTAGTTTGGCGGTCGTGGTGGGCCGTGACCTTTCGTCAGAAAGGTCGTCAGGGGATGTTGCTTTACTCCTTGACATTTGGCCTTCAGGGATGGCCTATTCACGGTGTTCGGACGGGCCTCTAATCGGAAAATTACATGCCATCGAAGGCCGAACTAAACTCGGAGGGAGGAACTCGCCTCGCAAGCTGAAGACTATGATTACATGAAGCAACTGAAGCTGAGACACTTGGCGTTGGAGGCAAGTTCGGGGGCTACTGAGGGAGTCCTGGATTAATGGGGTCCTCGGGAGGCCGACCTGTTTCTTATGGTCCGGACTGTATGGGCCACTTGCCAAGGATTGGATCGATCGAAGGCCCTATCTCCAGGAAGGAAGCTTCAGGAATCGTGGCTTGTCCTCCACGTTTGATGTAGCGACTAGGCATGTTTATCCCTTCGACGTGTAACCGGCCATGTGTAAACCCTAGGTATCCTCAGTGTCTATATAAGCCGGAGGGTTTTAGGTTGTAGGGAGAATAACCCATCTAGGGTTTAGATATTTGATCTCGAGGTAGATCAACTCTGTAACCTACACATCATCCATACAATCAAGCAGGACATAGGGTATTACCTCCATAGGAGGGCCCGAACCTAGGTAAACATTGTCTCCCATGTCTCCTATTACCATTGATTCTAGTCTCACAGCTCGGGACCCCCTACCCGAGATCCGTCGGTTTTGACACCGACAACAACGTGACGATGAAGCCCCCACGTCCGTCGACCATGTTGATGACACAATTTGGTTGATGGAGGTGGGACGGCAATGTGGGCACGCCAAGGTGACCGCATGACACAGCCGAAGTCGATTACCTGTGCACATAATATACTGCAAGCCAAGAGTAATAACGAATAAAGGCAATAATATTTTTTTAAAATCTTCTACTTAGTTATTTTAAGGGAAGCAAATAATTAAAAGAATATGGCCTGGGTGCCGAGGTGGCTGAGCGAAGAGTTCGGCTTGATGAAGTGGCGACGCTGCATGGTCGATGTGGCGAGGCGAAGTCCCCGGTCCAGCTAACATGGCGAAGCTATTCAGCTGGTGACACTGAAGTCTCTAGCGCAGGTTGATGAACAGATGGCAAAGCCCCCGATCTAGCCGAAGTGACGGAGCAGGTCGGCTAGCGACACCGAAGTCCCATGCCAGCCGAGGTGTCAAAGCAGGTCGGCTGGTGACGCCGAAGTCTCATGCCAGCCGAGGTGTCGAAGCTGGTCGGCTGGTGATGCCAAAGCCTCATGCCAGCCGAGGTGTCGAAGCTGGTCGGCTGTTGACGTCGAACCCTCATGCCAACCGAGGTGTCGAAGCTGGTCGGCTGGTGACACTGAAGTCCCCAGAGCAGGTTGATGAGGAGATGATGAAGACCCCAGTCTAGCCGAGGTGACAGAGCAGGTTGGTAAGATAACACTAGAGCCCCATGCCAGCCGACATGTGAAAGAAGGTCAGCATGGTGGGTGTCGGCTTGAAAAAGCGCTGGCGTGGCAATGCCGACGCAGGTCGGAATTCATGACGCGGTCAATGCTGGATTGGTGAAGCAACGAATCGCCCAACCGGTACAACCTGCGGATGACGAGGTTCTCTTGATGATTATTCGGCACTAGCGACGCCGAACTCTTGGTCTGCTAACCGAGATGATGAGAAAATTTCCTTCAAAAAGATCGTCTGACAACCCGTTCATGAAAAAGATGAACTCGTTTTCACGCAGAAAATAGATCAAAAATTCGTTGTACCCATCGGACATTTCCTGGAGTTTGGATGGTCGGATCGAGCTGAAATTTTGAGGGGTGATTGGTATAGGAATTCCGCAGCTGGTGAACGTTGGGATTTTCCAATGGACGTTTGAGCTAGATACTGGAAACCTCGCCCTAAACTCATCTAGATTCCCATTGAGATTTGACATGGCTCCGGTATATCAGAGATTGCCATAGATTCCTCCATCGGAACGCGATGAAATTTTGTAGGGTTGTTGTAGATACAATTCCGCACAATTCCACCGAAGCAATCGTTAAAGCGACGCCTGAGGAAACGGGGAAGACGAACACAAATTCGGTGTCCAGAAAAACTGCAATATGCAGACGATCCATCGATCCTTCTAGCGATCCCACATCGCAACTCTCAATGAAAGCACCAATGCCAGGGTCAAAACCGACAGATCTCGGGTAGGGGGCCAATCTGTGGGTCTTGGATCGATGGGTAACAAGAGACAAGGGAGATGGTATTTATCCATGTTCGGGCCCTCTTGATGGAGGTAAAACCCTACGTCCTGCTTTGTTTGTATTGATGATAGTGTATCGAGTACAGAGTTGATCTACCTCGAGATCATATGTAGTGGTCTAAACCCTAAGAGCTATGCTCGTATGATGATATGATTCATCATGATCTAATTGTCCCTAATGACTAGCCTAGCCTCGGCTTATATAACACACTAGAGGCCTAGGATAACAAGAGTCCTAGTTGGCTACGTCGGTGGAGAGGAGTCCTTGTCTTGATCACCAAGTCTTGTGGAATCTTCCTCGTATGCATCATGGGATGTCCGAACTGGCCCACTAATGAACCGCCCTGGGGGTTCTCGGCCCGACCCACCTGTTGGGAGACGACATGGTGAGTACCCCCTAGTCCAGGACACTGTCACCTCCCCCTTGAGCTTACACCACTTCGTTCTAGCAACTTTGGCACGCTTATCCCGCTAGACACAAATCCAAAAGCGGAAGTCGGTAACCACAAGCTTATGCTAAGGGACAACACTCTCTCCAGGTATCACCTTACAATCTAGGCATGCATGCCTGTATTCTCTTCTCGAGAGGATGAAATCAACCAGGTTAGAGTGTTGCCCACTACTGTAAGTCATTAGATGTGATTCTCTCTTCTTAAAGAGGGTGTTAGCTACGATCATGTCGTAGGCTAGCACAAAGCTTAAGACATCTTCTCCTTCTTGATTCCTGATGCCATAGCCAAATCCCATGCATCCCTTCAAAACATGTGCTAGATGTGCCCACGTGGCCATTAAGGTCTCCTCCTATGAAGAGCCTCTGGCCAATCAGTACACTCCTAACCATGTCCTCCAGGCATTCTATCACGCCCAAGATGCACGCCTATCCATATTTAGGCACGGGGGCCTCGACAGGGATAGAGGCGCATCTTGTCGTTTGCAAGTACAGTATCATTACATACATTTATGAAGAGAAGAGTATATGAGTTGGCTTACACTCGCCACATGCTAAATTACAATTCCACATAGTTTATTCAAACATCAATCCAAGACAAGGTCCGACTACGGACGAAAAAATGATAAAAGGATGCAATGACACTGGCTTGCTAGCCCCGAAGATCATGACCACGGCCACTCTACTCGTTTGGATAAGTGACGTACATCCTGCCACGCTCCTCATCATACTCCCACTGGAGCTGCGTCACATCATCTGGCACAATCTCATTTGCACCTACACCTGTATTTGTTGTAGTAATCTGTGAGCCACGGGGACTCAGCAATCTTGTGCCCGGGTACCGAGACTATTCAAGCTTATAGGTTGGATGGGGGTAAGTGTTTAGTTTGCAGCAACACTAAGCATTTATGGTGGCTAATCTTACGAGAACATGAAAGTAAATATGTGGTCTATGATAAACGATCGAGAACTAGCATGACCTCTAAGAGATCCTGAACACCTACTTACGTAAAACATAACCCCATCGTGTTCTCTCTCGGATCATGTTCACGAGCAAAGATGATCACAGTTACTCACATAGTTCGTGTATTTTATTAGAGTTTACTTCAAGTTAACTATAACCGGGTGTTAAACAAATATCCAAGTTGCCACATAACCGCGGGCATGGCTTTCCGAAAGTTTTAACCCTGCAGGGGTGCTCCAACTAGTCCATCATAATTTAACCACACTCTGCGGGAATAACCTCGACCATGAATCCCGTGATCATTCTACGCAACTCCAAAGGAATTCTGACACCTCGAGATAGCCCGAAGAAAATCAGAGTCCCTCACGGAAGCCACTCGAGAAAGGTAAAACAAGTCCAGCAAGACCACCCGACGTGTCAACGAACCCGATAAGAGTCGCGTATCTCGTTTTCAGGACACGACCGGATAAGCTAGCATACGGTGTCCTGATAAAAATCTCCCGAGTTTCCCCGGGTTTTCCCCGCACAGTGCTCTAGTTTGGACCAACACTCATGAGGAGCACTGGCCCGGGTTGTTGATTAAATATCCACGGGGTTGCAAAGCCCTATGCAATTTTATTAAGTTGTTAAGCAAATAGTACCAAGGTTGGGTCTTGCCAGACAAGTTTCAATCTCAACCGAATAATAAAGGGGTCCCCATAACAACCCCGAGCATGTTAGGAGCGCAAAATATGGAAACATAACACCGGTAACAAGAAACTATGGCGGTAAAAGTGGAACAAAACACCAAGCAAAAGGCCAAGCCTTCCACCATACCAAGATATATATATGTGCATTAAATTAAATAGCAGTGAATATTGTGATATCTCCAAATATCCATGTTATCACATGGAAACAACCTGCACCTGCAACTAAGAAAGCTATAAGAGGGGCTAAGCAGCGGTAACTTAGCCAAACAAGGTTTGCTAAGATGTGGAGGGGTTAGAGGCTGTCATGGCAATGTAGGAGGCTTGACATTCAAGTGGTAGGTAACGCATATGTAACAATAAGAATGATACATCTAGCAAAGCAAAAATAGTGTCGGGATCCGGGTACGATCATCTTGTGTGTTGGTTCTTCAGAGGGACAAAGAGCGGGGTCCTCGTAGTGGTACTCCCCTGGATCCTCGTACTCAGGTTCAACACTCGCGCCTACCCAATAGAAAAATCAACAATAAACAACCAACCAAGGTGCAATGCACAAACAATATGATGCATGATTCATTTGAAGTATTTAGCACGACAATCCTAAAGTAGTCATGTTTCTCATGCAATAGTTAAGTTATTTACAATTCTAGACAGAACCTCATGTTAAGTTGTTTGAACATGCATGATCATGGCAAATATGGATGCTTCATGAAAAATTGATGCAAATGCATATGTGGAACGTAGGAAACGGGGTTACGGTTCTCACGCTACGCTCACGGCAAGTTACGAAGGCAAAATACAAGACAAAGAAGGTTGTGGGCTATTCCTTGGCATTCCAAGGTAGCCACTGGTTAGGCAATGAAAAACCAACCACATTAGAGTAAAATATCAAACAATTCCATAGAGCATAGCTCCCACAAGTCACAAAACATTAAAACAACCAATCTGTCACAAAACAACAACATAGCAACTTCCAGAGCAAATAACTAGAGCTACAGGAAGTTCCAGCCTCAAACAAGGCATTCATAGAAACTACATGACATGCTTATCAAATCATCCAACTACACAAACTATAAAGGAAGCACATATCAATAAGCATGAAGCTCACAAGTTTGCATGATGAAATAGATTCTAGGGACAGAGAAAATCACAGTTTTCTGGAATCTGAGTTAAGCTGATAGCAAGTTGACAGCAGAAACTAATGGTGACAGAGACCACCTCATGGCATGAAAATTAACAGGATGGTAGAGGGCAACATCTACTTTAAAACACTAGCACTGAGCTGGACCTAACACTCAACATATCACTTGGTAGCATCCACTCTTCATGGCATAAAAATAATAACAGGTTCTCAGACTTAGAAATATTTAGCATGTAGAAAACAACAACTTTTTAATAGTCACTTTGGAGCATGGTTCCCACTTATATACAAGGGTATCATGACAAAAGTAAATACCATGGCATTCTACTCATGAAGTACTACCACTTCCATGTTGACACAATTATCATAACATGCATGTATTAATTATAACTAAAATGACAAAATGGCACTTTGAGACAAAATGAAATTTTGTTAAACTTGCTCCAATTACCAAACAAGTTGCACCAATGAATTCCTTGGGTGATTCTACCCCGAAATCATGTAGCATACTCATATGTTTGTATGGAGCAACATGGCACAACACTAGCTAGAAAAACACCATTCATTCCTATAATTGAATACTTACCTAAAATGCTCATGTTCATATATGCACATATCAAATTTTAGTAATATTACCAGAAATGGAAAAACCATATAATTCACAATAAAACATTAAAACACATAAAGAAAACAACATGCAGGGGGCCACCTAGCATAGGCACTAGGGCCCCCTAGTGGATGACAAGTGGGGCCATGCCCACTTGTCACACACACACAACACCACACACACACACTACACACAGGCACACTCTGGATCTGCTGCCACAACAGATCCAACACACACAACCACACACGCAGGCACACACACTATGTGCACGGCCACACCAGATCCGGGCCGTGGCCGCACCAGATCCTAACACCACACACACATACCAGCCAATCAGAAAAAAGGAAAACAAAAGGGGGAGCCTGGGATTCGATCCCACAACCAGCCAGTCGCCTCCCTAGCGCGCAACCACTACGCTATGGCGCGGCTACTTACCAAAGGGGAGGCATAGTTGCTTAACTACTAACACTTACGGCCCTACTGACGAAACTGAAGAAATAAGACACCTGCTACAGAGGGCACGACGGCAGCGATTTCCGTGACACCCTGGCTCTCCGGCGACACGGACCTATTGCGGAAGCTACGGAACCTATGGGGAATCTGTTCCCCTGCTCGTCTCGCGACGAGGGGGACGGAGGCGAGGCCCTCAAGGCCCTGCCTTGGACAAAATAGCGGCAACGCGAGGAGCTACGACGACCGGAGCGGCAACGGCTACGACGCGGGGACGCAGCGACTCATCGAGGGGGGGCGATGGCTTGGATTGCAGCAAAGAGGAGGAAGAAGGACGAAGACGCTGGCCCGAAGCAGAGGAAGAAGCGGCGCGGGAGCACCCTGTCTGTGGCTCCGGCGAGGACGAGGCCGTCGAGGAGGGGAAGCCCGGCCCCTCCTAGAGACAGGAATGGGTTGCAGGGACGGTCCGCGGCCTCCACGACATGCCAGGCGCGGAGGAGGGCCATCGGAGACGCGAGGACGTCGGCGAGGAGGACCGGCGACAATCTCTGAAACTCTGCTCACTCTGAATCCTTACCTGACAGAAGAAGGAGGAGGGAAGATGGAGAGGAGGAGGAGAAACGCGATGGCGGCGGGGCAAGGAGAAGCGCGGAACCCTAGAGAAGGGGCACGCACGCTGAGGGGGTTTAAAGGGCCCGGGGGAGACGGCGCTCGATGGCTAAAGTTCACGGCGGCGCTCGCTTCTCTCTTCTCTCTCACACGAGTTAACTGACGGAGGAGGATGAGGACAGGTCTCTGCTACCTTGCGGGCTGGGCCGGTGGGGAAGGAAAAGGCCCACTTCGCCCTCTCTCTCACATAGGAAAAAACAAAGGGATTTCTTATTTAGATAAAAGAAAACAAGACAAAAACCCAGAGTAAAAGAAAAGGATTTTAGTCAAAACAAAAATACTTTGCCACAGAAGAAAATATGCCCTATTTAATAAAATTACAAAGATGATTTTCAGAGCAAGTAAATTAAATACTTTTTAAATGAACAGCCCATGTTTATTGCAAATCCCCAAGAGCCCAAAGCCCAAACACCAAAGAGAGCAACACACATATACTCAAAATAATATTCTCTAAACCATGAACATTTTTAACAGAATTAATTAACAAGTTATTTTTAACACGGTGGGAAATAATAATGATTCAAAGGGGTTTTGAAGATGTTTGAAAGAGAAGGAGAGGGGTGGTAAACCACACTTGCACACACCACACAAGTACTATCAATAGCATCTCAACAATTGTCACATGGAAGCACACCACAAAAATATATTATGCAAGACATGATGATGAGATGGCATGATGCATGATGCATGAGATGGAATGGCAATGAGCAACATCATATCATGACAACATAGGTTCACAACAGTTACATGCCCAAAATGGCAAGGGCAGCACTTGGGCTGTTACACCTTCCCAGAACTCCCTCTTGGTGTTCTCATTGTGGCCTACTTGCGAGGCATACACGCTGATAATGTTGAGAACTAAGTCCCCAATTAGCAGCTTGACCAGGATAATCCGGTCATGTGACGCCGTGGTTTTGTGCTACAGTAATCTATGTAATCAAGCTACAATCCGAGGGTTATGCTAATCCATTTTGCTAATCCATGTGTGATCACAGTTGGAATCAAACTCTCGTTCGAATCCCTATGCAATTCAAATTATTTAAAATGTGAAATTAAAAGTTTTGCAAACCTATGAATAAAAGTCATGGGTATTTTCCAAATACTCAGTAGACATTTATGGTAATTGAACCAACATTTTACAATGTGTTTAGGTGCCTCTAAAATAGAAACACTTAAAAGAAAAAGGAAACTAATAAAAGGAAAACAGCCCCTCGAGCCTCGGCCCAGCTGGGCCGGCCCAGCTGGCCAACCAGCCCACCCCCTGGGTATAACCCCCTCCCCCGAAACCCTAGCTGCCCCACTCACCCACTCTCCCCATCTTCCCCTCCCCGTCGCCTCTCCCTCCCCCGATCAACCGCCGCCGAAGCCCGTCGCCTCGCCGCCGTAGGTCCTCCCCGCCGGCGCCCCCCTCAACCCCGCGGCCCTCCTCACCCTCCTCCCTGCTGGACTTCCTTGTGCCTCGTCGCCCCAGCCCCCCCCCCCCCGACTACGCCGGTGAGGTCCTCGGCTGCCGCTCGCCTCGCCTCTCCCCGTTGTCCGCCCGCGCACACCACCCCATCGTCTCATCCCCGCTGCCCTTCCCCCACATCGCCGCACGCCGCCCCGCGTCCTGGCCATGGCACGCCCACACGCGTGCACCGACCCGCCGCTGTCGGCCTCACTCCGGCCCCGCGTGAGCCCGTGCCCCTTTGGCCTTGATAACCGCGTGTGCGCGCTCACCCGCTACCCCCCCCTACAGCGCCTGCTCACGCGCTCCGCCACCGCAGCCCCCGTGGCCCCGCTCGTCCCCGCCCCGTCGCGCGGTCTCGCCGCCGTCATGTGCTCACCTCCCCCTACCGGCACCATGGCTGTCGTCGCCGGTGGCAGCTGCTGTTGCTGGTCGGGCGACGTGTGTGCGTGTGTAGTGTGTGTGTGGCCATGTCCCACTGCCAGGTGGGGCCAACCCCCCTGGCCCAATGACATGGGGGGCCACCCCCCCCCAAAGAAACGTTTTTAATAAAAAGATAAAATAAAAATAAAAATAAATTAATTTATAATTAGTTAAATTAATTAATTAATTGATTAGGAGTTAATTAATTATTAAGTAAGTAATTATATGATTAAGGTTAATTAGTTAATTAACATATTAATTAATTTTAACCGAAAATGACAGGCAAGTCCCACCACCTTTAATTAAATTGATTAATATTAATTAAAATTTAATTAAAATAGAGTCTATGACATGTGGGGCCCACTGGTCAGTTTGACCAGTCTGGCCCATGTTGACTCCTGATGTCAGCATGACATCATGCTGATGTCATAATGCAATTAGTTGATTTAATTTAATCTGTTTTTAATTCGAGAATAATAATAAAAATTTAAAAATTAATATAAAATAATCCGTAACTCGGATGAAAATAATTTGTACATGAAAGTTGCTCAAAACGACGAGACGAATCCGAATACGCAGTGTGTTTGTCCGTCGCGTGCTCCTAGCATAGACCTGGAACTTTTCCATCAATTTC
Organism: Hordeum marinum; assembly: GCA_022496015.1. Taxonomy (NCBI): domain Eukaryota; kingdom Viridiplantae; phylum Streptophyta; class Magnoliopsida; order Poales; family Poaceae; genus Hordeum; species Hordeum marinum. Next base: position 268,847,868 of record CM039674.1, on the reverse strand, counting down.
ATCTATCCGGTAGTAGCCCGAGACCCGGGAAATATCGTCAGATACTATCCCGTCCCGTCTGCTACGTGTAGTACTGCGTTAGTGCATACCTAGATCTGCATTTTGCCATGTCATGCATCGTGTTGCATTTGCCTGCTTTATATTTATTGTTTCTTCCCCCCTCTTCTTTCCAGTAGACCCCGAGACTGATGCTGCTCCCGGGTACGACTACGCCGTCGACGATCAGGCCTTTGCCGCAGAGCAGCAAGGCAAGCAGCCCCCCTTGAACATTCCGATATCACCCATTCTTCCCTCTTATCCTTGCATTAGATTTTTTCTACTATATTAGTTAGCTCCTATTCTGATGCATAGCCTGTTTTTGATGAAATGCTATTATACCTGTAATCATACCAACTGCTTAGTATAGGTTGGTTAGTGAATCCCCAGTGACCCCCCCCCTTGTCCCAGTTGCCCCTGCTTCTTCATAGATGACTCGACGACTTGAAGACTCGGTCAACCGACCGACAAGCCACGCCCCTCACATCACCGCACTCCCCATAGTTGTATGACTCTATAGTGCTACTATCGAGTACCGAGGGTGACACCTTGTGAAGTACTCATGATGCCAGCCCTGTAGTGCAGCTAGTCAGTCATGGTTATAGAGGGTGATTCCTCCTTCACCATTCCCGACGATGTCTCTGTCGTGCAACCCCTTAAGTGTGGGACCCTCGAGGGTGATTCCTCTAAAGTCAACCTTGACGGTTACATCGAGTGGGGACCATTGAGGGTGATTTCTCAGTTCCCGCATTGATGTTTTATACACACAGTTACTATGACCTGGTTACAGAAACATGTTGGTGATGGGTCGACCTTGAGGGGTACCCACGGTTTGCTGATGTTGAGTCGTGGACGGGCAGGAGAGGCCCTTGCTGCACATCCTCGAGACGGGGCGATGGGACCGCACCTCATGGGTCGTGCTTGCCCCACATTAATAAAATGCTAATGGGTTGGGTATTTGATCTGAGTTGGTCGTTTGACCTTTTACACACCAAACCTTCACGTGAGAGAAGTTATGGGTACTCAACATCGTTGTATCAGTCGAAGCTCTTCGGACATTAGCAATGGAGCGGTGCACGCCGGATTGGGCTGTAAGGTACAGCTCTCGGACTGAGTGTACTAGGTCTGCTTCCGGTCGCCTTCGCATCATGCAGGAGTGCAAGGTAAAGTGGGCCCACAAACCTGCGCTTAGGATTTAGACCGGCGGGCTGGCCTCTTCGTTGAGCCTAGGTGGGGCGACGACATTTTGGATCCCGAGGCGGGGCATTCCCCAAGAAAGTGTGTCCGGTTGGAGGTGATCAAGTGTGTTGGAAATGCAGTGCACCCCTGCAGGGATGAATTCATATATTCGAATAGCTGTGTCCATCGTAACAAGACGACTTGGAGTTGTACTTTGACCTACTACAACTAAAATTGTGACTTTAAATTGAAATGAATATTGGCTTCAGGGTTTCTTCCTCAAAGGGAGTCGAGGAAGAATCTCTGGGCATGGTTACTTAATAAAAAATTGCTACAATAAATATTGCTATATGTGAGTTACCAGTCTACTCTCTTCTAATGCTGCAAGATGTTGAAGATGCTAGTCGTCAATAGGACTAGGCTTTCCCCCCTATTCTTGCTTTCTGCAGTCAGCCCAGATATAACCCCTCCCCTTGATAATGATGCATACTTAGCATACTTCTGATGTGAGTCTTGCAAGTACTTTGGATGAGTACTCACCGCTGCTTTGCTTTCTCTTTCCCCCTCGATACGATTCTGCATTCAGACGATGGAGCTCGGGAGATGGAGTACGCTGGAGACGACTACTACATCACTGCAGGAGCCTACTACTACGTGGAGGCGGGCCCCGACCAGCGGTAGGATAGGAGGTTCCCAGGCAGGAGGCCTCGCCTCTTTCAATCCGTGTTATGTTTGTGCTAGCCTTGTTAAGGCAAAACTTGTTTAACTTATGTCTGTACTCAGATATTATTTACTTCCGCTGACTCATGCTTGTCGAGCTTTGTATTCAATCCCTCGAGGTATGAAGTTGTATGACTTTAATTTGTGTCTAGAGTTGTGTTGTGATATTGATTAGTGAGTCCCTAATCTTGGTCGTACGCATTACGTGTATGTTTAGCGTACGGTCGAGATTTCGAGGCGTCACAAGTTGGTATTAGAGACGACTGCCTGTAGGTAACCCCCTTTCCAACTCTTTGGCCGAAGTGGAGTCTAGTACTTGAATAACTTTTACTAACATTGTTGTATGGATTACGGGCCCACATCTCAATCGGGTGGTATTAGGATCTTTTATTCCTCATCTATACTCTGGATTCTGATCTCTCGTCCCTTTTGGGTTAAAGATTTTGCTAACTCTAACATTAGGTTCTCATGATCACATCCACCGGAGATTTGGTTTCGTCGACAATTGTTTCCTTTGAAGTTATAATGCACACACTGTCATTTGACATCTTAAATCTCCTTGTTACAGATGTGTCCCGGTAGGCAGATCGTTCGTCTAACCTTCGCGCATGATATGACTGGGTTCTCAGCCATTCTGGTCGACCTCTTGAAGAAGCTGGGTTATCGCTGGTACCCCGAGTACACTATTTACAAGGACTACCGCGAGTTCAACCAGGAACGGTATGAGGCTGAGATGGTTATCTGGGATCGACATGACCTCTCCATCACTGAGCCGCACACATTCCATGGCACTGGAGTGACTGTTGAGATGGCAGTACAGGATGTTGCTTATGCTGCTATTGTTCGCCTCCGTGCAGCGAACTCTTGTTTGGAGGAGATGGCATACAGATACATTCTATATGTTCCTACTGGAGTTGATATTGCCGCCAATGATGAGGCCTTGACCCCTTTCTTGCGGCAGCGCAACGACCGGTACTACACTGTTGTTTGCACCCCTACGTGAGTCGTCGTTACGAGCCATAGGTTCTGATTCAGTACACTGAGGCATTGTATTGCACTGTCAGGACTCTTAACGTCGAGTTGTACGCCACCCGTGCTCGTCTTTATCGGGCTATGGAGCATTTGTTGCCAGCAGTCACCGCGGGGATACATCCGGAGTAGATCCTTTACCCGCCTCGGACTGAGTTTCCTCCATGTCTTGAGTGGCCTGCTGTTGGAGGTCATATCCGGCACGTGGACCTGCGCTCCCGCTTAATATGCAGATTTTGCATTAGGCTATGCATGGGATGCAGGACCCTGCCACCAGGTTCCACATTCAAGGTCATCTGCAGTTCCGTGGGTTCTTTCATTGTCCCTGATGTTGATGTAGCTTTTTTCTATGTCTGTTGTTGTATCCCTCTACCGCGTGCATGCGTGCTGCCTAGTTGTCTAGACTAATTTCATGCTGGACCTATCGTCTGTTTTGTAACGGACTTATGGTTTGTAATAGACCTATGTATGGATCTGTATGTTGAATTCGAACTACTATGTCATATATGTCGCACTTCCTTCATGAGCAATTTACTTCATAAATAACTCATTGTCTTTACAATACCCAATGCTAAAATACCACTGTTAATTGTTTCGATAGAATGGTTAGGGCAGCTGGTCGTGGTCGTGTTGCGGCTGACCACCCACCGCCACCTGAATACATGGCTGGTATGATGCAACAGTTTGAACTGAATCGCCAGTTTATGCAAGGGCTTATGGACCAGTTCCCGAGGCTAAATATGAATCATCAGCCAGCCCCAATGACTCTGCAAGACTTCATGCGCCTCAACCCTACAATCTACCGCACCTCAACTCAGCCGCTTGATGCAGATGACTGGCTCCGTGACATCACTTATGAGCTGGAATCCTCAGGCGCCCCAGTGGCAAGATATGTCACCTTTGCCTCGTAATTTCTGAAGGGTCCCGCTTCTCAATGGTGGGACAGTCACAGGCGCTCACAGCCTGTTGGGACAATCATCACCTGGCCGGAGTTCCAAGCTGCATTCCATGCTCGCCATATTCCTTAGGGAATGGTGGACAAGAAGAAGCGTGAGTTCCGCAATCTCGTCTAGGGCAACAAGACTGTGGATGCTTATCAGCAGGAATTTCTAGACTTATCTCGCTATGCTGAAGAAGACGTTGCAACTGATGCTCGTAGGCAGGAGAAGTTTCGTGAAGGCCTCCACCCTGATATCAAACTGGCACTCCTTGCTCAGGACTTTGACAACTTTGCCACCTTGTCGAACAAGTCCATTCTAGTGGAAACAGGTCTGCAGGACTACAAGGACAGCAGCAAGCGCAACCGTGACATCGGCTTATCTTCGGGCTCAGCAAGTCATAAGCGCAAGATCTGGATTCCCCACAACATGTACCATGCACCGCCTCCTGCTCCGAGGCCGTCCTATGCTGCACCTCGTCTGCCTCCACCCCCACCTAGGCAGCCGAGGCTCCCAGCTACACCACCACAAGCTCCTGTTCCCACTTCTCGTCCTAAGGATGGGTTGTGCTTCAAGTGTGGTCGTCTATGACACCGTGCTAGAGAATGCAGGCAGAATCAGAATCAACTTGCACTGCCTTCCAACCAGCCCCGCAACAACAATGCCAGGCCTACTCAGGGTCATGCTCAAGCTAACAATGCTGAACTGAATGAAGCTCAAGACCAGCCTGCTACTGTGATGGGTACTCTTCTCGTCAACTTAGTACCAGCTTTTGTATTGTTTGGTACAAGAGCATCGCATTCTTTTATGTCTTAAGATTTTGCATACATGCATGACATTAAGCACGAGGAGATGAACATTCCAATAGTGGTAAACACCCACGCGGGCCAATATCGAACCTCCATGGTTTGTCACCATGTCCCCATTGAAATAGAAGGACTGGAATTCCATGCTTCCCCCATTATATCGAAGTCTTCCAAGATCAACCTCATTCTCGAAATGGATTGGTTGAAAGCACATCTGCTTCGGTCATTTGTGCCACCAAAACTGTCCACCTCTTGCACCCTTCGAATGAGATAGTTAGCTACCATGATCATCTTGTTCGAGATGATGAAGCCCGGCTATATGCCATGAATGCTTTAAATGAGTCACCTCTTGAGGGGATAGAAAACATTCCAGTTGTCCAGGATTTCTAGGATGTTTTTCCGGAAAAACTTCCAGGAATTCCCCCTACTAGAGCTGTCGAGTTTGTCATCGATTTGGTACCTGGTACCACTCCTATAGCCAAGCGTCCGTATAAGATGCCACCACATGAACTCCTTGAACTTAAGCAAGAAATTAACAATTCTCTACAGCTGGGTTTCATTCATCCAAGTTCCTTTGCTTGGGGAGCACCTTCTCTCTTTGTTAAGAAGAAGGATGGGACAAACCGTCTGGTCCAGGATTATCGACCAATCAACCAAGCTACAATTCAGAACAAATATCCTCTTCCTCGGATCAATGATTTGTATGATCAACTTGTTGGTGCCTCAATTTTCTCTAAGCTTGACTTGAGGTTGGGATACCATCAGATCCGTGTTCGTGAAGAGATATTCTGAAGACTGCATTTGTTACTCGTTATGTTTCACACGAGTACACCGTCATGTCCTTCGGTCTAACCAATGCTCCAGGAACCTTCTCTCATTTAATGAATTATATCTTCATGGACTACCTTGGCAAATTCGTCATGGTTTATTTGGATGATATTCTGGTATTTTCCAAGAATAAACAAGAGCATGCTGAACATCTTCGTCTTATACTGGAAAGACTTCGAGAACATCAGTTGTACGCCAAGTATTCCAAGTGTGAGTTCTGGATGGACGAAGTAACCTACCTTGGTCATGTGATCTCCAAGGATGGTATTGCGGTCAACCCTGAACGAGTTCAGTTTATTCTTGACTGGACTCCCCCAAAGAATGTCAAGCAAGTCAGAAGTTTTCTCGGACTCGCCAGCTATTGTCGTCGATTCGTCGAGAACTTCTCCAAGATTGCAAAGCCCTTAACCAATCTGCTTCACAAAGGTGTTAAGTATGAGTGGACAGAAAATGTCAGGAGAGCTTTCAAGCACTTAAAGACAAGTTGACGTTTGCCCCAGTGCTTGCTCCTCCGGATACTCGTAAGGATTTTGTCATTTATTGTGACACTTCGCATCAGGGAATAGGCTGCGTCCTAATGCAAGAACGCAAAGTGGTTGCTTATGCCTCTCGTCAGTTGCGTCCTCATGAAGAGAACTACCCAATTCATGATCTTGAACTTTCTGTAGTAATACATGCACTGAAGGAGTGGCGGCAATACCTTGTTGGTAATCGATATGAGATCTACACCGATCACCAAAGTCTGAAGTACTTGTTTACTCAGCCAGAGTTGAATCTCCGACAACAGAGATGGATGGAGCACATAGCAGATTACAGTGTGGGAATTTCTTATACACCTGGCAAGGATAATGTAATGGCTGATGCTTTGAGCCGCAAGTCATACTGCAACCACCTTCAGGCTCACAAGGTCCACCCCCTTCTTCAAGAAGAATTCCGCAAGCTGAACCTCCATATTGTTCCTCAAGGTTATCTCGTTCCCCCTCGTGAAGAGAACCGCAAGATGAACCTTCATGTTGTTAACCAGGGTTCTTTGAGTAACCTGGTCGTTGAACCAGATCTTGTGGGTTGTATAAAAAGAATGCAGGGCTATGACAATGAAGTCGTTCAGATTAAATACTATCTGGCGGAAGGTAAGCCCTCATGTTTCACCGTTGCTGATGATGGTGTCATATACTTCAAGGGACGCTTATTCATTCCAACAGAAAGGGAAAACCTAAATATGACCAATAGAATACTGAAAGAAGCTCATGATACTCCGTTGTCTATTCATCCGGGTAGTACCAAGATGTACCGAGACATCTGTCAAAGGTTCTGGTGGTCAAATATGAAACAAGACATTGCTCGCTATGTTTCAGAATGTGACATTTGCTGTCAGGTCAAGGCAGAACATCAAAAGCCTGCTGGAACTCTACAACCTATTTCTATCCCTGAATGGAAATGGGATCATGTTGAAATGGACTTCGTCACTGGGTTTCCCATGTCGCTGAAGGGTAATTATGCTATTCTTCTCATCATTGACCCGTTGTCCAAAGTTGCGCATTTTCTGGCTATCAAGGAAACTATTACTGCTAGTCAGCTAGCAGATCTTTACATGTCCAGAGTTGTTCCTCTCCACGGTATTCCATTGGTGATTAGTTCAGACCGTGGCAGTTTATTCACTTCAAGATTTTGGGCAAGTTTCCAGGAAGCTATGGGAACTCATTTGTGCTTTAGCACCGCTTTTTACCCTCAATCCCAGGGAAAAGTTGAAAGAGGCAATCAGATTTTAGAAGACAAGCTTCGAGTTTGTGTCATTTGTTTTGGCAAGAAATGGGAGGAATCTCTCCCATATGGTGAGTTCTCCTACAACAATAGCTATCAAGCTAGTCTGAAGATGGTTCCTTTTGAAGTATTATATGGACGTAAGTGTCAAACTCCCCTGAATTGGTCAGAAACTGGGGAACGTACACTTATCGGTCCGGATATTATCCAACATGCCGAAGATCAAGTACGCATTATTCATGCAAATCTAAAGGCTGCTCAGTCTCGTCAGAAGAGTCAGTATGACCGTCATCACAAAGATATGGTCTATCAACCCGGCGAAAAGGCTTATCTTCGAGTCATGCCAATGAGAGGTACAGACCGTTTTGGGATCAAGGGCAAACTGGCTCCTCGTTATATTGGTCCTTTCACTGTTCTCGAAAGGCGTGGTAAGGTGGCATATCAACTGGAACTACCGCCAAACCTTTATTAGGTTCATGATGTGTTCCATGTGTCATAGCTTCGTCCCTGCTTCAAGGATCCTATCCGTGCAGTGGACCATGATATGCTTGAACTGCAACAAGACCTTTCTTACAAGGAGCAACCAGTCCGCATTCCTGATGAAATTGAACGTCGGACTCGTGAGAAGGTTGCCAAATTCTACAAAGTGTAGTGGGAAAATCATTTTGAAGATGAGGCCACTTGGGAACACGAAGATCATCTTCGTGCAGAGTACCCCGGGCTCTTTCCTTCTACTTCTTGATTCTCGGGACGAGAATTCTTTTTAGTAGGGGAGAATTGTGACGCCCTGGTTTTGTGCTACAGTAATCTATGTAATCAAGCTACAGTAATCCGAGGGTTATGCTAATCCATTTTGCTAATCCATGTGTGATCACTGTTGGAATCAAACTCTCGTTCGAATCCCTATGCGATTCAAATAATTTAAAATGTGAAATTAAAAGTTTTGCAAACCTATGAATAAAAGTCATGGGTATTTTCCAAATAAATACTCACTACACATTTATGGTAATTGAACCAACATTTTATAATGTGTTTAGGTGCCTCTAAAATAGAAACACTTAAAAGAAAACTAAAAAAAGGAAAACAGCCCCCCGGGCCTCGGCCCAGCTGGCCAACCACCCCACCCGCTAGGGATAACCCCCCTCCCCCGAAACCCTAGCCGCCCCACTCATGATGCTAGGGATAACCTCGACGGCCCTCCTTACCCTCCTCCCCGCCGGACTTCCTCGTGCCTTGCCGCCCCAACCCCCCCCCCCTCGACTACGCAGGCGAGGTCCCCGGTCGCCGCTCGCCTCGCCTCTCCCCGTCGTCCGCCCATGCGCATCACCCCATCGTCTCGGCCCCACTGCCCCTCCCCCGCATCGCCGCGCGCCGCCTAACCTTGCTCCGGCCCCGCGCGAGCCCGCGCCCCTCCGGCCTCGCTAACTGCGCGCGCTCACCCGCTACCCCCGCAGCGCTAGCTCATGCGCTCCGCCACTGCAGCCCCCGCGGCCCTGCTCGTCCCCGCCCCGTCACGCGGTCTCGCCGCTGTCATGTGCTCACCTCCCCCTGCCGTTACCATGGCTGCTGCTGGTCAAGCGACGTGCGTGCGTGCGTAGTGTGTGTGTGGCCATGTGCCATTGCCAGGAGGGGCCAACCCCCTGGCCCAATGACATGCCCCCCCAAAAAAAGTTTTAATAAAAATGATAAAATAAAAAAATAAAAACAAGTAATTAATGATTAGTTAAATTAATTAATTAATCAATTAGGAGTTAATTAATTAAATAATTAATTAGTTATATGATTAAGGTTAATTAGTTAATTAACACGTTAATTAATTTTAACCGAAAATGGCAGGTGGGTCCCACCACCTGTAATTAAATTGATTAATATTAAATAAACTTTAATTAAAATTGAGTCTATGACATGTGAGGCCCACTAGTCAGTTTGACCAGTCTAGTCCCTGTTGACTGCTGATGTGAGCATGACATCATGCTGATGTCATAATGCAATTAATTGATTTAATTTAATCTGCTTTTAATTCCAAATATTAATAAAACTTTAAAAAATAATATAAAATAATCCGTAACTCGGATGAAAATAATTTATACATGAAAGTTGCTCAGAACGACGAGACAAATCCGAATACGCTATCCGTTCGTCCGTCGCGTGCTCCTAGCATAGCAAATCTGGTAGTAGTCCGAGACCCGGGAAATATCGTCAGATATTCTCCCGCCCCATCTGCTACGTGCAGTACTGCGTTAGTGCATACCTAGCTCTGCATTTTGCTATGTCATGCATCGTGTTGCATTTGTCTGCTTTATATTTATTGTTTCTTCCCCCTCTTCTCTCCGATAGACCCCGAGACTGATGCTGCTGCCGGGTACGACTACGTCGTTGACGATCAGGCCTTTGTCGTAGAGCAGCAAGGCAAGCAACCCCCCTTGATCATTCCAATATCACCCATTCTTACCTCTTATTCTTGCATTAGATTTTTGCTACTGTATTAGTTAGCTCCTATTCTGATGCATAGTCTATTTATTATGAACTGCTACGATACCTGCAATCCTACCAACTTCTTAGTATAGGTTGGTTAGTGAATCCCCAGTGACCCCCCTTTGTCCTAGTTTCCCCTGCTTCTTCATCGACGACTCGATGACTCGAAGACTCGGTCAACCGACCGACAGCCAGGCCCCTCACATCATCGCACTCCCCTTAGTTGTATGACTCTGAAGTGCTACTATCGAGTACCGAGGGTGACACCTCGCGAAGTACTCATGATGCTAGTCCTGTAGTGCAGCTAGTCGATCGTGGTTATCGAGGGTGATTCCTCCTTCACCATTCCTGACAATGTCTCTGTCGTGCAACCTCTCAAGTGTGGGACCCTCGAGGATGATTCCTCTAAAGTCTACCTTGACGGTTACATCGAGCGGGGACCATTGATGGTGATTCCTCAGTTTTTGCCTTGATGTTTTATACACACAGTTACTATGACCTGGTTACAGAAACATGTTGGTGATGGGTCGGCCCTGAGGGGTACCCACGGTTTGCTGATGTTGAGGCATGGACGGGCAGGAGAGGCCCTTGCCGCACATCCTTGAGATGGGGCGACAGGACCGCACCTCATGGGTCGCGCTTGCCCCGCATAAATAAAATGCTAATGGGTTGGGTATTTGATCTGAGTTGGTCGTTTGACCTTTTACACACCAAACCTTCACGTGAGAGAAGTTATGGGTACTCAGCGTCATTGTATTAGCCGAAGCTCTTCGGGCGTCAGCAATGGAGCGGCGCGTGCCGGATTGGGCTGGAAGGTACAGCTCCCGGACTGAGTGTACTAGGTCTGCTTCCGATCACCTTCGCATCGTGCAGGAGTGGAAGGGCAAGTGGGCCCACGAACCTGTGCGCTTAGGATTTAGAACGGCGGGCTGGCCTCTTCGTTGAGCCTAGGTGGGCAACGACGTTTTGGATCCCGAGGCCGGACATTTCCCAGAAAAGTGTGTCCGGCCGGAGGTGACCAAGTGTGTTGGAAATGCGGTGCACCCCTGCAGAGATGAATTCATCTATTCGAATAGTCGTGTCCACGGTAACAGGATGACTTGGAGTTGTACTTTGACCTACTACAATTAAAATTGTGACTTTAAATTGAAATGAATGTTGGCTCCGGGATTGCTTCCTCGCAGGGAGTCGAGGAAGAATCTCTGGGCGTGGTTACTTAATAAAAAATTGCTACAATAAAATATTACTATATGTGAGTTACCAGTCTACTCTCTTCTAATGTTGCAAGATGCTGAAGATGCTAGTCTTCGATAGGACTAGGCTTACCCCCCCCCCTATTCTTGCTTTCTGCAGTCAGCCCAGATATAACCCCTCCCCTTGATAATAATGCATAGTTAGCATAGTTCTGATGTCAGTCTTGCGAGTACTTTGGATGAGTACTCATCGCTGCTTTGCTTTCTCTTTCCCCCTCAATACGATTCTGCGTTCAGACGATGAAGCCCAGGAGATGGAGTACGCCGGAGACAACTACTACACCATCGCATGAGCCTACTACTACGTGAAGGCCGCCCCCGACCAGCAGTAGGATAGGAGGTTCCCTGGCAGGAGGCCTCGTCTCTTTCGATCCGTGTTATGTTTGTGCTAGCCTTCTTAAGGCGAAACTTGTTTAACTTATGTCTGTACTCAGATACTATTTGCTTCCGCTGACTCGTGCTTGTCGAGCTTTGTATTCGAGTCTTCGAGGCCCCTGGCTTGTAATATGGAGCTGTATGACTTTAGTTTGTGTCTAGAGTTGTGTTGTGATATTGATTAGTGAGTCCCTAATCTTGGTCGTACGCATTGCTTGTATTTTTAGCCTATGGTTAAGATTTGGGGGCGTCACAGGTCCCCATGTCTCTTGACGTCTACCACTCCATACTTGAGACTTTTGTTGATCAAGATGCCTACTCCATTTCTGTTTGCAACCGTCTCTCTTGGATGCAAAGGATATCAACGGCTCTCCTCACCGCTGCATCAATTACCCCCCGAAGCTTACCTGTTAAAGACCCTACGTTCCAGCTATCTAAGCGAATCCTCCTAGGCTCGGCTAGCTTCCTTACCCTTTGGACTCGTCGAGTCAAATGCGAAGACCCTAGCTCATTTTCCACTACACCCGGTGCCAATGTAGCGCGCAACTAAGGATGCGACGACCCGATCCTCGCTCATTTGCCACCGTATCCAGATCACGATACGACGCGCCACCTGAAGGTGACGGCCTGATCCTTGCCCATTTTCCACCACACCCGGGTTCCGGTGTGGCGCGTCGCTGAGAGGGTTACGCTCCAACGAAAATCTTGGGTTTCATCTCCATAAGAGTGGCTGAGTTTTGACGTTGGCTCGTCAAGCCTATCATAATCCTCCTCCTTTATCCGGGCTTGAAACCGGCTATGTTGAGACAACATAGACGGAGTTACTAGCAAAAGAGCTCAAAGTATTCTTAATACTTCAAAATACCGTGGTATGTCAAAACTGTGGTATCTTATACCTACATGCTAAAATGTTGTAGTTTGTCAATACTTTAGTATTTTATAATACTTTACTATCAAACACAACCTAAAATCACGAGTATTGCAATGAAATCCCCGTGACAGCCTCCATTCCGATGAATGTTTCTTTCTTTTGGCATCGGGGTGGAAGAAGCTTTCCGTTGTAGTAGTAGTAGCAACCCGAAAAGCAAAGCGTTCCTCGCCCGCAAAAGGAAAAAACAAAGCCTTCATGAAAAGAAAAACAAAGCAAGTAAAGAACGGCCGGCGCGATCCAGCGGTACGCGGTTGGCCGGTTGGACGCATCAACTCCGAGGGCGGCGGGCGTACATGGAGAGCACCGCGCCTTGGGCTAGGTCGATGGGGCGCCTTCGCTTTCAGGGATCGACTGGATGGGATGGAACATCCTGTTTGGGCAAAGCTCTGCACGATACGTTGCCTGGTAGGAGCAGTACTGTACATACTTGCTTGGCGCACTAGTGCAAAGTGCACGTCAGATTACCATTTCTGTGGCAAGTGAAAAGTGCCAATTCTTACAAGCACGTCTCCCTTTCGAGTCGTACGCCGTGCCTAATTGAGGTGATGTTTTCGCTCCCGGCTAATCTCTCGCTTTCTTCTCCCAACCCAACCAAACCACGGCACCGAGGACACGTCAAGTCTCGTGACTCATCGTTCTACACAGCCTATTCGTCTCGATCAAAAGTAGTACCCCTGGTCCCTCCTGTTCAATCAGAAAGTTAGATGCACGCGATCAAAGTGCTTTTTACGCTGACCAGCGACCCCATCCATCCTTCCTCATGCTTACAACCATATTTTTGTTAATGAAATCCGAGCTGTCAAGCCTATTCTTCCCTAATACTTCAATAAGTAATAAGAGCAGCTTCAACCGGTCGACCGGCGTATTTATCCGTTTTTGTCTGTTTGGATCGGCCGCCCGCCCGACGTCCGCCTAGTTTTGCATTTGGACCGGCAGTGCGTCCAATACGCCGACCCATTTCATGTCTGTATTTAATTTTAAAAAAAGGTCCGCAGCTCACAGATCATGTCAGCGGCCATAGATCATGTCGGCACCATGCCAGCACCGGCATACATTGCCGGCTTCAAAAAATGTCATCGCAGTTCATGCTGGTACACTCGCCAGCGACCAACACACATGCGAGCACACAAAAAAGGGTGAGGCTTGAGTTCGACCACGCCATCGCGTCCTCGTGGTCATGCCAGTACAAGAGCCGGCATACAAAAAAGGAAGGCGCTCGCGGCCACGAGATCACTTGTCGGTGAGTTTAAGCATGTCGGCCTGCATCTTCTCGCACCACGGCCTCTTCCTTGGCGACACGGTGTTGAGATCCACCTTTATGATCTCCACCCTGGTCATCATGCTCGCGAGAGCCACTTCTTTCGCCTTGGTCTTGGCATTGAGGAGGCTGTGCTGGCTAGGATTTAACCCTAGCATGTAGATCGCCTCCCTCGTTGCCGCCACGACGCGGGCGTTGATGACCTCCTGTTGCGCGGCGGCGGCGACGACGACAGCCGTGACGACTTCTTCCCTCGCGTCCGCAGCGTGCCTCCGACTCTTCCTCTTGGCCGACTCCCTTGTCCGCTGTTCGAACGTCAGCGCCTTCTATGGCTTGGGCGCGGCGGCGATCTTGCGCGGGGCATGAGGCTTGCCTTTGTCAGAGGAAGAGCCGGCCGAGGCGAGGAAGGCGAGGCCGGCGGCGGCGACGAGGTCGAGGTCGTCATCCATGGCGGGTGTGGAGCGAGCGAGCGGGCTTTTTTTAGAGAAAAATGAGGAAATGGTGGTGGCTGTCACCGACTGGCGGGCCCGAGGAGATGAGTAGGCGCGCGCGTCCGTCTCGTGTCTGTGCCGACGCAAATCCGGCTTAAAATGGGCTGGGAATGAGTCGCCATGCGAACAAAAAGCGAACGCGCGTCCGTTTGGGTCGACGCGTTGGGCCGCCTTTTGTGTCCGCGCCGATCCAAAGGGATGGCGACGAACGAAATGAGTCGTCATATTGAAGTTGCTCTAACCATATATAATATGACTGTTATGCACATAAAAGTATGTTTAAACAGGGAGAATTATGTGATGCATAACGGAGTGCGAAGGGATGCAGCCCATCCATTGGCCCAACCTACTTCATTCGCTTCCAAAAATCACTAAAAAAAATTGTGTAACAAGTGAATCATAAACTGAGCCACTCCTTTAAACTGTAATGTCATGGTGATCTATAGAAGGAAACTGTAACACCCCGTTATGACTGGCGGGATCTAGACTGGTCCCACAGACCGTACTTTGTCTTTATTCGTGCGCGCCATGCGACACATGTCCGTGTAACCGCAAGGGTCGGCTCTGATACCAATTATAACACCCCGTTATGCCTGACGGGATCTAGACTGGCCCCACAGACCAACACTAGTCAAGGGTCGGCTTTGATACCAATTGTAACATCCCATTATGCCTGACGGGATCTAGACTGGCCCAACAGACCAACACTAGTCTTTCCTGCGCACTATGTCCTTACTTGTGCGCACCCGGTACCAACTTTCCGGTCGGTCACCCATCCTATAATCGTTTCAAGCCAAGCACGCTTAACTGAAGTTCTTTTCGAATGTGCGTCCGAAAAAAAAGAAATTTCTTGTTGATATGAATAGTCTATCATTCCTATTAAACCAAGCTCTCACAGAAACTATGGCAAGTGGCAACACATGTTTCTTTTAGGGTGGCAACAAACACGAAAATGAAATGAAAAATCTCTTCCTTCGCCTGCACGATATGTAAATCAGTGCAACTCAGGCGTCAACCGGTGTTACTAGTCAGCAGCAGCCGGAATCTCGCGTATGCCGGGCATGGAAACGTGACGGGGACACAAGACCAAAAGGAAACACGTAGACGGTTGTGAGAGCTGCAGAAATTTCCTATGGAAACTCGCAGCCAACTGCCGACAGCAACAAGTGGCAGACTATTCATCACGCAAACTTGGCCGTCAAGTCTATGCAGACACTTGTAAACTTGCTTTACCCTGCGCACGGCTCCAAAAAAGCATAAAAAAAGGTCATTATGTGTGTGCATTTGCGGGGTTTTTTCAGCAACCATTCCATCTCTGTCTATCAGGCAGCATGTTACATAACTGCTGCTCGTGTTGTACAGCTTCAACAAAATTGAACAGAGTACCCAATAATAAAAGGAAAAATCGAAGAGGAAATTTGCCCGTTTGTGTATCATCATACTACATTCTTTTACAACACCTGACATCACCAAAACAAAAGCATGTGATTTTAGTACCGGAGGCCTTGGAAACAAATATGCTCATGATTCTAAGCACATAAATCATTGGTTTATTGACAATCATTCGAGTATCAACAGGATACTAGTACTATTACTCAACAGCAGGCATAAAGAGGCAACCATCTCCTCAAACTCAAAGTGGGGGTCCATCGGTTAGTCGGTTCTGCTTTGAGCTTTCATCGATACCCAACCACGGCCATTTCTGGCGTTTGTTTTACACGGCCACCCAAGGAACATGGCCGTGCCATTGGAAAAAAAAAACACCAAGTAGTGCGATGCCATTTTTCTACTTTGGCCAAGGCCTCCTTTCTGGACAACGCACCAATCAGACCAATATTATATAGCTTGACTGACTCACCCGTCACCCAACCACTTCGACGCGAACCAAACCAGCTATAAAACCGCGCCCCAGCTAAACGCCCCCATTCAACACCGACCAGCACCATCACTTGGAAGGTTCAAATCTCCCAGCACTACTTGGTCGTGAGGCGAAAGCAGAGGAGTGAGTTTGCCTGTAGCCATGGCCTCCTACGACAAGGCCATGGAGTCGTACAAGAAGGCCGTCACCACGGCGGCCTCCCTCGCGGCGTCCGCGATGCTGGTGCGGGGCGTCGTCAACGAGCTGGTGCCGTACGAGGTGCGTGACCTGCTCTTCTCCGGCATGGGCTACCTTCGCTCCCACATGTCCTCCCAGCACACCATCATCATAGAGGAGACCGAGGGGTGGGCCAACAACCAACTCTACGACGCCGCGCGGGCGTACCTGGCAACGCGGATCAACACCGACATGCAGCGCCTCCGGGTCAGCCGCGTCGACGAGACCAAGAGCATGATGTTCAGCATGGAGGAGGGTGAAGAGATGGCAGATGTCCATGAGGGCACCGAGTTCAAGTGGCGCCTTGTCTGCCGGGACAACTCCAGCGCCAGCAGCAGCAACGGCAACGGCCGTGGCGGCAGTGGCAATTTCAAGCTTGAGATCCGGTCCTTCGAGATGAGCTTCCACAGGAAGCACAAGGATAAAGCCCTCGCCTCCTACCTCCCTCACATCCTCGCCGTGGCCAAGAAAATCAAGGAGCAGAACAGGACGCTCAAGATCTACATGAACGAAGGTGAGTCATGGTTTGCCATTGATCTCCACCACCCTTCAACCTTCAGCACGCTTGCCATGGATCACAAGCTCAAGCAGTCAGTCATGGATGATCTCGAGAGGTTTGTCAAGAGAAAGGAATACTACAAAAAGATCGGCAAGGCGTGGAAACGAGGGTACCTGCTGTATGGCCCACCTGGGACTGGCAAGTCAAGCATGATTGCAGCAATGGCCAATTACCTCAAATTTGATGTATATGATCTTGAGCTCACTGAGGTCAACTGGAACTCAACACTTCGGAGGTTGCTCATTGGGATGACCAACCGGTCAATTCTTGTCATTGAGGACATTGACTGCACTGTCGAGCTGCAACAGCGGGAGGAAGGTCAGGAGGGCACCAAATCCAACCCTTCAGAGGACAAGGTTAGATAGATACTAGGAATCATACTCCCCTTGCATTGCTTAGTTCCTTCGTTTTCTTTCCATTCTGATGTGTTATGTGCTATCTCCAACAGGTGACACTATCCGGGCTACTCAACTTCGTTGACGGGCTTTGGTCAACAAGTGGAGAGGAGAGGATAATTATATTCACAACAAACTACAAAGAAAGGCTCGACCCTGCACTTCTGCGCCCTGGCAGGATGGACATGCACATTCACATGGGGTACTGCTGCCCAGAGTCGTTTCGAATCTTGGCCTCCAACTACCACTCTATAGATCACCATGCCACATACCCGGAGATAGAAGAAATGATCAAGGAGGTCATGGTGACTCCAGCAGAGGTCGCAGAGGTGCTCATGAGGAATGAAGAGACAGACATCGCACTCGAAGGTCTTATCCAGTTCCTCAAGAGAAAGAAAGATGGCGCTGGCAAAACAGAAAATGTGGACCAGGTGGCGAAGGAGGAAGAACACGAGAAAGAGATGATGACGAAAAGTGATGTCCCAGACAATGAAGATCAGCAAGATGGGAGCAAAGAATGATGCGTATACAGTGTGAATATCTTACAATTAGTGCCAGAAACTTCCAGCAACAATGTATCGTTTTGCTATAATAAGAGATAAATTTTGGTAACAATAAAAAAATCTGGTATTGTGAACAGTTATACTATTTGAGAGCATATAAAGCCAGTTATGAACTGAGTACTGGTGGCTAGTTCAATGCACAAATACTGTTCAATATAAGCAGTCTAGAAGGTTCAAATAATCATTTTCTCCAAGACTCAAACCTAATGTTCTTAGACGAAACTTAGCATGTCTAGCTTCTAATAACTCATTCCAAATCAATCTTCAGTACAAGTGTTCACCCCATTTCTTCCCGTAGGTCATACTCGACAATTAGACCAAGATTGTCAACAAACTTGTGATACACCTGGCACCCTGCGCACTGTGTGCAGTGCATGTTAGAAAATAATGAACAGCGTATCTCAGAAAATAAATGAGCATAGACATGGTCTTGTTTTAATATTAAATAAAGAGGGCGGTAGGCAGATAAGGTCCGTACTAATATAAGCAAAGCTGCTGGCTGTACAAATTAAGTAAATAAACACACTGAACAATTTACCTGAAGAAAAACTGTTCCTCTTTCATAGGCCACCCTGTTTATCAAACGTTTTGTCCTTGCGTCACATTTATTACATGTAAACTGAAAAAGCAAGCTTCTTCTAGGAAGCTTTATATCAAAACTAGCATCCTGCAATATCACATAAGAAATGTATGTTGTTTTAAAGCCATTCTAGGCAACCGGTCAATCTGCGGTATGAATAATGATGCTTCAATTTCAGCGTTAATAGGTAAATGGTGTAAAAAAATACAGAATTAATATCAATCAAAAGTATCACCATTTCAAAGTGACTCAGCATCATTGAGAACAAGAGTTATCCCTGTTCAGTTATTCCCACCAGTGTGGCAACAAGTGTGTTTTCATACAGTACAGTTTACTATGTTAGTATATACTATGATATAACTTATAAGGATGAATGTTTACATCATTAAGCTTCCAGTCTACCCAATTCATCAGCAATGGTTTGTGCCAACTTTTGGAAGGCACATTGCTGCGGCATAATCCTTCATTTTAAGATGCCTAAAAGTACAAGACTGAAAGAATGCAAAAGGTACAACTATGGTGTGTTTAGCATTTCTGTTTGAACTGGAATAAGATTGCACAAGCGTATTCAACCAGTGCATAAAAAGAACTTCTGGCAAACCACGCCTCATTCTAATAATCTGACAAGCTTAAGGTTGATAACACCGGCCATTATGAACACCGTACATCATTCAGAGTAGTGGTTTGCAAGGTATTGTACGCTTCTGCCTCTTCTGACGAGTGAGTTGACACCAAGTTGACACATGTATGGTGTTATATATCCCTGTGTTATGTGGTAAAACTTTATTTCAGGTCCAAACTCCTAGTAATTAGTTAACTTCCCGTTGCTACTTTCTTCGGAGAATGAACGCCCCCTACGCCCCCCCCCCCCCCCCCCCCCCCCCGTCGTTTCCGCTTCGAAACCTTTTGGCTCAACCAAAACGGGTTCGTGGCCGCTGTCCGTGCTCGTTGGATTGAGGCCCGGTCGGCTCCCCATCGGTCCTCTTCCGCGGTCGACAATTGGCACTTCTGCGCCAAACGTGCTCAGCAGTTCATGAAGGGATGGGGCGCTAACCTAGGCCGGGACATGTGGGAGCGCAAGCAGTCCATACTCGTCGCCATTCAGGCGCTAGACCTTCGGGCGGAATCGGTTGGCATTTCCCCCGACGAATGGTTGCTCCGCTATGACCTCGAGGATCAGCTAGTGACCATCTATTCTGATGAGGAGGCGTACTGGAGACTTCAAGGTACCCAGAAATGGGTTCTCCAAGGCGACGCCAACATATTTCCAGGCCATCGCCAACGGTCGTAGACGCCGGAATTCCATCCCCTTGCTCTGGGATGGAGAGACCCTCCTTGAGAGCCCGGCTGCGATTCGCGAGCATGTCGATGGCTTTTATAAGGCCATCTTCTCTTCCCCTCCTAGAAGTGGCCTCGCCTTGGCGGATGGCTTCTGGACCGGCCACCGATGTGTCTCGGTTGAGGAGAATGCGGCCCTGACGGCCCCGTTCTCTGAGGAGGAGGTGTGGGCGGCCATCGGTGGGATGAACCCATCGTCCGCTCCAGGCCCCGATGGCCTGCCGGTCAAGTTCTTCCAAACCTTCTGGGATGTCACTAAACATGAGGTGATGGCCCTGTTTGAGGAGTTCTACGTAGGCTCCATAGACCTCCACCGCCTCAACTATGGGATCATTACATTGATCCCGAAAGTGACTGGCGCATCGGACATTCACCAGTTCCGTCCTATAACGGTCATCAATGTGATCTTCCGCATTCTGGCAAAGGGGTACGCCAATAGGGTGACCCTTTTGGCCGACCATATTACCCACCCCGACCAGTCGGCATTTATCCGTGGCAGATATATCCTGGACGGGTTCTGGTATTCCATGAGTCCTTCACGAGGTCCGGTCTAAACACCTCAAAGCGGTATTCCTGAAGATCGACTTCCACAAAGCCTATGATACGGTCAGCTGGCCCTTCCTTCGGGAAGTGCTACTTCGGAAGGGGTTCGATGACCGTTGGGTTACCCGGGTCATGCAGTTGGTCTCTTCAGGGTGGACCGCAGTCAATATCAATGGGGAGATCGGCCCTTACTTCCCTACTCTATGTGGGGTGAGACAAGGCGACCCCTTCTCTCCATTCCTGTTTAACATGGTGGCTGACGCATTGGCCTCCATCCTGGATAAGGCGAAAGCCTCGGGTCATATCCAGGGCGTGGTTCCTCACCTTGTTGATGATCACGGGGTCTCCCTGCTACAGTACGCCGACAACACCATCATCATGGTGGAAGGTTCCGTCGCGAACCTGAAGTTCCTCCTGCTCTGCTTCCAGCAGATGTCCGGCCTTAAGGTTAACTTCGGCAAGAGCGAAATGATGGTTATGGGCTACTCCCCGGATGAAAGTGCTGACAGGCTTAATTGTCGGTAGCTGGGGACCTTCCCCACGTCTTACCTGGGGATCCCCATTAGCGACTCACGTCTCTCCATGGCGGACCTTCGACCGGCGGTGCTCAAGCTCCAGCACCGCATCGAGCCCTGGCAGGGCCGCTGGCTGTCGAAGGCGGCAAGGACGATCCTCATCAACTCCTCCCTGTCCAGCCTACTCCTATTTATTATGAGCTTTTACTGCCTGCCGAAGACGCTCCATCATGAGATCGACACCATCCAGTCTAGGTTCTTTTGGGTCGGCGATGGCGATAAGCAGAAATACCATATGGTGCGTTGGGCCGATATCTGCTTACCTCGCGACCAGGACGACCTAGGGATCATGTCCTCCAAGCGTATGAACATTGCCCTCTTGACCCGTTGGCTATGGCGGATCGCCAATGGGGAAGGAGGTCTCTGGTTGCGCTCATTCGGAGCAAATACCTTCGCGGCCAGCCGTTGGCCTTCTGTCAGAGATCCGGTGGCTCGCAGTTTTGGCAGTCGATCATTCAGCTACTCCCAATCCTGCGTATTGGAACCTCCATCAAGGTTGGCTCTACGACCTCCACCCTGTTCTGGTTTGACCGATGGGCGGGAGCGTCCCCCCTTGCTGCTCGCTACCCGGGACTTTTTGCCATTGTTGTGCATCCACGGATCTCTGTCGAGGCGACCCTTATTGACCTTCGGCGCCTGGCTTTCCGGTGGCCATTTGGGCCCCCGGAAACTATTGCTTGGAACAAGCTCCTGACGACTGTTGCCCTCAGCCAACCGGACGTTCACCAAAGCGTCGACCGCACCTCGTGGCACTTAGAGCCTTCGAGCATGTTCTCCACAAAGTCTTTGTACCGGGCCATTGCTGCCACTACCGCCCCGGAGCCATTCAAGTTGATCTGGAAGATCAGGCTCCCCTTGAAGATTAGGATCTTCTTGTGGCAGTGGATCCGCGGCCGGGTCCCATCTAGCGTGGAGGTGCTCAAGCGTAATGGCCCGGGAGACGGGTTGTGCCCCCTTTGTGGAACGTTGGAAGACTCGAATCATATCTTCTTCTCGTGCGTGTCCGCTCAGTTCCTCTGGACCTGTCTCTGGGAGACCATTAGGGGGCGTTGGTGTAACACCAACCTGCCTGACCTGTTCGCCGAGATCCAGGCCTCCTCCCTTCAGGCCGCCACATTACATGGCTGACCATTGCGGTCCTCGCTTGGACGACTTGGACGGTCCGAAATAAGCTTCTAATTCAGCGAGTTCCTCTCAGACGTGCGACTGACGCGGTGTTCAAAATGTGTGGTTATATGCAGCTTTGGTGGCCGCTTAGCCGCCTCCAGGATCAGGGCGCCATCACCTCCATCATCACAGACCTTTGGACGATGGCCTTCCGCTTGGCGCCGCCGCGCCCTCCGCCACCTCGAGAGCCAGATTAGATGCTTTGTTTGCGGCTCCGACGCTGTATTGTGTGTTTTTTAGGGCTTGTTGAGTTTTGCCCTCAGCAGAACCCCGTACTTGTTGTCGTGCTACCTTGGGTGCGTGTGTGTGTGGATCTGTTCTTATGCTTGTACTCTTGGTCTGGTGGTTTGCTTTATCTATAAAGCGGGGCGCAAGCCTTTTTCGGTAATTAGTTAACTACTAGATATTTGAAGCAACTACCTATAGTTCATGTTGCTGTCAAATCCACAATTGCAGAATCGCTAACCATTGTTAACTAGTCCAATTTTCATTAACCACCACGAGCACAAAAGGCAGGCAGCAAGGAAACCAGATCATCCCTGGCCGGGGGTTCTCACCGCCGGTGACGCCGCCGAGGTGTCCGGATCAACGTCGACGGAGCACGCACAGACATACAGTCGCCTAAGACGATATGAAACCCTCAGGCTGCAAGGAGAGCGCACAACCCTATTAGCTTAGGCATCGCTGAGTTGAATCCGACACAAGGAGAAGCTAGTCCAGAGCGTACCTGGGAGCGGCCGTCCTGGGCCTGGGATTGGAGGAGGCAAGGTAAACGCGGGACGGGGGCAAGCGAACGGCGAAGGGGCTCCCAATCCCCGGGAACGACAGCGCCGCCGAGCAGCCGTACCCCGCGGCCGTCGTCGCCATCGGCCGGTGGCTACTGGATTGAGGAATCCTGTTTTCTTCCGTTCCTCCTGCTGTGGAATGGAGCCATACGATCGAGTGACTGGAAAGATGTACAAAGGAGGGAATAATTCAGAAGCACTATGGCCTGAAGCGAAGGGCAGGAACGAACGGAATCGATGTGTTCCAATTTCTCCGGAGTAAGGACAGCAGCTGAGAAGAGAGAAAAAAAATAGCGTAGACAAAAGGTAAGACCAGATCCTATTAATTAGGAATCTCGATCAGAAACCACCAGGCCATGTCTCCCGATAAAAGATGATCCCCACAATGGATGTCAGGCCTTGGCTTTATAAAATCTGATTGGATCCGCACTAGAGGATTAGAATACAGATAGGCTGACTAAGAAGATCTTCAAATTATCTTACCTGAAAAGATGAGTTATTCAAAGGAATACCTGAAAGAATAGAATAGAATAGAATAAACACATAACACAGTTGGGTGCTAGAATAGTAGTTGATAGAAGTTCTAGTCATTTAAAAAATAAATAACCACTGCTTAACTTAGGTCCTGTTTGGAACCACTCAGATTATGATAATTCAATTTTTATAATCTATACAATCTCCAAAGAGGACAGATTATGTTGTAGATTATAAAAACTAGATGGACAGATTATTATAATCTCACAATCTACTCTACCCCAGATAAAACCAGATTATGGATTGCTAATGACCCATCATCCTTGTAAAGTTAAAGGTAATTACTAATTTCTGCCACCACCACCCTCCTTTTTTTTCTCGTTAACGCATGCGCAGGACAGACAGGTCATTATGCAATGTAAAAAACAGGATTACAGTTTATATAATCTGGCTCCAAACATGCCCACCTAGATTATTTTATAAACCAGGTTATATAATCTATCTTCATAATCCAGATTATCATAATCTATTGTGGTTCCAAACAGGGCCTTAATTAGATCGTAGAAGATAAGCAAGCGGGTTCGGGCAGTTAGTCCTATTTGAAGGTAAGAAGTTCGGGGAGTAAGGGCTAGGTTTATATAGGGGCTATATTTTGGATAAACATATGGTCTTGCTCATTTCTCATCAAGGAATGGAGATTGGGTTGGTGTTTGGAAGGGGGATTCAGTAAACTGACCTTGGCCAGCAAGCAGAAGAAGGACTGACGTCTTGGGGCGCGCTAGCGCGGGTACTCTTCTTGTGCGAGACTCCATCCAAATCCACCACTTGTTGGTTGGTGTTCCATTCTGTTATCTTAGACTATGTTGCCTTCTTCAATTCCATTCTTCGTCTCTCTAGTCGAAGTCTTCTTGCTGGCCCAACCCAACATGCATTTTAGAGTGCCGTGCCAGGGCGATAGGCGCTCCGCCAGTCACGCATGATCGTCAGAGCCTTTCTTGGCTATGTAAATATAGGGCCGGAATAAGTGCAAGATCCTCAACAAAATGGATTAAGGTGGGCTTCGGATTTTTCATAATTTTTTCTATCTTTTCATCAAGTTCTTGTTTGATCTGCCGCTATTATCACAATATCCCTCATTTTAAGGTTAATGCTATCAATGGTGAATCGATCGTTCGCTATCCTTTTTTAGAAGAGCTTTTTTGAATGGAAGAAAAGTAATGAAACCCGCGATGGCTACTGAATAACCTCCTTTGATTTTTTTTATAATAAACCATTTGACCTTTTTCTTCGTTCGCCAAATCTTCTTCAGTTCTATCCAAGCTCGGTTTTGTCTGAATCTTTGTGGAAGAAGAAGCGGTTCGCCAATAGCTACATCCAGGGATCCCACAAAATCATTAAACCTGGCGGCTGCTCGCTCTTTGATCAGTGATTCACTGGCCACTAGATCGATGAAGAATCTCTCCAAAATCCACTTTTTGATCAGTGATTTACCAGCCACTACATTCTTGGATCCCACCTTATTCTCAAACCTGGTGGCTTGCTTGATTGGCAGTCATGTAAGCTCATCTTGCATACAAAATTTTGGGGTACCAGGGCCTGCATCCACCAAGAACATTTCTTCCCTTAAGCGTAAGCGTAAAACTGAAGATTGTGAGGCGTTTCCACTACATAATAAGAAACTAGAATTAGATCTTGGAAATGATCGACTCCAATAGATGCTCATCATAAGCTTTTTTTCCTCCTATTCCTATTGATCAGAAGTATCCAGCAGCGCCACGCCAGAGTGACTTCCGAAGCGCTACAGACGGGACGAAATCCGGCAGCCAGTTGCTGGCTCTGAATAACCAGCCCAGCAAGAAGCTAAATTCTTCCATAACATAACATAACATAACATAACGGGGCGGGGTTGCGCGCGAGCCGAGTGACGTAGGTGCACAAGAGTACTTCGCGCCACAACCATCTCTTTTTTATAGGTTCTACGGACCGATGCCTCCTGCTTCATCTGGTAAAAAAGAGTCATAGATATGCCTGTAATTAGAAGGAAGAACCGTCATAAAAAATTAGTCACAATTTGAAGCAACTTTCACATTTTCGAGAAAATATCATGGTTGTCAAAAAACTTGTCATTTCAAAGAATTATTATGATTTTCAAGAAACTTGTCTTTAAAACATACTATAATATTCCGATCCACACCGACAGTTAACTCTTCAAAATTCACACGGGTATATTGTCACAAAGACTAAGATGCATTACTGTTTAACTACATACCTTCCATCATTCGTGTATATTTTGACATATTTTGCAACATTTTCAAAATCAAGAACACCTTTCACAATTTACAAACATTTTTTAAAAATTGTGAATATTTTTTATATTGCGAACGGTTTTTAAATATTTTGTTTTGAATTGGCGAACAATTCTAGAATAGATGAACATATATTTCAAATTTTGTTGATCTTTTGTAAATTCACGAATATATTTTTTAAAACATAAATATTTCTGTATCCATAAACACTTTTGTCATTCATAAACTGTTTTAAAAAATTTAGGACATTTCTTAAAATGCATGAACATTTTTTGAATTAGCAATTTTTTCAATTACATTAAAAAAATAGTACATGAACTTTTTTTCAAAATCATGGATTTTTTTTTGTTTTCACAAACGTTGTTTTCAAAATTGCAAACATTGTTTTGTATATGCAAACATTTTTACAAAAATCCCAAGTATTTTTTGAATTCACAAACATTTTATGTTTTCTTCAACATTTTTTATCAAAATTCTCAGTTTTTTTAAATTGCAAAAGTTTTTGAAGTTCTAAATTATTTAAAGTAGAAAAAACAACAGAAACGGAACTGAAAATGAAAAATGAAAAATAAAACTAAAAAACAGACACGGACTATGTTTAAACTTTTAAAATGTAAGAACACATTTTTGACTTAGGAAAATTTTTGTTAAATTTCATTAATAATTTTTAATACAGAGATTTTTGTTTAAAATCATGCACTTTTTTTATTTCATGAACCTTTTTTCAAAATTGCAAACATTTTTTTGTATATGCGAACATTTTACAAAAATCCCGAGAAGTTTTTGAATTCACGAACATTTCATGTTATTTTGAAAATTTTATTTTAAAATTCTCAATTTCTTAAAATTTGAAAAGTTTGTTAAATTTCTAACGGAATTAAAAATAAAAATAAAAAAGAAACTAAAAAGACAGGCGTATGTGCATGGACCGGCCCAAAAGGTTGTGCTGCATCTGCTCCGAGTGGTCAGAGCGTAATATAGGTGGTCCCTGTATGGGCCGGCCAGTTTGGAGATTTTCCTGTGTGAAACGTTTTTTATGACTTATAGGTGGCATAGTGGGTAATTTATCCCAACTTCGAGGACAATCTCATGACGGACGACGAGAAGCACTATTTGCTTTATTATTCGGAAGAGATAGTGTCGTTCCACCCATCTGGTATAGAACAAGTATTTACCGTCTGAAGTACTTTTTTTGTTAGTCCTTCCCCAACATAGACCAATAAGTTGTACAACGTGGTTTATAAGGGTTATCTCAAAAAGGATTGTGGCTTGCTTGAAGATAATCTTTCTTGAAATTATTAACAGAACTCAGAGTGCTTTTGTGTCCAGGCGTATGATTACTGATAATATTTTAGTCGTGTATGAATATTTCCATATAATAGAGAAAAAGAAGAATGGTATAAAGGGCCTATGCGCTATTAAATTGGACATGCAAAAAAGTATGACCGAGTGGAGTGGCCTTTTCTCAAGAAAATGATGCTCAAAGTGGAATTCCAAGAAAATTGCGTAAATTTGATGATGCAGTGTGTATTCTTTGTAGAATACCGGGTTCGTTTTAATATGGAAGAAACCGGGAGCTTTAAACCTACTAGAGGATCGAGGCAAGGAGACCCTCTCTCTCCATACTTTTTTTTGTTATATACGGGGGTTTGACTGCCCTTTTAAAAAATACGGACGAGAATGAAAAGATTTCTGGAATAAAGGTTAGCAGAGATGCACCCTTGGTTTCAAACCTTCTATTTTCTCACGATTCATTAATCCTTATGAAAGCAAATGCCATGAATGTTGAGGCTTTGAAATCTGTCTTGGATTCGTATTGTGCCTCCTCGGCACAAATGGTAAGCGTTGGAAAGTCTAGTATCTTCTTTAGCCCAATATAAAGGTGGAAGATAAGGCGCAAATATGTACAATTCAAAATATTATGACTGAAGCAATCAATGATAGATATTTGGTTGTGCTTGTAAATGTGGGTATGGACAAAAGTGATTGCTTCCAATTCTTGATTGATCGAATTATCATGAAAATAAGTGGATGGAAAGAAAAATTGTTATCTGCTCGAGGGAAGGAGATTTTGCTCAAATCTGTTGTACAAGCTATCCCAACTTATGCCATGTTCGTTTTTAAAATTCCTAAAAAAATGTAAGGGAATCATTGATGCGATATCGCAATTCTGGTGGGGACGAGGACAAGAAGAAGAGAATGCATTGGATGGCATGGTGAAAGATGTGTGTTCCAAAAAATCAAGGAGGGATGGGTTTTAGAGATATACGTTGTTTTAATTTGGCGTTGTTAGCAAAACAAACATGGCGTCTGATTGATAATCCAGAGTCTTTATGTGCTTTTATCTTGAGAGCTAAATATTTCCGGGAAGGAGATTTAATGAATGCAATCGTAAAAAGGGGTTCTTCCTTTACTTGGCAAAGTATTATGGCGGGGTGAGTTCTCCAAAAAGGTGATATCTAGCAAGTCGGAAATGGACAAAATATTGATATTTGGAGAGATGCATGGATTCTGAATGATGTGAATGGGACGGTCATTACCCCTAGAAGGAGGCATCTCCTATCAAAGGTTTCTGATCTCATTAATCCGGTCACAAGTTCTTGGGACAAAGATTTGGTGAGACAAACATTATGGCCAATTGATGCTCAAAGGGTGCTCGCGATTCCCCTCTCGGTGCATAATATGTCAGATTTTATTGCTTGGAGTTATACAAAAGATAACCTTTTCACTGTGCGGTCGGCTTATTTGGAGGAATGGAATAAGCAACATGGGGCAAAATTTCAACATGAAAATGGGATGGGAAGAATCTTAATCCCATTTGGGGGTAAGATTTGGAAATTATCGTGTCCTGCAAAGGTAAAAAATCACTTGACGTACTTTACATGGAACTCTCTCATGTCATGCTTGCTAATAGACACATGAAGGTATCACTCGTTTGCCTAGCATACTCAAAAGGAGCAAAAGATACAAAACATGTCTTATTTATGTGTCAAAAGGCAAAACAGGTGTGGGGGTAAGTTAGGACTAAATGAGGTGATCAACAAAGCTTGTGTTATTGATCGTGCGGGAGAGGCGGTTTTGGAACTTTTACTTATGCCAGATCAAGATTTAGCGATATCGGTTCTCAAAATGCACGTGAATTGATCACTACTATTGCTTGGTTTCTATGGTGGGACAAATGTAATCTGGTTCATGAAGGAAAGTTACAAAATGCACACCAAACTTCCATGGGTGCCCGTGCTATAACGACAAATTATGTAGAGGCATATCCACCTAAGGCAACTAGTAAAATAGGGGGATGGAGCAAGCATACAATGAGTTCTGTTAAGTTGAATGTCGATGCCTCTTTCGATCATGATTTGCTTAGTGGCACAACTGGTCTACTCTAAGAGATGATAAAGGAACATACACCGTTGGAGGAAACTGGCGGATTGAGTGATGTGATGATGTTGTAACAACAGAAGCTATGGATCTAAGGCTCGGCCTATACCTTGCATAGAAGGCGGGTTGTAATCGTCTTGTTGTAAATTTTGACAATATAGAGGTGATTAACAAAATGAACAATGGAGGACGTTCGGCGAGAGGGACGGCAGCAGTGTTTGCTGATTGCTATTTCATAGCTTGTGATTTCTCTATCATTAGGTTCGAACATTGTAATAGAGAAGCAAATAAGGTGGCTCACGAACTTGCTAGGCTAGCGAAAGGGTCCGTCTATAGGGATTGGATTGAAGAGCCTATGAATGATATTGTATCTTTTCTTATTGACGATGTCACAATTATCTCTAATTAATAAAGTTGATGTTTATTTTTATTTTAAAGTGACAACCTAGAAGTTTCAAACCATCTTTTTGGCATAGGCGATAAATCTAGGGTTTCGACAGCTTCCGGGGACTCCAACGGAATTTACGTTTTATCACTTGTTGATCTCTTCTTGACTTTTCTTGGACTTGGCTAACGACAGGGAGATCATTTGTTGTCTTTCCAAGACTTAGTCTGGCGGTTTGTCCGATGAGGCCGACGAAGTTGGCAGAGAAGTGATTGGATCTATGAGAGATGGCGGCAAGTGGGAGTTTACAAAGGGGGAAAGGGAAGGAAACTGCGGAGGAGCTCTTGGCAATTGAATATGCATGTAACAGCCCAAGAACAAGATCTCCATTTTTTGTGTTATGCTCTTGCTTGGATACTATGTTGTTGTTGTTGTCTGTTGTGCCTCCATGCTATTTATTTTGCATCATGCATCATCTCCATATTATCATTGCAACATCATATCCATATCTATGTTGTTGAGGCAATCAAACCCGAAGATAATTTTGTCATCGTCGTCTTACAAAGGAAAACAAGCCGACATACCAATTGTTCGTGGTGCTAGTGATAATCAAAATAACTTTAGAATAGTTCTCTACTTGATACTTGTGATTAATATATTTACTTCTTTTCAGAAAAATATATGAAATGGATATTGTTTCATCTTCAAAAAAATACCTTTAGAAATACTTTTTTCTTTTTCCTCTTTGATTTTTCTTCGACGGACCACTGAAAAACGGACATTCATTTTTGTTTTCTAAGCCTCTTGTGTTTTGGCCACCAACAAGTAAACATCGCATAGAAAATTTCATTCCAAAGCTAACTCTGCGTCAGAAACTTTCTTGGGTCCATTGCGTCCTTGAAAGACATAAGCTAAGGAAACAACTAAGTCGGAATTAGAAGAATATTATTCGAAACTACTAGGAATGGCACAAAAGTAAATATGTACAGAAAATATAGGAAACACATATTTGTTCTTGTAGAAACATAGATGTAATATGCACATGTCTACCAGTGATCCCAACCTTACATTCTATTCCCAACACTACACTTTTCTTCTTCCAAATTTCTCAAACAAATGAAAGAAGTCTACATGATACTACATGAGTGCATTCTTCACTTATACTCTATATAGGCAGTAGGCAGGTCTAGAATCTGCATGCAAGTCTGATATGATACATCCAGCCTCAGACACATGACATATAATGGAAAGGTGAGAATGCTACATATTCTTATCACTCACAAAAGTCACACGGTATAGGTGATTAAACCTTTTGACATTTTAAGAAAAGAAAAATCGGGAACGTATCAGCCCAATCTGTTCAGTTGACGTATAGTGTTTGTTTTCTCATGGCGCTCGTGGATGGACACTTTGACATTAGTACATAAAATTAAAGAGTACATGACTATAAAAAAGTTTTGAAAATATCTTAACTTGATACCTGGCAATAGAAAAATGGTTTTTGCGAGCATTGTCTCATCTCCACAATGACATACTTTTCACTCCACACCATGATCTTCTTACCCCATCCAACCCCTCCATGCTCGGTCCACCATGGCATTGTCCTTATCTTCCACCCTAGCATGATGCCACCGTTACGCTTTCTTCTCTACCCATGTCGGGACACCCCAGCCGCTCCACCCACTCAGCGACGCGGCTGCCCCGCTCCCATCCTCTCTACCCACAACACAAGTCGGAGGCTAGGGGTAGCCGTAGGAGGTGCTTGGGTGTCGATGGTGGTGACAGGTGTTGGTGAATGTTGCATGGGAAACAAAAAATTCCTATGAAACACCCAAGATTTATTGTATGGAGATGATAGCAACGAGAGGGAGAGGTGTCTACATACCATTGTCGACCGAAAGTGTTACCGATCTAGAGATCGTGGTTGGCGTAGTCGTACTCGCGTCGCGATCCAATCCGATCCAAGCACCGCACATGCGGTACCTCTGAGTTTAGCACACGTCCGGCTCGATGACGTATCCTCCTTGTTGATCCAGCAAGAGAGGGAGAATAGATAGATGAGATCTAAACCAACACGACGCCGTGCTGGTGGTGGTGACAACGGAACTCTGGTAGGGCTTCGCCAAGCGTGTACCGGAGAAACGTGGGAGGAGTTGGGAGAGCCAATGGCCAAGGGTGAAGGGTTGGCTGTATATATATATATATATATATATATATATATATATATATATATATACACTAGAGGGCAGGGGAGGGCATCCAAAAAACCCCTAGGGCCGGGCACAAGGGAGAAAACCCTTTAAACATGAAGATAACATATTATCTCTAGATTCAACCCTTTAAATTTAGAGATAAGATCTTATCTCCATATTTAAACGACATGTGCCTTGGGGAATGGTGCAGTCAGCCCATGTGGGCTGTAGCCTGATACGTCTCCAATGTATCTATAACTTTTGCTTGTTCCATGCTGTTATATTACCAATCTTGAATGTTTTACAATCATTCTACATCAATTTATATCATATTTTGGGACTAACCTATTGACATGGTGCCAAAGTGCCAGTTGATGTTTTTGCTTATTTTCTACTTCGCAGAAAATCAGTACCAAACGGAGCCCAAACGTCCTGGAAATTTTTGGAGATTTTTTGGACCAGAAGACCCAAGATGGGTCAAACACATACCAGAGAGGGGGCTCAGGGGGCCCACCACCCACTAGGGCACGCCAGAGGCCCCTGGCGCGGCCTGTGTTGGGAAACGTTGCATGGGAAACAAAAAAATTCCTACGCACACGCAACATCTATCCATGGTGATGAGCATCTACGAGAGGGAGAGTGGATCTACATACCCTTGTAGATCGCTAAGCAAGAACCGTTAAGAAACACAGTTGATGTAGTCAAACGTCTTTGCGATCCAAATCACCGAGCGTCCCACGGTCAAATCACGATCCGCCCCGATCTAGCGCCAAACGGACGACACCTCCGCTTTCAGCACACGTACAGCTCAATGACGATCTCCGCCTTCTTGATACAGCAAGAGGGGGCGGAGAGGTAGATGAGTTCTCCAGCAACGCGATGATGGCGGTGGTGGAACTATTCAGGCAGGGCTTCGTCTAAGCACTGCTGGAAACTAGAGGAATCAATCTATCGGGAGAGAGGGCTACACTATCGCCTTTTGGGTTGAAGTGCTTTTTCCCTCTCTACCTCTAGTATATATAGGAGGGAGGGAAGGGAGGCCGGCGCCCTAGGGATGCCCCTTTGGTACGGACGCAAGGAGGAGGAGGTGGAGGAGTCCACCTCCAATCCTAGTCCTAGTAGTATTCCTCCCCTTCCACCACTTGGACTTTCCTTTCCCTCAAGCCCAGCCGCATAGGCCTTCTTGGGTAGGCCTTCCAGCCCACCAGGGGCTGGTGTGCCACCCTCAGGTCCATGTGACCCTCTTGGAGTGTGGTGGGCCCACTTGGTGGACCCCCGAAACCCATTCGTCACTCCCGGTACACTGCCGAAAATGCCCGAAACTTTTCCAGAGTTCAAACACCACCTTCCTATATATCAATCTTTACCTCCGGACCATTATGGACCTCCTCGTGACGTCCGGGATCTCATCCGGAACTCCGAACAACCTTCGGTCACCACCATACATAACTCAGTACTACCGAAACATCATCGAACCTTAAGAGTGCAGACCCTGCGGGTTCGAGAACTATGTAGACATGACTGAGACACCTCTACGGTAGCAATAGAGGGACCTGGATGCTCATATTGGTTCCTATATATTCTGCGAAGATCTTTATCAGTTGAACCTCTATGTCAAGGATTCAGTTAATCCCATATGATGTTCCCTTTGTTCTTCGGGATGTTACTTGCCCGAGATTCGATCGTCGGTATCTCTATACATAGTTCCATCTCGTTACCGGCAAGTCTCTTTACTCGTTCTGTAATACAAGATCCCCTGGCTAACAATTTAGTCACATTGCTTGCAAGGCTTGTTGTAATGTTGTATTACCGAGTGGGCCCTGAGATACCTCTTCGTCGTATGGAGTAACAAATCCCAGTCTTGATCCATGCCCACTCAACAGACACCCTCAGACATACGTGTAGAACATCTTTATAGTCACCTAGTTACGTTGCGACATTTGATACACACAAGGTACTCCTCCGGTGTCAGTGAGTTGCATGATCTCATGGTCATATGAACAGATACTTGACATGTAGAAAACTATAGCAATACACTGACACGATCATATGCTATGTTTATAGTTTGGGTCTTGTCCATCACATCATTCTCCCAATGATGTGATCCCGTTATCAAATGACATCTTATGTCTATGGCTAGGAAACCTTGACCATCTTTGATCAATGAGCTAGTCTACTAGAGGCATACTGGGGACACAGTGTTGTCTATGTATCCACACACGCAATGTGTTTCCAATCAATACAATTATAGTATGGATAATAAACGATTATCATGAACAAGGAAATATAATAATAACCA
Source organism: Hordeum marinum (assembly GCA_022496015.1). NCBI lineage: Eukaryota > Viridiplantae > Streptophyta > Magnoliopsida > Poales > Poaceae > Hordeum > Hordeum marinum. The sequence continues at coordinate 268,814,151 of CM039674.1, read as the reverse complement.
TTTATTATTGCATGTAGGGCATATTTCCAATAGTCTCCCACTTGCACTAGAGTCAATAATCTAGCTCACGTCACTATGTGATTTACATTGTAATGAATCTAACACCCATACAGTTCTGGTGTTGATCATGTTTAGCCCTTGCAAGAGGTTTAGTCAATGAGTCTGCGACATTCAGATCCGTGTGCACTTTGCAAATGTTTATGTCCTCCTCCTTGATGTATTCGCGGATGGAATTGAAGCATCACTTTATGTGTCTGGTTCTCTTGTGAAACCTTGGTTCCTTGGCCAGAGCAATGGCACCAGTGTTGTCACATAACAGATCCATTGGATTCAGTGCACTGGGCACTGCTCCAAGATCTGTCATGAACTCCTTCATCCAGATACCTTCCTTTGCTGCCTCCGAGGCTGCGATGTAATCCGCTTCGCATGTAGAATCGAGTACCATGCTTTGCTTGGAACTGCACCAGCTTACCACTCCCCCATTAAGAATAAATACATATCTGGTTTGCGACAACATTTCCTTAGTCCCTGGTCATCCCCTTGACTTCCTGAGCTCCTTCACCGCCGAGAATCGCCACCGTCGACGTAATCTACACCAACGTCGCCGCCGTAGAGGATCCGCGCCAAGCTTGGGTACGGATTCAATCTCTAGTGCGCTCCCATTCTGATTCTTGCGCATTGGACCTTGTTTTCTCTATAAGCCACCTATTGCTCACATATTCATCCAATCAAATCTACAAAAATCCGAGGTAGATGAATTTTTTCGGGTTTTTCTGTCCTCCCGATACATCTCGGTGGAACCGAAACGAAAATATCGGTCTCACCGATATACTTTTCTGTGTTGCTGAGAACTGACTCGGTGAAACCGAGTGGCTCTTTTCGGTCCTACTGAAAAGGCTGCCAAGTTCCTATTAAGGAGTTGGTCTATCTCGGCCCCACCGAAAATTTCATTTTGGCTATACCGATGTGTGTGTGACAGATTGCAAAACTTCTGAAAAACTCATTGCTCAAATTTCAAAACTAGCCTCATTTTGTGATGACTCATCTTCTTTTGCTCATCTATACTCTATTCACAGGGTCAACATGTCAGGTTCAGAAGACAGTCAGAACAGGTCAGAGCAGAGAGCAGACATGAGTTCAAGGACAAGGCCAGAGCCTAGTTCATTCTCAGATCCAGGCACCCCCAACTCTCATGGGTTGCCCAAGGCTGCCACCAGAACCAGGAAGAGGTTGAACTCAGATGAGGAGGATTCAGACTTCGTGCCTGAGGAAATTCTTGCTAAGAAGCAAGAGAAGGCTGCCAAGAAAGATGGAACTAAAGCTACTTCCTCTAGAAGAGTAGTTAGCAAGGTATATGCACCAGCTTCTACCTTCAAGGCTTATGAGACTGCCAGAGCAACTGTTTCTATTGAGATCCCTAAGAGAGCATTGCCTAAGAAGGCAGGAGAGAAAAAGGCCAGGAAAAGGATCATCCATGTGACTGGCAGACCTACCTCCATGTTTGAGGATCCAGAAGTTGCTGCTGCTGAGGAAGAGGAGGTTGAGCTAGCTGCAAAGGCTCCTCCCAAGAAAAAGGCAAAGAAGTTGATGTCTGATGCTATGGCTAAGACAGGCATATCCAAGAAGGCTGCTGAGAAGCCCAAGAGAACCACTAGGCAGATTCCAGCTTTTGAGAAGAACAAAGGAACTGCTTCGAGAGTTGATGATGTGGATGACTTGACAACCTTGATGAAGCTTAGACCACACCTCCCTGTTCATAATGCTAGCTATCCAGTAGCTGAGGACATGAAGAAGAGGAAGGATTCTAGATTGAGGGCTGGAGAGCAATAGACCCTTATGCTCAGAGAAAGAAAACAGTTGTGGACTACAGGTTCTATACCAAGGAGCAGCAGGACTTCTATGAGACTGCGCTCTTTGACAAGAGTCCAGTTGTCAGTGATATGCGCTACGTAGACTGGAAGTTCATCAAGGAGAATGAGGACTACTTTCCAAGTGTCCAGGACAACTTCCATTGCATTGGTCTTGATGAATTCATTGGCAGAGAATTCATAACATGGAATGACGAAATGATCATGCAGTTTTACTCCACAGCACATTTCTACGGAGATGGTAGAATTGTGTGGATGACTGAAGGTGGCCGATATGAATGAACTGTTGAGGAATGGGCAGATATCTTAGGAGTTCCTGAAGCACAGGATGGTGACCGGGATGTCTACTCAGAATCCAAGGCTAGTCACAATGCAATGGCTAAGATGTATAAGGAGATCCCTACTGCAAATGTGAAGACTCACAGGCTAGGATCCATCTATTTCCTCGAGGCTGGCCTCCGCACTATCAACACAATTCTGAGGCATACCTTGATGCCCAAGTCTGGAGATGACAAGATGATCCGAGGCCACTCCATCAATTTGTTGATCCACATTGACACTCACACCAGGATCAGAGTCATGGACTTGATTGTAGAGACAATCAAGAGGGTTGCTGCTGACCAGAAGCGCTCATGTTGTTATGCACCCTACATCCAGATGCTCATAAACTCAAAACTGGAAAATCACATATTTGCCCTAGATCACCCACATTTGCCCCTACAGCCAAATCTAGAGGACAACATCGTGGTGATGGATGCTGATCATCCCACTTCTGCTGCAGCTCAGGAGGAAGCAGAGGTAGTGAGAGCCGCTAGTGCTCAAGTCCCACGATCCAGGAACGAGCAAATGGATATGCTGATATATTCTGTTCAGGGCATGCAAAAGGACAATAAGGGGATTCTGGACAATCAGAACAGTCTTGTTAGAATCTTTGAGACCAGAATCAAGACCCTTACTGGTAAGGTGGATGGGCCGACGAAGATAGTCAAAGAACTTCAACATGAAGTTGACTCCATGAAGATCCCTTGAGTCTCTTCTACTTCAGATGAGGATGAGGATGATGAGGAGGAGGAGGAGGAGGAATCACCTCTTGGTCCAAGCACTCAGTTCACTACTCAGGCCAGATCGGCCATGGTGTCAGCTCCAACTGCTCCATCAACTTCAGCTCCCTCAGTGACCACTCCAGCTCCATCTACGACATCTGTAGAGATATTCGTCGACGCCGTCATCTCGACTCCTTCATCAACAACCGAAGGAGATGTGCCCAAGAACGCTTAGTTACATGCCTTTGAACTTTTTGGTAACTTATTGCCAAAGGGGGAGAGGTGTATATAGATCTATAGGCTTCGAGCGAGAGAGAGATTTGTCTTTTATTTGCTTTTCAAAAACATTTCGTTCTTCTGATGTGAGATACTTCTGTGTTTGTGTTATGCTACTATGTTATGGATGATGCTACTGTTTCCTATCATCTTAATGCTCATGAGATGATCATTCACCTTTGTTTGATTGTGTTGTGGGTTGTTATTCACTCTAATTATTCTCGCACACCACCAAGTTGTATGTGACATGGAAGAAGTGCCCCATATGCCTAATCGATTGTCCATTTGCATTCAAACGGAAATTCAACATAATGCACAAATTTAGGGGGAGCTCTTGCTTATCACATACCTCTCAAACCAATCATTATACTCATTGATTTTATCATATGTCGAAGCTTTGATCTATATGTTGTCATCAATTACAAAAAAGGGGGAGATTGAAAGCACATTTGCTCCCTTGGTGGTTTTGGTAATTAATAACAACATATAAGTCATTGAACTAATGTTTCCACGAAGTATATTTCAGGAAATGTTCAATGAGATGATTGGCAAACGGAGATTGTGGAGAAACCCCAGGATGCAAGGAAATAGGTTGGCCAAGCTTCAAGCAAGAGGACTCTACATTTTATATTTGTGAGAAATCACTATGAGTCGCAGGAAAGCCCATACTATTAAAAGGGGGTAAGGTGTTGTTGGTGAATAATATGCTCAAACGTGCACAAGTGATAGTCGCCAAAAACATCCACAAAACTCTCCCACCAAGTCTGTTCTATACCCAACACTCAAAATCGGTGCAACCAACTATCCCACTTCGGTGCCACCGATTCCAGAACCTAGACAGATTCAGCCAAACCCTAGCCACTTCGGTGCAACCGATTCCATACCGGTGCCATCGAGTTGAGGTTGCCAACTTTCTGTTACGCAAATTCACATTTTCAGTCCCTCCGAGAATGTTGGATCAGCGTCACCGAGATTGGAAATCTGACCGTTGGTCACCTTATCGGTGCAATCGAGATTCCTGTATCGGTCCCTCCGAGATTCAAAAGTTGCCACCTTTTGGTCACTTTGGTACCACCAAGATTCACACATCGGTGTCACCGAGTTGGTCATTTTGTGTGTAACGGTTGGATTTTTGGGGATGCCTATATATACCCCTTCACCACCACTCACTCGAAAGAGAAGCACTCAGAACTATTCCATACCTATCCTATCAGATTTTCTGAGAGAACCACCTACCCTTGCGTTGAGGTCAAGATCTTCCACTCCAATCATATGGATCTTGATTTCTAGCCTCCCCAAGTTGCTTTCCACCAATCCTATCTCTTCTACCAAGCCAAACCTGTGAGAGAGATATCGTGTGTTGAGGAGTCTATCATCTTGAAGCACAAGAGCAAGGAGTTCATCATCATTACCGAGCCTATTACCTTTTGGAGGTGGTGCCTCCTAGATTGGTTAGGTGTCGCTTGGGAGCCTCCTACTTCGTGTTGTGGAGTGAACCAAGAAGTTTGTAATGGCAAGGAGATCCCTACTTCGTGAAGATCTACCCCATAGTGAGGCTAGTCCTTCGTGGACGAAAGCCGTAAGGAATAGTCAAGGTCGCTACTTCATGGACCCTTTTGAGTGGAGCCCTCCATGGACTCTCGCGATTGTTACCCTTCGTGGGTTGAAGACTCCATAAACGTGGATGTACGATAGCGCCACCTATCAAAACCACGGGAAAAATCATCGTGTCTACAATTGCGTTTGATCTTCCTACCCTATCCCTTCTATACATGCTTGTCGTTACTTTCCGCTGCTATATACTCTTAGACTTGCATGTGTAGGGTGTACTTGACTTGCCATGAAATGCTAAAAACTGTCAACCCTAAAATTTGGTATAGGCAAAACTTTTAATTGGTCAAGTAGTCTAATCACCCCCCTCTAGACCTACTTTCGATCCTACAAGTGGTATCAGGGATCACTAGAAGAGTGTCTAGAGGGGGGGGTGTGTGAATAGACTACTAGAAGGATCTTAAAACCTAATCTTTTCCCAAGTTAATTGGTTGGCAGATTTTAACAGTTTTTAGCAAAGCTAGCAAGTCTAACAGCCCAACACATGCATGTCAACAAACATGGCAGCGGAAAGTAAAGACATTGCATATGAAGTAAGGAGTTGAGATAGGTAGATCAAACGCAGTTGGAGACGCAAGGATTTTTCCCGTGGTTCCGATAGGTGGTGCTATTGTACATCCACGTTTATGGAGTCTTCAACCCACAGAGGGTAACGGTCGTGAGAGTCCACGGAGGGCTCCACCCAAAAGGGTCCACGAAGTAGCAACCTTGACTATTCCATACGGCTTTCGTCCACGAAGGACTAGCCTCACTATGGGGTAGATCTTCACGAAGTAGGCGATCTCCTTGCCCTTACAAACTTCTTGGTTCACTCCACAACATGAAGTAGGAGGCTCCCAAGCGACACCTAACCAATCTAGGAGGCACCGCCCTCCAAAAGGTAATAGGCTCGGTAATGATGATGAACTCCTTGCTCTTGTGCTTCAAGATGATAGTCTCCTCAACACACAATCTCTCTCACACAGGTTTGGCTTGGTAGAAGAGATAGGATTGGTGGAAAGCAACTTGGGGAGGCTAGAAATCAAGATCCATATGATTGGAGTGGAAGATCTTGACCTCAACACAAGGGTAGGTGGTTCTCTCAGAAAATCTGATAGGATAGGTATGGAATAGTTCTGAGTGCCTCTCTTACGAGTGAGTGGTGGTGAAGGGGTATATATAGGCATCCCCAAAAATCCAACCGTTACACACAAAATGACCAACTCGGTGACACTGATGTGTGAATCTCGATGGTACCGAAGTGACCAAAAGGTGGCAACTTTTGAATCTCGGAGGGACCGATATAGGAATCTCGGTTGCACCGATAAGGTGACCAACGGTCAGATTTCCAATCTCAGTGACGCCGATCCAACATTCTCGGAGGGACCGAAAATGTGAATTTGCGTAACAGAAAGTTGGCAACCTCAACTCGGTGGCACCGATATGGAATCGGTTGCATCGAAGTGGCTAGGGTTTGGCTGAATCTGTCTAGGTTCTGGAATCGGTGACGCCGAAGTGGGATAGTTGGTTGCACCAATTTTGAGTGTTGGTATAGAACAGACTTGGTGGGAGAGTTTTGTGGATGTTTTTGGCGACTATCACTTGTGCACGTTTAAGCATATTATTCACCAACAACACCTTACCCCCTTTTAATAGTATTGGCTTTCTTTGACTCAAAGTGATTTCTCACAAATATAAAATGTGGAGTCCTCTTGCTTGAAGCTTGGCCAACCTATTTTCTTGCATCTTGGGGTTTCTCCACAATCTCCTTTTGCCAATCCTCTCTATAGACTGGATCTGAAATACACTAGATGAAAATATCAGTCTAAGAGACAATGTATATTCTCATGAATTATCAAAACCACCAAGGGAGCATGTTGTGCTTCCAATCTCCCCCTTTTTGGTAATTGATGACAACATACAATCAAAGCTTCAAATAAAAATATGCATGGTTATACTAAAGACTTTGAGAGACACATGACTTAGACTTGCTCCCCCTAAATGTGTGCAGTCCTTTAAAGGATAATTGCTTTTGAGTGCACGAACACACATGAGGTAGAAGTGATATAAAAAGTCATGTGTGTCTTGGTTATATGCATCAAATATATGAATGAGATGTATCTTTGTTCAAGGCATCACTCTTGCAAACAATATGTGCAAGAAGCAAGAGATCAACTTGATCAAAGATATGATGCATATACTTACCTTGAGTTCTTGAGCATCCTGGTGATCGAAACACACTTTAGAAAACAATGTTAGAAAACACAAGAGTATTCTATCAAACAGCAAGGCAATAGAACTCAAAATTTCCAAGATAAGATATGGAGGACATACAAAAAATAGCATTCCTTAGAATTGATATGTCTCCAAGATCATTGAGAATTTTCTCACCATAGATATGAAAATGGATTATCCTCTCCCCCAGAATCTTAGCATGTAGATATTAGGATAGGATAAGGTGAGAAAGATCAAAGATTTTCTTGTCCCCACTTTGATATTCTCCCCCTGTTTATAAAGATATGATTATTGATATTGGCTCTCCCCCTTGATCATATCTCCCCCTTTGCATAAGCATGCATCTCCCCTTTAGCTTGAAGCTTTGGTTCTCTCCCAAAATGGTTGAAGCTTTGATCTTCTCTCCCTTTGGCATAAATTTCCAAAAAGGTTAAAGACAAGGAAAGATACAGGGATCATTGACTGAGAAGGGATACTTGAGTACAAGGGTCATCGAATAGTAGGATGCATACAAATTAAAATTGAGAGAGTCATTGAAAATGATTTGTTCTTCTCCTCCTTCCTTCATTGAAGATAGGATCCTCGGATAAAGAAATTCTCTCTCCAAAATTAACTTTAGTTCTTCTCCCCCTAAGCAATATTTTTTTGAGAAGGGGATCATCGAAGTAACAAAAGTATTTACAAGAAAGATCATTTCAGAAAACACAGAATTGCATAAACGAATTCTAAAGAGACAGAATGACAATCTGTGACGCCGAGATAGATAGATCGGTGATACCAAGATGTTGTAGTGCAGCTTGTCTGCAATTTTGGTAGAACCGAGATATCTGGGTCGACGACTCCGAAAGAGAAACCAACTTTCTGTTTTCACAGAGTCAAGAGAAGGATTTTTAATGAAATATGAAGTTTTTACAATGGACATAAACTAGAGAAGAGTGGAGTGGCTATGAGAAATCATGCAATAGAGAGCAGATCACACAAGATTCTTAACTAGATGATGGGCGGTGACTAGGTCACCTATATTAGAGTATATCGACTTAGGAGCCAAGCAAGAATACTTGATCATAGGTCATACTCTACTTTAAGCTCAGAATGGGGTTACCATTTTTCGATTAAGCATTTTAATGTCTTCATATCACTGAGGTGCTTTAGCTCATTTCTTGGAGTAAAGCCTTTTCAAGGACATGAGTACATACCTTTGAGTGATGTTGATGACGTAGCTTATAGATGAACTTGTTGAGGATGCTCGAGGTTGATGAAGATCATCTTGAATTTTGAGCATTCCTTCTTGTTCTAGTACACTAGTTACCTACAAGGATTAGTCATGCAAGGAAGAACAATAGATATATCCAATTGACATGATACCAATTGAGAGTGTGCAATTTTGACCAAGTAGATGTCAAGGATATGGTTGAGTGGTTTTCTTCCTTCCATCATCAAGAGGGGTTGCGGATACTTGGTAATGACAAGATTGCTTATGATAGGAGTTGATGGCAATCTTGTGGAATGAAGTCTTTCCATGTACCTACAAGAGATTAGATGCAATACAAGGGAGCATAGAATTCCATGTCATAAGATGAAATGTTAAGATACATGGAAATATCAAGAAAGCTCATGCCCTTGCATGCAACCGAGTGAGTCTAGCTCAAGTTTGAAGCATCGATGATGTTCAACTCACTCCTCAGGTGACAAAATGTCTTCTCATCAAGTGGCTTAGTAAAAATATCGGCCAATTGCTTGTTAGTGCGAACATGCTTAAGATTAATATCTCCTTTGGCAACATGATCATGAATGAAATGATGTCGAACTTGAATATGCTTGGTTTGAGAATGTTGCACAGGATTATGACCAATTTTAATAGCACTTTCATTGTCACAAAGTAATGGAACATTTTTTAACATGAATTCCATAATCCTTAAGTGTTTGTGTCATCCAAAGAAGTTGCACACAACAAGATCCAGCAGCAATGTACTCAGCTTCGGCAGTCGATAGAGATACCGAGTTTTGTTTCTTAGAGGACCAAGATACAAGAGATCTACCCAAAAATTGACAAGTACCCGAGGTGGATTTTCTGTCAACCTTGTAACCGGCATAGTCTGAATCAGAATAGCCAACAAGGTCAAAAGAAGATCCCTTGGGATACCAAATGCCAAAATTTGGTGTTTGTATCAAGTATCTCACAATGCGTTTTACAGCTGAAAGATGACATTCTTTCGGTACAGCTTGATATCTAGCACACATGCAAACACTAAGCATAATATCGGGACGAGATGCACATAGATATAACAATGAACCAATCATAGATCGATAAACTTTCTGATCAACCGGATCATCCTCTCTGGTGAGATCAACATGTCCGCTAGTAGACATAGGGGTTTTCATACCTTTGCACTCATGCATGTTGAACTTTTTGATCAAGTCCTTGGTATACTTAGTTTGCGAGATGAAAGTTCCTTCTTTCGATTGTTTGATTTGCAACCCAAGAAAGAGTTTCAGCTCACACATCATAGACATCTCATACTTCTCAGACATCAACCTTCCAAACCTTTCACTAAATTGAGGGTTAGTGGAACCAAAGATAATATCATCCACATAAATTTGGCACACAAATAGTTCACCATTAACTCTATTAATGAATAAGGTTGCATAAATTTTACCAATTTCAAAACCTTTTTCGATAAGAAACTTCGTTAAACATTTGTACCAAGCACGAGGGGCTTGCTTATGTCCATAAAGAGCTTTACGAAGCTTGTAAACATGATTAGGTTTCTTAGGATTAACAAAGCCAGGTGGTTGTTTAACATAAACCTCTTCTTCAATTTCACCATTTAAAAATGCACTTTTTAATATCCATTTGATAAAGTGTGATATCATGGTGATTGGCATAAGCAAGAAGAATGTGAATAGCCTCAAGTCTAGCGACAGGGGCGTAGGTCTCACCGTAGTCCATACCTTCGACTTGTGTATATCCTTGAGCTACGAGGCGAGCCTTGTTGCGCACATCTTAACCATCTTCGTCTTGCTTGTTTTGAAAAACCCATTTGGTTCCGATGATGTTGTGTTCATCCTTGGGATTCTCCACAAGTGTCCACACTTTGTTCCTTTCGAAGTTGTGAAGCTCTTCATGCATAGTGTTCACCCAATCCGCGTCTTCAAGAGCTTGTTCTACCTTCAAAGGCTCAATGCTAGAAATGAAAGAATAATGCTCATAGAAGTTTGCTAGACGAGTTTTAGAGGGAGTGATTCTCCCTGTTTGTATATCACCAAAAATTTGATTTAGGGGATGGTTCTTGGTCACCTATGCTCGAACTCGGGTCAGCTTCCGATTGTTGGTTGGTGGAGCTTCTTCTTCATCATCATCTTATTCTTCATATTCGTTGTTGTTGAAGGTGCCGTTTCCTTGAGGTGGTGGTGAAGGAGGTTGTGGTGGATCTTCATGATGCACTTCCTCCTCTTCATCATCTTGCCGTGTACCGCTTGTGGATGCCTCCATGTAATGTTGTGGTTCACCTTGTCGTGAGGTAGGGGTTTCCACTTGAGTTTATGAAGTACTTTCCTTCACCTCCATGGGACGAATCTTGCCGATGGGTAAATCTAGGATAGCTTCCGAAGGGTTCTTATCACCTACATCATTTGGCAATTGTTCGACTTGCGAACCATTAGATCTATCAAACTTCACATCTACCGTCTCTTCAACTTTTCGAGTGAAGTTGTTGTAGACACGGTAAGTGTGAGAGTTCGATCCATAACCAAGTAGGAATCCTTCATGAGATTTAGGAGCAAATTTAGTACGACGATGCTTATCAAGAATGTAGCACTGGGAGGCGAATACCTGAAAATATCCAACTTGTGGTTTGTTACCGGTGAGTAGCTTGTATGTCGTTTTACCAAGAAGCTTGTGCAAGTAAAGTCGGTTTGTGGTATGACATGCTGTTTCCACGGCTTCCGCCCAAAAGTGCTTTGGTGTCTTGTATTCGTCAAGCATCGTTCTTGCCATCTCAATGAGTGTCCGGTTCTTTCTCTCAACAACTCCATTTTGTTGAGGCATGTACGTAGTCGAGAACTCATGTGAGACACCTTCTTCATCAAGAAAGGTATCCACATGGGTGTTCTTGAACTCCGATCCGTTATCGCTCCAAACCTTCTTGATCTTCACTTCAAACTGATTTTGCGCTTTCCGAGCGAAGTTCTTGAAGATCTTTTGAACCTGTGATTATCATCAAGAAATAATACCCACGTAAATCTGGAAAAATCATCAACTATAACTAGACCATAGGAATTTCCACCGAGACTCTTGTAAGCATTGGGACCGAAAACATCCATGTGAAGTAACTCGAGTGCTCTCCTAGTAGTCATGATATTCTTAACAGGATGACTTCCACCTACTTGCTTTCCAGCTTGACAGGCACTACAAAGTCTATCTTTATCAAAGATAACATCTTTAACACCAAGTATATGATCACCTTTGATAAGTTTGTCTAAATTACGCATACCAACATGTCCTAATCTTCTATGCCAAAGCCAACCTTTAGAAGATTTAGCAATTATACAAGTGTGAGGTTTGGATCTTTTAGTGAAATCGACAATGTATAGATCACCTCTATGGATACCGGTAAAGACAATTTTATGATTATCTTGACGAAACACTTGGCAATCTACTTTTCTGAATAGAACATTGAAACCGAAATCAGCAAGTCTAGACACAGAAAGAAGATTGTAACCAAGGGATGCAACAAGCATAACATTTTGAATAGAGCTATCATGGGATATGGCCACCTTACCAAGACCAAGTACCTTACCCTTGGAGTTGTCTCCAAACGTTACGTACCTTTGCGGTCCACGGTTTGGTGTGATCTCTTAAAACATTTCTCTATCTCCGGTCATATGATCGGTACATCCGCTATCGAGAATCCACTCTTTTCCTCCAGACATGTAATCCTTAAGGTTTGCCATAGGACTCAGATTCTTCATGATCTTCTCATACTTGATGTCAAACAACACATCTTCTTCATAGTAGCCATGTTCCACATTGTCATCATCAAGTGGGAAATCCTCGTCATAAAGAACAAGAGATTCATTAGAATAGTGATCATGACAATGTTCAAGTTTATGAGTGCGAATGGCTTCAAAGATAATGTTGTTGATAGTGGTGACATCTCCTTTAGCACGCATAAGATCACGGAGTTTAAATAGGCATTTATCAAAGTTTGGATCACTAGGCTTCATTTTGTGAAAAGAAATGGCTTTATGAAGAATTTCATTTAGATTCCCTAAGGAGAGATTTGGACATCGTTTCTCCAAATCAGTCCATGTCACATCCCTAGCTAGATATCATAGGACAGCATGGGTGTTGCATCATGTTTCATTTTTGCATCAACATGAAATGGGGATTAAAAGAAACCTCAAGCTCACATTGAATCAAAATAATTCAAGTTGGATAAAATTCTAAAATATTCAAACTTCAATATATAAAATATTTGGGATATTTTAAATTTGCATATGTACCTAAAAAGAGAACAAAACAAATGTTAGAAATAGGAAAATAGAAAAGAAAATGAAGAAAATAAAGCAGAAAGGAAAAGGGAGGATGAACCTGGGTCGGCCCAGCTGGCCTAGCTCCATCGTCGTCCTCCTGGCGGCGAGGAGGACGGGCGTGTGGCCATAGCACGCGCGGGCATGCCTTCACGCCGGCAGCTGCCTGCCTGCTTCCCCTCGCCAGCACGACGGGGATAAGCTCTGAGAGCCGTCCCCATCGCCCTCTCCCTCTCGCCCTCGCTCGCCTCTCTACTCTCCTCCTCCTCCGCTCCGCCATGGCCGCCATTGCCTTAGCTTCGGCGCCGTAGTTCTAGCCGCTCCCCCTCGCTTCTGAGCCCTCCAATCGCTCCGCCTCGTCGCCTTCTTCCTCCTCGCTGAGCCGTGCATCACCAGGAGCCCCGAAGTGCCGTCTCGAGCTCGTCTTCCTCCTCGGACCCAAAGCTTCGCCGCCGTTTATCGCCGTCTCTGAGCCCTCCCCGAGCAAGCTCTCGACGGCTTCGAGTCTGCTGTGAGCTCCCGGCTCTTTCCCCTCTCCTTTTCCGGCCTTTTCCCCCTCTGTAGGCCCCGATTGCGCCGGCTCCCGAATGACCTGCCGCACGAGCTCATCGCTGGCGATGCTCCGGTGACCAGTTGGTCCATCAGAGGTCACCATCGAGCTCGTGGGTCCATGTAGTGCTTGTAGGTGCCTAGTTCCGGCCGTGTCTCGCTCTAGTTCGACGAGCCCATGCTCGTCCGAGCTCCGGCAGCCGCCGTGCTCATCGCCGGTGCCGACTCCGGCCATCCCAGCCCCTAGGAAGTGTTGGGATCGACGCGCGCGAGCAAGCAGAGTAGTTTGGTGCGCTCCGCCGTCCATTTGGTCACCGGAGGAGGAATCCCGACCCCCTCCGCCGTCCCTGACGTTGCCGGCGGCTCAACGCCAGTGAGTCAACCAGTTTGACCACCAGGGGTTTGACCCCTGGTTCACTGGCAAGTGGGGTCGGACCCTGTTAGTCAAATTTAGGTTAATAACTTAATTAACCAAATTAGTCACTGACTAGTGGGCCCAGTGTTGATTAAGTAATTAGGATAAGTTTTAATTCTCTAATTAAGTGACTAGGTCACTGACTAGTGGGTCCCACCCTGTCAGGTTTGACCTGGCCTGGTAAGCTGACCAGCTGACGTCGTGGTGACGTCAAGCTGATGCCATTAATCCTTTTGCAGTTTAAAAATAATTCCAAAAATTATTTAAAACTTTAAAAATTCATATAAATTAATCTGTAAATCACATGAAAATAATTTATATATGAAAATTTATCAGAAAAATCCAATGAATCGAATGGTGCTATTATCATGCATGTTAGAGCAACCTATGTAGAAGAAATTTGACATTTGCTAATAGGTTAAAATATGGAATTTGAAATGAAGAACGACTTTGAACCTATATTCAAACTCACTTCAAATTAACTTGGACACTAGTTGCATTAGCTCATGCATACATGCTACCATGTCATGATCATGCATAATATTGTTGCACTTGCGTGTATTGAATGCTATTTATCTGCATTGCGGTAGGCCCTGCTTCTAAGGATACCCCCGAGTATTCCAACGAAGGAGAGAACCTTCCCACTACCCAGCAAGGCAAGCAACCCCCTTGATCATTCCGATAACATCCCACTCTCTCGCTCCTGCTCTTGTTTATTGCATTAGGACAAACGTTCACTTGTCTGTCATACACGGTAGATGAACCTATTCTTATGCATGACCTGTCATTGTCACAGTAAATAGCTAAACCTTGCAACCTAGCGTACCTGGTAGATGCTTGTGCCATGATGTGCTTAGCTTACTTTGCTTGCTATGCTTGTTATGCTTAGAGTTGTGTCAGGTCTGATTCATCTGGGTGATGGACTGGAGTGAAACATTGTTGTTCCAATGTGATAAGCTTATGATGAACCCGATTTGGTAAAGGTAGCGATGAGAGGCTATGTAGGAGTACATAGCGGGTTGTCTCATTGGGACCGTTCTTAGGAACTGAGTTCCATGTTTGTGATCCAAGACTAGTTACTACCACACGTTGGGATACTTAATTGACCCTCTCAACTTTTCAGTCGCTTAGTCCTTAGTCCAGGAGTTGCAAGTAGTTTCTGGTGTTTATAGCATGTTGGAGGCCGTGCGTAGCGCTGACCCTAGGGGTGGGTTACGACGCGGTAGGTAGTGGCATTGTGTACCAAGGGTCACCCGAATGGTGGGCTTGGGAACCCTACGCACATCATTTGGGGCCATAGCGGAAACTTGGCTGGACTTCCATGCGGGTTCAGTCTCAAATAACATGATAACGAAGAGAGCATGACCCACCTGATCAAAAACTTCAACAAGGCACCGGAAGGAATTCGAAACAAAGAGAACACATGAGAATGAAGAGATCAAGAACAGCTTAAAGAACTGATCACGGCACCGGAATAATTGAGATACGAACGAAGGAACCACAATTGAGAAGAATTTGAGAACGAAAGCTGAAATTGAGAACGAAGAAATATTCTAAAATGATGGCCTTTGGAAGGATCAAGAAATGAAAACAACTCTGAAAAGCACCAGATAGATATGGGGGGAATAACTCATGATCAAGACAATTGAGATGATAGCACAAGCTGAAACCATGAATCTTTGGAGGAACGAACAATGATTTAAGAGAAACTCTCCTACGGTCTTCAAAACTGAGAATGGAGACAAGAACACCACCAAGAATTACTGAGACACTCCGAAATAATGAATAAGGGAAAATGTTGAGCCAACAATGAAAATGATTTAGAAGCGATCTTGAAGAGGAATATGACTGATGAAAATCATTCTTACATCATTTTGAAAAGAACTTGAGAACATCTCCGGAAAGAATAGAAGAGTCAGGTATGATCCTAGGAAAAGACCTGTGGGTTATGGGCCCACTGAAAAGAAACCACCGTTGAAACAATTGATTAAAAGAGATATTGCGCCGGTACAAATTGAAAACTTGATGATAAGAGACCCTTGAAATAATTCAAGAGGATAAGAATGAAAATGAATGTCTTCTGAGATAGCTTCAACACTCCGGATGGAAAAGAGAGATGACTAAACAAGAGATACTTGGAAAAGAAATTTCAACATGGGAGAGCAATAGAGAATGAAATGATTTGCTGAACACCAAGAACTTGAATTGAATCCACCGTAAAAGAAAAGAAAGATGAATACTAACAAATGATAACTTGAGCACTGATCATCTTCATAAAGAATCACCGGAGAAGAATGACAACAAGAACAAGGAATATGATGATAGATCTTGAAATGAAACTCTTGAGAATCTTCACAAGAATTCACCGGAAACAAGATAGAAGACAAGAGATAGCGGAAGCACCACCTGAATAGAAAAGACACTTGGATGAGAATACAATCATGGAGAAAAAGGGCGGGAGGGCAGGAAAACAAAGAACACTTGGAATAGATGGAATGAACTCCGGAAAAAATAAGAGGATTGATCTTGCAAAACTGGAGATGATAGAATATCTTGAGGAGAAGCACACCGGTAGGAAAATAATTGAAATGAAAACTTGATTGGGCAAGGAATTAGCATTCCCTCAGAAATTTGAGAACACTACTTAGCAAGATATGAATTCACCACTTGACATCGAAGCAACTCGAATTACCATATCCAACACAAAACGAAGGATGAGGCTTACGAAACAAGCCAGAACAAATACATACCCACTATGCACTTGTTGGAAAGATAATTCTAGGTAACTACTTGAATTCCCACCTAAGAACTTCCGAAAACTTTCTTGTTTATGTGATTCGGGTTGCGCAATCAGGAACCTGCCCTAGGCAATCAGCTGCAACTGCATCCACAACCTTCCACACCATAATTCAAGAAATTTCGCAAACTCGTCTAATCTCGAATCCTCGAACTCACAACGATACTAAACCATGGTGATACCCCGGACGCCTCCCCAGTACTGGGTGACTCTGACCTTATCTCACCACGATAAGTATTGAAGCAATTTCGAACATTCTCTGTCCTGAGATATCAAGAAAACTGAATGATAACGATGTGCCAACATTCCTCAGAGCTCAACTCCCCGGAAGAAATCAAGTCAGACAGGAGGCACCAAGACAGAACCCTGTCACATCGGCATCATATAGTTTCCAAAATACCCACGTGATCCTAATTTTTTTTTGAGCGAGAAGAGGAGAAGAATCAAAATTCCTAAGTCGAATACCTCACAAGAGCATAGAAGAGGAGTAAAAAGAAACCTACTCTCCAATATAACTAGACTCAAAATAGTTTTTCACTAGACACGACTCGGCCAAGTTCGATCAATCAAGGGGGCTCCTAGGTCGGTACAGGCTCTGATACCAACTTGTCATGCCCAAGATGCGATCCTATCCTTATTTGGGCACGAGGGCCTCGGCAGGGATAGAAGCGCATCTCGATGCGTTCGCAAGAATGGATATCATTACAAGTACATGTACAGAAGAGATGAGTATATGGAATTGGCTTACACTCGCCACAAGCTACATCAGAGTCACAGCAATACAACAACATCTCAAACATCATACATAAGAGCAGGGTCCGACTACGGACGAAATCAAACGATAAAATGACATCCACCCTTGCTATCCCAGGCTGCCGCCTAGAACCCATCCAAGATTGAAGAAGAAGAAGAAGAAGAACTCCAAGTCAAGTCTAGCAATGCGCTCACGTCAAATCATCACATTACCTGTACCTGCAACTGTTGTTGTAGTAATCTGTGAGCCACAGGGACTCAGCAATCTCATTTCCAAGGGTATCAAGACTATTAAAGCTTAATGGGTGAGGTATGGTTAAGTGGTGAGGCTGCAGCAAGCGACTAAGCATTTATATGAGTGGCTAACTTACGAGTACAGAAATTAAAGTATGGTGGTCTACGCATAACGAACGTGAACTAGTAATGATCACTAACGGATCCTGAACACCTACTTACGTCAGTCATAACCCCATCGTGTTCTCTTACGGATAAGAACTCACGATAAGAGACAACCACGGTTACGCACACAGTTGGTGTATTTTATTAGAGTTTACTTCAAGTTTGGTATGACCGGGTGTTAAACAAATTATCCAAGTTTGCCACATAACCGCGGGCATGGCTTCCCGAAAAGATTTAACCCTGCAGGGGTGCTCCAACTCATCCATCACAAATTAACCACACTCAGCGGGAATAACCTCAACCACGGATCTCGTGATCTTCCTAGGCAATTCCAAAGGAAATCCAACGCCTCGAGTTAACCCGAAGAAAATCAGAGTTCCTGTATGAGGCATGGGGTGATGCCTCCAACATGATTTCATAAAGGGAACAAGGGGAACAAGGGGTTAAGTCCCTTACGTAACCTAGCCTGCTTCTTAGCATCGGTTAAAACTTCCTCCGGAGCATAGCGAGCAAGATTGCCAAACTCACGGCTATAGGCATCCACTGACAGTCTGCCCTGGGTGAAAGCACAGAATTCCTCTCTCTTGCGATCCATCAGCCCTTTCGGGATGTGATGGGTACAAAATGCTACACCGAATTCTGCCCAAGTTGGTGCGGGGCCTACGGGGGGCATGGCTTCATAATTTTCCCACCACAGATTGGCAGGTCCTTCTAGAAAGTAGGTTGCAAAGGTCACCTTGTTGGCCTCGGACACATTGGCAACCCGGATCTTGCGGAACATGCTGGTCAGCCAGTCATCCGCGTCAAGTGGGTCGACCAAATGATGATACTTAGGTGGGCACAGCCTGACGAAATCACCGAGTGACACGCCATCATTGAGATCATTGTAAGGAGCACGCGCTATGTTCTTCTTAATTCATTCCAGCAGCCTGTTGGTCTCTCCCCATTACGGTTTCCAGGGATCACAGGCTAGAGTGTTTCCAGATCCTCGGGTTCAGCTCCCGGGTCATGGGGGTAACCTGTATGAGGCATTCTACAACGATGCTTGAGTACGTGGATGTTAGTACTAGTATGGTAGTAGTCGTATTGCCACAGTCCTGCGTGTCTTGTGGGATATGATTGAGGTTGAGAGTTGGGTTCCGGAGGTGTAGATAGATAATGTATAGGAAGCTTGTAATACCTCTGATGAGTTGTGTCATCTCTCTGTAGTTTGCTTTCAGCTTGGGCTTGTACTGAACTATGTCATGGTGTGTATGAATCATGGTGTTCATATGGCAGTTGTTATTACCATGTTGTTTGGGTGCTTACCCTGCATGCCATGTTGTCCAGTACATTCCTTATCCCATGTCTTAGAGTTGATGTCCTCTATGTTTAAGCTGTAGGTTTGTTTTCCCAGGATGGTGGCAACTAGGAATAACCCCGTGCCTGCCCCCGAGCAGGGCGAGGGAAGCTAGCCAAGGCAAGAGGATCTGCCACATGCGCCTTCTTTGGCAGAAGTGATGCTAGAGACTGAAAGGAACAAGAGAGAGACCAACAGGCTGCTGGAATGAATTGAGAAGAACATAGCGCGTGCTCCCTACAATGATCTCAATGATGGCGTGTCACTCGGTGATTTCGTCAGGCTGTGCCCACCTAAGTATCATCATTTGGTCGACCCACTTGACGCGGATGACTGGCTGACCAGCATGTTCCGCAAGATCCGGGTTGCCAATGTGTCTGAGGCCAACAAGGTGACCTTTGCAACCTACTTTCTAGAAGGACCCGCCAATCTATGGTGGGAAAATTATGAAGCCATGCCCCCCGTAGGCCCCGCACCAACTTGGGAAGAATTCGGTGTAGCATTTTGTACCCATCACATCCCGGAAGGGCTGATGGATCGCAAGAGAGATGAATTCTATGCTTTCACCCAGGGCAGACTATCAGTGGATGCCTATAGCTGTGAGTTTGGCAATCTTGCTCGCTATGCTCCGGAGGAAGTTTTAACCGATGCTAAGAAGCAGGCTAGGTTCCGTAAGGGACTTAACCCCGAGCTTTGTCGAAATCTGCGTCTGCATGAGTGCACAACCTTCCAGGCTCTCGTCAACAAGGCTATCAATGCCGAGTCTGGACAGACTGACTATGAGGCCACGAGGAAGCACAACCGTGACTTCAGCCCCGCATCTGGCTCGGGCTCCAACAAACACCGGGTGTGGGTGCCCAACGCAGCTCTGCCGCCAAGATACACCGCGAGGCCATCCTTCCAGGCGCCTCGCCCAGCTCAGCTCAACCCTCTAGCCAGGCCATTTGGAGGTCCGCCTGTCAACGTTGCTCCCCATGCCACCGTGGTCTGCTATAAATGTGGAGAGCCAGGACACTACTCTCGTGATTGTCCTCAGGCTAATGCTAAGCCGGCTGGACGTGGGAAGCCAGGAAAAGCCTTCTATGTGAAGCCAGCTCCTTCTCGTGGACGGGTGAACTATGTTTCTACTAAGGAAGCCATTGAGGATCCTGATGTTATCCTAGGTATGCTCCTTGTCAATAGTCATCCAACATCTGTTCTATTTGATACTGGGGCATCTCATTCTTTCATCTCAGAAAGTTATGCACAGTTGCATAACATGTATTTTTGTGATATGCCTACTCCTTTAGTAGTTCAGACTCCTGGTTCAAAGTGGCAAACTTCTAGAGTGAGCCATGATAATGAGATTCTGGTGGATAGGCTAGTCTTCCTAGAATCTTTGATAGCCCTCAAGTCTTCGGACATCAATATCATTCTAGGCATGGATTGGATGAAAGCCCACTATGTTAAGATTGATACTCATACTAGGAATGTTCAACTTACACATCCATCGGGTGAGATAGTTAATGTCTCCATTCGAACAGCCAAGCGCCAACTCTATTCCCTCAATGCTAGCCCTCTTCCAGAGTTAGAAGATATTCCGGTAGTCCGTGACTTTACGGATGTCTTTCCAGAAGAACTGCCAGGAATTCCTCCTGTCAGAGATGTTGAGTTTGTGATAGAGCTTATTCCAGGGATTGTCCCAATAGCCAGAAGACCCTATAAGATGGCACCCTTAGAACTAGCCGAACTTAAGATCCAACTCGATGAGGCTTTGAATAAAGGTTTCATCCAACCTAGTTCTTCTCCTTGGGCTTGTCCCGCCCTCTTTGTCAAGAAGAAGGATGGATTGGATCGGATGGTTGTAGATTATCGGCCAGTGAACCTGGTCACCATAAAGAACAAGTATCCGCTCCCAGGATCAACGATTTGTATGATCAACTCGCTAGATCCTCTATCTTTTCCAATATGGATTTGAGGTTGGGATACCATCAAATCAGAATTAAAAATGGGGACATTCCAAAAACGGCTTTTGTTACTCATTATGGCCAATACGAGTACATCGTTATGTCCTTCGGTTTAACCAATGCCCCAACCACCTTCTCTCGCTTGATGAATTCGATCTTCATGGAGTATTTGGATAAATTCGTTGTGGTTTACCTCAACGACATACTCATCTACTCGAAGAACGAACAGGAACATGCCGAGCATCTAAGGCTGGTATTCATGAAACTTCGAGAGCACCGTCTGTATGCCAAATTCTCCAAGTGTGAATTTTGGTTGCCAGAAGTGACCTATCTAGGCCACGTGATCTCTGGTAAAGGTATTGCTGTCAATCCCGAGAGAGTTCATGCCGTCCTTGATTGGACTTAACCTGAATCGGTTAAGCAAGTTTGGAGTTTCCTTGGCTTAGCGAGCTATTGTCGCCGCTTTGTCGAGAATTTCTCCAAGGTTGCAAAACCTCTGACTGAACTCCTCAAGAAAGATAGAAAGTTCGAGTCGAGTCGACTCCACAATGTGAGCACAGTTTTCAGGAGTTTAAAATACGACTAACCTCTGCTCCCGTTCTGGTGCCACCAGACTTCTCTAAGGACTTTGTTATATATTGCGACGCCTCGCGACAAGGATTAGGTTGCATTCTCATGCAAGATCGTCATGTGATTGCATACGCATCTCGACAGTTGCATCCACATGAGGATAATTAGCCAACACATGATCTTGAGCTTGCAGCTATGGTCCATGCACTAAAAACCTGGCGACATTACCTTCTGGGTAATCGTTGCAAAATTTACACTAATCACCAAAGTCTGAAATATATTTTCACCTAGCCGGATTTGAATCTCAGGGAAAGACGGTGGGTTGAGTTGATTACAGATTACGACTTAGGGATAACTTACACCCTGGGGAAAGCCAATGTCATGGCTGATGCACTAAGTCGTAAGTCTTATTGTAACAACCTGATGTTACAACAAGGTCAACCACTTCTCCATGAGGAATTTCGGAAGTTAAACCTCCACATTGTTCCTCAAGGATTCCTATCCAACTTGGTGGCGAAACCTAATCTTAAGGATCAAATAGTACCTGTCTAGAAATATGATAAGGGTATATCCCGGATCAAGGAGAATATTGCTAGCGGAAACGCTAAAGATTTCTCCAAGGATGATGAAGGTGTTGTGTTCTTCGAGAACCGGCTGGTGGTTCCCAAGAGCACATGCTTAAGACAGCTGATCCTTAAGGAGGCTCATGATTCTCCTCTCACAATTCATCCGGGTAGTACCAAGATGTATCAGGACCTACGCCAGAGGTTCTGGTGGACTAGGATGAAGAGAGAAATTGCCCAGTTCGTTGCTAATTGCGACATTTATCGTCGCGTGAAAGCAGAACATCAAAGGCCTGCTGGCACCCTTCAACCTTTAGGTATTCCTGAATGGAAATGGGATAAGGTCGGTATGGATTTCATTACCGGATTTCCCAGGACTAAGAGAGGGAATAATGCTATCTTTGTGGTCATTGACCGCCTTTCCAAAGTGGCTCATTTTCTTCCTGTTCGGGAGAGTATAACTGCTAGCCAGCTAGCGGAGTTATATGTTTGTCGAATAGTCTCTCTTCATGGTGTTCCATTAGAGATTAACTCAGACCGCGGAAGTATCTTTACTTACCGATTTTGGGAAAGTTTTCAAATCTCTATGGGGACTCATCTATCCTTTAGCACTGCTTTCCATCTGCAATCAAGTGATCAAGTTGAGCGAGTCAATCAAATTCTCAAAGACATGCTGCGAGCTTGTGTTATATCTTTCGATATGAACTAGGAGAAATGTCTTCCATTTACCAAATTTGCATATAACAATAGTTATCAATCAAGCTTGGGCAAAGCCCCTTTTGAAGTTCTCTATGGACGAAGGTGTCTAACACCTCTTAACTGGTCAGAAACCGGAGAGAGGCAACTCTTTGGCCCAGATATGATCCAGGATGCAGAGAAGCAAGTTCGCATTATTCATGAAAAGTTGAAAACAACCCAATCTCGTCAAAAGAGACAATATGATCGCCATCATAAGGCAGTGACCTATGAAGTTGACGAGAAGGCTTACCTTCGGGTTACACCTCTGAAGGGTACCCATCGATTCGGTATCGCGGGCAAGTTGGATCCTTGTTACATTGGACCTTTTTGCATTCTTGCTAAATGAGGAGAGGTTGCCTACCAATCGGAACTTCTGCGACATCTTTCCAAGGTTCATGATGTCTTCCACGTCTCGCAACTCAGGCATTGCTTCTCGGACCCTGTCCGTGAGGTAGACCATGAAGCGCTTGATCTCCAAGATAACCTTACATATCGAGAATACCCTGTTCGTATTCTCGATCAAGTTGAGCGTACCACTCGACATCGGAACATCAAGTTTCTCAAGGTTCAGTGGTCACACCATTCCGAAAAGGAGGCCACATGGGAAAGAGAAGATCGTTTTCGACTAGAGTACCTCGTGCTCTTCCCGACGACTTCAAAATCTCGGGACGAGATTATTTTGAGTGGGGGTGAGCTGTCACATCCCTAGTTAGATGTCATAGGATAGCATGGGTGTTGCATCATGTTTCATTTTTGCATCAACATGAAATGGGGATTAAAAGAAACCCCAAGCTCACATTGAATCAAAATAATTCAAGTTGGTGAAAATTCAACAAATCCAAAATGCCCTACCAAAATGTTCCCTATGTCTGATAAATATGGACATGATTATAAGAGGGGCCATTTTAAATATTTGAACAACTGAAGCAATTTAAAAATAAATGATAAAGCTTTTGAAAATATCAAATAAAGCATTATCATTATTTTAGTTCCCAAAATATCCTAAAA
The DNA here is from genome assembly GCA_022496015.1 of Hordeum marinum. Lineage (NCBI taxonomy): Eukaryota > Viridiplantae > Streptophyta > Magnoliopsida > Poales > Poaceae > Hordeum > Hordeum marinum. The sequence goes on along the minus strand of CM039674.1, from coordinate 268,790,530 downwards.
CTTTTTAGATAAGTTTGAAATATTCAAACTTCAATATATAAAATATTTGGGATATTTTAAATTAGCATATGTACCTGAAAAGAAAAGAAAACAAATGTCAGAAATAGGAAAACAGAAAAGAAAATGAAGAAAATAAAGCAAAAAGGAAAAGGGAGGATGAACCTGGGCCGGCCCAGCTGGCCCATCTCCATCGTCATCCTCCTGGCAGACAGGAGGACGGGCGTGTGGCCGGAGCACGCGCGTGGGCGTGCCTCCATGCCAGTAGCTGCGTACCTGCTTCCCCTCGCCAGCGCGATAGGGATAAGCTCTGAGAGCCGTCCCCATCGCCCTCTCCCTCTCGCCCTCGCTCGCCTCTCTACCCTCCTCCTCCTCCGCTCTGCCATGGCCGTCGGTGCCTTAGCTTCGCCGCCATAGTTCTAGCTGCCCCCCTCGCTTCTAAGCCCTCCAATCGCTCCGGCTCGTCGCCTTCTCCCTCCTCGCTAAGTCGCGCATCGCCAGGAGCCCCGAAGCGCCGTCCCCGAGCTCGTCTTCCTCCTCGGACCCGAAGCTTCGCCGCTGTTGATCACCGTCTTCGAGCCCTTCCTGAGCAAGCTCTCGACGGCTTCGTGTCTCCTATGAGCTCCCGGCTCTTTCCCCTCTCCTTTTCGGCCTTTTCCCCCTTTGTAGGCCCCGATTGCCCCGGCTCCCGAATGACCTGCCGCATGAGCTCATCGCCGGTGATGCTTCGATGACCAGTTGGTCCATCAGAGGCGACCATCGAGCTCGTGGGGCTGCGTAGTGCTTGAAGGTGCCTAGTTTCGACCGTGTCTCGCTCCGGTTCGACGAGCCGGTGCTTGTCCGAGCTCCGGCAGCCGCCGTGCGCATCGCCGGCGCCGACTTCGGCCATCCCAGTCCCTGGGAAATGTCGGGCTCGACGTGCACGAGCAAGCAGAGCAGTTTGGTGCCCTCCACCGTCCATTTGGTCGCCGGAGGAGGAATCCTGACCCCCTCCGCCGTCCCTGACGTCGCTGGCGGCTCAACGCCAGCGAGTCAACTAGTTTGACCACCAGGGGTTTGACCCCTGGGTCAGTGGCAAGTGGGGCCGGGCCCTGTTAGTCAAATTTAGGTTAATAACTTAATTAACCAAATTAATTAACCTAATTAGTCACTGACTAGTGGGCCCAGTGTTGATTAAGTAATTAGGATTAGTTTTAATTCTCTAATTAATGACTGGGTCACTAACCAGTGGGTCCCACCCTATCAGGTTTGACCTGGCCTGGTCAGCCGACCAGCTAACATCGTGGTGACGTCAGGCTGACGCCATTAATCCTTTTCTAGTTTAAAACTAATTCTAGAAATTATTTAAAACTTTAAAAATTCATATAAATTAATCTATAAATTTGATGAAAATAATTTATATATGAAAATTTATCAAAAAATCCAATGAATCCAATGGTGCTATTATCATGCATGTTAGAGCAACCTATGTAGAAGAACTTTGACATTTGCTCATTGGTTAAAATATGGAATTTGAAATGAAGAACGACTTTGAACCTATATTGAAACTCACTTCAAATTAACTTGAACACTAGTTGCATTAGCTCATCCATACATGCTACCATGTCATGATCATGCATCATATTGTTGCACTTGCGTGTATTGAATGCTATTTATCTGCATTGCGGTAGGCCCTGCTTCTGACGATACCCCCAAGTATTCCAACAAAGGAGAGAACCTTCCCACTACCTAGCAAGGCAAGCAACCCCCTTGATCATTCCGATAACATCCCACTCTCTCGCTCTTGCTCTTGTTTATTGCATTAGGACAAACGTTCACTTGTCTGTCATACACGGTAGATGAACCTATTCTTATGCATGGCTTGTCACTGTGACAGTAAATAGCTAAACCTTGCAACCTAGCATACCTGGTAGATGCTTGTGCCATGATGTGCTTAGCTTACTTTGCCTGCTATGCTTGCTATGCTTAGCGTTGTGTCAGGTTTGATTCATCTGGTTGCTGGTCTGGAGTGAAACATTGTTGTTCCGATGTGATAATCTTATGATGAACCCGATTTGGTACAGGTAGCGATGAGAGGCTATGTAGGAGTACATAGCAGGTTGTCTCATTGGGACCGTTCTTAGGTACCGAGTTCCGTGTTTGTGATCCAAGACTAGTTACTACCACATGTTGGGATACTTAACTGACCCTCTCGACTTTTTAGTCGCTTAGTCCTTAGTCCAGGAGTTGCAAGTAGTTTCTGGTGTTTATAGCATGCTGGAGGCCGTGCGTAGCGCTGACCCTAGGGGTGGGTTACGACGCGGTAGGCAATGTCATGGTGTACCAAGGGTCACCCGAATGGTGGGCTTGGGAACCCTGCGCACATCGTTTGGGGCCGTAGCGGAAACTTCGACCGGACTTCCGTGCGGGTTCAGTCTCAAACAGGCGATAGCCTAGACTAGAGGTCTTATGTGATTGACGGTCATGGCTGACTCCCTCGCTGGGCTTCCGCTTGAAGGTTGCCGAGGTGCCTGGTTTTATGAGCACACAACGATAAGTGGCGAGAGCGTGTGTGAAGAAGTACACCCCTGCATGGTGGTGTATTGTCATGGAGTTAGTGGACTCGTGTGCGATATCTAAGATTTAAACAAAGAGTTAAAATTGTGTAGTATAGGTTAACCATGAGTCAAAGCTGGCATTGCTGCATAAACTCCACCACCCACCTTGTTGATACATGAGCATGAATAGACTAGGTCTGCTTTAAAGACTTACTGAGTACGTTTGTACTCATGTTTGCTTAATAAATGTTGCAGATGAGACCCAGGACCCATCAGGTGGGTTCTTTCTAGATGTCGACGATGCCGAATAGCTGGTGTCCCAGCTACGACCTATGCCCTGTGGCGGGCTGTAGATAGTCAGGCCATGTGCCTTTTTACCCTTTCATCTGTTTGTACTCAGACAGTTTATGCTTCCGCTTGGTTTGTATGACTTGAGTGTCCGATCATGTGACCCCTATCTTTAAGAACATATTATGCAAGGCTCGTCCGAGCCTCTTAAATAAAAGTTGTTGTATGGTTATGTTGTGATGCCATGGTTGTATCTATGCATATCGGGCATGTCGTGCGTACGTGTGACGTGCAACGGTATGTATGGGATTCGACACCTAGTTGTGTGCCTTTAGTAGTACTCTTTATGGGAAACTTCCTCTTTGTGCTTCCACCGAGCCATGGTAGCTTGCTAATGCTCCGGACACATTGATTGATCGGCATGTATCCTTCTTTGATGCTATGTCTATCCCTTCGGGGAAATGTCTCGAAGTGTAATGGAGTCCCTGTAGCCTGCTACGACTCGTCTACGTGCGTGGCATTTATGTCTCACGGCGTAATGGAGTCCTTGTAGCTTGCTATGACTCGTCTACACACGCTTGAGGCCGACACCTGCATTGCTGGGCTACGTATGCCTGTTTCCGTACTGATGTGCCACTTGGGTTCTATGACTAGTCATGTCGGCCCGGGTTCTCTGTCGTTTGATTGCCAGTGACATGTTCACATACGTGAGCCAAAAGACGCAAACGGTCCAGCTAAGGTAAGGCTGCAGCTGTGGAACTTACCGTGCGTGAGGCCGCAAAGTGATGTGATATGTTACAGTATGGATTCATATGACTTAGGATCGGGGTCCCGACAGTCCATAAGGTATATGAACATGCAAAGTTCTTCATTTGAGAAAGCACGAATCTTGGTAAACCTCTAATAATAAGATTGACACTTCTTAGGTTACCAAGCATGTTAATTTCCTCTTTGTGTGTGGGATGCAATTCATCAATAGGAGGCTCATAGGGGCGCATAACATATTTGCTCAATTGAAATTCATTAAATAGCTCAAGCATCAAATATTTCCATTGACTATAGTACTCTCCATCAAGAATGGGCACTCTACAACTCAAACTCCCTACACTAGACACATCCATCTTCCCCTCGGTGATTAAACTGAAGCAATGGAGACCAATGCTCTTATACCAATTAAGGGATCACTAGAAGAGTGTCTAGAGGGGGGGGGGGGTGAATAGACTACTAGCAGGATCTTAAAACCTAACCTTTTCCCAAGTTAATTGGTTGGCAGATTTTAACAGTTTTTAGCAAAGCTAGCAAGTCTAACAGCCCTACACATGCATGTCAACAAATATGGCAGCGGAAAGTAAAGACATTGCATATGAAGTAAAGATTTGAGATAGGTAGATCAAACGAAGTTGGATACGCAAGGATTTTTCCCGTGGTTCCGATAGGTGGTGCTATCGTACATCCACATTTATGGAGTCTTCAACCCACGAAGGGTAACGGTCGCAAGAGTCCACGGAGGGCTCCACCCAAAAGGGTCCATGAGGTAGCAACCTTGACTATTCCATACGGCTTCCATCCACGAAGGACTAGACTCACTATGGGGTAGATATTCATGAAGTAGGCGATCTCCTTGCCCTTACAAACTTCTTGGTTCACTCCACAACACGAAGTAGGAGGCTCCCAAATGACACCGAACCAATCTAGGAGGCACCACCCTCCAAAAGGTAATAGGCTCGGTAATGATGATTAACTCCTTGCTCTTGTGCTTCAAGATGATAGACTCCTCAACACACAATCTCTCTCACACAGGAATGGTTTCGTAAAAGAGATAGGATTGGTGGAAAGCAACTTGGGGAGGCTAGAAATCAAGATCCATATGATTGGAGTGGAAGGTCTTGACTTCAACACAAGGGTAGGTGGTACTCTTAGAAACTCTAATAGGATAGGTATGGAATAGTTCTGAGTGCTTCTCTTACGAGTGAGTGGTGGTGAAGGGGTATATATAGGCATCCCCAAAAATCCAATCGTTACACCCAAAATGACCAACTCGGTGACACCGATGTGTGAATCTCGGTGGTACCGAAGTGACCAAAAGGTGGCAACTTTTGAATCTCGGAGGGACCGATATAGGAATATCGGTTGCACCGATAAGGTGACCAATGGTCAGATTTCCAATCTCGGTGACGCCGATCCAACATTCTTGGAGGGATCGAAAATGTGAATTTGCGTAACAAAAAGTTGGCAACCTCAACTCGGTGGCACCGGTATGGAATCGGTTGCACCGAAGTGGCTAGGGTTTGGCTGAATCTGTCTAGGTTCTGGAATCGGTGGCACCGAAGTGGGATAGTTGGTTGCACCGATTTTGAGTGTTGGGTATAGAAGAGACTTGGTGGGAGAGTTTTATGTATGTTTTTGGCAACTATCACTTGTGCACGTTTGAGCATATTATTCACCAACAACACCTTACCCCCTTTTAATAGTATTGGCTTTCTTATGACTCAAAGTGATTTTTCACAAATATAAAATGTAGAGTCCTCTTGCTTGAAGCTTGGCCAACCTATTTCCTTTGCATCTTGAGGTTTCTCCACAATCTCCTTTTGCCAATCCTCTGTGTAGACTATATCCGAAATACACTACATGAAAATATCAGTCCAAGAGATAATGTATGTTGTCATGAATTATCAAAACCACCAAGGGAGCATGTTGTGCTTTCACTTTTCAGGTACTTAAGTATATTCTTGACCGCCGTCCAATGCTCCATTCTTGGATCACTTTGAAACCTTCCGGCCATACTTATGGCAAGGCTGACATCTGGTCTTGTGCACATCATTGCATACATAATAGAGCCTATGGCCGAAGCATAGGGGATGACACTCATATTTTCTCTATCTTCTGCAATCACTGGGCATTGAGTCTTACTCAACTTTACACCTTTCAACACAGGCAATAACCCCTTCTTGGACTGATCCATTTTGAACTTCTTCAAAACTTTGTCAAGGTATGTGCTCTGTGGAAGTCCTATTAAGCATCTCGATCTATCTCTATAGATCTTAATGCCTAATATGAAAGCAGCTTCTCCTTGGTCCTTCATTGAAAAACTCTTGTTCAAACATTCCTTCACACTTTCCAGCATTTCTATATTGTTTCCAATCAGCAATATGTCATCCACATATAATATTAGAAATGTTACAGATCTCCCACTTACTTTATTGTAAATACAAGCTTCTCTGTAAACTTATATAAGCCCGAACGCTTTGATCACCTCATCAAAGCGAAGATTCCAACTCCGAGATGCTTGCACCAGTGCCTAAATGGATCGCTGGAGTTTGCAAACTTTGTTAGAATTCTATGGATCGACAAAACCTTTCGGTTGTATCATATACAACTCTTCCTTAAGGAAAGCATTAGGGAACGTTGTTTTGACATCCATCTGCCGAATTTCATAGTTGAAATATGCAGCCATTGCTAACATGATTCTGACGGATTTAAGCATCACTACGGGTGAGAAGGTCTCATCATAGTCAACTCCTTGAACTTGTGAAAAACCCTTTGCCCCAAGTTGAGCTTTATAGACGCTGACATTACCGTCCATGTCCGTCTTCCTCTTAAAGATCCGTTTGTTTTGAATGGCCTTTCGCCCTACAGGTAATACTTCCAATGTCCATACTTTGTTTTCCTACATGGATCCCATCTCGGATTTCATGGCCTCTAACCATTTCTCACAATCCGGGCCCATCATCACTTCTCCATAGCTCGTAGGTTCATTGTTGTCTAACAACATGACCTCTAAGACAGGGTTGTCATACCACTCATGAGCAGCACGCACCCTTGTCGACCTACGAGGTTCAATAGTGTATTTATATGAAGCTTCATGATCATCATCATTAACTTCCTCTTCAACCAATGTAGGTTCTATAGAAACATCTTTCTGAACTGCACTACTCTCTGGTTGAAGCAAAGGTTCAATAACCTCATCAAGTTCTACTCTCCTCCCACTCAATTCTTTCGAGAGAAACCCTTTCTCAAGAAATGTCCCGTTTTTAGTGACAAACACTTTGCCTTCGGATCTTAGATAGAAGGTATACCCAACTGTCTCTTTTGGGTATCCTATGAAGACGCATTTCTCCGCTTTGGATTCCTGTTTTTCCAGGCTGAAGCTTTTTGACATAAGCATCACATCCCCAAACTTCAAGAAACAACAACTTTGGCTTCTTGCCAAACCACAGTTCATATGGCATTGTCTCAATGGATTCTGATGGTGCCCTATTTAAAGTGAATGCAGCTGTCTCTAATGCATAACCCCAAAACGATAGTGGCAAATTGGCAAGAGACATCATAGATATCTAATAAGGTTCGATTACGACATTCGGACACACCATTACGTTGTGGTGTTCCAGGCGGTTTCAATTGTGAAACAATTCCACACTGTCTTAAGTGACTACCAAAGTCATAACTCAGATATTCTCCTCCTCGATCACATTGTAGGAATTTAATCTTCTTGTTATGATGATTCTCAACTTCACTCCGAAATTGCTTGAACTTTTCAAATGTTTCAGACTTGTGCTTCACTAAGTGAATATACCCATATTTACTTAAGTCGTCAGTGAAGGTGAGAAAATAACGATATCCACTGCACGCCTCAATGCTCATCGGACCGCACACATCAGTATGTATGATTTCCAACAAGTCACCTGCCCATTCCATTGTTCTAGAGAACGGGGTTTTAGTCATCTTGCCCATGAGGCATGGTTCAAATGTGTCAAGCAATTCAAAATCAAGTGACTCCAAAAGTCCATCAACATGGAGCTTCTTCATGCGTTTTACACCAATACCTAAATGGCACTGCCACAAGAAAGTGGTACTATCATTATCAACTCTACATCTTTTGGCATCAATGTTATGAACATGTGTATCATCAGTATCGAGATTCAATAGGAATAAACCCCTCACAATGGGTGCATGACCATAAAAGATATTATTCATAGAAATAGAACAACAATTATTCTCTAATTTAAATGAGTAACCGTCTCGCAATAAACAAGATCCAGATATAATGTTCATGCTTAACGCAGGCACCAAATAACAATTATTTAGGTTCATAACTAATCCCGATGGTAATCAAAGAGTGAGCGTGCCGACGGTGATCATATCAACCTTGGAACCATTTCACACGCGCATCATCACTTCATCCTTAGCCAGCCTTCGTCTGTTCCATAGCTCCTATTTTGAGTTGCAAATGTGAGCAAACGAACGGGTATCAAATACCCAGGCACTACAACGAGAGTTGGTAAGGTACACATCAATAACATGTATATCATATATACCTTGTTTGGTGTTGGCCGCCTTCTTGTCGGCCAGATACTTGGGGCAGTTCCGCTTCCAGTGACCAATTCCCTTGCAATGAAAGCACTCAGTTTTTGGTTTGGGTCCAGTCTTGGGTTTCTTCACGGGAGGCGCACCTTCTTTGCCACTCTTCTTGGACTTACCCTTCTTGCCCTTGCCATTTTTCTTGAAACTAGTGGTTTTATTGACCATCAACACTTGATGCTCTTTCTGGATTTCAAACTCAGCGATTTTCAGCATCTCAAACAGCTCGGTGACTGACTTGTTCATCCCGTGCATGTTATAGTTCGTCATAAGGCTCTTTTAGCTAGGTGGCAATGATTGAATAACTCTGTCAGTGATCGCCTCCGTCAGAAGGGGCATCCCTAACTCACCCAAACAGTTCAAATACCCAGACATTCTGAGTATATGTTCATTGATAGACCCGTTCTCCTCCATCTTGCAAGCATAGAACTTATCAGAGGTCTCATGCCTCTCGATCCGTGCATTCTTCTCAAAGATAAAATTCAACTCCTGGAACATCTCATATGCTCCATGACATTCAAAACGTCTTTGAAGTCCCGGTTCTAAGCCATACAACATTGCGCATTGAACTATTGAGTGATCACTGGAACGTGTCTCCCAAGCGTTCTTAACGTCTTCGGACGACACAGGAGCGGGTGGGTCACCAAGTGGTGCATCAAGGACATAAGCCTTTTGGGAAGACGCGAGGATAATCCTCAGATTACGGGCCCAGTCCACAAAGTTACTTCCATCATCTTTCACTTGGCTTTCTCTAGGAACACATTAAAATTCAGGGGAACTACTGCGTGAGCCATTGATCTACAACATAAATATGCAAAGGTTACTAAGACTATTAGTCAAGATAACGAGTTTAGTTAATCAAATTACTTAAAAACTCCCACTCAAATTCACAGCCCTCTGGTCATCCGAGTGTTACATGATCCAAATTCACCAACACAAGTCCGATCGTCACGTGAGTTGAGGTGGTTTCAATGGTGAACATCATCATGTTGATCATATCTACTATATGACTCATGTTCGACCTTTCAGTCTCTTGTGTTCCGAGGCCTTGTCTTTACATGCTAGACTTGTCAAGTTTAACCCGGGTGTTATGCACATGCAACACTGCTTTGCACCCGTTGTATGTGAACATAGAGTCTATCACACCCGATCATCACGTGGTGTCTCGACACGACTAACTTTCGCAATGGTGCACACTCGGAGAGAACACAATTTATCTTGAAATTTTAGTGAGGGATCACCTTATAATGCTACCGTTGTCCTAAGCAAAACAAGGTGCATAAAAGGATTAACATCACATGCAAATCATAAGTGACATGATATGGCCATGAACTTGTGCTTTTGATCTTCATCTCCAAAGCACCGGCATGATCTCCATCATCACTGACATGACACCATGATCTCCATCAACGTGTCGCCATCGGGGTTACCGCACCAATTATTGCTTCCACGACTGTTGCTAACTCATGGCAATAAAGTAAAGCAAAAACAGCGAAAATAATTAAAGACAACCCTATGGCTCCTGCCGGTTGTCGTACTCATCGACATGCAAGTCATGATATTCTATACAACACATGATCATCTCATACATCACGTATATCTCATCATGAAATTGTCCATATCACATCACAACATACCCTGCAAAAGCAAGTTAGACGTCCTCTAATTGTTGTTGTTGCATGTTTTACGTGGCTACTACTGGTATCTAGCAAGAACAATTCTCACTTACGTAAAAACCACAACGGTGATATACAAATTGCTATTCAACCTTCTCAAGGACCGCCTTTGTCGAATCCGATCCAACTAGAGTAGGAGAGACAGACACTCGCCAGCCATCTTTATGCAACAAAGTCACATGTCTCTCGATGGAACCGATCTCTCGTAAGCGTACGAGTAAGGTTGGTCCGGGCCGCTTCATCCCACAATACCGTTGAATCAAAACATGACCAAGGGATGAAGCAATCTGAGCATCCGCGCCCACAAACTCCTTTGTGTTCTACTCGTGACCTCATCTACACATAGACCTAGCTCTGATACCACTATTGGAGAATGACAAAAAATTTCCTACACACACGCATGATCTATCCATGGTGATGAGCATCTACGAGAGGGAGAGTGGATATATATACCCTTGTAGACCGCTAAGTGGGAAGCGTTAAGAAACGCGGTTGATGTAGTCGAACATCTTCGCGATCCAAATCACCGAGCGTCCCGCGATCCAATCACGATCCGTCCCGATCTAGCGCTGAATGGACGACAGCTCCGCGTTCAGCATATGTACAACTCTGATGACCCACAAGTATAGGGGATCTATCATAGTCCTTTCGATAAGTAAGAGTGTCGAACACAATGAGGAGCAGAAGGAAATGACAAGTGGTTTCAGTAAGGTGTTCTATGCAAGCATTGAAATTATCGGTAACAAATAGTTTTGTCATAAGGTAATTTGTAACAGGCAACAGGTAACAAGTAACAAGTGTAGCAAAGGTGCAACAAGGTAGCCCATCCTTTTTGTAGCAAAGGACAGGCCTAGACAAACTCTTATATAAAGTGAAGCGCTCCCGAGGACACATGGGAATTTCTGTCAAGCTAGTTTTCATCATGCTCATTTGATTTGTGTTCATTACTTTGATAATTTGATATGTGGGTGGACGGGTGCTTGGGTGCTGCCCTTACTTGGACAAACCTCCCACATATGATTAACCTCTCTCACAAGCATCCGCAACTACGAAAGAAGAATTAAGATAAATCTAACCATACCATGAAACATATGGATCCAAATCAGCCCCTTACAAAGCAACACATAAACTAGGGTTTAAGCTTTTGTCACTCTAGCAACCCATCATCTACTTATTACTTCCCAATGCCTTCTCCTAGGCCCAAATAATGGTGAAGTGATATGTAGTCGACGTTCACATAACACCACTAGAGGAGAGACAACATACATCTCATCAAAATATCAAACGAATACCAAATTCACATGATTACTTATAACAAGACTTATCCCATGTCCCCACGAACAAACGTAACTACTCATAAAGCATGTTCATGTTCATAATCAGAGGCGTATTAATTATCATAAAGTATCTGAACATATGATCTTCCACCAAGTAAACCAACTAGCATCAACTACCAGGAGTAATCAACACTACTAGCAACCCATAGGTACCAATCTGAGGTTTGAGACAAAGATCGGATACAAGAGATGAACCAGGGTTTGGAGAGGAGATGGTGCTAGTGAAGATGTTGATGGAGATTGACCCCCTCTCGACGAGAGGATCGTTGGTGATGACGATGGCTTCGATTTCCCCCTCCGGGAGGGAAGTTTCCCCGACAGTACAGCTCTGCCAGAGCTCTAGATTGGTTTTGCCCAAGTTCCGCCTCGAGATGGCGGCGCTTCGTCCCGAAAGCTCTCTCCTAATTTTTTTTCCATGTCAAAACCCTTCATATAGCAAAAGATGGGCACCGGAGACCTGTCAGGGGGCCCACAAGCCACCTAGGCGCGCCTAGGGGGTTAGGCCGCACCTGGCAGGCTTGTGACCTCCTGGTGGGTCCCCTCAAGTATTTGTTTCGCACAATATTTTTTATATATTCCAAAATAATTTTCTGTAACTTTTTAGGACTTTTGGAGTTGTGCAAAATAGGTGAGGGAGTCCTGGATTAAGGGGTCCTCGGGACGCCGACCTATTTCTATGGGCTGGACTATATGGGCCACTTACCGAACACAAGATTCATTGAAGATCTTATCTCCAAGATGGAAGCTTCGGGAAGTACGTCTTGTGCTCAATGTTTGATGTATCGAATCGGAATGGTTATCTCTTCGGCGTGTAACCGACCATGTGTAAACCCTAGATACCCTCGGCGTCTATATAAGCCAGAGGGTTTTAGGTTGTAGGAGAATAGAACAACTCATATAGGGTTAGCTCTTTGATCTCGAGGTAGATCAACTCTGTAACCCCATATCATCAATACATCCAATCAGGATGTAGGGTATTGCCTCCATAGGAGGGACCGAACCTGGGTAAATCTATGTCCCCTTTGTCTCCTGTTACCATCAGCTCTAGTCTCACAGTTCGGGACCCCCTACCCGAGATCTGCCGGTTTTGACACCGACATTGGTGCTTTCATTGAGAGTTCCTCTGTGAGTGCTTAAGGGATCGATGTCTCACCTTTTCATTAATGAAAAGGTCCGCAACATGGACACTTTCGTTCCCGGACATATTTTCGCCTTCGGCAGCATTGTGCTGCACGCCGACCCGACCAACCATCTGGGCCATGTCGAGAGCTTCGTGTTGGGGAACATTGCATGGGAAACAAAAAAATTCCTATGCATATGCAAGATCTATCCATGGTGATGAGCATCTACGAGAGGGAGAGTGGATATACATACCCTTGTAGATCGCTAAGCGGGAAGCGTAAAAAACGCAATTGATGTAGTCGAACGTCTTTGCGATCCAAATTGCCGAGCGTCCCACGATCCCATCACGATCCATATCGCGATCCAATCACAATCCCATGATCCCATCACGATCCGTCCCATGATCCAAACACGAATCATCTCGCGATATTGATCATGGTCTTCCAATCTAGCGCCGAACGGACGACACCTCCGCGTTCAACACACGTACAGCTCGATGAAGATCTCCGCCTTCTTGATCCAGCAAGAGGGAGCGGAGAGGTAGGCGAGTTCTCTAGAAGCGCGATGATGTTGCGGCGATGGTGGTGGAGCTATTCCAGCAAGGCTTTGCCTAAGCACCGCTGAAACCTATCTTCGGTCACCATCATACATAACTCAATACTACCGAAACGTCATCAAACCTTAAGTGTCCAGACCCTGCGGGTTCGAGAACTATGTAGACATAACCGAGACACCTCTACGGTCAATAACCAATAGCGGGACCTGGATGCCCACATTGGTTCCTACATATGCTATGAAGATATTTATCGGTTGAACCTCTATGTCAAGGATTCAGTTAATCCCGTATGTTGTTCCCTTTGTTCTTCGGTATGTTACCTGCCCAAGATTCGATCGTCGGTATCTCCATACCTAGTTCAATCTCGTTACCGGCAAGTCTCTTTAGTCGTTACGTAATACAAGAACCCATGGCTAAGACTTAGTCACATTGCTTGCAAGGCTTGTTGTGATGTTGTATTAACGAGTGGGCCCTGAGATACCTCTTCGTCACACGGAGTAACAAATCCTAGTCTTGATCCATGCCAACCCAACAGACACCCTTGGAGATACCTGTAGAGCATCTTTATAGTCACCCAGTCACGTTGCGATGTTTGATACACACAAGGTACTCCTCCGATGTCAGTGAGTTGCATGATCTCATGGTCATAGGAATAGATACTTGACATGTAGAAAACTGTAGTAATAAACTGACATGATCATATGCTATGTTTATAGTTTGGGTCTTGTCCATCACATCATTCTCCTAATGATGTGATCCCATTATCAAATGACATCTCATGTCCATGGCTTAGGAAACCTTAACCATCTTTGATCAACGAGCTAGTCTATTAGAGGCATACTAGGGACATGGTGTTGTCTATGTATCCACACATGTATCTAAGTTTCCAATCAATACAATTGTAGCATGGATACTAAACGATTATCATGAATAGGGAAATATGATAATAACTAATTTACTATTGCCTCTAGGGCATATTTCCAATAGTCTCCCACTTGCACTAGAGCAAATAATCTACCTCACATCGCCATGTGATTTGTTATGAGTCTCACACCCAATGAGTTTTGGGGTTCAATCATGCTTTGCATGTGAAAGATGTTTTAGTCAACGGGTCTGAGACATTCAGATCCGTGTGTACTTTGCAAATCTCTATTTCATACTATAAACACTGCTACCATGCTCCACTTGGAGCTATTCCAAAGGGCTACTCCATTATACGTATCCGGATTGCTACTAAGAGTCATCTGGATTGGTGTTAAAGCTTGCATCGACGTAACTCTTTACGACGAACTCTTTATCACCTCCATAATCGAGAAAACATCTCCTTAGTCGTCTAGTTACTAAGGATAATTTTGACTGCTATCCAGTAATCCACTCCTGGATTACTCTTGTACCCCTTGACAGACTTATGGCAAGGCACACACAGGTGCAGTACACAGCATGACATACTATATAGAGCCTATGGCTAAGGCATAGGGGGCGACCTTCGTCCTTTCTTTTTCTTCTGCCATGGTCGAGCTTTGAGTCTCACTCAACTTCACAACTTACAAATCAGGCAAGAACTCTTTATTTGACTAATCCATTTTGAACTCTTTCAAAATCTTTTCTAGGTATGCACTCATTGAAAGTCTCATCAAGCATCTTGATCTATCTCTATAGATCTTGATGCCCAACAGTTAGGTAGCTTTATCCAGGTCTTCCTTTGAAAAACTCTTTTCAAACAACCGTTTATGCTTTCCCGAAATTCTACATTATTTCCGATCAACAATATATCAACCACATATACATATCAGAAATTCTATAGTGGTCCCACTCACTTTCCTGTAAATAAAAGTTTCTCATAAACTTTGTATAGACTCAAATACTTTGATCACCTCATCAAAACGTATATTCCAACTCCGAGATGCTTGCTCCAACCCATAGAAGGATTGCTAGAGCTCGCACACCTTTTAGCATCCATAGGACTAACAAAACCTTCTGGTTGTATCACATACAACCTTTCCTCAAGTAAATCGTTAAGGAAACAATGTTTTGACATCCATCTGCCAGATTTCATAATTGAGAAATGCAACAACTGCTAACATAATTCCAACAGACTTTAGCATCGCTACGAGTAAGAAAGTCTCATCGCAGTCAACTCCTTGAACTTGTCGGAAACTTATTTGCGACAAGTCGAGCTTTATAAATGGTGGCGTTTACCATCAGCGGCTGTCTTCATCTTGAAGGTCCATTTGTACTCAACGACCTGCCGTCCAACGACAAATCTACCAAAGTCTATACTTGGTTTTCATACATGGATCCTTTCTCGAATTTCATGGCCTCTAACCATTTGTCAGAATTCGGGCCCATCATCGCTTCTCCATAGCTCGTAGGTTCATCGTTGTCCAACAACATGACCTCTAAGACAGGGTTGTCGTACCACTTAGGATCAGTAAGCGTCCTTGTCGACCTACGAGGTTTGATAATAACTTGATTCGAAATTTCATGATCATCATCATTAACTTCCTCTTCAACTAATGTAGGCTCCAGAGAAACATCTTTCTACACTGCGCTACTCTCTGGTTGAAACAAAGGTTTAACAACCTCATCAAGTTCTATCTTCCTCCCACTCAATTCTTTGAGAGAAACTCTTTCTTGAGAAAGGATCCGTTTTAGCAACAAACACTTTGCACTCGGATCTGAGATAGAAGGTATACCCAACTGTTCTCAGGGTATTCTATGAAGATGCATTTGTCCGCTTTGGGTTTGAGCTCACGGTCGCAGCCCCAAACCTTAAGAAATAACAGCTTAGGTTTCTGCCAAACCAAAGTTCATACGGTGTCATCTCAACGGACTTAGATGGTGCCCTTTTAAAGTGAACGTAGTTGTCTCTAATGCATAACCCCAAATTGATAGTGGCAAATCGATAAGAGACATCATAGTTACTACGACGTTCGGACACACCATCACACTATGGTGTTCCAGGTGGCGTGAGTTGTGAAACACCTTTCACATTATCTAAAGTTGTATGCCAAACTCGTAACTCAGATATTCACCTCCACGATCATATCATACACATCTTTATCTTCTTGTCACGATGATCTTAAACTTCACTCTGAATTCATTTGAACTTTTCAAATGTTTCAGACTCGTGTTTCATTAAGTAAATATACTCATTTATACTCAAATCATCAGCGAAGGTAAGAAAAATAACGATATCCACTGCACACTACAACACTCATTGGATCACATACATCAACGTGTATTATTTCTAATAAGTTACTAGCCCGCTCCATCATACTGAAAACGGGGTCTTTAGTCATCTTGCCCAAGAGGCATGGTCCGCATGTCTCAACCAATTTGAAACCAAATGAGTCAAAAGATCCAGCAACATGGAGTTTCTTCATGCGATTTATACCAATATGATATTTAGCGGCCGTGCCACAGGTATGTGGTAGCATCATTATCAACTTTACATCTTTTTGGCATCAATGTTATGAACATGTGTATTACTACAATAAAGATTCAACAAACCATTCTCATTGGGTGCATGGCCATTGAAGTTATTATTCATGTAAACAGAATAACCATTATTCTCTCACTTAAATGAATAACCGTATTGCAATAAACATGATCTAATCATGTTCATGCTTAACGCAAACACCAAATAATATTTATTTAGGTTTGTCACTAATCCCGAAGGTAGAGAGAGCGTGCGATGTTAATCACATCAACCTTGGAAACATTTCCAACACACATCGTCACCTCACCCTTAGCTGGTCTCCGTTTATTCCGTAGCTTTTATTTCGAGTTACTAACATTTAGTAATCGAACCGGTATCCAATACCCAGGTGCTACTAGGAGTACTAGCAAGGTACACATCAATAACACGTATATCAAAGATGCTTCTGTCGACGTTGCCAGCCTTCTTCTCTACCAAATATCTAGGGTTGTTCCGCTTCAGCGACCGCTCTCCTCATAATAGAAGCACTTAGTCTCGGGTTTGTGTTCAACTTTGGGTTGCTTCACTAGAGCAGCAACTGTCTTGCCATCCATGAAGTTTCCCTCCTTGCCCTTGCCCTTCTCGAAACTAGTGATTTTACTAACCATCAACACTTGATGCTCCTTCTTGATTTCTACCTTCGCGGTGTCAAACATCGTGAACAACTTAGGGATCATCATTTCCATCCCTGGTATAATTATAGTTCATCACGAAGTTCTAGCAGCTTAGTGATAGTGACTTGGATAACTATATCAATCACTATCTTATCTGGAAGATCAACTCCCACTCGATTCAAGCAATTGCAGCACCCAGACAATCTGAGCACATGCTCAATGATTGAGCTATTCTCCTTCATCTTGCAGGCAAAGAATCTTGTTGGAGATCTCATATCTCACAACACGGGCACGAGCCTGAGATCCGAATTTTAGCTCTTAGAACATCTCATATGTTCCATGATGTTCAAAACATTTTGGAGCCTCAATTCTAACACGTAATGTATGACACACTGAACTATCAAGTAGTCATCGGAACGTGCCTGTCAGATGTTCACAACATCTATAGATGACGCTAGAGGGGGTGGCACACCGAGCGGTGCATTAAGGACATAAGCCTTCTATGCAGCAATGAGGACAATCCTTAGATCACGGACCCAGTCCGCAATATTGCTACCAATATCTTTCAACCGTATTTCTCTAGGAACATATAAAAATTCAAGGGAGCTATAGCGTGAGCTAGTAATCTACAACATAATTTGCAAAGACACTACTGACTATGTTCATGATAATGAGTTCAATTAATCATATTACTTAAGAACTCCAACTCAAATTGACATCCCTTCAGTCATTCGAGTGATACATGATCCAAATTCACCAACTCAAGTCCGATCATCATGTGAGTTTAGGCGGTTTCAATGGTGAACATCATCATGTTGATCATATCTACTATATGACTCATGTTCGACCTTTCGGCCTCTTGTGTTCCGAGGCGATGTCTGTACATGCTAGGCTCGTTAAGTTTAACCCGAGTGTTCCGCATGTGCAACACTGGCTTGCACCTATTGTATGTGAACGTAGAGTCTATCACACCCAATCATCACGTGGTGTCTCGACACGACAAACTTTCGCAACGATGCACACTCTAGGAGAACACAATTTATCTTGAAATTTTAGTGAGGGGTCACCTTATAATGCTACCGTCGTCCTAAGAAAAACAAGGTGCATAAAAGGATTAACATCACATGCAAATCATAAGTGACATGATATGGCCATGAACTTGTGCTTTTGATCTCCATCTATAAAGCACCGACGTGATCTCCATCGTCACTGGCATGACACCATGATCTCCATCATCTTAATCTCCATCAACGTGTCGCCATTGGAGTTGTCGAGCCCACCATGCTCATACTACTATTGCTACCACTTAGCGATAAAGTAAAGCATTACATAGCGCTTAATGATTGACACGCAAGTCATACAATAATTAAAGACAACCCTATTGCTCCTGCCGGTTGCCGTACTCATCGACATGCAAGTCATGATATTCTATACAACACATGATCATCTCATACATCACGTATATCTCATCATGTAATTGGCCATATCACATCACAACATGCCCTGCAAAAACAAGTTAGACATCCTCTAATTGTTGTTGCAAGTTTTACGTGGCTGCTATGGGTATCTAGCAAGAACAATTCTCACCTACGCAAAAACCACAACGGTGATACATAAGTTGCTTTTCAACCTTCTCAAGGACCGCCTTTGTCGAATCCGATCCAACTATAGTAGGAGAAACACACACCCGCCATCCATCTTTGTGCAACAAAGTTACACGTTAGTCGATGGAACTGGTCTCTTGTAAGCGTACGAGTAAGGTTGGTCTGGGCCGCTTCATCCCACAATACCGCTGAACCAAAACAGGACCAAGGGAGGAAGCAATCTATGCGTCAACGGCCACAAACTCCTTTGTGTTCTACTCGAGATCTCATCTACACATAAACCTGGCTCTAATACCACTGTTGGGGAACGTTGCATGGGAAAGAAAAAAATTCCTACACATATGCAAGATCTATCCATGGTGATGAGCATCTACGAGAGGGAGAGTGGATCTACATACCCTTGTAGATAGCTAAGCGGGAAGCGTAAAGAAACACAGTTGATGTAGTTGAATGTCTTCGCGATCCAAATCACCGAGCGTCCCGCGATCCCATCACGATCCATCTCACGATCCAATCACGATCCTCCTGCATCCCATCACGATCCATCCCACGATCCAATCAAAAATCATCTCGTGATCTTGATCACGGTCCTTCCGATCTAGCGCCGAACGGACGACACCTCCACGTTCAGCACACGTACAACTCGATGACGATCTCCACCTTCTTGATCCAGCAAGAGGGAGCAGAGAGGTAGACGAGTTCTCTGGCAGCGCGATGATGTTGCGACAATGGTGGTGGAGCTATTCCAGCAGGGCTTTGCCTAAGCACCGCTGAAACCTATCTAGAGGAGAAACTACGATCTAGAGGAGAGGTAGCATGTGGCTGTTTTTCTGTGTCTCAAAACCCTCAAAACCTCTAGTATATATAGGAGGATGGAGAGAGGAGGATTGGCACCCAAGGGTCCAGCCCTTGTCCTTGGCGCAAGGAGGAGAGGAGGAGTCCTCCTCCAATCCTAGTAGGATTAGGACTCCTCCTTGCCACTTGGAAACTTTTTCTACCTTGAGTTTTTCCCCTCTCAAACCACTCCAGCCACATGGGACCTTAGGGGAGGCTTCAGCCAGCCCACCAGGGGCTGGTTTACCTTATCCCAGAGCCCATGTAGCCTCTTGGGTCGAAACACCCCTCCCGATGGTCCCCCGGTACCCTCCCGGCACTCCTGGTACACTACTAATGAGCCCAAAACTTTTTCGGCGACCAAAACAGGACTTCCTATATATGAATGTTTACCTCCGGACCATTACGGAGCACCTCATGATATCCGGGATCTCATCCGGGACTCCGAAAAACCTACGGTCACCACCATACACAACTATATACTACCAAAACGTCACCGAACCTTAAGTGTGCAGACCCTATGGGTTCAAGAACTATGTAGACATGACCGAGACATATCTACAGCCAATAACCAATAGCGGAACCTGGATGCCCATATTGGTTCCTACATATTCTACGAAGATCTTTATTGGTTGAACCTCTATGTCAAGGATTCAGTTAATCCCGTATGTTGTTCCCTTTGTTCTACGGTATGTTACCTGCCCGAGATTCGATCGTCGGTATCTCTATACCTAGTTCAATCTCATTACCGGCAAGTCTCTTTACTCGTTACGTAATACAAGATCCCATGGCTAACACTTAGTCACATTGCTTGCAAGGCTTGTTGTGATGTTGTATTACCAAGTGGGCCCTGAGATACCTCTCCGTCACACGGAGTAACAAATCCCAGTCTTGATCCATGCCAACCCAACAAACAACCTCAGAGATACCTGTAGAGCACCTTTATAGTCAGCCAGTTACGTTGGGACATTTGATACACACAAGGTACTCCTCTGGTGCCAGTGAATTGCATGATCTCATGGTCATACGAACAGATACTTGACATGTAGAAAACTGTAGCAATAAACTGACACGATCATATGCTACGTTTATAGTTTGGGTCTTGTCCATCACATCATTCTAATGATGTGACCCCATTATCAAATGACATCTCATGTCCATGACTTAGGAAACCTTAACCATCTTTGATCAACGAGCTAGTCTACTAGAGGCATACTAGGGACATGATGTTGTCTATGTATCCACGCATGTATCTGAGTTTCCAATCAATAAAATTCTAGTATGAATAATAAGAAATTATCATGAACATGGAAATATGATAATAACTAATTTATTATTGCCTCTAGGGCATATTTCCAACACCTCACCCCTGAGCAACAGGTCCGATTTGGGAAGCTAGAGTTCTCCATGGACTCTTGGGGCGACTTGTCACTGACCGGGCTAGCTACTTCACTCAGCACGCCCGAAAATCCCGAGGCTCTAACCTCGAGTTCCTTCTTCAGTCACACCAACGGGGTTAGCCACGGTGGTGTTCCCGCCCCTGGTCCAGAACCGACCATAATGTTGGAAGGTCGGACCCTCGTTCTTGCCGAACATCCTTCTCATTCGGACACATCGAAGGTCAACTCCAAAAGTTCCGAACAGTATGATCCGATCGAGCCCTCGGCATTCGACAGAGCCCTAGATCGGATGTCGTCGATGGAAATTTCCAACGATTCAGCCCCGATCTACGCTTAGATCGGTTACAGTATGGGTTGGGATGAATTTTTCGATCCACCCACTACCTACTTTATAGCCACAGTCGAAGATTTAACCGACATGCTGGACTATGCCTCCGAGGAGGCAGAATACATGGATGAAGAGGATTGCGCCCCCACCACTGTTAACACCGGGCGGTGGGCCGCCACTTCAGCATATGAGGTCTACATGGTGGATACTCTTAATGGCAAAAAAACGCCTAATAATGACGGCGACAAGTCGGGCGACCCATCGTCAAGGCACCGAAAACCGCATAAGCAGTCTAAAGTTAAAAAGGGAAGGAAAGCCATTATCGGCACCAGGGACGGAGTTACCCCTGAGGACCGCGGTGACCCTGATATCCCCGAACACCCGTTGGAGGGTCAGGAAAGGCCTGAGGACCAGAGCAACCCCGATGACTTTGATGGTTCCGAGGACGATAACTACCTCCCCCCTGTCGAGGAGGAGGATATCCCGGTAGCCGATGACTTGGACATCCTTGATGACCATGAAGATCAGGAACTGTTCAGACAACAACTCATAGCGACGGCACGAAGCTTGAAAGCTAAGGAACGACAGCTTAAAGCTGAACATGATGACCTCAATGATCGATGGACCAGAGTCCTCTCAGCTGAGGAAGGACATGGTACCGATTTGTTGGACCAGCCCAAGAGCTATCCATGAAGAAGGCTGCTGCCGCAATTTGATGACAAGCTCATCGATACCCCGTCTCCAAAACATACTCCATATGACAAGCCAGACCACCCTCCTCGCGGGCATGATCGGGCGGCTGACAACACCGGTTATAGACCGGCAATACCCCGAAGACGGGGAAAGGAGCCATTAGAGCTCAATGACAGGTTCGAATTGTGAGATGATCTAGATCACAAAGCAGTCCGCACAAGATCCATCTACGGATCCAAAGGCTACTCACCAGATAGACGGGATGGGTACAGACCATGGCTTGACCGAAGTAATAACAGAGACCGGGAACACAACCAAGCCAGAACAGACACCAATCACAGGCGTGACATACCTCGGGTTCGAGGCGCCGCTCACCCATTGTGTTTCACGGATGAGGTGATGCAGCTTCCCGGAGGGGTTTAAACCCGTGAATATCGAACAGTACGATGGGACAACTGACCCAACCGTATGGATCGAGGACTTCCTCCTCCACATCCACATGGCTCGAGGAGATGATCTCCACGCCATCAAATACCTCCCCCTTAAACTCAAGGGGCCAGCTCGGCACTGGCTAAACAACCTCCCCGAAAACTCCATCGGATGCTGGGAAGACCTGGAGGATGTATTCTGCTCCAACTTCCAGGGAACCTATGTTTGGCCGCCGGATTCCTCAGACCTAAGTAACGTTGTTCAGAAGCCCGGAGAGACTTCTCGACAATTCTGGAATTGGTTTTTGACCAAGAAGAACCAGATTGTTGACTGCCCGGACGCTGAGGCAATAGCCTCCTTTCGACACAATATTCGAGATGAACGGCTGGCTCGCCAGCTCGGCTAGGATAAACCCTGGACTATGTCCGCCCTTACTTCCCTGATGACCCGCTTTTGCGCGGGTGAAGACAATTTTCTAGAAAGATGCAGCCACAACTCCGAAGAGCCCGAAACCTCCGAAATATGGGATGGGAACGAGAAGCCGAAGCGCAACAAGAACAAGCACTGACACAATAATAGTGACGCCGATGATACGACCATTAACTCCGGCTTCCGCAACTCCCGTCCTAGGAAGCGGAAGAAGCATCCTAAAGGCAATCGTGACAGACCCACTCCGTCGGAAAAAATCATGGAAAGGCCTTTTCAAATCAACGGGACTCAAGAGAAGCCCGCCAACCACACACACCACAATTTGTTGTGTGTTTAAGCAGGTTGGCAAGCTCCCACCCGAGGATCAAAGCAAGAGCCCTCACAACAAGGATGAGGATGAGCCTCGGTGTCCAATTGGTGGCAATCAAAAGAAATTTCCTCTGGAAGTCAACATAGTAAACATGATATACGCCACCCATATACCCAAGAAGGAGAGGAAGCGCGCCCTTCGGGAGGTATACACTGTAGAGCCCGTGGCCCCAAAGTACAACCCATGGTTGGCATATCCGACCACCTTTGATCGGCGCGATCACTCGACTAGTATCCGTCATGGGGGTTCGACTGCACTTGTCCTCAACCCCATTATCTATGGGTATCACCTCACAAAAGTCCTAATGGACGGAGGAAGTAGCCTCAACCTGATTTACTCAGACATGGTGAAAAAGATGGGCATAGATCCATCAAGAATTAAACCCAATAACACTACCTTTAAAGGGATGATTCCAGGTATCGAATCCCGATACACGGGCTCCGTTACCCTGGAAGTTGTGTTCGGCTCGGCCGATAACTTTCGCAGCGAAGACTTGATCTTCGACATCGTGCCCTTCCGCAGCGGCTATCACGCCCTGCTCGGCGGGACAACGTTCACTCATTTCAATGCCGTCCCGCATTACACATACCTCAAGCTCAAGATGCCTGGTCGCAAAGGTGTCATCACTGTTAACGGTAATACGGAGCAATCTTTACGAACCAAGGAACATGCGCTGGCCCTGGCAGCCGAATTTAGTTACAAAGATGATCGGCAAGTGCGGCATCTGCCGTAAAGGCATGCAAGGTCAGGAAGCAAGCTCGGCTATAGGCCGAACTCTCAAAGCCTTCCTCTCCCCTCAAATAGGGACTCGCCCCCATCACACGCCCCTAGGACCAAGTAAGTATGTGCCAAGAAGGCACAACTTTGCACTTAAAATTCCATGGGCAGCGGTGGAGAAACTAAGGTGTGAGTCCGGCTGGACGGGACTACTACCATTCAATACATCTTCGAACACAATGTATGGACCATTGAAGGGCCTACCAAGGGCATAAAGCTTATCCATAATTCTGCAACTTTTCACGACCTTGTTTCCAAGATCCGTTTGCCGAACAACCAAATATTAGGAATAAACTAGCAATAGGGCACATCGAGGGCGTAAGGCCTTGAATCGAAGACCCCTGGTACAACCACTCATGTAATCTCTTTCTTCACATACCTGTAAGCAGTTGCTTCGGCACTTCGAGTAATAAGAGTTATGGAGAAAAAATATAGTATCATTTTACATGTTTGTCTGGTTGTCCTTTTTGGCACATATTCCTTTTCTCCCTCTTCTCGCGACACAATTCGATATGTTACAACACAACCAGATAATACACTGGGGGCTCGCGTTTACAAACAAATCATCTTACGTATATTTTATGATGTGTTCGGCGTCTTGGAGTTCACTTTATATGCATCGACTCCGAACTATGTCTTGGGTCAATAGTTGGTTTGCCCGGCTCCTGTGCTTGCCCCTTTACATTCTGCTCGTTTGGCTAAAAGGGCAAAGGGAGAACCCCTGCTATTGTATTTTGAGATAATCTGGTCAAGCACCTCAGGGGAAAAAGCTGAAAACTGACCGTCATAGTATGAGAGAGCCGGTTTGTGAATTCGAGCTTAAAGTATTATCTTACATCCTCGTCAGAGGATTTTCTGCATCGTGCGAGGGGTTTGCTATCCATGCAAACCATGTGATGCTGGCCTTAGCCGCGGTTCATCCAAACATCACAACACTCCGGGGGCTAATCTTTAGCCCTCCGCAGTCCTTTTTGCGCCCTTACGACTAAGTGAAAGAAATAAGGCACCATAGTTTGATTGCCTAGTCCGCCGTACTCTACCGCCTTCGGGTTTCGATCACTCGGCTAAGGAATATAGTGCATTGGCAGAGACACCCCATGTATTATCTACATGGGGGTTGAAGCCGACGACTCGCATCTTTCAGTTTCAAACGGCCACACAGGAGTTATAAAGGAATGCAAAAACATAAAAGCATAATAACTTATAGCATTAAAACTTTGAAAAGTCTTTGGACGCATTACAATTCATTCGAACACATTATCGCCCGAGCACCTTCCATCACTCCGATGAAGTATAGCTCGGGGCGTCTATGCTCCTTCACGGGAGGCGGCGGGGAAGTGGCTACCTTCATCGGATCCAGCCCCGGCCAATGCACCTTGGCCTTGGCAAGGGCCATCCGGGCTCCCTTGATGCAGGAGGAGTGTTTCACAGTGTCAAAGCGGGGCGAAGCGGCAACTAACTTCTGCACCAGCCCAAAGTAGCTACCTGGTAGCGGCTCGCCGGGCCATAGGTGGATGCAAAGGTCCTTCATGGCCGGCTCCGCCATATGGTGCAGCTCCATCAGCTGTTTTAGCTGCTCCACGAGAAGAGGAGAGCGCTCGGGGGCTCCGAACTGTGCCCAGAATAGACGAGCTTCGTCTCCTTCTTCCCTCGAGGCGAACAACTGATTGGCATCTGCCATGCTCTTCTGGAGATCGGTGGAGGGGCCTGAGGAATGCCACACCTAGGTAATCAATTTGAATTTCCTATCCCCGAAGACACACTATAGTAAGTATGGCTTACCATCCATTATGTCCTTCGCTTGGCGGACCTGCTCCTCATAGAACCGCTTGTCCACCCGCTCTTTCTGAAGATCGTTCTTCAAGGTGGACAGTTTGGGCGCTCTCTCCTTGCCCTTCTGGTCAAGGATCTCGCACTTCTGGCTGGCGTCCTTGAGCTCCTGTTGGACCTTCGCAACACGAGCCTTGTGCTTGTCGCTGGTGGCTCGCAGTGCGGAGAGGGCGGTCGCCGCTTCTTTGGCCGCCGCTCTCTCAACGGTCGCTTGGTCTTTCGCTTGCTTGAGCTCGGCCTTAAGCCTCTCCACCTCTTTTGCCGAAGCTGTTTAAACATTAAAACACTATGAAAAACTGCATGGATAGTGTTCGGGCAAAGGTATTCGGATTTTGTTTTGACCTAACTTGTGCCTCGTCGAATCTTGTGTTGAGGGCATCAACTTCATCCTTGGAGCGTTTAAGCTTTTGATTCAGTTCGTCCAGTTCGGCGCCATTTATGGCCGCCACCAATGACAAAGCTTGTATCGCACATATAGTTGACATGATACATGGGTTCTATACTCCCGAACTATAGTCAATCCGATCATATTTTCCACCTTATTAGGGGCTAATCTAACATTCCGGACACATAATTTGTGTCTAGTCCGGAATCGGATCCATTATTGACCCCTAGGTAAGTTTTTTCAAACTCACCTAGGGCTCGGGGGCTGCCATGTATATAATAATAAAAATAAGTAAAAACTTTGCAAATAAGAGTTTCATGTGACTTACTTGAAAACCCATTAGGAGACCCTTGAAGGCCTCCTTCAGTCCGTTGTCGATGGACTGAATGCTCTATAATACCGCACCCATAATGGTGCGGTGCTCCTTGGAGATGGAGGCGCTCGATTGAGCCTCCTCCATGACCGGCCACCCATTGGTCGGTGACACCGGTGGTGATCGGATAACCCGATCACTACCGAGGTTTGAACCAGTACCTCCAGAGGCATGGTGTGCTCCGGAGATGCCCTCGGAGGGGACTAAGCGGCCGCCTGTCTGGCCTCCTCAATATTCGGGCGGGGTACCTCTGCCCGATCTTCGGTGACCAAGGTATTAGCCTCGGCCATTATGTCATCTCCCTGCCGCCGGTGCCCGGCTCCATATGAGCATGCTGGGATGACACCTCCGCGGTGTCCTTCGTGGCGCTTGGAGTGACGGGATGCGAGGCATTCCTGCTCTCTGCTAGTTCGGCGGTGGGGTCTCCCCGTTCGATATTTGATTGGTGGGAAGGATGCACGGGGGGTTGCAAAATCGATAAGCGCATGTGTGTTAATAAACTCTAAACCTATTAAAGGATGAACAAGGGGTCTTTGGATCCTAACCTTTGGGCCGAGGGCTTGACCCTGAGGTTCCTTCGAGGAACCACCTCGAGGTCATCGGACTCGATGTCTAAGTCCGAGCTGTCGTCGGACATGATCACCTGTGCCCGACGCGTTCTCTTCTGGGCATGTGGGGGTACCTCCTATGGGGCACCCGATGATGCCACCCTCTTTCTTGCTAGGGGAGAATTGCCCTTGACTTCATCCTCCTCTTCTTCCTCTTGCTCCTCCTCTTCCTCTTCCTCCTCATGCTCCTCTTGATTCGAGGAGGCATGAGTTTCCCCAGACACAGTCTCTGACTGGTCCCTGATGCGAAGGCCACCCTGGCCTAGTTTCTTCTTCTTGTCTTCTTCATGGGGGCCTCATAAGGCTTCGCCACGAGCATTTCTGCCAACAACCTAGACCTGGCGTCTTTGGGATAAGGTGCCGGACTGTTGATGTTAATGGCTTTCCTTAGCCATTTCTGCAAGGGGATGATCAGAAGAAATGTTATGGATCCTCTTTGAGAAAAGTAAAAGCCAATCAAGTAGAAGTGTACTGTACCTTGGTGGCAGGCTTGGAGGCATGCAGGCCCCTGTCTCCCCCACGGATGGCCAGCTCTCCCGTGACTTGAAGAGCGCCTTCCATAGCTTCTCCCGTGTAGTGCGGAAGAGGTTCCAGATTGTGGGTGCATCGTCAAGCTGACGAGCCCACAAGGGAGTATCCCGGCGCTGGTAGGGGAGGATGCGTCTCCGGAGCATCACCTGGACCACATTGGTCAGCTTGATGTCCTTCTCGACCATGGAGCCGATGTGCTTCTGCAGACCGCTCACCTCCTTGCTCGGTCCCCAGCTAAGGCCCTTTTTCAACCATGAAGCTAGTCTGGTGGTGGTGGGGGGGGGGGCAGATCTGAATTCCACAGGGGGAATCTGACTTTCTTCTCGTGGTTCTGTGATGTAGAACCACTCCTTCCGCCACGCCTTGATGGTGTCAATGAAGGTGCTCGATGGCCACATGATGCGGGTGAGCTTGCCGATGATAGCTCCACCGCAGTCTACATGGTTCTTGCCGACGCACTTCGGCTTGACATTGAACACTTTGAGCCATAGACCAAAGTGCGACTCGACTTGCAGGAAAGCATCGCAAATGCGAATGAACACCGAGATGTGCATGAAAGAGTTTGGCGGGAGGTCGTGGAAGTCGAGGCCGTAGAAAAACATCAACCCCTGACGAAGGGGTGGAGTGGGAATCTCAACCCGCTGATGAAGTGGGGGAGGAATACCACCCTTTCTCTCGGTCGGGGAGTGGGGATCACTTTGCCCTCCTCTGGTGCGTGGTGAGGGATGTCAGCGAAGAGGTAGCTGGCCTTCTTGAGGTCAAGGATGTCCCGGTCGGTGACCATGGAGTCTCCCTCTGGCCATTGGAGCCCTCCATTGGTGAGCTTGGAGGTGGGAGGTGGAAGACCTAGATCTGTGCTTTGGAGGCGTAGAGGAATGGAAGGCAGAGCAGGCGAATGGGAAGCGTGAATAGGCTTTGGGGTTTTGTTCCCCTTTTATTAGGCTTATTGATTCGGTCTCCCCTCGCTACACTGTGAATTCCTCCACTTCCTGAGACGTGTGAGCCATTACACGCATGTGATTAAACATATCCCGTGTAAAACGGGGCATGATCAGCACATTGATAGGTCGTGTTGATTAAAACGGCCTTGAACCGCGAATCGAGCTTTTGTGACTGGCCTGGCGGTCGTGATGGGTCGTGACCTTTCGTCAGAAAGGTCGTGAGGAGTACATTATTTTACCCCTTAACGTTTGGCCTTCAAGGCCGGCCTATTTACAGTGTTCGAACGTGCCACTATGTGGAAGGCTACTTGTCATCGGAGGCCGAACTAAGTTCGGTAGGAAGAACTCACCTCGCAAGCCGAAGACTCTAATCGTGTGAAGCAATTGAAGTGGAGACCCTTGGCGTTGGAGGCAAGTATGGGGGCTACTGAGGGAGTCCTGGATTAAGGGGTCCTCGAGAGACCGACCTATTTCTATGGGCCGGACTGTATGGGCCACTTACCGAACACATGATTCATTGAAGACCTTATCTCCAAGATGGAAGCTTTGGGAAGTATGGCTTGTGCTCCATGTTTGATGTAGCGAATAGGCATGTTTATCTCTTCGGCGTGTAACTAACCATGTGTAAACCCTAGATACCCTCGGGGTCTATATAAGCCGGAGGGTTTTAGGTTGTAGGAGGATAGAACAACTCATATAGGGTTAGCTCTTCGATCTTGAGGTAGATCAACTCTATAACCCCATATTATTAATACATCCAAGTAGGACGTAGGGTATTACCTCCATAGGAGGGCCCGAACCTGGGTAAATGTGTGTCCCCTTCGTCTCCTGTTACCATCGGTTCTAGTCTCACAGTTCGGGACCCCCCTACCCAGGATCCACCGGTTTTGACACCGACAATAGGTTTCTCATATCTGCTCCTTTTCCAGTCCAGAATTCCAGCTGCCCGCATTCTCCCTCTTCATGTAAACCTTGTAAAATAGGAGAGAAAAGGGATAAGTATTGTACCATAACATGTAATAACAACCCATAATGCAATAAATATCAATATAAAAGCATGATGCAAAATGGACGTATCAACTCCCCCAAGCTTAGACCTCGCTTGCCCTCAAGCGAAAGCCAAGATCGATAAATATGTCCAGAAGTTTAGAGATAGAGGTGTCAATAAAATGAAATACGGACATGAGGGCATCATGATCATCTTTAGAACAACAATACTTATCGATATATAATTTCTTATACTAGAGTAACAATTCATTCACAGGATAAAGTATGAACCAAGAACTCTATTGAGAACCAACAAACTATGCTCTCTATCATTGAAGCAATTTGCAATTTATCATAACATCGGAAAAAGTCAATATAAGAGCTTGTAAAGCAAATCCACATACTCAATCATCTTTTAGTCTTTCATAATTGCTAACACTCACGCGGTACTCATGAGGTCAAAGCTTCAATTGGACACAGAGAAAGATAGGGGCTTATAGATTTGCCTCCCAACTATTTACCTCCAGGGTAATGTCAACAGAAAGAACTCATGATCACCCACATCCGAGTGGATATATGTGTTTAGATCATTCCCCAACACATAATGCTTGCCAAGAGAGAAAGGCAAAATACAGGAAGTGGTGAAGATTAGCATGACTCTTGCATAAAGGTAAGTACTTATAAAGTAAAAGTAACAGATAGGCCCTTCACACAGGGAAGCAAAGGTTGTCATGCGCTTTTTGTTTTTGGATGTGCAAACCCTTAATGCAAAGGAACGTCACGTTGTATTGCCCTTTGTGATAGCAACCTTTATTATGCAGTCCGTCGCTTTTATTTCTTTACCATCACAAGTTCGTACAACGCTTATTTTCCCTTACAATAAAAGATCATACATATTTAGGAGCAATTCTTTTTTTATTTTTGCACCGATGACAACTTACTTGAAGGATCTTACTCAATCCATAGGTAGGTATGGTGGACTCTCATGGCAAAACTGGGTTGAGGGTGTTTGGATGCACAAGTAGTATCTCTACTTGGTGCGGAAGTTTTGGCTAGTGTGAGGTGGAAGCAAGCACTACATGTTGGAGGATCTATGACCATATAACTTCTATTCGGAAATAAGCAAACATAACCCATTATGTTGTCTTCCTTGTCCAACATAAACTTCTCAGCATATAATATTTTAATGAGTGCTCACAATCATAAAAGATGTCCAAGATAATATATTTATATGTGAACCTCTCTGTCTTTATTACTTCCTTTTAATTGCACCAATGACCAATCGCTATGTTTGTCAACTCCCAACAAATTTCAATCGACATACCTCTTATATGTGAAGTCATCACTACCCATAAGATCATCATATATACTCTTTGCTTTTATTCTATTCTTCTTTTATTACCATTTTTTATTTTTCTCAAGATCATAGCAACAAGCAAAGCCCTCACATCAAAACTACTTTTT
Organism: Hordeum marinum; assembly: GCA_022496015.1. Classification (NCBI taxonomy): domain Eukaryota; kingdom Viridiplantae; phylum Streptophyta; class Magnoliopsida; order Poales; family Poaceae; genus Hordeum; species Hordeum marinum. Next base: position 268,759,581 of record CM039674.1, on the reverse strand, counting down.
ATTATATAACTTCCAGACTCGCTTACATAAGGGGAACATAAAGCAAAACTCAAAGCTAGACCACACTAAAAACTTTATTTCTACTAGATCAAGATATAACCAAAAGGATCAAACTAGGAAAAACGAGAAAAGTAAAAGATGTGATGGTGATACGATACCGGGGCACCTCCCCCAAGCTTGGCACAAGCCAAGGGGAGTGCCCATACCCATGTGCTTAGATATCTTTCTTCGAAGGTGGTGATGTTGGAGTTGTTGATGAGGCTGGAGGCTTGTCCTCCATCTTCCAAGGCATAGACTCACCATCGTAGAAAGATGAACGAGTCTCCGGAATCCTCAAATCTGCAGCCAAACTCATTCTCTTAAATCTGTATTCATACTCACAGTTTTGGTTTTGCAGGTCATAGATCTGGGCTTGGAGATGCTCGGTTTTCTCGTAAAGCTTGAAGATGCGCTCCCTGATGTCCTTGGTGTCCAGCTTGTGTTTATGGGTAAACTCCGCGATCATCATATGATTGGCATTGAGTCCATGTTCCACCATCCCTTGGCACTTGAAGACTTTTTGCTCCATTGCTTCGAGCCTTGTTTCCACACTTTCGGTCTTTTTTAGCCCCTCAACATCACGGATGTGCAGCACCCCCTCACGCATCTCAATGGTTTGAGGGTGTCGCGGCACCTCCACAAGGTAGGGGTTGATGACCTTCTCGAAGAACTTGTCCTTCGAAGCACTTGCGAACGTCATAGCTATCTAAATCTGTCAATGATGGGTTGGCAAAAGGACTGTGAAATACCCCAAGATGCAAGGAAATAGATTGGCAAAGCTTCAAGCAAGAGGACTCTACATTTTACTTTGTGAGAAATCACTTTGAGTCCATAGGAAAGCCAATACTATCAAAAGGGGGTAAGGTACTGTTGGTGAACAAAATGCTCATACGTGCACAAGTGATAGTCACCACATACACCCAAAATATCTTCCACAAAAGTTTGTCCAAAGCCAAATATCCAAAATCGGTGCAACCAACACTTTCCACTCAGTGCCACCGATTCTCAGCCTTAGACAGACTCAACCAAACCCTAGCCATTGGGTGCAACCGATTCTGCTTCGGTGCCACCGAGTTTGGGTTGCCAACTTCCTGTTACGCAAATTCACATCGGTATCACCGATTTTGTTGAATCGGCGGCACCGAGTTTGGCAATCTGACCATTGGTCACCTTATCGGTGAAACCGAGTTTTATGTATTGGTCTCACCGAGATTCAAAAGTTGCTACCTTTGAGGCAAGTCGGTACCACCGAGATTAACACATCGGTGTCACCGAGTCTGACTTATTAGGTGTAATGGTTGGATTTTTGGAGATGCCTATATATACCCCTCCACCACCACTCACTCACAAGAGAAGCACTCAGAACAGATCCCCACTCATACCAACTGATTTTCTGAGAGAGAGCCACCTACTCATGTGTTGAGATCATGCCATTCTATTACAACAATATGAATCTTGATCTCTAGCCTCCCCAAGTTGCTTTTCACCCAATCAATCTCTTCCACCATAGCCAAATCTGTGAGAGAGTGATTGTGTGTTGAGGAGTCTATCATCTTGAAGCACAAGAGCAAGGAGTTCATCGACATTATCGAGCCTATTACCTTTTGGAGGGTGGTGCCTCCTAGATTGGTTAGGTGTAGCTTGGGAGCCTCCTACTTCGTGTTGTGGAGTGAACCAAGAAGTTTTGTAAGGGCAAGGAGATCGCCTACTTCGTGAAGATCTACCCCAAGTTACGCTAGTCCTTCGTGGACGTAGGCCATCATGGTATAGTCAAGGTTGCTTATTCGTGGAACACTCCATGGGTAGAGCCCTCCATGGAATCTCACAACCGTTACCCTCTGTGGGTTGAAGACTCCATAAACATGGACGTACGATAGCACCACCTATCGAAACCACGGGAAAAAATGACCATGTCTCGAATTGTATTTGATCTTCCTACCCTTCGTTTACTTACATTCTTGTCTTTACTTTCCGCTGCTATACTCATAGACATGCATGTGTAGGGTGTACTTGACTTGCTATGAATGTTAAAATCTGCCAACACTTAAAATTGGGAAAAAGTAGATTTTTATTTGGTCAAGTAGTCTAATCACCCCCTCTAGCACTACTTTCGATCCTACAAGTGGTATCAGAGCTTTGGTCTTCATTGCATTGGTTTCACAAGCTAGGAGAGTATGGCGTCTAGTGAGGGAAATGATCACCATAGAGGTCCGTACTTTGATGGCACTAATTTTGCTAGTTGGAAGGACAAAATGAAAATGCATCTTCTTGGTCATAACCCAGCTGTTTGGGCTGTTGTTCATGTTGGATTGCAAGGTGAATTCTTTGCGGATGGAAGGGAACCGGATCGCAAAGCAACTGTGGAAGAATTAAAGATGTTGCAACTCAATGCTCAAGCATGTGACATTCTCTTCAACTGCCTATGCCCCGGAGAATTTAACAAAATCAGCCGTCTTGAGAAAGCAAAAGAGATTTGGGATACTTTGGTTGATATGGATGAAGGTACTGAAGCTGTGAGAGAATCCAAGTTGGATGTTCTTCAAAGTCAATTTGAAAAGTTCAAGATGAAGGATGGTGAAGGAGTCACTGAGATGTACTCTAGGCTAGCTCTCATCACCAATGAGATTACCGGCTTAGGAAGTGAAGAAATGACCGACAAATTCATCATCAAGAAGATACTCCGAGCTTTGGATTATCGATATGACACCGTATGCACATTGATCCAAATGATGCCCAACTATAAAGATGTCAAGCAAACTGAAGTGATTGGAAGGATTGTTGCTCATGAGATGATACTCAAGGACAAGGAAGAGCTTCACCACAAGTCTAGCGGTGCTTACAAGGCCACAAGTGATGCTCCCGCAACTTCAAGCGACAACCTTGTCACAAATGAAGAGATAAGCCTCATGGTCAAGAAATTCAACAAGTTCTACAAGAATAGAAGCAAAGATAGAAGCTCCAACTCAAGATATGAAGAGAAGCGTTTGTCAAGTCATGACTGAAACTGCTACAATTGTTGGAAGCCCGAACACTACTCCAATGAGTGCACGGCTCCTTACAAAAGGAAAGAAGAGTCACCAAGAATACGAAGCTCAAGAGACGAGTCACCTCGAAGAGAGAGAAGGAGTAGGGATGATCGTTATGAACGAAGACCCTCAAGGAGAAGTAGGGAATCGGAGAAGAAGGACAAGTACACCAAGAGCTACTCAAGAAGAGGACATCAAGCTCATGTTGGTGAATGGGTTTCCGGCTCTGAATTCGACAACCACTCCGAGAGAAGCTATCACTCCAACTCCGACTATAGTCAAGATGAAGGTGTTTTCGTACATACACTAGTGACAACAGACTCCTATGACATATTTGATTTACCAAATGAAGGGAGTGGATGTTGCTTCATGGCTAAAGGCCCCGAGGTATCACATCCCGGGTATCTTGATTTCAATAGTGATGAGGATGACCTTTTAATTGAAGATAACTTGCTATTTGACAAATCTAGTAATGTTAGTCAAGGTGAACTTGCTAGTAATGACTCTAGTCTAGATAATTCGTGTGATGATGATAAGTTGGAAATAGAACGACTAACTCAAGAACTAAACACTCTTAAGTTAGCTCATGACTCTACTCTACAAGATCATAGAGAGCTTGAAAGGACACATGAGAAGCTCCCCTTTGAGAAGCTCAACTTAGAGCAAGAGCATGAGTTCCTTAAAGCTATCAATGACGATCTTCAAAAGAATACTTCCTCTTATCTAGCCAAATTACTTCTCTTGTCTACATTCATGCCACAAGTTAAGACTAAGCAAACTAGTAACAAAGGCAAGAAAGGTTCTTCAACTAGTAGCAATAAAAATGATAAATCCAATGATATTGCTTCTAGTAGTTCTATTGATCCCACTAACTCTTCTCTTAGCCAAGTTACACTTGAGCAAGAAAATGAACTTTTGAAAGGGATTATATAGAAAGGTATCTACAAGAGTCTTGCCGGGTGCAAACAATTTGAGGAGATTGTACGCAAGCATGGAGGATACCGAAAGAACCGTGGTGTTGGCTACTTCAACGCTAATGGAGTTGAATGGGAAGAAGGTCAATACCCCAATCCCAAGTTTGTTCCTCAAAAGGAGAAGTATGAAAATACTCTCCACAAGGGAACAAAAGCTCAAGATGACCTTCCACCACAAGACCCCAAGCTCAAGGGCAAGAACAAGCTTCAAGAGGACATTGACTCATATGAAGATGAATCCCAAGGTTTGGTGAAGTGGGTTCCCAAGGCTACTAAAATCTCAACTTCTACAAGTGCTACTTCAACACCAAGGATCCCCATCAACTTGATGTGGGTCCCCAAGAACAAGAACTAGAGAAGTTCTTGAGGGGTGACTCCGCCAATGAAATCCACTCATATTCATTATTGGCAAGAAGTAGTTGCAATCAACATCAACATCATGTAATAGTTCAAGGAGTCACACATTCCCTCAAAGGTAAGCAAGGGACAAGGTAATTAACAAATCAATGGACATCATCAGGTATACTTTGCACTCCATGTCCAAAGATATCCTTGTATTTGTCTCTTGTGTGTTGGTACTAACCCATGTAGGTGAGAAGAGTAATGAAACAACAAGGATGGTCCCAGCTCATGGTGATCTTCATCAACTTTGAAAATCCACCACTACTTCACCTACATGAAGTCTTCATCGACAAAACCCAAGGTTAGTTTATCCCTCCTATGGGGGTATGTAACATCAAGGGGGAGATTTACTCTAAGACTTGAGTCAAACATCTCATAGTATGTGACAACATTAAATGCTTTATGTAAAAGTGGTAACCCCACTTGTGCTTAAACGATGAGTATGACCTATGATCAAGTATTCTTACTTGGCTCCTAAGTCAATATACTCATATATAGATGACTCCGTCATCACCAAAGTGCTTGTTAGATGCTAGTATGTATGTTCATGTTTGCCATGTTTTCATTTGACATCTTATTGTGTGAGCATGTTGTTCTTGTTTTATTTTCTCATTCGAGGACATCCAATTGTTGCTATTTGGATTTTGATTTTTCATTTGCCAATTGGATGTACAAGAATGCCTAGGACCACTCCTCTAGCTATCTATGCTTTCTCACCTCATATTCCATTCATGCTGCATCACAAAATTTGAACAAGTACTTTTCGATCTCTCTATGTGAGGAGCACTCAGAGTTCCGTATCGAGAAAAGACTGACCATCAAAACCTCCAAGTGCATCTCGGTGGAACCAATTCAAAAATCTTGGTCTCACCAAATTCCTAGGGTTGATCTGGTTTTCAACCTCGGTACTACCGATTCCATATTCTTGGTTACACCGAGTTTACCTGTCAGCTGGCAGTTGAGAAACTCGGTGACACCGAAAATTTAGAATAGGTGTCACCGACAGTGAAGGGTATATATGCTATAGACCCGACGCTTTGAAATTCAATCCTCAAACTGTCATGCCCAAAACCCTAAGCTGCCGAAAAGGACTCCCTGGTCATTGCCTTTGCTTCCCCGAGCATCTCCGCTGCTGGGAATCGCCGTCGCCAACGAAATCTTCTCCATCGTTGCCGCCGTAAAGGATCCACCACCGAGCTAGGGTATGGATTCAGCCCCCTCTTGCGCTCCTACCTCTGATTCTTGCGCATTAGGGTTTCTCCATCATTTAGCCACCATTTGAGATCGATTTGTCCACGAGAAATTCCTATAGTCTAGTGAATCGAAGAATTCTAGGTTTAGTTGCCCGCAAAGTTGCATCTTGGTGATACCGAGTCAGAAAAATCGGTTCCACCGATTTACCTTTTGTGCTAATAAGGAAATAACTCGGTAAAACCGAGTGACAGTTTTCGTTCCGACCGAAATTGTTGCCAAGTTTCGGTTAAGAGTTTTGTGCATCTCGGCAACACCAAAATGTTCGACTCGGTGACACCGAAATCCAATTTTGTTGTGAACTATATCTATGATTTTTCTGTTCAAACTTTCAAAAACCAGCTGCATTTTTGATGACTTATCCCATTCCACTCTTCTATACTCTATTCACAGGGTCAGATATGTCAGATGCTGAGGACAACCAAAACTTGCAGGAGCAGAACATTGACATGAGTTAAGGCACTAGCCCTGGGTCGAGCTCATTTTCAGATCCGGGCACCCCTAGTTCTCATGGGTTGCCTAAGGCTGCTACAAGGACCAGGAAGAGGCTGAATTTAGATGAGGAGGATTCAGACTTTGTGCCAGAGGAGGTTCTTGCTGATAAGTAAGAGAAGGCTGCCAAGAAGTCAGCCAATGAGGCCACCTCTTCGAGGAGGGTGGTCAGCAAGACATATGCACCTCCAGAGACTATGAGAGCACCTGAGAGTGCTAGGGCTACCATGACCATTGAGCCCCCAAGGAAGTCATTGCCTAAGAAGGCGGGAGAGAAGAAGGCCATGAAAAGGATTATCCGTGTTGTTGGCAGGCCTACCTCAATGTTTGAGGACCCGGAGGAGGCTGATGGTGCTGCTGCTAAGGAGGAGGAAGAGCATGTTGTCAAGGCCCCTCCCAAGAAGAAGCAGAAGAAGTTGTTGGCATATGCTATGGCAAAGCAAGGTCGCTCCAAGAGCACCAAGTCTACACCTAAGAAGGCTGCTGCAAAGAAGTCCAAGAGGACTACCAGAGACATTCCAACTTCTGAGAAAAACAAGGGATCTACTTTTAGAGAAGCTGATGAGGATGCTATGTCTTCTTTGATGAAGCTCATACCTCACCTTCTAGAGCATAATGCCAGCCATCCTATTGATGTTGATATGAAGAAGAAGAAGGATGCATGTTTGAGAGAGTGGAGAGCCATTGATCCTCACTCTCAGAGGAGGAAGACAGCTGTGGACTACATGTTCTACACCAAGGAGCAACATGATTTCTATGAGATTGTGCTGCTTGACAAGAGTCCAGCTGTGAGCGATATGAGATATGTCGATTGGAAGTACATCAAGGAGAATGAAAACTACTTCCCGAGTGTGCAAGCCAACTTCCACTGCATTGGCATAGATCAGTTTGCTGGCAGAGAATTCACTGCATGGAACGACAAGATGATTATGCAATTCTACTCCACTGCTCACTTCTATGGAGATGGTAGGATTCTGTGGACGACAGAAGGAGCAAGATATGAGTCTATAGTTGATGAATGTGTTGTCATCTTAGGAGTCCCAGAGGCACAATATGGATATATATGCATATACTCAAAGTCATAGGCAAGCCACAATGCCATGAAGAACATGTACAATGCCATTCCTGTTGCACAACTTCAGTCCCACAAGCTAGGATCCATCTATCACCTCCAGGAAGGTCTTCGCACCATTAACACTATTTTGAGGCATACCTTGATGCCCAAGTTAGGTGATGAGAAGATGATCCGAGGCTACTCCATCAACCTGATGATTCCTATTGACCAGAACCAGAGATTCAGAGTGATGGATCTTATAGTGAAGATAGTGAAGAGGGTTGTTGCTGATCAGAAGCGCTCATGCTGCTATGCACCCTACATTCAAATGCTCATCAACTCCAAGGTTGAGAAGCACATCTTTGCTCTAGACAGACCCCACTTGCCCCTGCAGCCATAATTCAAGGACAACGTTGTGTTGATGGACCCAGACCATCCCACATCAGCTGTAGCATAGGCAGAGGCAGAGGCAGCTAGAGCCACTAGTTCTCAAGTTCCTAGATCTAGGAACGAGCATATGGATCTCTTGATCTCTAAAGTCATGGACATGGAGAAGGACATCAAAAGCATACTGGGTGATTAGAAGAGCCTTGTGAACATCTTTGAGGATAGAGTGAAGACCCTCAATGGCAAGGTGGATGGGCTGACCAAGATCGTGAATGAGCTCAAGAAGGAAGTAGATGAAGCTCCTATCCGTCGCACCTCTTCAGAGTCTGATTATGATGATGAGGAGGATAGTGCACCTGTCATGACGACTGCCCAGTTCAGGACACAGACCACGAGGCCTACAATGCCAGCTCCGGAGATGAGACCTTCATCGTCTGCACCAGCTACAGTGACTTTAGCTCCATCAGCTCCTCTAGTGCCACCAGTTGCCACTCCAACTCCGTCCAGGACATCAGTAGAGGTCTTCGCCGACGCAGTTCTCTCGACTCCGACATCGACCACCAGAGGAGATCAGCCTCAGAAGGACGATTAGCTATACCTCTTCGAATTTTTGGCAACTTGTTGCCAAAGGGGGATAAGTGGTATACAGATCTTTAGGCTTCGAGTGAGAGTGAGCGTTTGTTTTTTATTGCTGTTTTAAAAACATTTGGTATTTTAGTTTGCTTGTGTTATACTTTTGTTCGTGTTTGACCATATGCTTTAATGTGTGTTGCAACTATTTCCTATCCTTTTGATGGTTATGAGATGATCATTCACTTTGCTTGATGTGTTGTGCTATGATATTAACTCTTATTACTCTCTCACACCACCAAGTTGTATGTGACATGGAAGAAGTGCCCCATGTACCTAATCGATTGTGCATTTGCATTCAAACACAAATTCAAAAATAATGCAAAAATTTAGGGGGAGCTCTTGCTTATCACATATCAGGACGTTGGTCACCTTATCGGTGCAATCGAGTTTTATGTATCGGTCTCACCGAGATTCAAAAGTTGCTACCTTTGAGGCAACTCGGTACCACCGAGATTAACACATCCGTGTCACCGAGTCTGACTTATTAGGTGTAACGGTTGGATTTTTGGAGATGCCTATATATACCCCTCCACCACCACTCACTCGCAAGAGAAGCACTCAGAACAGATCCCCACTCATACCAACTGATTTTCTGAGAGAGAGCCACCTAGTCATGTGTTGTGATCGTGACATTCGATTCTAACCATATGAATCTTGATCTCTAGCCTCCCCAAGTTGCTTTCCACCCAATCATCTCTTCCACCATAGCCAAATCTATGATAGGGTGATTGTGTGTTGAGGAGTCTATCATCTTGAAGCACAAGAGCAAGGAGTTCATCAACATTATCGAGCCTACTACCTTTTGGAGGGTGGTGCCTCCTAGATTGGATAGGTGTCACTTGGGAGCCTCCTACGTCATGTTGTGGAGTTAACCAAGAAGTTTGTAAGGGCAAGGAGATTGCATACTTCATGAAGATCTATCCCGAGTTAGTCTAGTCCTTCGTGGACGTAGGCCATCATGGTATAGTCAAGGTTGCTTCTTCGTGGAACCCTTCGTGGGTAAAGCCCTCCATGGACTCTCGTGACTGTTACCCTCAGTGGGTTGAAGACTCCATAAACATGGACGTATGATAGCACCACCTATCAGAACCACGGGAAAAAAATGATCGTGTCTCCAATTGCATTTGACCTTCCTGACCTTCCTTTACTTACATGCTTGTCTTTACTTTCCGCTGCTATACTCGTAGACCTGCATGTATTGGGTGTACTTGACTTGCTATGAATGTTGAAATCTACCAACACTTCAAATTGGGAAAACGTAGATTTTTAATTGGTCAAGTAGTCCAATCACCCCCCCTCTAGCACTACTTTTGATCCTACACCTTTCCCTCAAGCCCGGCCATATAGGCCTTCTTGGGCCGGCCGCCCAGCCCACCAGGGGCTGGTGTGCCACCCTCAGGTCCATGTGACCCACCTGGGGTGTGGTGGGCCCACTTTGTCGACCCCCGGAACCCATTTGTCACTCCCGGTACACTGCCGAAAATGCCCGAAACTTTTCCGAAGTTCAAACACCACCTTCCTATATATCAATCTTTACCTTCGGACCATTTTGGAGCTCTTCGTGATGTATGAGATCTCATCCGGGACTCTGAACAACCTTTGATCACCATCATACATAACTCAATACTACTGAAACATCACAGAACCTTAAGTGTGCAGACCCTGCGGGTTCGAGAACTATGTAGACATGACCGAGACACCTCTACGGTCAATAACCAATAGTGGTACATGGATGCCCATATTGGTTCCTACATATTCTACGAAGATATTTATCGGTTGAACCTCTATGTCAAGGATTCAGTTAATCCCGTATGCTGTTCCCTTTGTTCTTCGATATGTTACTGCTCGAGATTCGATCGTTGGTGTTTCTATACCTAGTTCCATCTCATTACCGGCAAGTCTCTTTACTCGTTCCATAATACAAGATCTAGTGGCTAATAATTTAGTCACATTGCTTGCAAGGCTTGTTGTGATGTTGTATTACCGAGTGGGCCCTGAGATATCTCTCTGTCATATGGAGTAATAAATCCTAGACTTGATCCATGCCCACTCAACAGACACCCTCAGAGATACCTGTAGAGCATCTTTATAGTCACCTAGTTGCGTTGGTACGTTTCATACACACAAGGTACTCCTCCGTTGTCAGGGAGTTGCATGATCTCATGGTCATAGGAACAAATACTTGACATGCAGAAAACCATAGCAATAAACTGACATGATCATATGCTATGTTTATAGTTTGGGTCTTGTCCATCACATCATTCTCCCAATGATGTGATCCCATTATCAAATGACATCTTATGTCTATGGCTAGGAAACCTTGACCATCTTTGATCAACGAGCTAGTCTACTAGAGGCATACTAGGGGCATAGTGTTATCTATGTGTTTCCAGTCAATACAATCATAGCATGGATAATAAACGATTATCATGAACAAGGAAATATAATAATAACCATTTGTTATTGCCTCTAGGGCCTATAAATACTTAAATATTCGGAAAACCCTAGGGGAGTCGACGAAACACAATTCCAGCCGCCGCAAGTTCCAGAACCTCGAGATCCAATCTAACACCATCATGGAGGGTTTCATCTTAATCATAGGTGCCCCTCCGATGATGCATGAATAGTCCACCATAGACCTATGGGTCCATATGTAGTAGCTAGATGGCTTCCACTCTCTCTACGGTTCTCAATACAATGGTCTCTTGGAGCTCTATTTTATGTAATGACTTTTGCGGTGTGTTTGTTAGGATCCGATGAATTTTGAGTTCATGATCAGTTTCTATCCATGAATATAATTAGAGCGTTCATTGATCTCTTATTTTCATGATTACTTATAGACTCGTATTTCTTCTTCGAATCTTTGGTTTAGTTAGGCCAACTAGGTCGATTTTTCTTGCCATGGGAAGAGGTGCTTTGTGATGGGTTCAATCTTGTGGTGTTGTTTCCCACTGACAGAAGGGGCAGCAAGGCACACATGTATCGTTTCCATTAAGGATAACAATATGAGGCATATTCCTACATCAATAGATATTTTCTACATCATGTCACCATTCTTATTGCATTACTCTGTTTCTGCATGAACTTCATACACTAGATGCATGTGGATAGCGGTCGATGTGTGGAGTAATAGAAGTAGATGCAGAATCGTTTCAGTCTACTTATCTTGGAGATGATGCCTATATAATGATCATTGCCTTGATAGCGTCATGATTATTTGATTTTCAAATAATTCCCAACAGTAATTTGTTCACCCACTGTGTGCTATACTCATGAGAGAAGCCACTAGTGAAACCTACGGTCTCGGGTCTACTTTCCCAACATATTACTTTCCGATCTACTATTTTGTCCTTTTGTTTTCAGATCGATTAATCAAAAAAAATCCAAAAATACATTTCTGCACTTTTTTTACCTATTTTATTTTGTGTTCTTGCGAGATCTGTTTGCCAAAACTATCATTACATACTATCTTTTTACCGTAGAGAGCTTGACAACCTTTCTTTCGCATCGGGTGGCAAGTATTTGTTATTTGTGTGCAAGTGTTGTCTACGTGGGTGCATGATCTTCCTCTATGGATTGATACCTTGGTTTCATAACTAAGGGAAATACTTATCGTCGCTGTGCTGCATCATCCCTTCCTCTTTGGGGAAATACCGACGTAGCCTCAAGCCATGTCAAAGGAATTTCTGGCACCATTGGCGGGGAGGATCGATCTCATCTACCAGGTTCCTAATCAAAAATCTCATCTCCTTGCAATTTACATTATTTGCTATTTGCTTCTCGTTTTCTGCTCCCCCACTTCACAAATTTGCCGTTTTATTCGCCCTCTCTTTTGTGTTTGCCTTTTTCTCGTCAGGTCTCTAGTTTGCTTGCAATCTTGTTTGCATAGTCACGATGACTCAAGAAAACACCAAGTTGTGTGATTTTTCCAATACCAATAATAATGATTTTATTAGCACTCCTATTGCTCCTCCCGCCACTAGTGTAGAGTCTTGCGATATTAATGTCGCTTTGTTGAATCTTGTCACGAAAGATCAATTTTTCGATACTCCTAATGAGGATGCCACATCCCATCTAAACACATTGATGGAATTATGCGATATGCAAAACAAAAAAATGTGGACAATGATATTGTGAAGTTGAGATTGTTTCCTTTCTCCTTGCGGTATCGTGCGAAAATTTGGTTTTCTTCTTTGCCTCGCAATAGTATCGATTCTTGGGATAAGTGCAAGGACGCTTTTATTACTAAGTATTTTCCGCCCGCAAAAATTATTTCCCTTAGAACTCAAATCATGAATTTTAAGCAACTTGAGCATGAACATGTTGCACAATCCTGGGAAAGAATGAAATTGATGCTAAGTAATTGTCCTACTCATGGTTTAAATCTTTGGATGATCATAATTTTTTTATGCGGGATAGAATTTTGTCGCTAGAGATCTTTTATATTCCACCGCGGGAGGTACTTTTATGGAAATTAATTTGGGTGAAGCTACTAAATTTCTAGATAATATTATGGCAAATTATTCACAATGGCATACTGAAAGAGAACCTACTAGTAAAAAGGTTAATTCGGTAGAAGAAATTAGTACTTTGAGTGTAAAAGTTGATGCTCTTATGAAGTTGGTTGCTAGTAAAAATTCTCCTATTGATATTAATGATGTGCCTTTGTCTACTTTGATTGAGCAAAATGGTAATTCTGTAGATGTGAATTTCATCTCACGAAACAATTTCAGTAACAATGCTATGTAGGTAATTTTAATCCTAGGCCTTTTCCTGGAATTTGCTCTAATAATTATGGTAATTCCTATGGTAATTCTTATAATAATAATAATAATAATAATAATAATAGGAACACCTATGATCTTGAGAGTAATTTTAAAGAATTAATCAATGCTCAAGAGTCTTTCAATATTACGACAGAAGAAAAGTTGAATAAGATTGATGATATGTCTAGAAGCATTGATAGGATTTCCCATGATGTAGAAAATCTCAAGTTGAATGATTTTTCACCTAAGATTAATGAATCAATTAAAGCTTGATATGTTTTTATGTATGAAAATAAGACAAGAACCGCTATGCTTAGAGCTAAGAGAGAATTTTTAGAAAAAGCTTTTTCTAGCAATTACTTTCATAACAATGATGAAGATCTTAAAATGATTGGTGTTTGCTGTATTTATTCATTGTTTAGTAATGTTAAAATTGATGATAAAGGATCTAAAGAAGAGTCAACTTTAGTTGGAGGGCGTCCCAATAATCTGGAGGGTGAAAATCTTGATGAAATTTTTGATAAAAGTGGGTTTGGAGAGGTCAAAACTTTAAATAGTGATGTGCCCACCATTTATTATTACAAAGACATTAATTATCAGAGTTGCTCCTTGGTTGATTTTATTTCTTTGCTGCAATCTATGATAAATTCACCCCATGTTTATGAACAAAATAAAGGTTTTACTGAACATATTGTTGATGCATTGATGAAATCCTTAGAAGAAAAGTTGGAATTAGATATTTCAATTCCTAGAAAATTGCATGATGAGTGGGAACCTACCATAAAAGTAAAGATTAAAAATTATGAATGCTTTGCTTTGTGTGATTTGGGTGCTAGTGTTTCCACGATTTCGAAATCTCTATGTGATGTGCTTGGTCTTACCAATATTGAAGAATGTTCTCTTAATTTGCACTTGGCAAATTCTACTATTAAAAATCCTTTGGCAATAATTAATGATGTTCTTATTCTTGGAAATAGGAACTATTTTCCCATTGATTTTGTTATTCTTGATATTTATTGCAATCCGTCTTGTCCTATCATACTTGGTAGACCGTTTTTACGCACTAGAGGTGCCGTTATTGACACAAAGAAGGAAATATTAAGTTTCATTTTCCACTTAGAGAGGGTAAGGAACACTTCCCTAGAAAAAGAATTAAGCCACCATATGAATCAATCATGAGGGCCTTCTATGGAGTAAAAACTAAGGATGATAATACTTGAATCTATGCATTATGCCTAGATAGGGGCGTCAAACGATAGCGCTTGTTGGGAGGCAACCAAATGAATAATATATTTTTATCTTTTCCTTTCTGTTTTTGAGTGTTTGAACAATTATGATTCTGTTTTTATGTTTTATTTAGTGTTTGTGCCAAGTAAATCCTTTAGGATGATTCATAAGATGAGTAGAAACAATGCTGAATCTGAAACATAAACTTTGTCTCCAGTGCATGATTTTTTTACTGGAACGTGATAATGAGCTGAAATTCATACACAATATTTGTATACAAATTATGTATGTTTTCCTATTTTTCAGAAGTTTTAGAGTTACAGAAGTATGGGTAGAGTACATATTACTCGAGACTGTTATGTGTGAAATAGATTCTGTTTTTGTTGCATTGTGTGCTTGTTTTGTTGAATCTATGGCTTGTATTGGGGGGGAGGTATAAGTCATGGTAAAGTTGGAATACAATATATATAGTGCAATAATAAAATATTCATGGGTTTGCAACAATACTTAAAGTGGTAATTTGCTTTATTATACTAACGGATCTCAAGAGAATTTTGTCAAGTTTTGTGTGATTGAAGTTTTCAAGTTTTGGGTGAGATCACGATGGATGAAGGAATAAGGAGTAAGAAGAGCCTAAGCTTGGGGATTCTACCACAACCCCAAGATATTATCCAAAGAGTAACGAGCAACTAAGTTTGGGGATGCCCCGAGTGACATCCCCTCTTTCTTCTAACAACCATCGGTATTTTACTTGGAACTATATTTTTATTCGTCACATATCATGAGTTTTGCTTGGAGAGTCTTGTATATTTGATTCATTTGCTTTTTATCCTTGCTGCACACACCTATTTGAGAGAGCCAAAACTATGCTACTATTTACTAGAATTGCTCTTTTTTCTTCACTTAAATCTATTGAGCAAAGGGATTGCTCTAGTGCTACACTTATATCTTTTTGAGCATGGCGTGATTTTACATGTTTGAAGAAATGCTCTCATGCTTCACTTATATTAATTTGAGAGTTAGTAATTTTGAAGAAATCCTCTCATAGTTCACTTATATTATTTTGAGAGATGAAACTTTATGCTCATGTTCTTCACTTATATCCATGTGAGCTTGTCGAAAGCAATTACAATTTATGAAACTAGTCCCAAAGTGATAGATATTCAAGAGGGATATAATAACAACTTTCGTGAAGATCATTGGAAAAAATAAACTTGATTCTTTGTAATAGTTTTGAGATAGGGCGATAGTAATATGTGAGTTATGTTAGTGAGTCATTATGCTTAGTAAGAATATTAATGTTAAGGTTTGTAATTCCATATGCAAGCACGAAAGCCAATAGTTGTGCTATGAAATTGCATCCTACTTATGGTGCATTATTCAGTGTTAGTTATGCTTAATGCTCTCTTATGTGACTTTTCATTTCTTTGTTGGATGCTCCTCAATCTATTTGCTAGCCTTCACTTGTACTAAGTAGAAATACTACATGTGCATCCAAAATCCTTAAACCCACTTTTGGCATATGAGTCCACCATACCTACCTATACACAATAGTTCCATGTCGTTCCAAGCAAATTTGTATGTGCCATCTCTAAACTTTCAAAATAAATTTCCTTTTTGCGTGCTCGTACCACTCATGAAATGGTAGGGGGTGACCGATATTTTTCCATGCTAGATGTGTTATTCTCAAGATGAGTGGGTATTCACTTGCCATTACACAAGAGTACGACGGTAATAGGGATGCTCAGTCCAGAAATAAAAAGAAAGAAATAAAATTTACTTTATGTTGTCAAATAATTACTTCCTTGGAAAGTGTTGGTATGGAAGGCAAGCGTGGATTCGGCTAGCCATGGAAAGTGAAAGTACGGTGGAAAAAGGAATAAACTTTATTTTCTGTTTTTGAACCGCTTATGATGTATCTAGCATGGAAGGATTCAAATCTCTCTGTCGTTTTTGTTGACAGGAAAGGCATGCCACTCAAAATATTTTTCTCTATCAATTTAAACCTTGAGCTCTGGCACCTGTACAAATCTCTACTTCCCTCTGCGAAGGGGCTATCTATTTACTTTATGCAAATTTTATTTTTCAATTTATGTCTCCATCTTCTCTTATAAAGCACCAACTAGGAGGCATTATGACCGTACTTGAGCATTAGGTGTAGCTAATATTTGAGTGTGTTTCATGAATGTATCAATGATTGTGCATGATGGGCTAGGGATAACTTGCTTTAGTGTTGATATTTTGAAAGACATGGTTGCTTGTTGATATGCTTGGTTACTAAAGTTTTCATGTCAAAACTAGACTATTGCTTTGAACCATCTAAAAGTCCAAATGTTCATGCTACAAAGAAAACAATATGTGATGAATATGTTAGGCAACATTCCACGTCAAAAAATCTGTTTTTATCATTTACCTACTCGAGGACGAGTAGGAATTAAGCTTGGGAATGCTGATACATCTCCAACGTATCTATAATTTTCGCTTGTTCCATGCTGTTATATTATCAATCTTCGATGTTATACAATCATTTTATAGCAATTTTACATCATTTTTGGGACTAACCTATTGACATAGTGCCAAAGTGCCACTTGCTGTTTTTGCTTGTTTTTTACTTCATAGAAAATCAGTAGCAAACGGAGCCCAAACGTCCTGGAAATTTTTGGAGATATTTTTGGACCAAAAGACCCAAGATGGGCCAATCACATACCAGAGAAGGGGCCCAAGGTACCCACCACCAACTAGGGCATGCCAGAGGCCCCTGTCATGGCCTGGTGGGTGGTGGCCGCCTCGGGACTCCCCTCCACCGACTATTGAGCCTATAAATTCACAAATATTCAGAAAACCCTAAGTGAGTCAACGAAACACAATTCCAACTGCCGCAAGTTCTAGAACTTCGAGATCCAATCTAGCATCATCACAGAGGGGTTCATCTTCATCATAGGTGCCTCTCCGATGATGCATGAGTAGTCGACCATAGACCTATGGGTCCATAGACAGTAGCTAAATGGCTTCCTCCATCTCTATGATTCTCAATACAATGGTCTCTTGGAGATCTATTTGGTGTAATAAATTTTGTGGTGTGTTTTTTGGGATCCGATGAATTTTGAGTTCATGATCAGTTTCTATCCATGGATATGATTTGAGTCTTCTTTGATCTCTTATTTGCATGATTACTTAGAGCCTCATATTTCTTCATCGAATCTTTGGTTTAGTTAGGCCAACTAGATCAATTTTTCTTGCCATGAGAAGGAGTGCTTTGTGATGGGTTTGATCTTGTGGTATTCTTTCCCACAGATAGAAAGGGCAACAAAGCACGCATGTATCGTTGCCATTAAGGATAACATGATGGGGTCTATTCCTACATGAATAGATCTTGTCTACATCATGGCACCGTTAATTGCATTACTCCATTTCTCCATGAACTTAATACACTAGATGAATGCTGGATAGCGGTCGATGTGTGGAGTAATAGAAGTAATAGCAGAATCCGTCGATGCACGACACCTATGGGACCGCAAGGATCCCTTTGTGGTTCAGTGGGGAGAAGGTATGCGCAAAGAACAAATCAAACGAACGGCGCGAGGGGAGATTTTTACCCAGGTTCGGGCGCTGATACGTCTCCAACGTATCTATAATTTATGAAGTATTCATACTGTTATTTTATCATTCTTGGATGTTTTACAATCTTTTTATAGCAACTTTATATCATTTTTTGGGACTAACCTAATTGCCCCAGTGCCCAGTGCTAGTTGCTATTTTTTGCTTGTTTTTTACATCGCAGGAAATCAATATCAAACGGAGTCCAAACACCACGAAACTTTTTGGAGATTTTTTTTTGGACCAGAAGGAAACCAATGGGCCAAAGCTGCACCTTGGGGGTGCCCCGAGGGGGCACAACCCACCAGGGCGCACCAGGAGGCCCAGGCGCGCCCAGGTGGGTTGTGCCCGCCTCGGTGGCCTCCCGCACCCCCTCTTTGCACTATAAATTCCCAAATATTCCGAAACCCTTCGGAGGAGACCTAGATTAGAAGTTCTGTCGCCGCAAGGCTCTGTAGCCATTGAAAACCAATCTAGACCCCGTTTCGGCACCCTGCCAGAGGGGGGAATCATCTCCGGTGGCCATCTTCATCATTCCGATGGACACCACGATGAGGAGGAAGTAATCCACCCTCGGGGTTGAGAGTTCGTACCAGTAGGTATGTGTTTAATCTCTCTCTCTCTCTCGTGATCTATATCACGGGCTTTGTTAATATAGAGGGATCATATGATGTTTCTCCCCTCTATAATCTTATTGTGATGAATTGAATCTTTACCCTTTGAAGTTTTGTTATGTCGGATTGAATGTTCAGATTTGGGAACACATGATGTATGTCTTGCGGTATGAATACTTAAGGTGACATTGGGGTATCTTATTGGTTCACGTGATATACGTTATGGCACTCAACTTGCAAATTCCCGCAGTGATATTGGGGTAATCTATGCATAGGGGTTGATGCACGTTTTTACTATCTTTTCTCCGATAGAAACTTTGGGGATCCCTTGTAGTTATTTGTGTGGATTGAGTATTATGAATATGAATTTGCTTTGGTGTTATTCTAGTACGAACTCTTGAGTAGATCGATCAGAAAGAATAGCTTGCATTATTCTAGTACGAACTCTAGGATAGATCGACCGGAAATAATAGCTTTGAGGTGGTTTCGTACCCTACAAACAATTTCCATCTTTTGTTCTCCACTAATAGAAACTCGGGAGTGATTCTTTATTGAACTTTGAGGCATAATCATATGATCCAACTATGTTAGCATTGTTGAGAAATTACACTAGCAAAAGTACGGACCCTAGGCCTTGCTTTCAAGCATTGAACTACCATTTTTGTGCCCGTTTACTATTTGCTAACTTGCGGTTTTTATTTATTCATATTATAAAAATATATTTATACCATCCATATTACACTTTTCTCACAATCTCTTCACCGAACTAGTGCACCTATACAATTTGCCATTGTATTGGGTGTGTTGGGGACACAAGAGATTTCTTGTATTTGGTTGCAGGGTCGTTTGAGAGAGACCATCTTCATCCTACACCTCTCACGGATTGATAAACCTTAGGTCATCCACTTGAGGGAAAATTGCTACTGTGCTACAAAACTCTGCGCTTGGTGGCCCAACACGTGTCTACAAGAATAAAGTTGCGTAGTAGACATCAAGCTCTTTTCTGGCACCGTTACCAGGGAGGTGAGTGCATGAAGGTATATCTTTAGATATTGCAATCGAATCTTTTAGTTTCCTTAGATCTATCACTAGTTTGGTTTATTAACGAAGACTACAAAAAATGGAATTAAGGTTGCATCATATTATTGATCATCTTTATAATATCTTTCGTGAAAATGATGGATCGGAAAATTTTGCTCAATTGTTAGAAGAAGAAGTCAATAAAATGTTTGGCACAAAATATTTGAATGATGAGCATGATTGCAATGTTGTTACTATGAATTCTTTGATCATCCAAAATGTTAATGATGATTGCACAAGTCATGACAAAAATATTTCTTATAAGCATGTCAATTTTTTGTGGAGTGAATTGGGAGTGCAAATGCACACCAAAAAGGGAAGATAGATTTTGTAAGAAGCATAAATATTTAGAAATGAAAAAGTTGCAAGAGAGGCTAGATGATTGTGCTGAAAGATGTAATTTCTTTCGCCATCCTTATGAACTTTGCAATGAACGTGGTCATTTAAATCTCCAATGCAAATTATTTCATGATCAAATCATGTCCAAAAATTGTGACAACTTGATTACCCTTGAGCATCATAGAGAGATTAGTCTTCTTTTGGGGTATGAAGAAATGAAACGTATAACTAAGGGTTTTCCAAATCTCGAGAGATCTCTTAATTTTGATCTAGAGGAAATTTATATGTTTTGTGCCGTAGATTGCATTGAGTATCCTTATATTGCCAACCATCTAAAGACAAGAAAACAAATAGAATATTAAGAGAGTACTAATGAAAGGGAAAATATTTCCCAATACCCTCCTAGTGTTTATTATGATGAATCAGGTAACGAGGAGGAGCTTCCTATCCAATCAATCTCTTCAACAAGAAGCTTGAAAAAATTAGATAAACCCACACATGATGTGGTGAATAATAAAACAAGAAAGAATAGAGGTAAAAAGGTATCTCTCCCAAATAATGTTGCTCCTTTCACCATTTTGCCTCATGAAAGTGAATCAAATATGTTGATGGAGGATGATGATATTGAGTACGATTTTGTGATACCTACTACTTGTTGTAATGATTATGATTGGGAAGGCAATGATGTCCCTTATGATCTTGAGAATATTTTTAGCACTTGCTTGGAAGAATATGATAATAATGTTTGCTATGCTATTGGTGCCATTCATGCTATTGATAAGAATGATTGTGATGATATGCAAAACCACAAGCTTGGGGATGCCATGTTTAATGAGTATGATATGTTTGAAGATTTATTTGCTGGAAATAATTCCTATCCTAAGCTTGGGGATGATTTGCTTAATGAATATGATCCTTTGATTCCTTCTACTTTCGAGAAGAAAATTTATTATGATGATAGCATGCCTCCTATTTATCATGATTACATTGATGAAAGTGGGTTTGTAAGAGTGTCAACTCTAGGTAGTAGTGATCCAACTATTTTGGAGGATGTTGAATCTTATTACAATATTTATGAAAGTGGATTTGGAGAGGTCATGACTTTATTTAGTGATACATCCACTATTTTGGAAGAGGTTTCAATTGACTATGACAATAAAGTTGGTATCTATGATGATTATTATGATGAGATGTATGCCATAAAGAGTAATAAATTTTCTATGCTTGTGCATCATGAAAAGAGTGATTTATGTGATAGTTATATTGTTGAATCAATTCATGATGCCTCTGAAAATTATTATGAGAGAGGAACTTATGCTCTTACATATCTCAAGAATATCAAGTTTCTTCTCTATGTGTTGATTGTTTTGAAGTTGTACTTGTTTTGACTTCCTATGCTAGTTGGTTATTTTTTTAATGGGTTGATTGCTCACAAAATCCATTTTCATATTAAGTGGGTTAAACTTAAATGTGATTGACATGTGTTTCATGATGCTCTCTTCATGTTTCAATTCTTTTCTTTTATGCAAGCATCATTGAAATCATCATGCCTAGCTAAAAAGCATTAAAGAAAAGCGCATGTTGGGAAACAACCCAACACTTTTACTCTCTGTTTTTGTGTGTTCACATGATTAATATACTGTATTAATCATGTTTTGTGTCTTTTATTTCAATAAAGTGCCAAGTAAATCCTTTGGGATAGTGTGGATACTTGCTTGTTTGATTCTGTGCAAAAACAGAAAGTTTTGCATACAGTATATGAATTATCTGATTTTATTGGAGAGTAAAAAAATTCTGAAATTTTTACACAAATATATATGCAAATTTCTTGAGTTTTCCTAATTTTTCAGAATTTTTAAAGTCAGGGAAGTTTAGTTATCATTCAGATCTTTACAGACTGTTCTGTTTTTTACAGATTCTGTTTTGCATGCATAGTTTGCTTGTTTCAAGTGTTCCTATAGCTTATATTGAGTAATATAAGTTGTGGGAATGATGGAATACAGTAGGTATCATGTGGTAATAATTATGAATCTTGTCTTGACAGTACCTAAGTGAATGATTTATCTTTACTCCACTAACCTTTCTCACAAAGTTCCGTTAAGTTTTGTGTGATTGAAGTTTTGAAGTTTTGGGTGACACACCGATATGAGGAGAACAAGGAGTGATAATAACCTAAGATTGTGGATGCCCAAGGCACCACCAAGTTAATATCCAAGGAGGACTGAGGCGTCTAAGCTTGGGGATGCCCCGGAAGGCATCCCCTCTTTCGTCTTCAACACTATCAGTATATCTTACTTGGAGCTATATTTTTATTCGTCACATAATATGAGTTTTGCTTGGAGCGTCATTTTATTTTGTTAATTTTTGTTAGGCTTTATTTATAATCTTGTTTTTAAATAAAAAGTTCCAAGAATTTCCTTTAGGATGCTTGCATTGCATGTTTGGATGTGTGTTGTGTGAAAACAGAAACTTCTGCAGTATCATTTGAATTTTCATATTTTACTAAAACGTGGAAAGTTTCTGACATTTTTACACAGTATGTTAATATAAAGTTTATAGCGTTTCCTAAATTTTCATAATTGTTTGAGCTACATAAGTACACTGTTTTCATAAATTGCTACAAACTATTCTGTTTAGACAGATTGCTGTCATAGTTTCGTTATCTACTTATCCTATAGTTTCCATAGCCTATTTTGGTATATATGAATTGTGGAAACGATAGTATACAATACCTAATGTTTTAAAATTATTATGAAACTTGTCTTGGCAGTACATAAAGAGTTGATTTATTATTATGTGTACTAACCTATCTCACGAGTTCTTTTTGAGTTTTGTGTGGATGAAGTTTTCAGTATTAGGTAAACCGTGATATGAAAGGAATTAAGGAGACACAAAATCTCAAGATTGGGTATTTCCAAGGAATCCCAAGATAATATTCAAGAAGTCTCAAGCATCTAATCTTGGGGATGCCCCGGTAGGCATCCCACCTTTCTTCTTCAACAATTATTGGTTAGTATCGGTTGATCCTAAGTTTTTGCTTCTTCACATGATGTGTGCTATTCTTGAAATGTCATTTTATTTTTGTTTTACTAGCTGTTTTAATAAAATACTTATATCTTAAAGTTTTAAATAAAATAGAGTCCTCAAATATTCGCCAAGGAGGCTAAGTAAGCGGCATTCACATCCCGTCAACGAAGCTCTTTTCTATGTCATTTACTCTTGTGCTTCACTTATATCCTATGAGTAAATTTTTGAATAAATTGAGTGTAATGAAGTTGAAATCATATCATGCTTAGTGTTAGCTTCACATTGGGTTTAGAAAGTTAAATCTTTTGAGGCTTGACAATCACAATATTGGTCATACGAGCAATTCACGAATAATTAGTATAAGGAAGAGAACTTTCACATGCAAATACACTATCCTGGAAATCTTTGGTGGTTGTGAGCCCCCATCAAAATATTATATGCAAAAATTGTCGACGTTGGACAAGGAAGACAACGTAATGATTTATGTTTGTTCATATTCACATAGAAGTTATATTGTCATAGATCCTTCAACATGTGGTGCTTGCCCCCCATCTTTGCTAGCCAAAAATTCCGCACCAAGTAGAGATACTAGTTGTGCATCCAAAAACCCTTAAACCCAAATCTTATTTTCAAGAGTCCACCATACCTACCTAAGGATTGAACAAGATCCTTCAAGTAACTTGTCATTGGTGCAATAAGGCAATAAAAATTGCTTCTAAAAGTGTTAGATCATTTAGTGTCAGAGAAAATTGAGCGTTGTACGAACTTGTGATGGCAAAGTAATAAAAGCGACGGACTGCATAATAAAGGTTGCTATCATAAGTGGCAATATAACGTGATGTTATTTTGCACTAAGGGGTTGATCATACAAACAAATAAGCGCATGGCAACCTATGCTTTCCTCTGCGAAGGGCCTATCTTTTAATTTATGTATTTACTTTTATGCAAGAGTCAAAGTTTTTCTCTCTATTCCTTTTTATTTTTCTCCTTTGGCAAGCATCATGTGGTGAGGAAAGATCTAGGCACATATGTCTAGTTGAATATGGGTAGCATGAGTTATTCTTGTTGACGTCACCCTTGAGGTGAATACGTTGTGAGGCAAAGCAATAAGCCCCTATCTTTCTATGTGTCCGGATGAAACGTTTTGCCCATGTGTATGCGGTGAGTGTTAGCAATCATAGAAGACTATATGATGGTTGAGTATGTGGAGCTCTTACTTAAACTCTGTTGAATAAGTTGAATTGCAATTGCTTGGTGACTGAGAACATAGGTTGTTGGGTTTCAAGAGAATTCATTGTTTGAACCTTAACATGTGAATTGGTTGCTACTTTAACATGAGAAAACTTTATGAGAAAATAATTGCTGTAATGATGCTAGGAAAAGGGATGAAATTATTATTGGGACTAACATATTGACCCAGTGCCTAGTGTCGATTGCTGTTTTTTGCTTGTTTTTTACATTGCATGAAATCAATATCAAATGGAGTCCAAACACCACGAAACTTTTTGGAGATTTTTTTGGACCAGAAGGAAACCAATGGGTCAGAGCTGCACCTGGAGGGTGCCCCGAGGGGGCACAACCCATCAGGGCATGCCCAGGTGGGTTGTGCCCACCTCGGTGGCCTCCCGCACCCCCTCTTTGCACTATAAATTCCCAAATTTTCCGAAACCCTTTGGGGGAGCCTTAGATCAGAAGTTCTGCCACCACAAGGCTCTGTATCCACCGAAAACCAATCTAGACCCCGTTCCGGCACCTTGTCGGAGGGGGAATCATCTATGGTGGCCATTTTCATCATCCCGGTGGCCACTATAATGAGGAGGGAGTAGTCCACCCTCGGGGCTGAGGGTTTCTACCAGTAGCCATGTGTTTAATCTCTCTCTCTCTCGTGATCTATATCATGGGCTTTGTTAATATGGATGGATCATATGATGTTTCTCCCCTCTATACTCTTGTTGAGATGAATTGAATCTTCACCCTTTGAAGTTTTGTTATGTCAGATTGAATGTTCAGATTTGGGAACACATGATGTATGTCTTGCGGTATGAATACTTGAGGTGACATTGGGGTATCATATTGGTTCACTTGATATACGTTATGGCACTCAACTTGCGGATTCCCGCGGTGATATTGGGGTAATCTATGCATAGGGGTTGATGCACATTTTTATTATCTTTTCTTCGATAGAAACTTTGGGGATCCCTTGTAGTTCTTTGTGTGGATTGAGTATTATGAATATGAATTTGCTTTGGTGTTATTCTAGTACGAACTATTGAGTAGATCGATCGGAAAGAATAGCTTACATTATTCTAGTACGAACTCTAGGATAGATCGAACGGAAAGAATAGCTTGGAGGTGGTTTCGTACCCTACAAACAATTTCTATACTTTGTTTTCCGCTAATAGGAACTCGGGAGTGATTCTTTATTGCACTTTTAGGGATAATCATATGATCCAACATGTTAGCACTGTTGAGAAATTGCACTAGCGAAAGTACAGACCCTAGGCCTTGTTTTCAATCATTGCAATACCGTTTTTGTGCCCGTTTACGGTTTTTATTTATTCAGATTATAAAAATATATTTCTACCATCCATATTACACTTTTATCACCATCTCTTTGGTGAACTAGTGCACCTATGCAATTTTCCATTGGTGTGTTGGCACACAAGAGATTTCTTGTATTTGGTTGCAGGGTCGTTTGAGAGAGACCATCTTCATCCTACACCTCTCACGGATTGATAAACCTTAGGTCATCCACTTGAGGGAAAATTACTACTGTCCTACAAAACTCTGCGCTTGGAGGCCCAACACGTGCCTACAAGAATAAAGTTGCGTAGTAGACATCAGCCGCTATGGAGCGTAAAACCCTAGTCCTGCTTCGATGTATTATGGGTGTTTTTAGGGTTCCAGCTACGGGAGTGCTATCCATGGCTGCTACGCGCATGAGGTAGAAGATGGTAGCCAAAAGTCCTCTCTCGTAACGCCATGGGCCTCCTTTTATACGATCAAGGGGATCCCAACAGTGCCATACAGTGCACGCACGGGGTGCACAGTGCTACAGTGTTATCATACCTAACACTGAAGGAGTGGGACAAATGCATTTAATGCTTCCTCAGGTGCCCCTGACCTTCTACGGGACGGGACAAGAGCATGTCCCATCCACACCACTTAGCCTCTCCATCGCCAGCGCCTTGACACGTATCCTAGGGGTTGATAACCCACAACTATAGGGTATCAATTGTAGCCTTTCTCGATAAGTAAGAGTGTCGAACCCAATGAGGAGCTAAAGGTAGAATAAATATTCCCTCAAGTTCTATCGACCACCGATACAACTCTATGCATGCTTAGCGTTCGCTTTACCTAGAACAAGTATGAAACTAGAAGTACTTTGTAGGTGTGATAGGATAGGTTTGCAAGATACAAATAAAGAGCACGTAAATAAAAACTAGGGGCTGCTAAGATAGAGAAACAACTAAGTCAGTTTAATGAGTGTTGAAAAGTGGTGGTAGGAGTTGCGGAATTGTCCCTAGGCAATTGATAACTAGACCGATAATCATTATTGCAATTTTATATGAGGGAGAGGCATAAGCTAACATACTTTCTCTACTTGGATCATATGCACTTATGATTGGAACTCTAGCAAGCATCCGCAACTACTAAAGATCATTAAGGTAAAACCCAACCATAGCATTATAAGGCATCAAGTCCTCTTTACTCCCATATGCAACAACCCACCTACTCGGGTTTATGCTTCTAGCACTCAAGCAACCCACCATAGGCGAATCATGAACACATTACAACACCCTACAACGAGCATCCCTCACGCTTGCGCGACACGGAGAGCACCATAGTACAGTACCAATAATAAAACATGCAACTCAAACTAATCATGATCATCAATCAACCCATAGGACAAAATAGATCTACTTAGACATCATAGGATGGCAACACATCATTGAATAATAATATGAAGCATAAAGCACCATGTTCAAGTAGAGGGTACAGCGGGTAGCGGGAGAGTGGACTGCTATAGATAGATGGGGGAACGTGATGGAGGTGTTGGTGAAGATGACGGAGTTGTTGGAGTAGATCGCCGTCACGATGATGGCCCCGACAGCATTCTAGTGCCACCGGGAGAGAGGGAGAGAGCCCCCCTCCTTCTTGTTCTTCATTGACCTTCCCCCTAGATGGGAGAAGGGTTTCCCCTTTGGTACATGGCCTCCATGGCGGCGGAGGGGCAAGAGCCCCTCCGATATTGGATCTCTCTCTTTGTTTCCTTTTGTTTCTGTGCTATCAGATTCTGGCCTTTCACCGCTTCTTAAATATCCGGAGATCTGTAACTCCGATCGGGCTGAAATTTTGAGGGGATCTTTATGCATAAATTAGCTTTCCTGCGGCCAAAGGACAGCTCGAACCGACCTAAGGGGTGGCCACAAGACCTTAGGGTGCACCCTACCCCCAGGGTGCGCCCTCCAGGCTTGTGGGCCCCTCGGGCACCGCCTTCTGTTGATTCCATTTCCCAAAATTCGTATATATTCCAAAAAAATCTCAGTAAGTTTTAATCCTTTTTGGACTTTGTTTGATATGGATTTTCTGTGAAACAAAAAACATGCAACAAACAGGAACTGGCACTGGGCAATGGATCAATATGTTAGTCCCAAAAATAATATAAAAATTTGCCAAAATATATGAAAGTTTTAGAATATTGGCATGAAATAATCAAAAAATATAGATACAATGAAGACGTATCAGCATCCGCAAGCTTAATTCCTGCTCGTCCTCGAGTAGGAAAATGATAAAAAAAGATAATTTTTGATGTGGAATGCTACCTAGCATAATCTTGATCATATATTCTAATCACGTCATGAATATTAAGATACGAGTGATTCAAAGCAATAGCCTATGTTGACATAAAAACAGTAATACTTCGAGCACACGAACAAGGCAATTGTGTCCTTTCGAAATAACATGGCCTTAGAAAGTTATCCCTACAAAATCATATGGTCTGGCTATGCTCCATCTTCCCCACACAAAGTATCTAAATCATGCGCAACCCTGATGACAAGTCAAGCAATTGTTTCACACTTTTTATGTTCTCAAACCTTTTCAACTCTCACTCAATACATGAGCGTGAGCCATGGATATACTATAGGTGGAATAGAATATGGTGGAGGTGATGAGGAAAAAGGAGAATATAGTCTCACACCAACTAGGCGTATCAACGGGCTATGGAGAGCAATGTGGGTGAGTAGGGATTGCCATCAATATATATCAATGTGAGTGAGTAGGGATTGACATGCAATGGGTGCACTAGAGCTATAACTGTTTGAAAGGTCAAAAATATTACTAAGTGGTCGTGCAAATGATGTAAATTCCACTAGCTATATGAAAGTGACAAAATAGGAGACTCTCTATCATGAAGATGATGGTGCTACTTTGAAGCACAAGTGTGGAAAAAGATAGTAGCATTGTCCCTTCTCTCTTTCTCTCATTTTTTTCTTTTTTATTTATTTTGGTGGGCATCTTTGGCCTCTTTTTCTATTTATTTGGGCTTCACTGGCCTCTTTTGTTTTTGTAAAGTCCGGAGACTCATCCCAACTTGTGAGGGATTCATAGCTTCCATCATCCTTTTCTCACACGAGAAAATGCTCTAATAATGAAAATCACCACACTTTTACTTACAACTCAATACCTAGAACAAAAATATGACTCTATATGAATGCTTCCGGTAGGATACCGGGATGTGCAATGATCTAGCCTAGCAAATGACATCAAAAAACGGACAAGCCATGTAAACATCATGCAAGTTGTCTTATGATCATGCAAAGCAATATGAAAATGATGAAGCATGTCATACTAAACGGAACGGTGGAAGTTGCATGGAAATATATCTCGGAATGGCTATGAAAATGTCATAATAGGTAGGTATGGTGGCTGTTTTGAGGAAAATATATGGTGGCTGTTTTAAGGAAGGTGGGTTTGAAGCACCGGCGAAAGTTGCACGGTACTATAGAGGCTAGCAAAGGTGGAAGGGTGAGAGTGAGTATAATACATGGACTCAACATTAGTCATAAAGAACTCACATACTTATTGCAAAAGTCTATTAGTTATCAAACAAAGCATTAGACGCATGCTCCTAGGGGAGAGGTTGGTAGGAGTTAACCATCGCGTGCTCCCGACCCTCACACAAAGGTTTACAATCATTAAACAAATCATGCTCCGACTTCATTACATAATGTTTCACCATATGTGCATGCTACGGGAATCACAAATTTCAACACATGTATTTCTCCAATTCACAACTGCTCACTAGAATGACACTCATATTACCATCTTCAGACTACAAAACTATTGCAAGGAATGAAACATATCATATTCAGTGATCTACAAGTTTTATGTAGGGTTTTATGACTAACCATGTGAATGACCAACCCTTCTAACTCTCTAAATAGATATAAGTGAAGCATGAGAGTTTTAATTCTTTATAGAAAATATATGCCCATGCTCTAAAAAATATAAGTGAAGCAAAAGAGCATTCTACAAATGGCGTTCTATGTGTAGAGAAACAGGCAATCCAAACTTCAAATGATATAAGTGAAGCACATGAAGCATTCTACAAAGCCATACTCAAAAGATATAAGTGAGGTGCAAAGAGCCTTCTATAAATCAACCAAGTATTTTCTCATACCATCATGGTGCATTATTAAAACAAAAATAAAAAGCACATGATGCTCCAAGATTTACGCATATCATGTGACGGATAAAAATATAGCTCCAAGTAAAATTACCGATGGTTGTTAGAATAAAGGGGGGATGCCTTCCGGGGCATCCCCAAGCTTAGTTTCTTGGGAGTCCTTGAATATTACCTTGGGGTGCCTCGGTCATCCCCAAGATTAGTCTCTTTCCACTCCTTATTACTTCATCCATCATGATCTCACCCAAAACTTGAAAACTTCAATCACACAAAACTTAACAAAACCCTCGTGAGATACGTTAGTATAATAAAACAAATCATCACTTTAAGTACAGTTGACAACCAATTCATATTTTGTTTTTGCATTTTAGCTACTGTAATATGATTTTTCCATGGCTTATACCACCTATACAATAGATAGTTTCATCAAAACGAGCAAAACAATGC
This sequence comes from Hordeum marinum, assembly GCA_022496015.1. Classification (NCBI taxonomy): domain Eukaryota; kingdom Viridiplantae; phylum Streptophyta; class Magnoliopsida; order Poales; family Poaceae; genus Hordeum; species Hordeum marinum. Next base: position 268,729,535 of record CM039674.1, on the reverse strand, counting down.
ATCAAAAATAGAATCTGTCTTAAATACGATAGTGTGTAGCAATCTGAACATTCACCATACTTATGTAACTCTAAAACTTCTGAAAAATTAGGACAAAATAAAAAAAGTCCATATCATTACTTTGTAAAAAAATTAGAAACTTTTGACATTCCAGTAAAATATCTAAATTCACGCACTACAGCCAAAGTTTCTGTTTTTGCACTGCACACACCAAACAAGCAATTTAATCATCCTAAAGGCAAATCTTGGCACATTATTTTTATAATACAATGGATTTATACAAGGGTATAATTATTTTTTTTGAAAATTTTCTGTAATCAAGATTTGCAAAGTTTCCATGGGCATGAACAAAGTTCAAGGAGCTCCCCCACTTCAACGGTGCTCGTCCTTCTTACTTTCACTTCTCTTTTTGAAAAAGTTTTAGGTTCCCCTCTTTATTTTTGTCTTTTTAAAATATATAAAATCACACAACAGAATAAAATGACTCTCTAAAACTTCCGGTTTGTCTCCCTGGCAGTGCTTTCTTTAAAGCCATTAAGCTAGGCATAAAGTGCTCAAGTAATGGATCCACCCGGATCCCAAGGTATATCAAAGAAATTTTAATTAACAATGATTTTTAATTTAGTATTGAGCAAAAATTAACATATATCATGCAAAAACAAAGTCTAACTCTCTTACTATGCATCGGCATGTCATAAAAGAACAATTCATGCACACAAAGTAAAGGCCAATACATAGCGTAAGCAGTTTCTTGCAATTTTATCATATTGGAAACATAGAGAGGCGGAGATGTAGTTCCTATCTCATAATAATTGCAAGTAGGAGCAGAAAGCACATGCATATTATATCTATCAAAATCATCATGTGTAATAGTAAAAGGCAACCCATCTATATAATCCTTAATAAGTGCAAACTTCTCCAATATAGTGTAGTTAGGAGAATTCAAAAGGATAATTGGACTATCATGTGTGGGTACAATAGTAACAATTTCATGTTTAACACAAGGAACTATAGCAAGTTCATCTCCATAAGCATCATTCATATTGTCTTCATGGCCACAAGCATAGCAAGCATCAAGTTCATCAAAAAGGGACATTTCAAACGAATCCAAGGGATCATAGCAATTATCATAGCATTCATCCTTCAGTAAGAACGAAGGGAAATTAAACAATGTATGACTTGAAGAGTTACTCTCATTAGAAGGTGGGAACGGATAGCTAATCCACTCTTCCTCCTTTTTTTCTTCGCTCTCCTCCTCATCTTTTTCATCCAATGAGCTCATACTGTCATCAATTTCTTCTTCCATAGATTCCTGCAAAATATTATTCTCTTCCAAGGCAGCAAACATTCTCTCAATAAATGCATCGATATCGGAATTATATTCATAATTCTCATAGCAATATTTGAGTATAGCAAAAATTTCAGGTCTATAAACAGCATTATCATAATTTTCACACTTCTCAAACAAAGATTCAATTTCGTAAGCACCCTTAAAAGAAACGAATTCCTCTATTCATTGCACATTACAGTAATCATAAATACCTTTAGCATAAGAAGCCAAGGTTTCATTATCATTAAATTTACATGAAAAAGGAAGGTGTTGAGCCTTCATTCTAGAGCAACAAGTGTAATCATATCTCTGGCATAGATTCCAAGCATACCATTTCAACATATAAATCTAATCCCATAACAGTTTCCCTTTTTGAGTTAAGTGATAATCCCTAAAGTATTCACGTTGATCCAACGTGTCTCCCATTATATAATTGAATGGGGTTTTCTCAGGATTATTAAAGTAGTGCAAAATATCTTTCACACAACGAGCATCGAGGGTTTTAGGAGGTTCCCCATCTCCGTGAGTAGCAAGTACACCTATTTTTTTGGTATTTCGTGTTCCATATCCATAGCTAAAGATAGAGAACAACTTAGAACAACAAATAAAATCTACTTAGTGATAAAGCAAGCAAGCACACACGAGAATATTCACCCCACTCTATTGCTCCTCGACAACGGCGCCAGAAAAAGGTCTTGATAACCCACAAGTATAGGGGATCAATTGTAGGCTTTCTCGATAAGTAAGAGTGTCGAACCCAACGAGGAGCTAAAGGTAGAACAAATATTCCCTCAAGTTCTATCGACCACCGATACAACTCTACGCACGCTTAACGTTCACTTTACCTAGAACAAGTATGAAACTAGAAGTATTTTGTAGGTGTGATAGGATAGGTTTGCAAGATAATAAAGAACACATAAATAAAAACTAGGGGCAGGTAAGATAGAGAAACAACTAAGTTAGTTTAACGAGTGTGGAAAATTGGTGGTAGGAGTTGCCGAATTGTCCCTAGGCAATTGATAACTAGACCGGTAATCATTATTACAATTTTATATGAGGGAGAGGCATAAGCTAACATATTTTTTCTACTTGGATCATATGCACTTATGATTGGAACTCTAGCAAGCATCCGCAACTATTAAAGATCATTAAGGTAAAACCCAACCATAGCATTATAAGGTATCAAGTCCTCTTTACTCCCATATGCAACAACCCACCTACTCGGGTTTATGCTTCTGTCACTCAAGCAACCCAGCATAGGAGAATCATGAACACATTGCAACACCCTACAGCGAGGATCCCTCACGCTTGCGTGACACGGAGAGCACCATAGGACAGCACCAATAATAAAACATGCAACTCAAACCAATCATGATCATCAATCAACCCATAGGACAAAATAGATCTACTCAGGCATCATAGGATGGCAACACATCATTGGATAATAATATGAAGCATAAAGCACCATGTTCAAGTAGAGGAGACTGGACCGCTGTAGATAGATGGGGGAAGGTGATGGAGGTGTTGGAGAAGATGACAAAGTTGTTGGAGTAGATCGTCGTCACGATGATGGCCCCGATGGCGTTCAAGTGCCACCGGGAGAGAGGGGTAGAGAGCCCCCTACTTCTTATTCTTCCTTGACCTTCCCCCTATATGGGAGAAGGGTTTCCCCTCTGGTCCATGGCCTCCATGGCGGCGGAGGGGCGAGAGCCCCTCCGAGATTGGATCTCTCTCGCTCTGTTTCTTTATGTTTCTGCGCTCTCAGATTCTGGCCTTTCACCGTTTCTTAAATATTCGGAGATCCATATCTCCGATCGGGCTGAAATTTTGAGGGGATCTTTATCCATAAATTAGCTTTGTTGCTATCAAAGGACAGATCCAACCGACCTAAGGGGTGGCCACAAGCCCTCAGGGTGCGCCCTACCCCCATGGTGCGCCCTCTAGGCTTGTGGGCCCCTCGGGCACCGCCTTCTGTTGATTCCACTTCCCAAAATTCATATATATTCCAAAAAAATCTCTATAAGTTTTTTATCCTGTTTGGACTTTGTTTGATATGGATTTTCTGCGAAACAAAAAACATGCACCAAACAGGAACTAGCACTAGGCACTGGATCAATATGTTAGTCCCAAAAATAATATAAAAAGTTGCCAAAAGTATATGAAAGTTGTAGAATATTGGCATGAAACAATCAAAAATTATAGATACGATGGAGACGTATTAGGGGTCGACACCTGGCCTTCGTGCTGGCACGGTGGTGAGGCCTTGCCAAGTGCCCTCCTTGCCGGGGCTCCGCAGGCTACCCCCGGCAAGATCTTGCCGGTGTTCCAGCCCTTGGCCTTTGGTCTTGTGTTTGTTGACTGAGTGTTCCTTTGACGTCTTTGTGCTTGCTTCCAGTAGTCCTCTGGCGGGCCTTGTTGCGGGTGCGGCTACAACTACCCGTGCACAAGTAAAGGGTACCAATAGACCCGATCCTTAGTACACCGACAGGAGCCTCCAGGTCTAGGCCACACACAGTGCAAGGCGTTGTTGGGCTAGGCCCAAATAGTGCACGGGCACGCGTGGCATGAGTCTACAGTTGCAATCATTCCACTTACTGCGCCTCCCCATGATGCGCGCTTAGTGCACGACGTGGGAGGCATGCGTGGAGCGGTCGTAACGGCAGCTTGCTCGCGAAGGTATTTACCATTACCAGTAAAGAGGCGGCCTCGCGTCTTCCCCATAAAAGAGGACCCACTGAGGTACTTGCTCATTTACTTCGTGTATTTTCCAATCTGGAAACCGCCACCATCTCCTTCCTCGTGCCCAAAGCAGAGCTTCTCCCACTCAACCTCTACCTCCGCCCTCTCCCCGTTCTTAGCCTTCGCCCCCATAGCCACCATGCCGCCCAAGACGAGCAAGGGAAAGGGAGCAAAAATCGCCGTCTCTTGAAAGATCTGGCGAAGATGCAGAAGGTGTGCGTCGTCTTCCCTCCGGTGTGCGATGCGAAGGCCTTGAAGGAGCGGTACCAGAGTATGTGAGCCAGGGACATGAATGCGCACCCGGATACCCACGCAAGCCTAGGTTCCTCAATTGGTGGTCCTAACAAATTCCCCTTCTTCATCAATTATTTTTACTGCGGGCTCTATCCCCCCCTTTTCCGATTTCTTCAATGACATCATGTACACATATGCCTTCCATCTCTTGGATTTCACGCCGAATGCCGTAACATGTATGTCCGTCTTTGCCCACCTCTGCGAGAACTTTGCCGGGGTAATCCCTAACACTGCCCTATTTTGCCACTATTTAATCCCCCGTATCCAAGGGGGAGAAGCCCTTTCTAGTTCTATCGCCTGGATTCCAAGGGGATGGAACAAGGAAATATACCCAACCGGGGCTCTCCATGATAAGTGGGATGAATGGCGGGCCAGGTGGTGCTGGATTCGGGAGGAAGATCCCCAATCTTTCTGTTCACCCCGACAGACGAAAATGGCGCGCAGTGATGATTGGAGCAACTTCGATCCCCTCGATGAGAAACTCACAGTCGCAGTCACAAGGATCCATCGCCTCAAGGTTGCCGAGCTCACAGTGGAGATGATCGGGGCCGATTTTCTCCGCCGGCACATAGCCCCTCTACAACGCAAAGGGAGGCTATCTTGGGAGTTCAGGAACACGGCCGACATCATGAGGCTGTGCCCTGGCCTGAACAATAACTTCACGGTGATGCAACACACAACTCTCTGTCAAAGGTTGTTCAGGTCTGATGCGAGGCGCGACTTGCCGGCCAGTGTGATCCCCTTGTGCAAAAATTCTGCCCTGGCCTTGATCCTCGCCATGATGCCAGTGTGCAATGCTCACGACCCTGACAGGACCTGTGAAGAGCCGTCCATAGAACTGGGTACAGGAGTTCCTCGACAGCTTGTCGGAGAAGGCCATACGGAAAGAGACGAACCTCGTCCAGGACACCACCGAGGAAGAAATGGCATACATCGCCAGTAGGGTGGAGGAGGCGAGCCTTGTCGCGGAGGCCGGCAGTGTAGGCTTCATAGAAGAGGAAGCCGGTGTAGGAGAAGTGGCCTCGAATGATCAACTTGCCAGGAAGGATGAAGTTGTTGGGGAATGGAGCGGCACCGCCACCGGGGGTCCTTCCGTCGAGGACACGGCTGAAGAGGAGTCAGACGAGGAGCTCTCAGCCCTCAAGAGGAAGAAGCATGTCCTCCGGAAAGCTTCCTTTGGAGTCCCCGCTATCCATCGTTCTTCTAGCAGCACAACCCCCGACAAGGGTGCAAACGGCAAGGCTGTGCTGTGGCAAGGAGTTGAACAGCACCTTCGAGCTCCAGCCGCGGCTAAGCGACCCAGGGCTGCCCATTCTCTACCTCCGGACACCGTGGAGGAGGTGGATTTCGACCTCTCCGCCTTCATCTTGGGGGAACAAGAGTAAGGATCCCTCGACACCTCTTATATGTCGATTTTTTTGGTTTAGCTTAACTTATTTGTCTTGCTTGGGCATGTTCCCACAGAGATTCGGAAACGCTGGCGCAAAGGATAGCGAAGAGGGCAAGGACTTCAACGGATGACTATCACCAGCCAGCACCACAAACGCGCTGAAGATGATTAACATCAGCCTAGAGCCCAGCCCGCTACGCAGCCCCCAACACAACCCCCAGCATGAGTCTGTTACTCATTTCCCACTGGCGAGCGTTGGTTCATGTATCTTCGTCGCTGACATCACCAGGCTTGTAGGCGGCTACAAAGGGGGACATTGGGGGCCACTCCTGATGCGCCACCTCCGTCGACTATGCCACCCAGAGGCGGCTCTCTGGCAGGGGATTGCACCAACAAGTTGATCCTTGCCGAGGAGAAGTCAGCAAGCGCTGGTGCCGGCAGTCATATGCCGACAATCAAAGTTGTCGGGGAAGAAGCAGCCACCTCCCAACAGCCCGGGGCAGGTAAGACCGTTTGCCGCAGAGCGCTTATTATTTTGTCCTCAGACACCATTTTATTGAACTTCAACCTCGGCTTCACCTTTGCTCTCCGTTTCTCGTTTTCAGATCCCCGCTTGGCGGAACAAATGGACGTCGATGCCATTATTGAGGAGACTGCCAGGGATGCTATCACTGATGCCACCAGGGTTGCCGCTGACGAGGCCACCAGGGATGCCCATGAGAACACCGCTGGGAGACCTATTGGGGAGGGCTGGCGAGGGGTACAGCGACCGAACTGATGACGTTCCCGCCGCAGGAGCGCCAGGCGCTGCGTCGGCCACGAAGCCCTCTATCGTCGACATCCGAAGCCCCCTCCCCGAGTAGATACCTCAAGGATGGTGAGGACCTGTTTTTCAACGTGCCAGGGACGACAAACATTGGGGAGCCCACTGAAGGGGAGGCCCTTGATGGGGAAATCACCATTGCTGCCGGATCCGAAGCTCTTGAGAAGGCGGGCATCGACAGCCAACCCAAGGAAGAACAACTCCTCCAAGCGATGGGTGATAAGTCCCAAAAACTCCAAGTGCTCTATCGCACTCAGAAGGAGAAGATGGACACCAGGGCGGCAATTATGCAGGCAGCGGAGGTGGACTTCCAGGGGCGCGTCAAGGAAACACAGGCCTGGTTCGCCGAAGCCTCCAGGGAGTTGAAGACCAGTCGGGAGCAGCTAGGCCAAGACTAGAATGAACTCTTCCTACAGCTGTCTAACATCGTGAGTCTAAGAGGAGGCTTCACAACAGGTTGCCACGGCAAACGCTAGTCTGACGAAGTGCTGCATTGGTCTTGACACCCATGAAGAGGACCTCGCCGCTCGCGAGAGGGCGCTTGCCGACAAGCTTCGTCGCAAGGATGAAGAAATCGAAAAGCTTGTCGCGCAGCAAACCCAGGAGCTGGAGCAGAAGCACAAGGAAGCCCTCGAGGCTCTGCTCATCGACCATGCCGGCAACCTGAAGGAAGCCGTCAATGCTACCGAAGTTGTAGAAACCGCCAGAAATGAGCTTGGCGACAAGGCGAAGGGGCTAGAGGCGGACCTTGAGGAACACAACAAAGAGATATCAGCGCTCAAGACCGATAGAGAGAAAACTCTCCACAGCTTGACGAAGATACAAATCGCCATATCCGAGAAGACCAAACATCTCTCCTCAGCCAAAGAGTCCATCGCCGATCTGGAGCTGAAGTTGAATACGCTAAAGGAGTCTCTCGAGAGCAGCACAACTCATGAGAGGACCCTAGCCAAGGACCTCCTGAACGAGCAAGACTTGCTCAAGAGCGCCGCCGCCTCTCATAATGATTATGTGAATGGGGTGCAAATCTGGACCGAGCGCCTCGTGGATGTGGCGGAGAAGCTTGATGCTGAGCTGTCCGCTCTGGGCTTGGAAAACTTCCACTTCTCCTCCGACGATAGGTTGTCTTCGAGCGTCAAGGTAACCATGATCTTTGATGGCATAGTCGATGCCCTGAAGCAGCTCCAGTCCGACCAGACAACCCATTTAGCCAACGAGTCCCGCAAGCTCTGGCAGGCCGTCCTCCTCAAGGTGCTCATCAAGGTGGCGCACAGGAACCCCGGCATCAACTTCACCAACGTCCTCGATCGCTTGCCGAAGGACGTGGACGTAAAGGCGCTTGAGGAACTTGTCGCACCCATCGTCGACAAGGTAAACCAAGTCAAGAGGGTCGAGGGTGATCGCAGAGACTAGCCGCTCCACTTTTCCTTGTCACCGCTGTTTCATATCAGAGACAATTCAATCTTAAGTCAGAACTGTGGTAATTCCTTAGTGTATTATAATTGTCCGTGCTTCGAATGGATGCATGTTATTCCTCTTCTTTGATTTTCCTCTATATGGTCTATTCCCTACGCTCTATCGGAAAACTTGTCGACGTACGCAACACCGCCGCGAGCGCTTTGAGGAATGGATCCTTAGCAGCTTGCTGGCGATGCTACTATCGGCAAGATGTCTTGACACTTTTAGCACAGCCACCTAAACTGTTGAGCGTACTCGAAACAGAGTAAGGGTGCGACCAATCATGACAAGTTACCTTAACGTTTTCAGTGCAGCCACTTAAGCTATTGAGCGGACTTGAAACAGAACAAGGGTGCAACCGGTCACAGTAAGGTTCCTTCGCGTGCAGGTTTTCCATACAAAAGCTAAAAATCATTCAAGGACAAAAATAACCTCATAGTAAAAGTTTACTTAGAGTTTTGCAACTTATGTTTTCGTTGTTGTACTCCCTTCCACAAGGTGCCAACTTCGAACGTCGCCCGTAGGTGTCCACACCACCTCACCCCCCGGCAAACTTGCGCCCGAGGGAACCTTCTATCCGTTAAGAAATAGAAATAAGAGAAAATAGGGCTATGGAACCTTGGCGGTTCGTTAGCACTTGCCGAGAATAAGCGTAATGCAACATCTCAGATAAACATGTATGAAAAGAAACATGGGAATCGACAAGAGTTGCAAGACGCCTGATCTTATTCAACTATGCACAGGGTCTGCGCCTGACTATGTACAAATGATGACATGCCCTGCCGGCAAGACTTGTACAAAAGGTGGTTGCCGGGGGGGGCGACAATCGCGCCTTATGGATAGAACTTACGAAGATGTTTGATGTTCCAGGAGTTGCTCACTGGGATGCCATCTTCAATCTCCAGGCGGACTATGCCAAGCCCGGTGGCTCATACTACCTGATAAGGGCCTTCCCACTTTGGCATCAACTTGTTTGAATTCTTGGCCAACTAAATGCGCCGAAGAACAAGGTCGCCTTCCTCAAGACTCTGGGCATGAACTTTGCGGCTATGGTAGCAGCGCAAAGCTTGCTAGTAGCCTGCAGCCCGCACAGCAGCCCGAAGACTATCTTCCTCGAGGAGCGTCACGTCGTCTTGGCACAACTGCTCTTGCTCAAGCTCATCATCGTATGTGAGTTCTGTGGGGAGAACTTTCTCCGCCCCATGCACCAAGGAGAAGGGTGCTGGCCGGTGGCTCGATTTGGCGTCGTTCTGATCGACCAAAGAACCATCGACAACTCATCAATCCAGCGTCTTCCGCACTTGTGCAGCCTATCGAAAGTTCTCGTCTTAAGCCCTCACAACACTTCAGCATTTGCCCTTTCCATTTGGCAGTTGATCCTTGGATGAGAAATAGAAGCAAAGAAGATCTTGCTGCCAAGGTCTTGGACATACTGCATGAAGGCGTGGCTTGTGAATTGTGTGTCGTTATTGGTGATGACCCTGCTTTGTACACCAAAATGGCAAACTAGTTCTCTGAAGAACTTGATGGCTGATTGTGTTGTCACCTTTCTCACCGCTTCCACTTCTAGCCACTTCGTGAACTTGTTGATTGCGATGTACAAGTACTAGAAGCCCCCGGTAGCACGGGGAAAGGGGCCCAAGATGTCGAGCCCCCAGATCAAAAATGGCCAGGAAAGAGGGATTGTCTGAAGAGCTTGAGCTGGTTGATGTAGCTTCTTTGGATGGAATTGGCACGCTTCACTCTTGGTTAATAGTGAAGTTGCATCCTGGAGAGCAGTGGGCCAAAAGAAACCTTGCTGGAAGGCCTTCCCAACAAGAGCTCTTGATCCTATGTGGGAGCCACATATGCCTCCATGAATCTCTACCAACAGCTCTAGTCCGTCCTCTTGAGGAATGCACTTCAATTTCACACCATTTGGTCTCTTTGTGTACAGGACATTGTCCACAAACTGGTACATACTAGACTGACGGGCTACTTTCTCCGCTTCTTCCTGTTCCTCCGGGGGTTCTCCTGTTTGAAGGAACTGAACTTTGCAATGTGCCCATGCTGGAGCCTGAGGCTCGATGACAAGGACTAAAGGCATGTCTTCTACCACGGGGGTGCTTGTCTCTACGGCAAGGGCTTGAGGCCCTGCTGGAGCCTGTTGCCCCCCGGCAATATTGGCGTCGACCCCGACAACTTCCTTGCCGACAGCTTTCGTGAGCTCTGCCGGGAAGTACTGGCTAGAATTCAACTTCCTCCTCTCATTCTGCTTTGCCGGTGGCGATACGGATGGTTGATTCAGTTGGAGCATGAAAGTCCTTGGTTCCACATGTAACTTGAGGGTAGCACGCTTCGACAGCTCGTTAGCAACACCATTCTCTGCATGAGGAATGTGCTCTGCTTGCAGACCATCAAAGCGCTCCTCCAACTTTCTCACTTCATCTACGTAAGATTCCATCAACGGGCTCTGATAATCCTTATTGACTTGCTTCACGACAAGATGTGAATATCCTCTGACAATGAGCTTCTTGATCCCAAGGTCCGCCGCGATTCTGAGGCCGGCAAGCAGCCCTCATACTCTACAGTGTTGTTTGTTGACTTCTCCTGAGGAAAGTGCATCTGAATTACATACTTTATGTGCTCTCCGGTGGGTGCGACAAGTAGCACGCCCGCATCAGCTCCCTGCAAGGAGAAATCTCCATCAAAGATAACCCATTCTTGGCTTGTTTCCTTGCCGGGGATGGTCGTTTCTTGGATCTCTTCGTCTGGCGTTGGAGTCCATTCTGCAATGAATTATGCCAAAGCTCTGTTGTGGATGGTTGAAGTGGTTTCAAACTTGAGGCCAAAACTTGACAGCTCCAAAGCCCACTCCACAATCCTATTGGCCGTGTCTGGGTTTCACAAAATCTGTTGCAGCGGAAAGCGAGTGACGATGGTAATTTCATGTGCTTGAAAATAATGGCACAACTTCCTTGAGGCCATGAGGAGGCCAAAAAGTAACTTTTGTACACCAGAGTACCTTGACCTGGCCCCTTGCAAAAGGGAGCTGACAAAGTACACTTGGTGCTGCACCATTTTCTTCTTCTGTGTAGCTTCATTTATCTGTGCAGGTCTTGACTTGTCGGCACCAAACCTTGCTGGGGAAGATCCCAATTCGTCACTTGGTGGTCCTACCCCTGTTGCTGCTTCTTCGTTGGCTTGTCTCTACACAACCAACGCAGCACTAGCCACTTGATTCGTTGCCACCAAGTATAGCAAGAATGGCTCTTGTGATCTAGGCGCGACTAGTATTGGCGGAGAGGAGAGGTACCTCTTCAAATCCTGCAATGTTGCCTCTACTTCCGGTGTCCACTTCATTGGACCCACCTTCTTCAAGATTTTGAAAAGGGTAGGGCGTGCTCAATAGACTTTGAGATGAACCTACTCAGAGCTGCAACACAGCCGGCAAGACGACGCACATCCTTGATGCGTTTTGGTGCTTCAATCTGCTAGATTGCTTTGATCTTGTTGGGGTTCGCCTCGATCTCGCACTGAGATACAAAGAACCTGAGAAGCTTGCTGGATGTAACACCAAACACACATTTCTTAGGATTGAGCTTCAAGTTGATCTTGCACAGATTCGCAAACGTCTCTTCCAGGTCCTACACGAGCGTTGCTTTGTCCTTGGTTTTGACCACTATGTCATCCATATAGGCTTCCATATTTCTATGTAGCTGGGGCTCAAAACCAATCATGACTGCTCTTGTAATTGTCAAACCAACACTTTTCAACCCGAAAGGCATACGCACAAAGCAATACGTACCACATGGGGTGATAAATGCGGTCTTCTCTTCATCTTCCTCGGACATGAAGATCTGGTGGTATCCTGAATAATCATCGCCGAATGACAGCAAATCACAACCTATAGTGGAGTCCACAATTTGGTTGGTGTGCGGCAAGGGGAAAGAATCTTTTTGACAGGGTTTGTTAAGATCTGTATAATCAATGCACAGCCTCCATTTTCCATTCGCCTTGCGCACCACAACAGGATTGGCCAACCATGTTGGATGAAGCACTCCCCTGACCAAGCCTGCCGCTTCCAATTTCCTGATTTCCTCGTCAATGAATTCTAACTGCTCCAAGGCTTGCTTCCTGACTTTCTGCTTGATGGGCCACACGTAGGGACAGCCGGCAATGTGGTTCTCAATTACCTCCCTGGGAACATTGGGGACATCAGATGGTTGCCATGCAAACACATCGACGTTCGCCCGCAGGAAGGCAATGAGCATGCTTTCCTATTTGTCATCGAGGGTGGAACTTATGGGGAAAGTTCCCCCCATGCCATCCTCCTTGACGGGCACCTTCTTGGTTTCTGGTGGAGCTGCCTTAGATTTCTTTCTTGCCGGTGGAGTTCTCTGGCACATCATCGATGGGAGCGCAGCACTCCGAAGAGGCACGCTTGCTGGAGTGTGCACCAGAGGCCTTGCCAGTCTTGTTCCCCCCGGGAGCTTCAACGAGAGGAGCAGGTGTCTTGGCGGCGGGTGCCACAACTGCCTCCCGGTAAATTTGGTCGACACAGATAAGTGCGTCCTTCTTGTCGGAGTTGATCATGATGACGCTGATCGGCTCGGGCATCTTCAACACATTGTAAGCATAGTGTGCCGCCGCCATAAACTTAGCCAACACCAGGCGTCCAAGTATCCCATTATACTACAAGGGTATCTTCGCAACATCAAAACAATCTTCTCTGTTCTGAAGTTCATGTCACTGCCAAATGTTACCGGCAATGTGATCTTGCCCTTCGGCTGAGTCCTTCCCGGATTGATCCCCTAAAAAGTGCCTATCTCCTCGAGATCCCCGCCAGGAATCAATAATCTCTTAATCACATCAGGCAAGATCAGATTTAGACAGGCCCCATCATCAATTAACATTTTCGCCAGCTTGAGGTTGCGAATCATTGGCGAAACCAACAATGGCAGACACCCGACCGTTGTTGTGCGATCAGGGTGATCCTTAGCGTCAAAAATGATCGGCGTGTGGGACCATCTCAGGGGTTTCTAGGCTTCAATACATGGTTCCATTGCATTAATCTCGCGTGCCCATTGTTTGAGTTGGCGGCAGGAATAATGCAATGAGGCGCCTCCCTCGACGCACATAACATTTGTAGCTCTTTGAAACTCATGCTTGCTGGACTCATCGTCCTCTTCATTGCCATGATCATCCTCCTCTTCCTTGTCACGGCCTTGAGCGGGCCTCTCCTGCTGCTTGGCCTTACCACGGGACCTCCTCGGCCACCGTCTTTCTTGCCGGACCCCTCTGCACCTTCTTTGGCCTTCTCTTTGTCTCGCCTTACGTACTCAGCTTTCTACCTTTCGGCAAGCTGCTCAACTTGTCGGCAATTTTGGAGGTCATGGCCCTTGGTGCGATGGATCTTGCAATACTGCTTGTCAGAGCCCTCCAGCTTGTCGGCAGCCGCCAAGGCCTGACAAGAGGTGCATCCGGCAACCTCCTTGTTAGGGTTTTCAACCTTTGTCTTCTTGGTGGCGCTAAGGTTGCCGGACTCCTCGACGACAAGCATGGCCTTGTCCTTGTGCTTCTTGTTCTGCCGTTGGCTTTTCCTTGTCGAGGCGGTAATGTCTTCGTCAGAGTCGACCCCAACACCGGCATCCTCTCGAAGGAGTCTCCTCCCTTCTTCATCTTGAGCACACCTATCAGACAGGGTGTAGAGCTCGGCGACATCCTTGACCTTATTCATTGCCAGCTCTTCGCACATCATGTGGTTACGCATGTTCTGATGAAACACGCTGATAACAACGGTAGGATGAATGTCTAGGATGTTGTGGTGTATGCGACTGAATCTCTAAATGTACTTGTCCAAGGTTTCGCCTTCCTTCTGGGGATGAGATGCAAATCGTTTGCTTGACCAGGAGCTTGGTGGCCTCTGGTGAAGGCACCAACAAACTCGTGGCATAGGTCTGCCCAGGATGAAATGGAATTATCAGGCAGGTGCATCAACCATGACGTGACGTTGGGCTTGAGCACCAATCAGAAGTAGTTGGCGAGTATCTTGTCGCCACGAGCCTCGGCAGCCTGCACCGCAATGGTGTTGATGCTCAAGAACTCCGACGGGTGGGTCTTGCCGTCGTACTTCTCTGGGACCTCCGGTTTGAATGTTCCGGAATTGGGCCACTGGACTCGCCACATCTCACGGGTGAACGCTGGACAACCTACCTCATAAGGCAGGTCAACAGGGTACCTTGGCACAGGTTTGTGTAAAGTGGACCCCACACGCTTATCGGATTGATGGCGTGTTTCCTGCCGCCGCTCGACGGTGGTATGGGCATCCTCCTTGGTACGCTCCCTAAGAACTTGACGTTGATCGCGGCGAGTTCGCGGATCAGACGACGTAGTGGAGTCATCACCACGAGCGCCGATCGGCTGAGTCGGTGACCGCCACTGTCACCACGGAGGGGAGTGCACCGTGGTCGAGCCACCTCCGACCTCGTTGCCATTAGCGCACGCTGACTCGACAGACCCCTGCTGCGAGGGCTCCGCCTGCTGTGGTCCACCCCTATCAGCGAAGCTGACGAGGCTCTAAATAGTTGCTCTCCACTCATCGAGCTTCTCTGCCACAGGAGGGAAGTTCAAAAGCAGTTTCGCTCGCGCCAATGCTTTCGTCGATGAGGTTGGTAGCGGAATGTGCAATAGACATGGGGTGCTCTGACTCCTAACCGTGTTAGAAGGAGCTCCATCACGGCCCCGCAACAGTGCACCACCTTTGTCAGCATTTTGGCACGCATGTTGGTCCCGTGCATCTCGAGGGTGATGCGCAAGGGCCTTTCCATGGGGGCGCTGGGAACCACCGATGTCGCGGCGCTGCTCGTCGCGCACGATGTGAGAAGGTCGCGGCGTATGCGCCGGCGTAGGTGTCTTGGAAGGTGCCCCACCATCTCTGGTTTTCGCCGCACCGCCCGCAGGCCGCACTACTTCGTCTTGAGATCCAGCGGCGCGTGGATTGCCACCGTCACTGCGGACGGCGTCGCTGGCTTGGCCTTGATCTCCAGCTCATCGTGGAGGATCAAGGCCTCCACCCGCATCCAGACCACCGCCCGTTTGAGTGGCTAAGGGCACGCAGGACGTCGATGGGTCGACCGCCATGAAACCCTTCTTCTTGGGGTTCATGGAAGTGGAAGAACTGGCACACAGATCGTGTGATCAGGTTCACACAATTCCTCCCCTACCTGGCATGCCAAAGATGTCGGTGCACGACACCTATGGGACTGTAAAGATCCCTTTGTGGTTCGGCAGGGAGAAGGTATGCACAAAGAGCAGATTAAACGAATGGCGCGTGGGGAGATTTTTACCCAGGTTCGGGCCAAAGTGGAGCGTAAAATCCTACTCCTGCTTCGATGTATTATGGGTGTTTTTAGGGTTCCAGCTATGGCAGTGCTATCCACGGCTGCTACGCGCATGAGCTAGAAGGTGGTAGCCAAAAGTCCTCTCTCGTAACGCCTTGTGCCTCCTTTTATACAATCAAGGGGATCCCAACAGTGGCATACAGTGCGCGCACAGGGTGCACAGTGCTACAGTGTTATCATACCTAACACTAACCGAGTGGGTCAAATGCACTTAATGCTCTGTTAAGCGTCCCTGACCTTCTACGGGATGGGACAGGAGCCCGTCCCATCCGCACCGCTCAGCCTCTCCATCGCCAGCGTCTTGACATGTATCCTGGGGGTCGACACTTGGCCTTCGCGCTGGCAAGGTGGCGAGGCCTTGCCAAGTGCCCTCCTTGCCGAGGCTTCGCAGGCTACCCTTGGCCAGATCTTGCCGTGGTTCCAGCACTTAGCCTTTGGTCTTGTGTTTGCTTACTGGAGTGTCCCTTTGACGTCTTCGCGCTTGCTTCCAGTAGTCCTCCAGCGGGCCTTGCCGCGGGCACGGCTACAACTGCCCGTGCACAAGTAAGGGGTACTAATAGACTCAATCCTTAGTATGCCGACATAATTGTTTTGGTGTAATTATCTTGGACGTGGTGCCTATATAATGATCATTGCCTGGATATCGTCATGATTATTTGATCTTCTATCTACGCAATAATACTTTGTTCACCCACCATGTGCTATACTCATGAGAGAAGCCACTAGTGAAACCTATGACCCACGGGTCTACTTTTCCAACATATTGCTTTCCGATCTACTATTTTGCCTTTTTGTTTTCAGATCTATTAATAAAAAAAACTAAAAATATTTTGTTGCACTTTTTGTTTACTTATTTTATTTTGTGTTCTTTAGAGATCTATTTGCCAAAACTATGATTACCTAATCTATCTTTTTACCGTAGAGAGCTTGACAACCTCGCCTTGGGTTGCAAGTATTTGTTATTTGTGTGTAGGTGCTGTCTACGTGGGTGTGTGATCTTCTTCTATAGATTGATACCTTGGTTTCATAACTGAGGGAAATACTTATTGTTGTTGTGCTGCATCATCCCTTCCTCATTGGGGAAATACCAATGCAGTCTCAAGAAACGTCATAGCCCCACCCCTCGGTCCATGTGGGTCCTTCCCGGGTCATTGGCCCCCACGATGGAACCCCCGAAACCATCTAGAACCTTCCTGGTACTCTACCAAAAAATTCTCGAACTTTTTTGGAACACTAAATATGATTTACCACATATAAATCTTTAACTACGAACCATTCTGGAGTTCCTCGTGATGTCCCGGATCCCATCTGAGACTCCAAACAACTTTCGGAATTTCCATTGTTAATATCTCAACATTACCCTGGTGCTATGTTAAGCATGCGACCCTACGGGTGCGAGAATCATGTAAACATGACCGAGACACCTCTCTGGTCAATAACCAATAGTTGGACTTGGATGCCCATATTGGTTCCTACATATTCCACAAACATCTTCATCAGTTGAGCCATGATGTCAAGGATTCAGTTAATCCCAAATGCAATTCCCTTTGTCTAGTGATATGTTACTTGCTCGACATTCGATCGTCAGTATCTCATACCTAGTTCAATCTCATTACTAGAAAGTCTCTTTACTTGTTCCAGTAACTAACTCCTTAGTCACATTGCTTGCAAGCTTCTTGTGATGTTTTATTACCGAGAGGGCCCAAAGATACATCTCTGTCATACTGAGTGACAAATCTTAGTCTTGATCCATGCCAACCCAACAAACACCCTCAAAGATACATGTAGAGTACCTTTATGGTCACCCAGTTACGAACTGACATTTGATACACAAGGCATTCCTTCGGTGTCAGGGAGTTGCATGATCTCGTGATCTTAGGAACATATACTTGACATGAAGAATGCAGTAGCAATAAACTAAGTGATACAATCAAATGCCATGCTTACGGTTGGGTCTTGTCCATCACATCATTCTCCTAATGATAGGATCATGTTATCAAATGAGAACTCATGTCTATGGTTAGGAAACCTTAACCATCTTTGGTCAACGAGCTAGTTTAGTAGAGGCTCACTAGGGACACGGTGTTGCTTATATATCCACACATGTGTTTACATTTCCCATCAATACAATACTAGCATGGATAATAAATGATTATCAAGAACAAGGAAATACAATAACAACCACACTTATTATTGCCTCTAGGGCATATTTCCAACAACAAGGAGGAGCCGCACCATTGAAGGCCGACGTGAGAACCGGTGGTGTCGGTCAGAGTCAGAGGCACGGGCGGCAGAGATTTAGAGCACAAAGACAGTCGAGGCGGGGCTAGATGGAGGGTGGGAGCGGCAATGGCAGATGGCCTCGACTTCGGTGCTTAGCACCCTCATGGCACATCATGGAGAGGCGTAGTGGGGAAAGTGGAGGAGTGAGGCGATGACACGCGTGGGGTGGCAGGGTGCAGAGGAGCACCGTGGAGAGCCAGCATCGGTGGCACGGGGATGCATGGGGAGACATGTCCACGAAGGGGGAGGCATAGTAAAGGTGCCATGAGCTCTTAGGGAAGAATGGGAGGCGGTGTTGCCCTCTCCTCAATATGAATGCTTCCTATTTTTTCAAGAGACATGCGTTACCGGGGAAGGAGAGATCGGCTCTTAATATTTTTCCTTCATAGCGTGATATAAGAGGAAAGTGAAGGATATAAAATCAATAGAGAAGGGAGTATCGGTCGATCGAGCATGGCATACCGAAGGGACGACTTTTACTTCCTCTCCATTTAATCCATTATTTGTTTCATGAAAAAATTGTTATTTGTTTCCAATGATAAATTTCATTAGTGAGAGGATCGGTTGATTTGGATAAATTAGGAAAGTTAGATTCGTGGTCTTTTGTGCATTAGGAAAGTGCTTGTTTGCAATAATAGAGTGGAGAGAAAATAAACAGATACATAGAAGAACAAGCATAGAAGGGGAGGTGGGAGGTTGGGCGGAAAAACCAGACGAAAAAATGGTGTACCAGGCTACCAACTCCCCTTTAGGAATAGGCATGCAATATATGCCCAACTCGGGAGCAGAGAAACACAAAGAACTAGAAAGGAAGGAAGCAAAGAAGAAATACATGCATGCCCCATTCATCCTCTACTCCTAGAGAAGGAGGGCGTTGAGAGAGAGACTGAGATAAGATTGACTACAAAAATAGACATAAGGTTGTGCAGCGCATAGGACTGCACAATATTTTTGTTCTTGTCTTGGATTTGGCTCCCTTAGGATTAGTACGTGAAAAATTGAAGACTAAACAAAAAATATAGACCAACGAAAAAATATAGTTTGCATGTCCAATGAATATAAATTGCCTCTGGGCATTGTTGATCCATGTTCATAAAAGTGTAAAATAAACCATCGATGCCAAAACGCATATGTTTATATGTTATTGCAATGGAGTCTTTATTTTTTCTCAACGAAGCCAGTACCATAGTTAATCTATCGATGTGATATGCTTTTTCACCAGGCATCGATGATCTGATCTACAATGTCATAGTGAAGTCAGACAAAATGTCTAGGCCATACAGTGTTGTTACTTCAATATCACTTTTCTACTTCCTAAATTATATCCTTGAAAAACATGTCACTAGCAACACATGCGTAGACATAAATTAACTCACTCATGCATATTTCGAATTATGTTTAGGGATGCCATAGATATTTAGGACGGCAAAACTGGGCCCTTTTGCAGCCTTCTCACGTTTTCGAAATTCTCAGTCGTCAGATCACATGTTTCAGTGGTTTTTGGCCATCAATTACTTTCTAATCATGTACTTACTCGCAAAAGGGGTTGGTTGTCCTAAGGCAGCTATTCTGGCGGCCTAATATGACTATTCAGGTTAACTGAGCCATCTGCACATAGAGGCATGCCATCTAGCACCGGGTAAACCATGGTCCATGAAAAGAAAATATTATCATTCAACAACTCCAACATATGGCCGTTGTGGAACACCGGATTCATGGTGCAACTCCTTACTTGAGTGCACTATGGCAAGATGCACATGGGCTTTGGTTGACCAAGAAGTGGGACGCAGCTTGATCGCTAACGCAGAACCGAGTGCCAAACGCTAGTTGTTCTCCCAGATGGAAACATTATCACATGACATGTTCGCGAAGCTTGTTGTCACTCTTTGGGCCATTTGGACAGCTAGGAGGAAAGCTATACATGAAGGCACATTCCAAAGTGCCTAATCTTTGCACTCATTTACCACTAGATTCATTGCAGAGTTGGATATATTACGACAAGGCAAACCACACAACACTGGAGGAATACGAACTCCGGTAGGGGCAACCGTTCGGCGTCAGCCAAAAGTACCACCTATGAATTATGCCAAGATCCATGTAGATGCGGGAATCAGAACACGTAGAGGTGAAGGAGCTTTGGCCGTGTGTCAATATCACAATGGTGTATATCTCGGTAGCTCGCCACTAGTCTTAGATGGAGTTGATGACCCGACAACTATGGAGGCGATAGAATGTAGGGAGGCACTCTGTTTACCAGAAGATCTACGCTTTCATCAGTTCATCATTGTTTTTGATTCCAAACAAGCGGTTCAAGACATTGAACAGGACACCCAAGGTAGGTATGGCATGATAGTTAGCGAGATAATGTCTAGAGTTTCTGTTTTCAGATGTAATTTTGTCTTCGAGGTTCTTGCTACTTCTTGAGCTTGCATTGGTTTTCCCTTGAAGAGGAAAGGGTGATGCAGCAAAGTATACAAGTATTTCCCTCAGTTGTTGAGAACCAAGGTATAAATCTAGTAGGAGGAACAAGAAAGTCACCAATAGATGCACCTACACAAACAATCAAACACTTGCACCCAACGCTATAAAGGGGTTGTCAATCCCTTCACGATTACTTGCAAAGATTAGATCTGATAGATGTAGATGTGAAAGATTGTGAGAAGTAAAAAAGGTAAATAAATTGCAGCAAGGTACTTTTGGTACTTTTGGTATATAGATCTGAAAATATAATATGGAAAATAGACCTGGGGGCCATTGGTTTCACCAGAGGCTTCTCTCTTGAAGGAAAATAACATGCTAGGTGAATAAATTACTATCGAGCAATTGATAGAAAAGTGCATAGTTATGACGATATCGAAGGCAATGATTATGCATATAGTCATCACGTCCATGTCAAGTATACGCCATTGTGATATCGACACACACAATGTAAAGACAAGCACATGTAATAGAGGGGAGGGTTAGAAGATCAAACACAACTGTTGACATGATGATTTTTCCCGTGGTTCTGATAGGTGGCGCTATCGTACATTCACGTTTATGGAGTCTTCAACCCACGGAGGGTAACGGTCGCGAGAGTCCACGAAGGGCTCCACCCATAAAGTTCCACGAAGTAGCAACCTTGACTATTCCATAACGGCTTACGTTCATGAAGCACTAGCCTCGCTATGGGTAGATCTTCACGAAGTAGGCGATCTCCTTGTATGTACAAACTTCTTGGTTCAACTCCACAACATGAAGTAGGAGGCTCCCAAGCAACACCTAACCAATCTAGGAGGCACCACCCTCCAAAAGTTAATAGGCTTGATAATGATGATGAACTCCTTGCTCTTGTGCTTCAAGATGATAGACTCCTCAACACTCAATCACTCTCTCACAGATTTGACTTGGTAGAAGGGATTAATTGGGTGGAAAGCAACTTGTGGAGGCTATAAATCAAGATCCATATGATTGGAGTGGATGATCTTGATATCAACACAAGGTTAGGTGGTTCTCTCTCAGAAATTTGGGTATGGTAAGTGGGGATCTGTTCTGAGTGCTTCTCTTGCGAATGGGATGTGGTGGAGGGGTATATATAGGCATCTCCAAAAATCCAACCATTACAACATTATTGACCAAATCGGTGAAACCGAAGGAAAACTTGGTTGTACCAAAATCAGTGGCCGAGGCAGTTTCCAAGATTCGGTGAGACTGAAACACAAAACTCAGAAATTCCGATTTTATGAAATCAGCTAACAGAATCGTGGTCACTGAATCTCGGTTGCACCAACGTGAACTCAGTTGCATCGATGAGCTAGGATTTGGCTAGGGTTCTATTAGGGGTTTAAACTTGGTGTAGCCGAAGTGGAAATCTTGGTGGTAGCGATTTTGAGTGGTATGGTTTTGACACAGTATTTTGTGGGAGATCTTGTGGGTGTTTTTGGTGACTAGCACTTGTGCACAAACAATACCTTACCCCCCTTTAGTAGTATTGGCTTTCCTATGGACTCAAAGTGATTTCTCACAAAGTAAAAAGACAGTCTTCTAGCTTGAAGCTTTGCCAATCCATTCTTTGCATCTTGGGGTATCTCCTCACAATTCATAGTCATTCCATCATTGGACTTTTCCTGAAATATGCTTAGTGAACACATGAGTCCAATGACATATATGTTGTTATTAGTTACGAAAACCATAGAGGGAGAAAATGTGCTTTCAATTTTCCTTTTGTGTGCTCGTATCGCTCATGAAACGGTAGGGGATGACGGATATTTTTCCATGCTAGATGTGTTATTCTCAAGATGAGTGTTTATTCACTTGTCATTCCACGAGAGTACGGTGGTAATGGGGATGCCCATTCCCGAAATGAAATGAAAAGAAAGAATTTTCATTACTTTATGTTGCCAAATAATAAATTCCTTGGAAAGTGTTGGTATGGAAGGCAACTGTGGATTCGGCTAGCCATGGAAAGTGAAAGTATGGTGGAAAAAGGAATAAATTTTATTTTTTTGTTTGGGAACCGCTTATGATGTATCTAGCATGGAAAGGTATTGAAATCTCTCAGTCGTTTCCATTGACAGGAAAGGCATTCCACCCAAAATATTTTTCCATATCAATTTCAACCTTGAGCTCTTGCACCTCTAGAAATCCTTACTTCCCTCTGCAAAGGGCCTATCTATTTACTTTATGCAATTTTTATTTTTCAAATCGAGTCTTCATCTTCTTTAATAAAGCACCAACTAGGGTCACTATGATCGTACTTGAGCATTAGGTGTAGCTAATATTTGAGTGTGTTTCATGAATGGATCAATTATTGACCATGATGGGCTAGGCATAACTTACTTTAGTGTTAATATTTTGAAAGACATGGTTGCTTGTTGATAGTCTTGAGTATTAAAGTTTTCATGTCAAAACCGGACTATTGCTTTGAACCATCTAAAAGTACATGTCCATGCTACAAAGAAAATAATATGTGCTGAACATGTTAGGCAACATTACACATCAAAAATTATGTTTTTATCCTTTACCTACTCGAGGACGAGTAGGAATTAAGCTTGGGGAAGCTGGTACGTATCCAACGTATCTATAATTTTTGCTTGTTCCATGCTATTATGTTATCAATGTTGGATGTTTTACAATCATTTTATAGCAACTTCATATAATTTTTTGGGGACTAACCTATTGACATACTGCCAAAGTGCGAGTTGTTGTTTTAGCTTGTTTTTTACTTCGCCGAAAATCAGTACCAAACGAAGGCCAAAGACCATAAAATTTTTTGGAGAATTTTTTTGTGCCAGAAGACACCAGATGGGCCAGAGAAGTGCCGGTGAGGAACACCAACGTGCGGCCTGGTGGGTGGTGCCCACCTCGCCCCCCACCGACTATCGCCTCTATAAATTCTCGAATATTCGGAAAACCCTAGGCGAGTCGATGAAACACAATTCCAGTCAGCACAAGTTCCAGAACCTCGAGATCCAATCTAACACCATCATAGAGGGGTTCATCTTCATCTTAGGTTCCTCTTCGATTATGCGTGGGTAGTCCACCATAGACCTACGGGTCCATAGGCAGTAGGTAGATGGCTTCCTCACTCTCTCTCTCTCTCTCTTGATTCTGAATACAATTGTCGCTTGGAGATCTATTTGATGTGATTACTTTTGCGGTGAATTTGTTGGATCCGATGAATTTTGAGTTCTTGATCAGTTTCTATCCATGAATATGATTTGAGTCTTCTTTGATCTCTTATTTGCATGATTACTTATAGCCTACTATTTCTTCTTTGAATCTTTGGTTTAGTTAGGCCAACTAGATCGAATTTTCTTGCCATGGGAAGAGGAGCTTTGTGACGGGTTCGATCTTGTGGTGTTCTTTCCCAATGACAGAAGGGCAGCATGTAGCGACCCGACCTGAAAGGTCGAATCTCCGGTGTTTCTGTACCATCCGAAGATCATGCTGGTACACACACGGTACATCAATGTATATATCAAAGTGAAATCGGACACTTTAATAATCAAAAAATCTCATATCGAGTCCTTTATTACAATAAGAATTACAATAAAGTGGCTGAAGGCCAACTCATGAGAATAACTAATCTTGCGGAAGCTTCAAGGGTAGTTGAGTCCATCTGACTCCAAGGGCATCTCACCGAGCGTAGAGCGTATCCTCACTCCTGGTCAGAAAAGTACTCTACAACATGATACGTTGCAGCCATATAGGTCAGCATATTGAATATGCCGGCAATGTCACAAAAGAGGGGGTAAAGTAATCATCTATTCTATATGCATATATGGCAGGTGGGGTAGTAAGTTTTTGCATAAAGCCAATTTTCTCCTACAACAAGAGAGGGCAAAAGCATAATTACTACAATGTTGGTTGATAAATGAGATGGTTCCACCAACCAATTCTCATACCCAAGTTGTCATTAATACCCACATCAATGTAATTAATTGTGTTGAGAGTTCTAGATAGTTTCAGTTCCTTTGGCTCAAACTGTCCATGACCGTGGACATGGCTAATCGATTAGGTTTGGGTACTCTGCAGAGTTTTGCACACGTTCCCCACAAGATTTGATCGCCTCCCTTGGATTTCTCGCACTTCGGGGTGTTTGAGAAACGGATGACCAAAACATGGTCTTCTAAAGGGTTTCCCCGAGACTCTGTCGGTGACCATCCTTTCCTACCGTTCTTCTACATCTCGTAGCAGCGCCTGTCCAGGGTCACCAAGACATCCAACCAAGCCAGATCCCATAATGGCTTGTGGCTGTGCAAGTAAGCCTTGGGTCTCAAAGCATCCATCCATCTCTTTGTGCCTGGGTGGACCTTTCCGCATGAATACTGGCACTTCTCCAGCATCATCTAGGCTAACCACTGGTTTCTCCAGGGCGTCGTTCAACCATCATCGACCCAGAGGTATGTTGAAAACTTGGAGTCTTGAAGACTTGATCATCATGTAGGTCTTGAAATTATTAACTCACAACTCTCATGAATCACACAACCAACCCCGTCTACTAATAGCGTAGCGAGATTAAATCAACGTTTCCCGGGGCCAATGTGTCAAAGGGTTGAGGGGTGCCTACCACATGATACTACATCAAGTAACCAAGTTTCCAATTTACCTACTTTGCATGCAATTGTGGAGATGGTATAACTAATGCAATAAAAACATAGGTATACATGGTCAAAGTGACTTGCCTTGCTGACGATCCTCGTATTCAAGTGACTCTAGATAACAAGCTTCGCACTCCGAATGATCTAACGAATCAAACAAGAGATCACCATAAGCATAAAACACAAATACAATCCATACAACAGCAAGGTAAACAAATACTTCAACAAACAAAAGCACAATCAAAAGGAAAAATCACTCAAAGTATAAGACTCTAAAATTGTTGGTGTCAAAACTCTACTAAGACATAACAAGTCAAAAATTTGTTTGGAACTACTAGGCATTTAGATAATAGAAAAGTAAATACAAAATTTTATTTGAAAACAGAAAGTATTTCATTATAAAAATTTTGTGCAAAAAGAGTTACTACAAAACTTTTTTCTAAACAATAGTAAAGGTAAAAATAAGATGTACCTATTCAAACTAGAGCACAAAACAATTTGAAAAAAAAAGTTTATTAACAGAAAATAATACACCTAATGTTGAATCAACAGAACCTAATGAAATCTAAAAACAAAAGTTAAACTAATTCAGGTTCAAACTAAACGAAAATCTATTAAGAACTAAACAGATTCTGTTTTTGTTAAAAAGATTAACCAAATTTATCCTAAAAATTCTCAAACTATGTAGGATGATAGGTCTAACTAATACAAACCAGTGGCAAAAAGATTCACTCAAAAATAAATTTTTAAACTCATGTTATACAGATTTTAGTAATTTAAACAAATTTGATTAGATTCAAAATTTAAAGTTCAATTTGAAATCTAAGCATACAGACATAAACTACAACAAATTTTTGAACTAATGCAAAAATAATTATCTAAAAACACCAAATATTTTAAAAGATATGATAAAAACAAAAACAGAATACATTCTGTTTTCTAAAACAGAAAAGAAAAAGAAAAACGTTCTATTGATCGGACAGGGTCTACGTGGCATCTTGTGATTGGCCGCGAGGGCGTGCGTGCGGGAGCTAGCGAGCGGTTGGCCGAGACTTAACGTGTACCGGTTCGGGATTTTAAGTGATCTAATCTCGCGCATTGGATTGGGATCGGACGGCTACGTCGTGGTGCGGTGACATACAACGGTGGGGGTCGGGGTTCCGGCGAGGTCGGCGGCGGCCGGTGGTCGGAGGTGCTCAGGGACGACGGTGCGGTGGTAGGGGGCGGCGTCCGAGAGCTTCAAATGGCGGGGGTGAGTCTCCGGCGTCGATTGGTGGCGTCGGAGGGGGCTGGGGGTGAGTGTGGCGACGGGCAGGAGCTCGGGGAGGTCCGGTTGGGTGCCGAACTCCGGCGAGGTGTGGGACAGCGTTCTGGCAAGGGAAGAGGGGGTTTCGGGTGGGGAACGAAGAGTGGAGGGACGGGGCTTTATATAGGGGCGGTGCGGTGGTCGGGGAGGGCACGAGGGGCGAGATCCGCGAAGAGGGATCGCCGGCGACGTCGTCGGGCGCGGGAAAGGGGACGAGCGTGTTAACGCTGCGGCCGGACGATGGGTCCGCTTGTCAGCGAGAGAGAGAAACGCGGGCGAGCGTCGGTGGCCGGTTCGGAGACATTTCGGGAAGTAAAGGTTGTGGGCCGGCCCGTTTCTATTTAAAACATTTCCTTTTCTATTTCCAGAGCAATAAAAACTCTTTTAATGCATTCAAAATATATCCAAACATAGGAAATATATATATCAAAATTATCAGGAGAATTAATGCTATTTAATGAACATTTTTCCTCTGTCATATTGAATATCTTTTTAAAATTTATTTTTCAGAAAAATGCCTAATTGATTTTAAATCCTTTTGAGATAAACTTTCAAATAACCCCTTGGTTTTATTGCTCAAATATTTCACCAAGATGCCCCTGGTATGGAGTGTCATGTTACACCCCTCTTTCTTTGAACATTACCAAAGGTTTTCAAATAGGTGAAACAAATACATCAGAAAAAAATTGAAATGGCCTTTCAGAATTTCAAAGGAAACACTTCAACAAATTCATTACATTCAAACAAAGTGATGATGATGCATAGCTATATTTCATAACATTCGAAAATGAAATTTTGGGATGTTACATAGCAAGGCACGCATGTATCATTGCCATTAAGGATAACAAGATGGAGTCTATTCCTACATGAATAGATCTTGTCTACATCATTTCACCGTTCTTATTGCATTACTCAAACACACCGTGAAAGTAATCACAGTAATGCAATAAGAACGGTGACATGATGTAGACAAGATCTATTCATGTAGGAATAGACCCCATCTTATTATCCTTAATGGCAATGATACATGTGTGCCTTGCTGCCCCTTCTGTCACTGGGAAAGAACACGACAAGATCGAACCCATCACAAAACACCTCTTCCTATGGCAAGAAAAATCGATCTAGTTGGCCTAACTAAAGCAAAGATTCCAAGAAGAAATACGAGGCTGTAAGTAATCATGCAAATAAGAGATCAAAGAAAACTCAAATCATATTCATGGATAGAAATTGATCATGAACTCAACATTCATCGGATCCCAACAAACACACCGCAAAAGTAATCACATCGAATAGATCTCCAAGAGACCATCGTATTGAGAATCACAGAGGGTGAGGAAGCCATCTAGCTACTGCCTACGGACCCATATGTGTCGGTGTCAAAACCGGCGGATCTCGGGTAGGGGGTCCTGAATTGTAAGACTAGAATCGACGGTAACTGTGGAAAAAGGGGACATAGATTTACCCAGGTTCGGGCCCTCCTATGGAGGTAATACCCTACTTCCTGCTTGGTTGTATTGATGATATGGGGGATACAGAGTTGATCTACCTCGAGATCGAATAGCTAGCCATAGATGAGTTGTTCTATCCCTACACCCTAAAACCCTCCGGCTTATATAGACACCAAGGATGCCTAGGGTTTACACATGGTCGGTTACACGCTGAGGAAATAAACATGCCTATTCGCTACATCAAACATGGAGTACAAGCCGTGCTTCCTGAAGCTTCCATCTTGGAGACCGGGCCTTCAAATATTCGTATGTTCGGTGAGTGGCCAGCATAGTCTGGCCCATAGAAATAGGTCAGCCTCCCAAGGACCCCTTAATCCAAGACTCCCTCAGTAGCCCCCGAGCTTGCCTCCAACGCCAAGGGTCCCAGCTTCAATTGCTTTACACGATCAGAGTCTTCGTCTTGCGAAGTGAGTTCCTTCCCGCCGAGCATAGTTCGGCCTCCGATGATAAGTAGTTTTCCACATAGTGGCATGTCCGAACACTGCAAATTGGCTGGCCTTGAAGGCTAAACGTCAGGGGGTAAACAATGTTCCTCTAACGACCTCTCTGACGAAAGGTCGTGGCCCACCATGACCGCTAGGCCAGTTACATAGACTCGATTCGTGGTTCCGGGCCATTTTAATCATCACGATCTACCAATATAATGATCGTGTCCCATTTTATACGGGATATATTTAATCACACGCGCGCAATGGCTCACATGTCTTGGGAAGTGGAGGGATTCACGGCGCAGCAAGGGGAGACCGAATCGATAGGCCTCATAAAAATAGGAAGAAAACCCCAAAGGCTATTCACACTCTCCATTCGATTTCTCCGCGTCCCATTCCTCTGTGCCTCTTTAGCACAGATCTAGGTCTTCCACCCCCACCTCCGAGCTCATCAATGGCGGGCTCCAACGGCCAATGGGAGGCCTCCACGTTCACCGATAGGGGCATTCTCGACCTCAAGAAGGTCGGCTACCTCTCTGCTGACATCCCTCACCGTGCGGCAAAGGAGGGCAAAGTGATCCCCACCCCCAAGACAGGCGAAAGGGTGGTGTTCATCCCCCACTTCATCAGGGGGTTGAGCTTTCCCCTCCACCCCTTTGTTAGGGGGTTGATGTTCTTCTATGACCTTGACTTCCATGACTTCTCGCTGAACACCGTCATGCACATCTCGGCGTTCATCCTCGTTTGCGAGGTCTTCCTGCATATCGAGCCACACTTCAGGCTCTGGCTTCAGGTGTTCAACATCAAGCCCAAGTGTGTCGGCGGCAAGCACACAGATTGCGGAGGGGCCATCATCGGCAAGCTCACCCGTGTCGGGTGGCCATCGGGCACCATTATTGACACCATCAAGGGGTGGCCGAAGGAGTGGTTCTACGTCACCGAACCAAAAGAAGAAGGTCAACATCCCTCCGCCGCATTTAGATCTGGTCCCCCCACCAGACTAGCTTCATGTCTCGAAAAGGGCCTCGTTTGGGGACCGGGCAAGGAGGTGAGCGACATGCAGAAGCGCATCCACTTCATGGTCGAGGAGGGCACCAAGTTGACCGATGTGCTCCAGGTGATGCTCTGAAGACGCATCCTCCCCTTCTAGCATCGGGACCCTCCCCTTTGGGCTTGTGAGCTCGACGCCGAGCCCACAGTCTGGAATCTCTTCCGCACTACGTGGGAGAAGTTGTGGAAGGCGCTCTTCAAATCAAAGAAGATATGGCCTTTCGAGATGGAGGACAAGGGTATGCACGCTGCCAAGCCCGAATTCGAGGTATGATACATCCTAGCTTGGTCGGCTTCATTACCTAAGGAGATTTCACAACCCCTCTTCCGATCTGCCTTTGCAGAGATGGCTGAAAAAAGACATCAACATTAACAGTCCGGCTCCTCAGCCTGAAGATGGAGGACCGGGCTGTTAGCAAAAATGCTCGTGGTAAAGCCTTATGAGGCTTCCACGAAAAAAGAGAAGAAGAAGAAACCAGGCCAAGCTGGTATCCGCATCAGGGATCAGCCTGACGCTGCATCTGACGATACCCCTGCCTCCTCGAATCAGGAGGAGGATGAGGAGGAGAAAGAAGAAGAAGAGGAGGATGCCGAGCTCGAGGGTGAGGGGGGAGGTAATTCCCCTCATGACAAGAGGAGAGCGGCGTCTTCAGATGCTCCGGAGAAGGTCCCTCCTCCTGTCCAAAAGAGGGCGTGTCAGGCACGGGTGATTCTGTTCGGCGATAGTTCGGACTCAAACACCGCGTCCAAAGACCTCGAGGAGGTTCCGCGAAGGAGCCTATGGGTCAAGCCCCCTCTGAAAAGGTTAGGATCTGAAGGCCCTCCCGTTCATTATGAATAGATTTAGAGCTTACTAACATGTAGGTTATTGGCTTTGCAGCCCCCCCGCGTGTCATCCCCACCAAGGTGATATTGGATGGGGAGACCCACCTGTCAAACTGGCGGAGAGCAGGGACGCCTCGCATCCCACCACACCAGGAACCACGAGGGATGCCGTGGAGGTGTTGTCCCGACACTCTCCTATGGAGCCGGACACTAGTGGCGGGGGAGACCGTACCATGGACAAGGCTGACGCCTCGGTCACTAAAGACCGGACGACGACACCCCTCCCGGAGACCGAGGAGGCCGGACGAGCGGGTGCTCAGTCACATCTGAAAACATCTCCGGAGCGCGTTGTGCCTCCGGAGGCAACAATCCCTGGTATGTGATTGGGATATCCGATCATCACCGGCACCACCAACCAATAGGTGGTCGGTCATGGAGGAGGCTCTATTGAGTGCCTCCATCCCCGAGGATCACCACACACTTATGGGTGCGGTATTGCAGAGCATCCAGTCCGTTGACAACGGACTGAAGGAGGCCTTCAAAGGTCTCCTTATGGGTTTTCAAGTAAGTCACTCGATGTTCCTATTTGCAAAGTTTTTGTTTCTTCGTATTATATACATGGCAGGCCCCAAGGCCTAGGTGGGTTGAAAAATCTCACCTAGGGGCACTCCTGTATCCGATATCGAACTAGATACACTTTAAGTGTCCAGCATGTTAGAATAACTCAACATATGTTTGGATTGATTATAATTCGGGAATTGAGAACCCATGTAATATATCAACTGTGTGTGTAATGCAGGCTTCGTCATCGGCGGCGGCGAGAAATGACGCCGAGTTGGACGAGCTAAATCGGAAGCTTAAGCGCTCTGAAGACGAAGTTGAGGCCCTTAACCGAAGATTCGACGAGGCTCAAGATATGTCAAAACAGAATCCGAATGCCTTTGTCTGAACTCTATCGTCCGAATACTGTCAATGCAGCTTTTTCACCTTGTATAATGTACGCATAGCCTCGGCGAAGGAGATGGAGAGGCTCAAGGCTGAGCTCCAGCGCGCGAAGGACGAAGCGGCCGCCGAGAGGGCGGCTGCTAAAGAAACGGTTGTCGCCCTTTCCGCCATGCGGGCCAGCAGTGGCAAGCATGAGGCTCATGTGGCAGAGGTCTAGCAGGATCTCAAGGACGCCAGTGAAATATGCGAGGCCTTGGAGCTGAAGAATAAGGTGAGCTCGGCCGAACTGTCCACTTTAAAAACCGAACTCCAGAAGGAGCAGATGGATAGACGGTTCTATGAGGAGAAAGTGCGCCAAGCCAAGGACATAGCAGATGGTAAGCCGTACTCACTAAAGTGCGTATTCATGGATAGCAAATTCGCATTGCTTACCCGGGTGTGGCGATCCTCAAGGGCATCCTCCCATCTCCAGAAGAGCGTGGCAGATGCCAATCAGTTGTTCGCCTCGCGGGGAGAAGGAGATGAAGCTTGGCTGTTCTGGGCATAGTTAAGAGCCCCTGAGCGTCCTCCTCTTCTAGTGGAGCAGCTGAAACAGCTGATGGAGCTGCACTAGATGGCGGAGCCGGCCATGAAGGATCTCTGTATCCGCTTATGGCCCGGCGAGCCACTACCGGGCAGTTACTTTGGCCTGGTACAGAGGTTGATTGCTTCTTCACCCGCCTCGACACCGTCAAGCGCTCCTCCTCCATCGAGGGAGTTCGGGTGACCCTTGCAAGAGCGAAGGTGCACTGGCCGGGGCTGGATCCGATGAAGGTAGCCACCGCCCCGCCGCCTCCCGGGAAAGAGCATAGACGCCCCGAGATATACTTTGATGGAGTGATGGAAAGTGCTCGGGTGATAGCGTCCCACTGTATGGGTGATCATTTTGAATGAACTGTAACGCGTCCGAAGACTTGACCAAACTTTTGATGATATTAGTATTTGTTCTTATATGGTTTTTCATTCCTTTATAACTCCTATGTGGTTGTTTAATACTAAAAGATGTGAGTCATCGGCTTCAGCCCCCGTGTAGATACTACATGGGGTGTTTATGCCAATGCATTATGTCCCTTAGCCGAATTATCGAAACTCGAAGGAGGTACAGTGCGGCAGACTAGGCAACCAGACTATAGTGCTTTATTTCTTTCACTTAGTCGTATGGGCGCGAAAAGGACTACAGGAAGCGTACGATTAGCCACAAAAGTGTTGTGATGTTCGGCCGAACCGTTGCCAAAGCCGCTATCACAATGTTTGCACAAAGGGCAAGTTCCTCGTATAACACGGAATAACCGCTTACGAGGATTGGAGTATAATACTTCCAGCTCGGGGTTCACAGACCGGATATTGCATACTATGACAGTCCGTTTTCGGCTTTCTCCCCTGAGGTGCTTGACCAGACTATCCGAAAGCACAATCGCAGGGGTGCTCCCTTTGCCCTTTTAGCTGAATGAGTGGAATGTAAAGGGGCAAGCAGAGGAGCCGCGCCACCCAACTTATTGACCAAAGACATAGTTTGGAATCGATGCATATAAAGCGAACACCAAGACGCCGAACACATGGTAGATAAAGTAATTTGTTTTTGAACTCAAGCCCCTGGTCTATTAGGCGGTTACCTTGCATCATACCGAACAGGTCCACGAGAAGAGGGAGAGAGGAAAAAATATGCGCCAAAAAAAGGACAGATGAGGCAAACTTGTGCCACGCAATTTACATTTTTCTCAACAACTCTTATAGCTCGGATTGCCGAAGCAACTGTTTACAGGTATGTGAAAGAAATAAAAATATATAGGAGTTGTTGGACCATGGGTCTTCAATTTATAACCTGACATCCTCGATATGCCCCATTGCTAGTTAACTCCTGCTCTTAGATGCACCTTGATGCATGTTAGTGTTTGGCAGACAGATCTTGCAAACAAGGTCTTGAGAGGCCACTGAAATGTAGGTGAGCTTCACGCCATAGGCAGGCTCTTTTAGGAGCGCCTACATTTAGTCTAAAGACGTGTTGATGGTAGAGGTTCGGGCCAGCTGAACACCCATCTTTATTTCCCCACCGCTACCCATGGAATTTTAAGTTTGAAGTTGTGCCTCCTCGGCACGTACTTTGCTGGTCTTAAGGTTGTGCGGTGGGGGGCGAGTCCCTATTGAAGGGAGGAGGAAGGGTCTAAGTTTTTGGTCTGAAGCCGAACTCGCTTCCCAGCCTTGTGTGCCTTTATGGCGGATGTCAGAACTTGCCGATCTTATTTGTAGCTGAATTCAGCCGCTAGGGCCAGTGCATGTTCCTTAGTTTGAAGGGAGCGCTTTGTATTGTTGTTAACAATAATGACCCCCTTGGAGACCGGCATCTTGATCTTGAGGTATGCGTAGTGTGGGACTACGTTGAAACGAGCGAATGCCGTCTGACCAAGCAGCGCGTGATAGCCACTGCGGAAGGGCAAAATGTCAAAGATCAAGTCTTCGCTGCGAAAGTTATCGGGCAAGCCAAACACAACTTCTAGGGTTACGGGACTACTACATTGGTCCTCAACGCCTGGGATCACTCCTTTGAAGGTAGTGCTACTGGGTTTGATCCTTGACGGATCTATGCCCATCTTTTTCACCGTATCTGAGTAAATCAGGTTAAGGCTACTTCCTCCGTCCATTAGGACTTTGGTGAGGTGATACCCATCTATAATGGGGTCTAGGACGAGGGCCGCTGAACCTCCATGATGGATACTAGTCGGGTGATCGCGCTGATCAAAGGTGATCAGGTATGCCGACCATGGGTTGTACTTCAGGGCTACTGGTTCCACAACGTAGACCTCCCAAAGGGCGCGCTTCCTCTCCTTCTTAGCTATTTGGGTGGCGTATATCATATTCACCCTTTTGACTTCGGGAGGGAATTTCTTTTGTCGGCCACCAATTGGACCCCGAGGCTCATCTTTGTCCTTGCTGCGAGAGCTTTTGCCTGGGTCCTCGGGTGGTATCTTGCCGGCCTGTTGAAACACTCAGCAGTTGCGGTGTGTGTGGTTGGCGGGCTTCTCTGAAGTCCCATGGATTTGGCAAGGCCTTTCCATGATCTTCTCCAGCTGAGTGGGTCTGTTGCGATTGCCTTTAGGAGGCTTCTTCCGCTGCCCAGGTCGGGAGCCGCGGAATCCAGCATTTATAGTCCTGTCATCGGCACCGCTATTATTGTGCCGACGCTTATTCTTATTGCGCTTTGGTTTTCCGTTGCCATCCCGGGCTTCCGATGCTATGGGATCTTCGGAATTGTGGCTGCGTCTTGCTAGCCAATTGTCTTCGCCCGCGCAAAAGCGGGTCATGAGGGAGGTAAGGGCGGACATGGTCTGAGGTTTGTCCTGGCCTAGCTGGCGGGACAGCCATTCGTCCTAAATATTTTGCCGTAAGGAGCCTATGGCCTCAGCATTCGGACAGTCGACAATTTGGTTCTTCTTAGTCAAGAACCGATTCTAGAATTGCCGAGCACACTCGTCGGGCTTCTGGACGACGTTGCTAAGATCAGAAGAGTCTGACGGGCGAACATAGGTTCCCTGGAAGTTAGAGCGGAACACATCTTCCAGGTCTTCCCAACATCCAATGAAGTTTTTGGGGAGGCTGTTTAACCAGTGCCGAGCTGGCCCCTTGAGCTTAAGAGGTAGATATTTGATGGCATGGAGATCGTCTCCTTGCGCCATGTGGATATGGAGGAGGAAGTCGTCAATCCATACGACTGGGTCAGTAGTCCCATCATACTATTCTATATTCACAGGTCTAAACCCCTCGGGGAACTAATGTCGCATTAGCTCATCTATGAAACATAGTGGGTGAGTGGCGCCCCTAACCCGTGCTATGTCGCGCCTGTAATTGGCGTCTGTGTGGGTCTGGTTACACTCCCGGACCCTATTGTTTTGGTCGAACCATGGTCTGTACCTGCCCCGTCTATCGAGTGAGTACTCTCTAAATCCGTAGATGGATCTTGTACGTCCTGCTCTGTGATCCAGGTCATCTCGCAGGTTGAACCTTTCATTGGGCTCTAATGGCTCCTTACCCCGTCTTCGGGGCATTGCTGGTATATAACCAGTGCCGTCAGTCGTCCTGTCCCGACCACAAGGGGTGCAGTCTGGCTTGTCATATGAAGTACGATTCGGAGATGGAGTATCAGTGAGTTCGTCATCGAATTGCAGCAACAGCCTTCTCCGTGGGTAGCTTTTAGGATGGTTCGACAGGCCGGTGCCGTATACTTCCTCAGCTGAGAGGACTTTTGCCCATCGTTCATTGAGGTCATCCTGTCCGGCCTTGAGTTGCCATTCTTTGACTTTCAAGCTGTGGGTCGTTGCTATGAGCTGCTGCCTGATTTCTTCCTAATCTTCGAGGTTATCAGGGATGTACAAGTCATCGGCTTCCCGTATATCTTCCTCCTAGATGTGGGAGGTAGTTATCGTCTTTGGAAGCGTTGACGTCATCAGGGCTGTTTTGGTCCTCAGGCCCTTCCGAACCCTCTAACGGGTATTCAGGGATATCGTGATTGCCATGGACAGTAGGGGTATTACCGCCTCCGTTGTTGATAATAGTTTTCCTTCCCTTTTTGCCTTTGGACCGCTTATGCGGTTTCAGGCGCCTTGAGGGCGCATCGCCCGACTTGTCGCCATTGTTGTTAGGTGTATTGTCGCTGTTAGTGGCAGGAGTATCCACCATGTATGCATCGTATGTCAAAGTGGCGGCCCACCTCCCGGTGTTAACGGGGGTGGGAGCACGGTCTTCTTCATCCATGTATTCTGCCTCCTCGGAGGCATAGTCCAGCATGTCGATTAAATCTTTGACAGTGGCTATCAAGTGGGTGGTGGGTGGGAGGAAAAATTTGTCCTGACTTGCACTGTAACCGAACTGAGCATAGATCGGGGTTGGGTCGTCGGTGATCTTCATAGACGAGATCCGATCTAGGGCCTCATCAACCGCTGAGGGCCCAATCAGATCCACGTGTTTGGGAATTGCGGAGTTAACCTCCGGCATCTGGACATAGGGAGTGTTCGGCAAGAATGCGTGTCCGGTCATCTGGCTCAATGGCCGGACCAGGATAGGAGTTCTGCCCATCGCCATGGGTGACCCCATTGGCATGTTCGAAGAAGGGGCTCGAGGTTAAAGCCTCGGAGTCCTCAGGGGCTAGAGGCGAAGCTGCGAGTCCGATTAACGACATGTCACCACGAGAGTCTACGGAGAACTCTAAGTTTCTGAATCTGACCTCTTGATCAGGGGCGAAGCTCTCAACACGGCCTAGATGGCCAATGGGATCAGCATGCAGCACAATGCTGCCGAAGGCGAAGATCTATCCGAGGACAAAAGTGTCCATGTTGCGGACCTCTTCGTTGATGACAAGGCGAGACATCGATTCCATCTTGCTCACGTAGGAACTCTCAATTAAATCACCAATGTCGGTGTGAAAACCAGCGGATCTCGGGTAGGGGGTCCCGAACTGTGAGACTAGAATCGACGATAACAGGGGAGAAAGGGGACATACATTTACCTAGGTTCGGGCCCTCCTATGGAGGTAATAACCTACGTCATGTTTGGTTGTATTGATGATATGGGGGATATAGAGTTGATCTACCTAGAGATTGAATAGCTAACCCTAGATGAGTTGTTCTGTCCCTACACACTAAAACCCTCCGGCTTATATAAACGTTGAGGATACCTAGGGTTTACACATGGTCGGTTACACGCCGAGGAAATAACCATGCCTATTAGCTACATCAAACGTGGAGTACAAGACATGCTTCCTGAAGCTTCCATCTTGGAGACTGTTGGTGAATGTAACAGAAAACAAAAATTTCTGGTATAGCGAGCACGCCTAGGACCACTATGGAGACAGCATACAAGGTTTGATTTGACCCGTACCGACTTGAAGCGCGGCAGAAGAAGATTCGGTGGAGATCGTTGGTGCAGATCCTCGTAGCTAGGATTTTACAACCTCCCAACCATGAGGATGCACTCCCTCGTCGGACAACCCTTCGAGAGGTAGTCCGACAGTCCCTTGTATGATGTCACGCACAACCCTTTGGAAGGACCTTCGAAACTCGGGCGGTCACCCGGACAGCCCTCCGGGAGGACCTCTCAAACTAAGACCGAAACTACAATTTCTCTACAGAGTTGCACACATACGGTGTCATCTATCTAGTAGGGCTTTGCCGTCCAGAACTAGTTCCTGCCGGAACCCAGACAGCCTTTCGGCTCTACGAAAAACTCTTTTTCGTGGGAGGGAGAGAGAGAGCTAGCAAAGCATAGCATGTGCATGAGAGTAAGGGATGAGAGTGGAGAGTGCATCTCCACCTCTATTTATAGGAAAACCCAAAGGGTAGGGTGACACTTGAAATACCCAAAATTCCCTTCACAAGGGCACAAAGGTAAAACAAGTGGGCAGCCCATATCCTTCCATGTCATCCCAAAAGATCTTGGGAAGATATTTGTGGAAAGCCAACTTCCAACCATAACCATAAATGCATTTTCACTATTCATGAAACCAATTTTTCGTGATTGATAAATCCGAAAATATTTATATGGGTCCTAGAATAATTCCAATACCCATCAAAACAATTTTGGACATAATCCGAAACATTTTCAGATTAGTAATTTTCATCTATGAAAAGCAACCAAAGTGGTTCCGGCAGTCCGGAACATTTCCAGTTTTTCTTTCGGAAAATTCCAGAAAGTTTCCAGAACAATTCTGGCATCCTCCAAGAATTATCAGGCATGTGCCGAAACCAATTTGACTTTATGGTATCCCCTGAAACAACTTTTCAGTTTCATCGAAACTCATCCGGTGACCTCTCTCTTCGGAACTTTTCCGCTCTCCAAAAACTTTTTCCGGAAACTTTCTCTTCGACTTCCTGTCTAGTATTCAGCAGATAGATGACCCTTAAGCGTGTGACCCTATAGGTTCGGTGAAGTATAGACATAACCCGGAACCCCTTCCGATCAATGATCAACATCGGAGCCGTGGACACCCTTATTGACCCCTATACCCACACGAATGAATATTGGAGTGAACCTCCAGTTGTTGTGTGCTATTCCTGTTGCTTCACGATATGTTACAAACACCCAAGGTGAGATTTTCTGCATCCCCATGGATAAACAACTTGTCCACTATGCAAGTTACCCCGTTACCGGTTTTGTTCTCTTTTCTCGTTTTCGTTTTCCGGCATCCCTGTGATCAAATCACACTGTATCTGGCCAGACGATGATGGATACCGTAACATTGAGAGGGCCCGAGAATATCTCTGCATTGTCGGAGGAGCAAATCCCAATCTTGAGCTATCTTGTTACTTGCCATACTTTTCCATGAACCCGTAAGCCGCCGTAATAGCCACCCAGTAATGGATGACGTTTAACAAACCCCAAAGTTCACAAAGCAAGCACGAATGAACTTGATACTCTCATGGTCTAAGGATTTATGCAAACATTAACTATCTCTGTGTTATTAACCATTAACTTGTGACAAATGTATCTCATAGCATAACATCAATATGGGTCGATTCAACACAAGTGTTCTACCAACATCATGCCCTCAAAATTGCCAGCATAGCCATGCCCATGATTAGGAAAACAGGATCATCATGGAATACTTGAGCCAATTTTATAGGCAAGACTAGGAATACAATTTGCCGTTTATTATACCACACATGCACATGAGTTTCCCTTCAAGCCTCTGGTTATAGCAGACACGAGAATCATTGCAGTTATAGCATGGAACATAAACATTCATTACAAACTCGGAGATACAAAATAACTGTCATTACTACCTCTAGGGCATATCTCCTACAGAGACTGGGCATTCAAATATTCCTGTGTTCGGTGAGTGGCCAGCATAGTCCGGCCCATAGAAATAGGTCGGCCTCTCGAGGACCCCTTAATCCAGGACTCCCTCAATAGGTCCATGGTGGACTACTCACGCATCATTGAAGAGGCACCTATGATGAAGATGAACCCCCCCTGTGTTGGTGTTAGATTGGATCTCGAGGTTCTAGATCTTGAGGCGGCTAGAATTGTGTTTCGTCGACTCCCCTATGGTTTTCCGAATATTTGTGAATTTATAGGCTCGATAGTCGGTGGAGGGGATTCCTAAGGTGGCCACCACCAACCAGTCCATGCCAGGGGCCTTTGGCGTGCCTTGGTGGGTGGTGGGCACCCTGGGCCCGCTCTCTTGTATGTGTTTGTCCCATCTTGGGTCTTTTGGTCCAGAAAAATCTCCAAAAAATTCTAGGACATTTGGGCTCCGTTTGGTACTAATTTTCTACGAAGTAAAAAACAAGCAAAAACAACAACTGGGACTTTGGCACTATGTCAATAAGTTAGTCCTAAAAAATGATATAAAATTGCTACAAAATGATTGTAGAACATCCAAGATTGATAATATAATAGCATGGAACAAGCAAACATTATAGATTTGTTGGATACGTATCAGCATCCCCAAGCTTAATTCCTACTCGTCCTCGAGTAGGTAAATGATAAAAATAGAATTTTTGATGTGGAATGCTGCCGAACATATTCATCACATATTCTTTTCTTTGTAGCATGGACATTTGGACTTTTAGATTGTTCAAAGCAATATTCTAGTTTTTACATGAAAACTTTAAGACTCAAGCATATAAACAAGCAACCATGTATTTCAAAATATCAACACTAAAGCAAGTTATCCCTCTCTCATCATGCTCAATCATTGATCCATTCATGAAACACACTCAAGTATTAGCTACACCTAATGCTCAAGTACGATCATAGTGCCTTCTAGTTGGTGCTTTAGAAGATAAGATGGAGACTCAAATTGAAAATAAAAATTGCATAAGGTAGAGGTGCTAGAGATTAAGGTTTATATTGATAGAGAAAAATATTTGGGGTGGCATGCCTTTCCTGTGAACGGAAACGACCGAGAGATTTCAATATGTTTCCATGCTAGATACATCATAAGCGGTTCCCAAACAGAAAATAAAGTTTATTCCTTTTTCCACCATACTTTCACTTTCTGTGGCTAGCCGAATCCACGGTTTCCTTCCATACCAAAACTTTCCAAGCAATTTATTATTTGACATCATAAAGAAAAAAATCTTTCTTTTCATTTCATTTTGGGAATGGGCATCCCTATTACCGCCCTACTCTCATGCAATGACAAGTGAATATGTCAGATTTCGGGCTCCGCAAAACCCAAATAAGTACGAACACAGGGGCGTGTGCAAAGATTCCTGGCAGCCTCACCCTACCTAGCTCGCTACACGATGATTTCTACAACAAACTCGCATGATGATGAGAACGAAGATGCACACGGTGATTTACCCATGTTCGGGCCGCTGCAAAGCGTAAGACCCTACTCTTGCTTTGGTGGATTGCCTCATGAGGTTTGTGGATGAACTAGTACAATGGTGAGTTGCCTCGTGAGGGCGCTTCGGTGGTGTTACCTCCCTTCTGATGTCTCTATGTTTTTTGTCCCCCTCTCTACGCTGCAGCCTAGCCTCTATTTATAGTCCCCGGGTCCTCTTCCCTTATTGCTACGGCGGGAAGGAATCCCACAATGGCCAAATTCGAAGGGGGACAGGAGTACATATTTATCCTAACGAAAGGTGGTCTTTGCCTGCAAAGTAGATGTTGATGATGTAGAGGTGTGCTCTGCAATGACATCCTTCCTGCTGTGCTCGGGGTCGTGGTCTTGTTGCACCGGAATGGAAACATTTGGGATGTGCTTTGGGAACCCCCATACGTCATTGTTCCCTTTGCACCAAAGGAAACTGCACCGCCTGGCGCGCTGGCTCTCGCCTGTCCCACCTTACGTCATCCTTGGCCTCCCGAGGCGAGACGCTGCATGGAGATCTTTGCCGCTCTGGAGGGGGCCTGGGGAGGCCCATCCCTGCTGGTCTTAATGCTACTTCCTTCGCGAGCCCAGGGCTCTCGCAAGGGCCTTGTCTTGAGTGGGGGCGTGCTGACCATGCTTGGCTGACAAGGTGGGCCATGCCCTAGGTCGTAGGCAGGCAGGTCTAGGTAACCTCGTTCCCAAA
Source organism: Hordeum marinum (assembly GCA_022496015.1). Classification (NCBI taxonomy): domain Eukaryota; kingdom Viridiplantae; phylum Streptophyta; class Magnoliopsida; order Poales; family Poaceae; genus Hordeum; species Hordeum marinum. The sequence goes on along the minus strand of CM039674.1, from coordinate 268,688,640 downwards.
ACACTGACAGTAGCTAAGGGAGTCCTGGTTTAAGGGGTCCTCATGAGGTCGACCTATTTCTTATGGGCCGGACTGTATGGGCCGCTTGCCAAGCATTGGTCAATCGAAGGTTGTGTCTCTAGGAAGGAAGATTGGAGAATCGTGGCTTGTCCTCCAAGTTCGAAGTAGTGAATAGGCATGTTTCTCCCCTCGATGTGTAACCGACCATGTGTAATCCCTAGGTCCCTCGGCGTCTATATAAGCCGGAGGGTTTTTAGGTTGTAGAGAGGACAAATCACTTATGGTTTAGCTATTTGATCTCAAGGTAGATCGATTTTGTAACCTACATATCCTCAATACAATCAAGCAGGACGTAGGGTATTACCTCCATAGGAGGGCCCAAACCTAGGTAAACATCGTCTCCTTCGTCCCCTGTACCATCGATTCTAGTCTCACAGCACGTCACCCCCTACCTGAGATCCGCCGGTTTTGACACCGACCTTGGTGCTTTCATTCAGAGTTCCGCAGTGATCACCGAAGGAATCGATGGCTCGCGTCGTCATCAATGAAGAGGTCCGTAACATGGACACATTTGTCACTGGACAGATCTTTGCTTTCGGTAGCATTGTGCTACATGCTGACCAGACCGGCCATCTAAGCCGAGTCGGGAGCTTTGCCCCTGATCAACGCCAGATTCGGGAACCTAGAGTTCTCCATGGACTCTCGGGACGATCTTTCGCTAACTAGGCTCGCAGTCTTGCCTGCCACACCCAAAGACTCCGAGGCTTTAACCTCGGATCCCTCTTTTGGTCACATCCAGGGGATTTTCCCCGGCAATGACCTGACTCTCAGTATGGATCCGGCCATAGTGCAAGACGACCAGATACCTGTTCCTGCCAAACACTCTCCTAGCACAGACACTACGGAGGTCAACTCCGAAAGCTCCGAGCAGGTTGACCTGAGCGAGCTCTCGATACTCAACGAGGCCCTAGATTGCATCTCGTCGATGAAGATTACCAATGACCCAACCCCGATCCATGCTCAGATCGGTCTCAGGGCGGGCCAGGACGATTTTTTCGTCCCACCCCCCACCCACTTGATAGCCATAGTCGAAGATTTAACTGACATGTTGGACTATGCCTCCGAGGAGGCAGAATACATGGATGAGGAAGATAGCGCTCCGACCCCTGTTAACACCGGGCGATGGGCCGCCACCTCCACATACGACGTCTACATGGTGGACACTCCAGCCGCTAATGGCGAGAACACGCCTAAAAGCAATGGAGACAAGTTGGGTGAAGCGTTGTCAAGGCGCCAAAAACCGCATAAACGGTCAAAAGGCAAAAAGGGAAGGAAAGCTATCATCGGCACCGGGGACGGAGATACCCCAGAAGACCTCGTCAGCCCTGATATCCCCAAACACCCGTTAGAGCGTCAAGAGAGGTCTGAGGACCGGCGCAACCCCGACGACCTAAACGATTCCAAGGACGATAATTACGTCCCCCTGTCGAGGAGTAGGACATCCCGGAAGCCGATGACTTCGACATTCCCGATAACCATGAAGATCAGGAACTATTCAGGCAACAACTTATAGCCACAACCCGCAGCCTGAAAAACAAAAGAACGACATCTTAAAGCTGAACAAGATAACCTCAATGATTGGTGGACGAGAGTCCTCGCAACTGAGGAATGATATGGCACCAGTCTATCAGACCAACCTAAGAGCTATCCACACAGAAGGCTGCTGCCAAAATTTGATGACGAGCTCAGTGATACGTCGTCTCCCAAATATACCCCATACGATAAGCCAGAGCGCCCCCCTCGAGGGCGCGACAGGACGGCTGACTAGACCGGTTATACGCCAGCGATACCCCGAAGATGGGGCAAAGAGCCAATAGAGACTGATAACAGGTTTGACCTGTGACACGATCTAGACCATAGGGTAGGTCACACAAGATCCATCTACGGATCCAAAGGGTCCTCACCGATCAACAGGACGAGTACGGGCCCTGGCTCGACCGCAACAATAGAGGTCGGGAACGAAACTGGGCTAGAGCAGACTGAAAGCACATTTGCTCCCTTGGTGATTTTGGTAATTAATAACAACATATAAGTCATTGAACTAATGTTTCCACCAAGTATTTCAGGAAATGTTCAATGATAGGATTGGCAAAAGTAGATTGTGAACATACCCCAAGATGCAAGGAAATAGGTTGGCCAAGCTTCAAGCAAGAGGACTCTACATTTTATATTTGTGAGAAATCACTTTGAGTCCATAGGAAAGCCAATACTATTAAAAGGGGGTAAGGTTTTGTTGGTGAACAATATGCTCAAACGTGCACAAGTCATAGTCGCCAAAAAACATCCACAAACTCTCCCACCAAAGTTTGTTCTATACCTAACACTCAAAATCGGTGCAACCAACTTTCCCATACCGGTGCCACCAATTCCAGAACCTAGATAGACTCTGCCAAACCCTAGCCACTTCGGTGCAACCGATTCCATACCGGTGCCACCGAGTTTAGCTTGCCAACTTTTTGTTATGCAAATTCACATTTTCGGCCCCATCGAGAATGTTGGATCGGCGTCACCAAGATTGGAAATCTGACCGAGTTTCCACCATTGGTTACCTTATCCGTGCAACCGAGTTTCCTATATCGGTCTCACCGAGATTTGAAAGTTGCCACCTTTTGGTCACTTCGGTACCACCGAGATTAACACATCGGTGTCACCGAGTTGGTCATTTTGTGTGTAACGGTTGGATTTTTGGGGATGCCAATATATACCCCTTCACCACCACCTACTCGAGAGAGAAGCACTCAGAACTATTCCATAACTATCCTATCAGTTTTTTGAGAGAGAACCACCTACCCTTGTGTTGAGGTCAAGATCTTCCACTCCAATCATATGGATCTTGATTTCTAGCCTCCCCAAGTAGGTTTCCACCAATCCCATCTCTTCCACCATGCCAAATCTGTGAGAGAGTGATTGGGTGATGAGGAGTCTATGATCTTGAAGCACAAGAGCAAGGAGTTCATCGTCATTACCGAGCCTATTACCTTTTGGAGGGTGGTGCCTCCTAGATTGGTTAGGTGTCGCTTGGGAGCCTCATACTTCGTGTTGTGGAGTGAACCAAGAAGTTTTTAAGGGCAAGGAGATCGCCTACTTCGTGAAGATCTACCCATAGTGAGGCTAGTCCTTTCTGGACGGAAGCCATTATGGAATAGTCAAGGTTGCTACTTCGTAGACCCTTTTGGGTGGAGCCCTCCGTGGACTCTCGCGACTATTACCCTCCGTGGGTTGAAGCCTCCATAAACGTGGATGTACGATAGCACCACCTATCAGAACCACGGGAAAATCATCGTGTCTACAACTGCGTTTGATCTTCCTACCCTATCCCTTCTATACATGATTGTTGTTACTTTCCTCTGCTATATACTCTTAGACTTGCATGTGTAGGGTGTACTTGAGTTGCTATGAAATGCTAAAAACTGTCAACTCTAAATTGGTATAGGCAAAACTTTTATTTGGTCAAGTAGTCTAATCACCCACCCTCTAGACATACTGTCGGTCCTACAAGTGGTATTAGAGCTTTGGTCTCCATTGCTTAGGTCTCACAACCTAGGAGAGTATGGCGTCTAGTGAGGGAAGTTATCACCGTAGAGGTCCGTACTTTGATGGCACTAATTTTGCTAGTTGGAAGCACAAAATGAAAATGCATATTCTTGGTCATAACCCCGCCATTTGGGCTATTGTTCATGTTGGCTTGCAAGGTGAGTTCTTTGCGGATAGACGGGAACCGGATCATGAAGCAACAGCGGATGAGTTGAAGATGTTGCAACTCAATGCTCAAGCATGCGACATTCTCTTCAACTGCTTATGCCCCGAAGAATTCAACAAAATCAGCCACCTTGAGAATGCAAAAGAGATTTGGGATACTTTGGTTGATATGCACGAAGGAACCGAGTCCGTGAGAGAATCCAAGTTAGATGTTCTTCAAGGTCAGCTTGACAAGTTCAAGATGAAGGATGGTGAAGGAGTCACAGAGATGTACTCTAGGCTAGCTCTCATCACCAATGACATTGCCGGCTTAGGAAGCAAAGAAATGACTGACAAATTCATCATCAAGAAGATACTTAGAGCTTTGGATGAGAGATACGACACCGTGTGCACATTAATCCAAATGATGCCAAACTACAAAGATCTCAAGCCTACAAAAGTCATTGGAAGGATTGCTGCTCATGAGATGACACTCAAGGATAAGGAAGAACTTCATCACAAGTCTAGCGGTGCTTACAAAGCCACAAGTGATGCTCCCGCAACTTCAAGCAACAACCTTATCACCAATGAAGAGATAAGCCTCATGGTCAAGAAATTCAACAAGTTCTACAAGAATAGAGGCAAAGAAAGAAACTCCAACTCAAGATATGAATAGAAGCATTCGTCAAGTCATGGCCGCAATTGCTACAATTGTGGGAAGCCCGGACACTACTCAAATGAGTGCACGGCTCCCTACAAATGAAGAGAAGAGTCACCTCGAAGACGAAGCTCAAGGAATGAGTCACCACAAAGAGAGAGAAGGAGTAGAGATGATCGTTATGAACGAAGACACTCAAGGAGAAGTAGAGATTCGGAGAAGAAGGACAAGTACACCAAGAGCTACACAACAAGAAAACATCAAGCTCATGTTGGTGAATGGGTTTCTGGGTCCGACTCCAACAACAACTCTGAGAGAACCTATCACTCAGACTCCGACTATAGGGCAAGATGATGGTGTTGCCGGAATTTCTCTAGTGATAACCAACTCCTACGATCTATTTGATTCACCAAACGAAGGGATTGGAAGTTTCTTCATGGCTAAAGGACCCAAGGTATCACACCCCGAGTATCTTGATTTTGATAGTGATGAAGATGATTTGCTTTATGATGATGACTTGCTTTGTGATAAAACTAGTGATGTTGATCAAAATGAACTTGATAATTCTCATGCTAGTCAAGATGAGTCATTTTATGATGATAAGACGAAAATAGAACAACTAACCAAAGAACTAAACACTCTTAAGTTAGCTCATGAATCTACTCTCGAAGATCATAGAGAGCTTGTGAGAACTCATGAGAAGCTATGCTTCGAGAAGCTCAACTTGGAGCAAGAGCATGAGTTTCTCAAAGCTATCAATGACGATCTCCGAAAGAAGACTTCATCTTATCTAGCCAAACAACTATTCTTGTCTACTTTCATGCCTCAAGTTAAAACTAAGCAATCTAGTAACAAAGGCAAGAAAGGTTCTTCATCTAGTAGCAACAATAAAAATGCTAAACCCAATGATGTTGCTTCTAATAGTTCTATTGATTCCACTAATGATGATTCTCTTAGCCAAGTTACACTTGAGCAAGAAAATGCTTTATTGAAAGTAATTATAGAAAAAGGTATCTACAAGAGTCTTGCCGGATGTAAGCAATTTGAGGAAATTGTACGCAAGCATGGAGGATACTAGAAGAATCGTGGTGTTGGCTACTTCAACGCTAATGGAGTTGAATGGGAAGAAGGTCAATATCCAAAGCCCAAGTTTGTTCCTCAAAAGGAGAAGTATGAAAATACTCTTCCCAAGGGGACAAACACTCAAGATGACCTTCCACCACAAAACCACAAGCTCAAGGGCAAGAATAAGCTTCGAGAGAACATTAACTCATATGAAGATGAACCCCTAGCTTTGGTGGAGTGGGTTCCTAAGGCTACTTCAAGCTCAACTACTACAAAGGCTACTTCAACACCAAGGATCCCCATCAACTTGATATGGGTCCCCAAGAAGAAGAACTAGTAAGTTCTTGAGGGGTGACTCCGCTAATGAAATTCACTCACATTCATTATTGGCAAGAACTTTTTGCACTAAACATCAACTCAATGCAATAGTTCAAGGAGTCACACATTCCCTCAAAGGTAAGCAAGGGACAAGGTAATCAACTAATCAATGGACATCATAACATATGTTTTGCACTCCATGTCCATAGATATCCTTGCATTTGTCTCTTTTGTGTTGGGACTAACCCATGTAGGTGAGAGGAGTAAGGAAACAACAAGGATGCTCCAACTCTTGGTGATCTTCATCAACATTGAGCATCCACAACTACCTCACCAACATGAAGTCTTCATCAACAAAACCCAAGGTTAGCTTATCCCTCTTATGGGGGGATGTCACATTAAGGGGGAGCTTTACTCTAAGACTTGAGTCAAAGCATCTCTTAGTATGTGACAACATTAAATGCTTTATGTAAAAGTGGTAACCCCACTTGTGCTTAAACGATGAGTATGACCTATGATCAAGTACTCTTACTTGGCTCCTAAGTCAAATACTCATATATAGATGACTTCGTCATCGCCCAAGTGCTTGTTAGATGCTACTGTGTTTGTGCATGTTTGTCATGATTTTTTTCATCTTATTGTGTGGGCATGTTGGTCTGCATTTATTTTCTCATTCGAGGACATCCAATCATTGCTATTTGGTTATTGATTTTCTATTTTGCCAGTTGGATGGACAAGAATGCCTAGGATCACTCTTTAGCTATCTATGCTTTCTCACCTCATATTCCATTCATGCTGCATCACAAAATTTTAACAAGTGCTTTTCGATCCCTCTGTGTGTGGAGTACTTGGAGTTCCGTATCGACAAGGACTGACCATTAAAACCTCCCAAGTGCATCTCGGTGGAACCAACGCAACAATCTCGATCTCACCGAATGCCTAGGGTTGATCTGGTCTTCAATCTTGGTACTGCCAATTTCATATTCTCGGTTACACCGAGTTTCCCTATCAGCTGACAATAGTGGAACTCGGTGACACCGAAAACATAAAATTGGTATCACCGACAGTGGAGGGTATATATGCTGTGCACCCCAACGCTTTGAAATTCTATCTTCAAACGCCATGCCTCAGAACCCTAAGTTGCCGCCTCGAGACCCCTGGTTATCGCCCTTGTCTTCCTGCGCTCCTCTGCCGCTGGGAATCGCCGCCGTCGACGAAATCTGCTCCATCGTCGTTGCCGTAGTAGATCCGCACCAAGTTAGGGTACAGATTCGACCTCCCTTGCACTCTCCCTTTTGATTCTTGCGCATTGGACTTGATTTTCTCTATAAGCCACTCGTTGCACTTATTACTACACAAGAAATCCCCATAGGCTAGCGAACCATTGATTTCTAGGGTTTTGCCTACCGCCCGACGCAACTCGGTAGAACCGAATCAAGAAAATCGGTACCACCGATTTTTGTTTCTATGTGTTGAGAACTGTCTCATTGAAACCGAGCACTCCTTTTCGGTCTCACCGAAAAGGGTGCCAAGTTTCTGTTAAGAGGGACAGTCAGTCTCGGTGTCACCGAAACTTTTGCTTCGGTCTTACCGATTTGTTTCTGATAGAATGCAAAACTTTGAAAATTTGTTGTTCAAAATTCCAAAAACCTGCTAATAATTTTGTGATGACTCGTCTACTTCTGCTCATCTATATTCCATCCACAGGCTCAATATGTTAGATGCAAAGGACAGTCAGAACATGCCAGAGCAGCGTGCACACATGAGTTCAGGCACAAGCCCAGAGCCCAGTTCATTTTCAGATCCAGGCACCCCCAGCTCCCATGGGTTGGCCAAAGCTGCTACAAGGACCAGAAAGAAGCTGAATTCAGATGAAGAAGATTCAGACTTTATCCCTAAGGAGATTCTTGCTAAGAAGCAAGAGAAAGCTACTAAGAAGTCTGCTACTAAAGCCACTTCTTCCGGGAGAGTTGTCAGCAAGATCTATGCTCCTGCTTCAACCTTCAAGGCTCATGAGACTGCCATAGCAACTATCTCAGTTGAAGTCCCCAAGAAAGCTATGCCTAAGAAGGCATGAGAGAAGAAAGCAAGAAAGAGGGTTATTCATGTCATTGGCAGAAAAACCTCCATGTATGAGGATCCTGAAGAAGTTGCTCATGCTGATGCTGAAGGGGAGGAAGAGCATGTTGAGAAGGCCCCTCCCAAGAAAAAGCAAAAGAAGCTTATGGTTGATGCTATGCCAAAGACTAGCACATCCAAGAAGGTTGATCTTGAGAAGCCTAAGAGGACATCCAGGCAAATTCCAGCTTCTAAGAAGAACAAAGGGACTGCTTCCAGAGCTGAAGAGGATGATGACTTGACAACATTGATGAAGCTCAGACCACATTTGCCAGTTCACAATGCCAGCTACCCACTAGCTAAAGATATGAAGAAGAGGAAGGATTCATGATTGAGAGCTTGGAGAGTTATAGATCCTTATGCCCGGAGGAAGAAGACAGCTATGGACTACAGATTTTATACCAAGGAGCAACAGGATTTCTAGGAGACTATGCTTTTTGACAAGAGTCCAACTGTGAGTGATATGCGATATGTTGATTGGAAATTCATCAAGGAGAATGAGGAATACTTTCCAAGTGTCCAAGACAATTTCCACTGCATAGGGTTGGATGAGTTTGTTGGCAGAGAATTCATAGCTTGGAACGATGAGATGATCATGCAATTCTACTCCACTACACATTTCTATGGAGATGGTAGAATTGTATGGATGACTGAAGATGCAAGGTATGAATCAATTGTTGAAGAATGGGCTGATATCTTAGGAGTTCCTGAAGCACAGGATGGTGACTTGGATGTATACTCCAAATCCAAGGCGAGCCACAATGCTATGGCAAATATGTAAAGGAGGTCCCTGTTGCCAATGTGGAGTCTCACAGGCTAGGATCTATCTACTTTCTTCAGGCTGGCCTCCGCACAATGAACACCATTCTAAGGCATACTTTGATGCCCAAGTCAGGAGATGACAAGATGATCTGAGGCCACTCCATCAATATGTTGATCCACCTTGACAGGCACACCAGGATCAGAGTCATGGATTTGATTGTTGAGACAATCAAAAGGGTTGTTGCTGACCAGAAGCGCTCTTGCTGTTATGCACCCTACATCCAGATGCTTATAAACTCAAAGTTGGAGAAGCACATTTTTGCTCTAGATCATCCACATTTACCCCTACAGCCAGATCTTGAGGACAATGTTGTGGTGATGGATGTTGATCATCCCACTTCAGCTGCAGCTCAGGAAGAAGCGGAGGCCGTTAGAGCCACTAGTGCTCAAGTCCCTTGATCCAGAAATGCGCAAATGGATCTTGTGATATCATCAGTTTAGGGCATGCAGAAGGACATTAAGGGGATTCTGGACAACTAGAACAGTCTTGTCAGGATCTTTGAAACTAGGATCAAGACCCTTAATGATAAGGTGGATAGGCTGACTAAGACAGTCACGGAGTTTCAGAAGGAAGTTGACTCCATGCACATCCCTCGGGCCTCTTCTACTTCAGATGATGACGATGATAATGAGGAGAAGGATGAATCACCTCTAAGGCCGGACACTCAGTTCACCACTCAGACTAGATCAGCTTCAGTGCATGTGCCAGACTTGAGGCCCTCTTCATCAGCTCCTGCTCCATCATCTCCAGTTCCTCCAGTGACCACTCTAGCTCCATCCACGACATCTGCAGAGATCTTCGCCGACGCTGTTATCTCGACTCCTTCATCAACAACTGGAGGAGATCAGCCCAAGAATGATTAGATGTATACCTTTGAACTTTTTGGTAACTTGTTGCCAAAGGGGGAGAAGTGTATATAGATCTTTAGGCTTTGAGCGAGAGAGAGTTTTGGTGTTTGTTGCTTTTCAAAACATTTGGTTCTTTTGGTTTGATGTGAGATACTTTTGTGTTTATGTGTGATCATACGTTGTCATGTGTGTTATGCTACTATTTCCTATCATCTTAATGCTTATGAGATGATCATTCACCTTTGCTTGAGTGTGTTGTGCTTTGTTATTTATTCTAATTATTCTCGCACACCACCAAGTTGTATGTGACATGGAAGAAGTGCCCCATATACCTAATCGATTGTGCATTTGCATTCAGACGCAAATTCAAAATAATGCACAAATTTAGGGGGAGCTCTTTCTTATCACATACCTCTCAGAGCGACGATTATATTCATTGGTTTTATCATATGTCGAAGCTTTGATCTATATGGTGCCATCAATTACCAAAAAGGGGGAGATTGAAAGCACATTTGCTCCCTTGGTGGTTTTGGTAATTAATAACAACATATAAGTCACTGGACTAATGTTTCCACCAAGTATATTTCAGGAAATGTTCAATGTTAGGATTGGCAAAAGGAGATTGTGGACATACCCCAAGATGCAAGGAAATAGGTTGCCCAAGCTTCAAGCAAGAGGACTCTACATCTTATATTTGTGAGAAATCACTTTGAGTCCATAGGAAAGCCAATACTATTAAAAGGGGGTAAGGTTTTGTTGGTGAACAATATGCTCAAACGTGCACAAGTCATAGTCGCCAAAAAACATCAACAAACTCTCCCACCAAAGTCTGTTCTATACCTAACACTCAAAATCGGTGCAACCAACTTTCCCATGCTGGTGCAACTGATTCCAAAACCTAGACAAACTTTGCCAAACCCTAGCCACTTCGGTGCAACCGATTCCATACTGTTGCCACCGAGTTTAGGTTGCCAACTTTGTATTACGCATATTCACATTTTCGGTCCCACCGAGAATGTTGGATCGGTGTCACCGAGATTGGAAATCTGACCGTTGGTCACCTTATCGGTGCAACCGAGTTTCCTATATCGGTCTCACCAAGATTCAAAAGTTGCCACCTTTTGGTCACTTTGGTACCACCGAGATTAACACATCGGTATCACCGAGTTGGTCATTTTGTGTGTAACGGTTGGATTTTTGGGGATGCCTATATATACCCCTTCACCACCACCTACTCAAGAGAGAAGCACTCAAAACTATTCCATACCTGTCCTATCAGTTTTCTGAGAGAGAACCACCTACCCTTGTGTTGAGGTCAAGATCTTCCACTCCAATCATATGGATCTTGATTTCTAGCCTCCCCAAGTAGGTTTCCACCAATCCCATCTCTTCCACCATGCCAAATCTGTGAGAGAGTGATTGGGTGCTGAGGAGTCTATCATCTTGAAGCACAAGAGCAAGGAGTTCATCGTCATTACCGAGCCTATTACCTTTTGGAGGGTGGTGCCTCCTAGATTGGTTAGGTGTCGCTTGGGAGCCTCCTACTTCATGTTGTGGAGTGAACCAAGAAGTTTGTAAGGGCAAGGAGATCGCCTACTTCGTGAAGATCTACCCATAGTGAGTCTAGTCCTTCGTGGACGGAAGACGTTATGGAATAGTCAAGGTTGCTACTTCGTGGACCCTTTTGGGTGAAGCCCTCTGTTGACTCTCACGACCGTTACCCTCCATGGGTTGAAGACTCCATAAACGTGGATGTACGATAGAGCCACCTATCGGAACCATGGGAAAAATCATTGTGTCTAAAACTGTGTTTGATCTTCCTACCCTATCACTTCTATACATGCTTGTTGTTACTTTCTGCTGCTATATACTCTTAGACTTGCATGTGTAGGGTGTACTTGACTTGCCATGAAATGCTAAAAACTGTCAACTCTAAAAATTGGTATAGGCAAAACTTTTATTTGGTCAAGTAGTCTAATCACCCCCCCCCTCTACACATACTTTCGGTCCTACACAGACGCCGATCACCGACGTTACATAGCTCGAGTCAGAGGCGTCGCCCACCCACTATGCTTCACGGACGAGGTGATGCAGCATCAGTTCCCGAAAGGGGTAAACCCGTAAACATAGAGCAGTACGATGGGACAACTGACCCAACCATATGGATATAGGATTTTTTCCTCCACATTCACATGGCACGAGGACATGAACTCCACGCTATCAAATATCTACCCCAAAAACATAAGGGGCCAGCTCGGCACTGGTTGAACAGCCTCCCCGAGCACTCCATAGGATGTTGGGAGGAACTAGAGAATGCATTCCGATCTAACTTCCAGGCACATATGTTTGGCCGCCGGACTCCTCCGATTTGAGCAACGTCGTTCAGAATCCACGAGAGTCCGTGCGGCTATTCTGGAATCAGTTCTTGACCAAGAAAAACCAGATTGTCAACTGCCTGGACGCTGAGGCAATAGCCTCCTTCCGGCACAATATTCGGGATGAATAGTTAGCCCACCAGCTCGGCCAGGATAAACCTCGGACAATGTCTGCCCTTACATTCCTCATGACCCTCTTTTGTGTGGGCGAGGATAACTGGTCGCAAGACGAAGCCACAACCCCGAAGACCCCGGAAGCTCCGAAGTTCGGGATGGAAATGGGAAACCAAAGCACAACAAGAATAATCGCCAGCACAACAATAGTGATGCCAATGACACGGTTGTTAACGCCAGCTTCCGCAATTCCCGACCCGGGCAGCGGAAGAAGCCTCCTAAAGGCAATCGCGACGGACCCACCCTGCTAGAGAAGATCATGGAAAGGCCCTGCCAAATCCATGACACTCAAGAGAAGCCCGCCAACCACACCAACCGGCCGGCAAACTCACATCTGAGGACCAAGGCAAGAGCCCACACAGCAAGGACGAGGATGAGCCTCGGGGTCCGATTGGTGGCAGACAAAAGAAGTTCCCCCAGAGGTGAAGACAGCAAATATGATATACACAACCCATATACCCAAGAAGGAGAGGAAGGACGCCCTTCGGGAGGTCTACGCCGTAGAGCCTGTAGCCCCGAAGTATAACCCATGGTCGGCATACCCGACCATCTTTGGTCGATGTGACCATCCGACCAGTATCCGTCATGGAGGTTCGGCCTCCCTCATCCTAGACCCCATTATAGACGGGTATCACCTCAATAAAGTCCTCATGGATGAAGGAAGTAGCCTAAATCTGATTTACTCACATACGGTGAAAAAGATGGGAATAGATTCGTCAAGGATCAAACCCAGCAACACAACCTTTAAAGGAGTGATCCCAGGCATCGAAGCCCGGTGCACGGGCTCCGTAAGCCTAGAAGTAGTGTTCAGCTCGCCCGATAACTTTTAAAGCAAAGACTTGATCTTCGACATTGTGCCTTTCCACAGCAGCTATCATGCTCTGCTCGGCCGTACAACGTTCGCTTGCTTTAACGTCGTCCCACACTACGCATACTTCGAGCTCAAGATGCCTGGCCCCAAGGGGTTCATCACTGTCAACGGAAACACAGAGTGCTCCCTCTAAACTAAGTAACATGTGTTGGCCCTAGCGACCAAATTCCATGACAATGATGATCGGTAAACACTGGCACCTGTCGTCAAGGCACGGAAGGTTAGGAAGCGAGCTCGGCTTCAGCCCGAACTCTCAGAGCCTTCTTCTCCCCATAAATAGGACTCGCCCCCCATCGCGCAGCCTTGGGACCAGCAAAGTATGTGCCAAGGAGGCACAACTTCGCGCTCAAAATTCCATGGGCGGCGGTGGGGAAAAAGGGTAAGTGTTCGGCTGGACCGAACTACTACATCTTCTATTATACATGGTTGTGTCGTTGTCCTTTTCTCGCACTATTTCTAATTTCTCCATCTTCTCGCAAAACTGTTCGGTATATTGCGATGCAACCAGCTAATAGAACGGCGGCTCGAGTTTAAAAAAAATCGCCTTATGCACAATTACTTACGCGTTCGGCATGTTGGAGTTCGCTTTATATGCATTGGTTTCGAACTATGTCTTGGGTCAATAGTTGGGTTGCCCGGCTCCTGTGCTTGCCCCTTTGCGTTTTGCTCGTTCGGCTAAAAGGGCAAAGGGAGAACCTCTACGATTGTGTTTCCGACTAGCCTGGTCAAACGCCTCAGAGGGGAAAGCCGAAAATTGACAATCATGGTATGCGAGAACCGGTCTGCGAATCCGAGCTTAAGTGTTATACCCAAGACCTCGTCAGAGGTTATTCCGTGTCATACGATGGGTTTGGTATTCGTACAAACCATGTGATATCGGCTTTAGCCGCGGTTCATCCAAACATCACAAGTCACCGGGGGCTAGTCACCAGCCTCCCGCAGTCCTTTTCGCGCCCCTATGGCTAAGTGAAAGCAATAAAGCATTATGGTCTGATTGCCTGGTCTGCCGCACATAACCGCCTTCGGGTACCGATAGCTCGGCTAAGGGTTATAGTGCATAACTAGAGACACCCCACGTAGCATCTACATGGGGCTGAAGTCGACAACTCATAGCTTTCAGTTTCAATGGCCACACATGAGTTATAAAGGAATGCAAAACATTAAAAACATGATAAACCATGCATAACAAATATACAAGCGTTCAAAGGTCTTTGGACATATTACAACGTATTCAATCGTACATGTCCTCTTTTGAACATTGCGACTCTATCGCCTGAGCACCCTCCATTACTCCGGAGAACTATAGCTCGGGACGCTTGTGCTCCTTTCCAGGAGGTGGCGGGGCGGTGACTACCTTCATTGGATCCATCCCCAGCCAATGCACCTTGGCCTTCGCAAAGGCCATTCGAGCTCCCTCTATGCAGGAAAAATGCCTTAGTGTGTCGGTCCGGGGCGAGGCGTCGCTCAGCTTCTGCACGAGGCCTAAGTAACTGCCCGGCAGTGGCTCATTGGGCCATAGCCAGATACAAAAATCCTTCATGGCCGGCTCCGCCAGCCAATGTAGCTCCATCAGCTACTTCAGCTGCTCGACGAGAAGAGGCGAGCACCAGAGGCTTCGAATTGCGCCCAAAACAGCCAAACTTCATCTTCCTCTCCCCGCGAAGCATAGAAATGATTTGCTTCCGCTGGGCTCTTTTGGAGGTCGGAGGAGGCGCTTGAGGAATGCCACACCTGGGTAAGCAACTCGAACTCCTGTCCCCGAAGACACACTTCAATAAGTACGGATTACCATCCGTTATAACCTTCTCTTGGCGGACTTGCTCCTCAAAGAACCTCCTATCCACCCGCTCCTTTTGGAGATCAGTTTTAAAGGTGGATAGTTCGGTAGCCTGCTCCTTGCCTTTTAGCTCAAGGACCTCACACTTGTGGCCGGCGTCCTTGAGCTCCTGTTGGAACTCTTCCACCCAAGCCTCATTCTTGTCACTGGTGCCCCTTAAGGCGGAAAGCGCAGTAGCCGCTTGTTCGGCTGTCGACCTCTCGACCACAACCTCCTGCTTCGCATTCTGCAGCTCGGCCTTGAGCTTCTCCATTTCCTTCACCGAGGCTGTGTAAGCATCAAGAGTATGAATACTGCATCGATAGTATGATGACGAATTTTTTTGGATACTGAGTAAGGCTTACCTTGTGCCTCATCGAATCGCTTGTTAAGAGCATCAAGCTCGTCTTCGGAGCTTTTGAGCTTTCGATTTAGCTCGTTTAGCTCGGCGGCATTTACAGCCGCCGCTGATGACGAAGCATGTAAAAAAATCCTATAGTCCAGTACATAGTTCGAATAATGGTCTACGATTGATCCTCAGGAGAGTTTTTCCAAAATCACCTAGGGCTCGGGGACTGCCATGTACATAATGATAACGCAAAGATATTAATATTTCACAAATAGAGCGTTACGTGGCTCATCTGAAAGCCCGTCAGGAGACCATTGAAGGCCTTCTTCAGCTCGCTGTCGACAGATTGAATGCTCTGCAATACCGCACCCGTAAGGGTGCGGTGCTCCTCGGAGATGGAGGCGCTCGATAGAGCCTCCCCCATAACTGGCCACCCGTTGGTCGGTAGTGCCGGTGGTGATCGGATAACCCGATCGCCAGCCAAGGACTGAATCGGTGCCTCCGGAGGCATGGAGCGCTCCAGAGATGTCCTCAAAGGGGATTGAATGTCCCCTTGTCCGGTCCCCTTAGTGTTCGGGCGGGCTTCTTCCCCCCGGTCTTCGGTGGCCGAGGCGTTAGCCTCGACCATGACGTCGTTGCTCCCACCGCTGGTGCCCGGCTCCATAGGAGTCTATTTGGATGACACCTCTGTGGCATCCTTCCCGGCGCCCGGAGGAGTGGGATGTGATGTAGTCCCGCTCTCCGCTAGTTCGGTGGGTGGGGTCTCCCCGTCCGAAACCTGTTCGGTGGGAAGAACGCAAGGTGGGCTGCAAAATCAATAAGCGGTCACATGTTAATAACCTTTTAAACTTATCATCAACAGTCAAAGAAGTCTTCAAATCCTTACCTTTGAGCTGGGGGCTTGACCCTTAGATTCCTTCGTGGAACCCTCTCGAAGTCATCGGATTCGGTATCCGAGTCCGAACTGTCGTCGGACAGAATTACCCGTGTCTGACACATTTTCTTCGGGGCAGGAGTGGGTACCTCCTCTGTAGCGTCCGATGACGCTGCCCTCTTTCTTGCGAGGGGGAATCACCTTCTCCCTTGTCGTCAAGCTCTTCCTCCTGATTGGAGGAGGCATGGGTTTCCCTAGACACAGCGTCCGATAGGTCCCTTATACGCAGGCCTTCTCGGCCTAGTTTCTTCTTCTCCTCCTTCTTTACTGGCGCCTCGTAAGGTGCCTCGACGACCATCTCCAACAATAGCCGGGACCTGATGTCTTCGGGCTGAGGCGTCGGGCAGTCGACGCCCGTGGCCTTGCTCAGCCACTTCTGCAAAAGTGGTCGACGAGGTGCTTAGAATTTCTTTAGGAAAAATAAAGCCGATCGAACAAAACTATGTTATACCTTGGTAGGAGGCTTATCGGCATGTAGACCTCGATCCTCCTCCTCGGCTGGCCAGTCCTTCTACGCCTTGAACAACACCTTCCACAGCTTCTCCCAAGTAGTTCAGAAGAGCTGACGAATAGTAGGCTCGTCATCAAGCCGACAAGCCCACATGGGAGAACTCCGGTGCTGGTAGGGGAGGATGTGCCGCCAGAGCATAATCTGGACCACATTGGCCAGCGCAATGTCGTTTCTGATCATGGAGGCGATGCATTTCTGCAGATTGTCCACCTCCTTGTCTGAACCCCAATCAAGGCCCTTTTGGAGCCATGAAGTCAATCTGATGAGGGGACCGGATCTGAATTCGACTGGAGCCGCTTGGCCTTCCTCCCTTGGCTCGATGATGTAGTACCACTCTTTCTGCCATATTTTGATGGTGTCGATGAATGTGCCGGATGGCCATCCAACACGGGGAAGTTTGCCGATAACAGCCCCGCTACAGTCTGGGTATTCGCCTGCGACACACTTCAGCTTGATATTAAATACCTTGAGCCAAAGTCCGAAGTGTGGATCGACTCGCAAGAAGGCCTCGCAGACGATGATGAAGGCCGATATGTGCATGAAGGAGTTCGGCGGGAGGTCATGGAAGTCGAGGTCATAGAAGAACATTAGCCCCCTGACGAAGGGATGGAGCGGGAAGCTCAGTCCCTAAATGAAGTGGGGGATGAAGACCACCCTCTCACCTAGCTTGGGTGTGGGGATCACCTAGCCCTTCTCCGCACGCAGTGTCCGATGTTGGCGGGGAGGTAGACGGCGTCCTTGAGGTCCTGGATGTCCCGGCCGGTGACCGTGGAAGCCTCCCACTTGTCGTTGGAGCCAGATGTTGGGGAACGTCGCATGGGAAACAAAAATTTTCCTACGCACACGCAAACCTATCCATGGTGATGAGCATCTACGAGAGGGAGAGTGGATCTACATACCCTTGTAGATCGCTAAGCGGGAAGCGTTAAGAAACGCGGTTGGTGTAGTCGAACTTCTTCGCGATCCAAATCGCCGAGCGTCCCGCGATCCAATCACAAACCATCCCGCGAACACATCATGATGACGAGCTCAGTGATACGTCGTCTCCCAAATATACCCCATACGATAAGCCAGAGCGCCCCCCTCGAGGGCACGACAGGACGGCTGACTAGACCGGTTATACGCCAGCGATACCCTGAAGATGGGGCAAAGAGCCAATAGAGACTGATAACAGGTTTGACCTGTGACACGATCTAGACCATAGGGTAGGTCACACAAGATCCATCTACGGATCCAAAGGGTCCTCACCGATCAACAGGACGAGTACGGGCCCTGGCTCGACCGCAACAATAGAGGTCGGGAACGAAACTGGGCTAGAGCAGACTGAAAGCACATTTGCTCCCTTGGTGATTTTGGTAATTAATAACAACATATAAGTCATTGAACTAATGTTTCCACCAAGTATATTTCAGGAAATGTTCAATGATAGGATTGGCAAAAGTAGATTGTGAACATACCCCAAGATGCAAGGAAATAGGTTGGCCAAGCTTCAAGCAAGAGGACTCTACATTTTATATTTGTGAGAAATCACTTTGAGTCCATAGGAAAGCCAATACTATTAAAAGGGGGTAAGGTTTTGTTGGTGAACAATATGCTCAAACGTGCACAAGTCATAGTCGCCAAAAAACATCCACAAACTCTCCCACCAAAGTTTGTTCTATACCTAACACTCAAAATCGGTGCAACCAACTTTCCCATACCGATGCCACCAATTCCAGAACCTAGACAGACTCTGCCAAACCCTAGCCACTTCGGTGCAACCGATTCCATACCGGTGCCACCGAGTTTAGCTTGCCAACTTTTTGTTACGCAAATTCACATTTTCGGCCCCATCGAGAATGTTGGATCGGCGTCACCAAGATTGGAAATCTGACCGAGTTTCCACCATTGGTTACCTTATCCGTGCAACCGAGTTTCCTATATCGGTCTCACCGAGATTTGAAAGTTGCCACCTTTTGGTCACTTCGGTACCACCGAGATTAACACATCGGTGTCACCGAGTTGGTCATTTTGTGTGTAACGGTTGGATTTTTGGGGATGCCAATATATACCCCTTCACCACCACCTACTCGAGAGAGAAGCACTCAGAACTATTCCATAACTATCCTATCAGTTTTTTGAGAGAGAACCACCTACCCTTGTGTTGAGGTCAAGATCTTCCACTCCAATCATATGGATCTTGATTTCTAGCCTCCCCAAGTAGGTTTCCACCAATCCCATCTCTTCCACCATGCCAAATCTCTGAGAGAGTGATTGGGTGATGAGGAGTCTATGATCTTGAAGCACAAGAGCAAGGAGTTCATCGTCATTACCAAGCCTATTACCTTTTGGAGGGTGGTGCCTCCTAGATTGGTTAGGTGTCGCTTGGGAGCCTCATACTTCGTGTTGTGGAGTGAACCAAGAAGTTTTTAAGGGCAAGGAGATCGCCTACTTCGTGAAGATCTACCCATAGTGAGGCTAGTCCTTTGTGGACGGAAGCCATTATGGAATAGTCAAGGTTGCTACTTCGTAGACCCTTTTGGGTGGAGCCCTCCGTGGACTCTCGCGACTATTACCCTCCGTGGGTTGAAGCCTCCATAAACGTGGATGTACGATAGCACCACCTATCAGAACCACGGGAAAATCATCGTGTCTACAACTGCGTTTGATCTTCCTACCCTATCCCTTCTATACATGATTGTTGTTACTTTCCGCTGCTATATACTCTTAGACTTGCATGTGTAGGGTGTACTTGAGTTGCTATGAAATGCTAAAAACTGTCAACTCTAAATTGGTATAGGCAAAACTTTTATTTGGTCAAGTAGTCTAATCACCCACCCTCTAGACATACTGTCGGTCCTACAAGTGGTATTAGAGCTTTGGTCTCCATTGCTTAGGTCTCACAACCTAGGAGAGTATGGCGTCTAGTGAGGGAAGTTATCACCATAGAGGTCCGTACTTTGATGGCACTAATTTTGCTAGTTGGAAGCACAAAATGAAAATGCATATTCTTGGTCATAACCCCGCCATTTGGGCTATTGTTCATGTTGGCTTGCAAGGTGAGTTCTTTGCGGATAGACGGGAACCGGATCATGAAGCAACAACGGATGAGTTGAAGATGTTGCAACTCAATGCTCAAGCATGCGACATTCTCTTCAACTGCTTATGCCCCGAAGAATTCAACAAAATCAGCCACCTTGAGAATGCAAAAGAGATTTGGGATACTTTGGTTGATATGCACGAAGGAACCGAGTCCGTGAGAGAATCCAAGTTAGATGTTCTTCAAGGTCAGCTTGACAAGTTCAAGATGAAGGATGGTGAAGGAGTCACAGAGATGTACTCTAGGCTAGCTCTCATCACCAATGACATTGCCGGCTTAGGAAGCAAAGAAATGACTGACAAATTCATCATCAAGAAGATACTTAGAGCTTTGGATGAGAGATACGACACCGTGTGCACATTAATCCAAATGATGCCAAACTACAAAGATCTCAAGCCTACAAAAGTCATTGGAAGGATTGCTGCTCATGAGATGACACTCAAGGATAAGGAAGAACTTCATCACAAGTCTAGCGGTGCTTACAAAGCCACAAGTGATGCTCCCGCAACTTCAAGCAACAACCTTGTCACCAATGAAGAGATAAGCCTCATGGTCAAGAAATTCAACAAGTTCTACAAGAATAGAGGCAAAGAAAGAAACTCCAACTCAAGATATGAATAGAAGCATTCGTCAAGTCATGGCCGCAATTGCTACAATTGTGGGAAGCCCGGACACTACTCAAATGAGTGCACGGCTCCCTACAAATGAAGAGAAGAGTCACCTCGAAGACGAAGCTCAAGGAATGAGTCACCACAAAGAGAGAGAAGGAGTAGAGATGATCGTTATGAACGAAGACACTCAAGGAGAAGTAGAGATTCGGAGAAGAAGGACAAGTACACCAAGAGCTACACAACAAGAAAACATCAAGCTCATGTTGGTGAATGGGTTTCTGGGTCCGACTCCAACAACAACTCTGAGAGAACCTATCACTCAGACTCCGACTATAGGGCAAGATGATGGTGTTGCCGGAATTTCTCTAGTGATAACCAACTCCTACGATCTATTTGATTCACCAAACGAAGGGATTGGAAGTTTCTTCATGGCTAAAGGACCCAAGGTATCACACCCCGAGTATCTTGATTTTGATAGTGATGAAGATGATTTGCTTTATGATGATGACTTGCTTTGTGATAAAACTAGTGATGTTGATCAAAATGAACTTGATAATTCTCATGCTAGTCAAGATGAGTCATTTTATGATGATAAGACGAAAATAGAACAACTAACCAAAGAACTAAACACTCTTAAGTTAGCTCATGAATCTACTCTCGAAGATCATAGAGAGCTTGTGAGAACTCATGAGAAGCTATGCTTCGAGAAGCTCAACTTGGAGCAAGAGCATGAGTTTCTCAAAGCTATCAATGACGATCTCCGAAAGAAGACTTCATCTTATCTAGCCAAACAACTATTCTTGTCTACTTTCATGCCTCAAGTTAAAACTAAGCAATCTAGTAACAAAGGCAAGAAAGGTTCTTCATCTAGTAGCAACAATAAAAATGCTAAACCCAATGATGTTGCTTCTAATAGTTCTATTGATTCCACTAATGATGATTCTCTTAGCCAAGTTACACTTGAGCAAGAAAATGCTTTATTGAAAGTAATTATAGAAAAAGGTATCTACAAGAGTCTTGCCGGATGTAAGCAATTTGAGGAAATTGTACGCAAGCATGGAGGATACTAGAAGAATCGTGGTGTTGGCTACTTCAACGCTAATGGAGTTGAATGGGAAGAAGGTCAATATCCAAAGCCCAAGTTTGTTCCTCAAAAGGAGAAGTATGAAAATACTCTTCCCAAGGGGACAAACACTCAAGATGACCTTCCACCACAAAACCACAAGCTCAAGGGCAAGAATAAGCTTCGAGAGAACATTAACTCATATGAAGATGAACCCCTAGCTTTGGTGGAGTGGGTTCCTAAGGCTACTTCAAGCTCAACTACTACAAAGGCTACTTCAACACCAAGGATCCCCATCAACTTGATATGGGTCCCCAAGAAGAAGAACTAGTAAGTTCTTGAGGGGTGACTCCGCTAATGAAATTCACTCACATTCATTATTGGCAAGAACTTTTTGCACTAAACATCAACTCAATGCAATAGTTCAAGGAGTCACACATTCCCTCAAAGGTAAGCAAGGGACAAGGTAATCAACTAATCAATGGACATCATAACATATGTTTTGCACTCCATGTCCATAGATATCCTTGCATTTGTCTCTTTTGTGTTGGGACTAACCCATGTAGGTGAGAGGAGTAAGGAAACAACAAGGATGCTCCAACTCTTGGTGATCTTCATCAACATTGAGCATCCACAACTACCTCACCAACATGAAGTCTTCATCAACAAAACCCAAGGTTAGCTTATCCCTCTTATGGGGGGATGTCACATTAAGGGGGAGCTTTACTCTAAGACTTGAGTCAAAGCATCTCTTAGTATGTGACAACATTAAATGCTTTATGTAAAAGTGGTAACCCCACTTGTGCTTAAACGATGAGTATGACCTATGATCAAGTACTCTTACTTGGCTCCTAAGTCAAATACTCATATATAGATGACTTCGTCATCGCCCAAGTGCTTGTTAGATGCTACTGTGTTTGTGCATGTTTGTCATGATTTTTTTCATCTTATTGTGTGGGCATGTTGGTCTGCATTTATTTTCTCATTCGAGGACATCCAATCATTGCTATTTGGTTATTGATTTTCTATTTTGCCAGTTGGATGGACAAGAATGCCTAGGATCACTCTTTAGCTATCTATGCTTTCTCACCTCATATTCCATTCATGCTGCATCACAAAATTTTAACAAGTGCTTTTCGATCCCTCTGTGTGTGGAGTACTTGGAGTTCCGTATCGACAAGGACTGACCATTAAAACCTCCCAAGTGCATCTCGGTGGAACCAACGCAACAATCTCGATCTCACCGAATGCCTAGGGTTGATCTGGTCTTCAATCTTGGTACTGCCAATTTCATATTCTCGGTTACACCGAGTTTCCCTATCAGCTGACAATAGTGGAACTCGGTGACACCGAAAACATAAAATTGGTATCACCGACAGTGGAGGGTATATATGCTGTGCACCCCAACGCTTTGAAATTCTATCTTCAAACGCCATGCCTCAGAACCCTAAGTTGCCGCCTCGAGACCCCTGGTTATCGCCCTTGTCTTCCTGCGCTCCTCTGCCGCTGGGAATCGCCGCCGTCGACGAAATCTGCTCCATCGTCGTTGCCGTAGTAGATCCGCACCAAGTTAGGGTACAGATTCGACCTCCCTTGCACTCTCCCTTTTGATTCTTGCGCATTGGACTTGATTTTCTCTATAAGCCACTCGTTGCACTTATTACTACACAAGAAATCCCCATAGGCTAGCGAACCATTGATTTCTAGGGTTTTGCCTACCGCCCGACGCAACTCGGTAGAACCGAATCAAGAAAATCGGTACCACCGATTTTTGTTTCTATGTGTTGAGAACTGTCTCATTGAAACCGAGCACTCCTTTTCGGTCTCACCGAAAAGGGTGCCAAGTTTCTGTTAAGAGGGACAGTCAGTCTCGGTGTCACCGAAACTTTTGCTTCGGTCTTACCGATTTGTTTCTGATAGAATGCAAAACTTTGAAAATTTGTTGTTCAAAATTCCAAAAACCTGCTAATAATTTTGTGATGACTCGTCTACTTCTGCTCATCTATATTCCATCCACAGGCTCAATATGTTAGATGCAAAGGACAGTCAGAACATGCCAGAGCAGCGTGCACACATGAGTTCAGGCACAAGCCCAGAGCCCAGTTCATTTTCAGATCCAGGCACCCCCAGCTCCCATGGGTTGGCCAAAGCTGCTACAAGGACCAGAAAGAAGCTGAATTCAGATGAAGAAGATTCAGACTTTATCCCTAAGGAGATTCTTGCTAAGAAGCAAGAGAAAGCTACTAAGAAGTCTGCTACTAAAGCCACTTCTTCCGGGAGAGTTGTCAGCAAGATCTATGCTCCTGCTTCAACCTTCAAGGCTCATGAGACTGCCATAGCAACTATCTCAGTTGAAGTCCCCAAGAAAGCTATGCCTAAGAAGGCATGAGAGAAGAAAGCAAGAAAGAGGGTTATTCATGTCATTGGCAGAAAAACCTCCATGTATGAGGATCCTGAAGAAGTTGCTCATGCTGATGCTGAAGGGGAGGAAGAGCATGTTGAGAAGGCCCCTCCCAAGAAAAAGCAAAAGAAGCTTATGGTTGATGCTATGCCAAAGACTAGCACATCCAAGAAGGTTGATGTTGAGAAGCCTAAGAGGACATCCAGGCAAATTCCAGCTTCTAAGAAGAACAAAGGGACTGCTTCCAGAGCTGAAGAGGATGATGACTTGACAACATTGATGAAGCTCAGACCACATTTGCCAGTTCACAATGCCAGCTACCCACTAGCTAAAGATATGAAGAAGAGGAAGGATTCATGATTGAGAGCTTGGAGAGTTATAGATCCTTATGCCCGGAGGAAGAAGACAGCTATGGACTACAGATTTTATACCAAGGAGCAACAGGATTTCTAGGAGACTATGCTTTTTGACAAGAGTCCAACTGTGAGTGATATGCGATATGTTGATTGGAAATTCATCAAGGAGAATGAGGAATACTTTCCAAGTGTCCAAGACAATTTCCACTGCATAGGGTTGGATGAGTTTGTTGGCAGAGAATTCATAGCTTGGAACGATGAGATGATCATGCAATTCTACTCCACTACACATTTCTATGGAGATGGTAGAATTGTATGGATGACTGAAGATGCAAGGTATGAATCAATTGTTGAAGAATGGGCTGATATCTTAGGAGTTCCTGAAGCACAGGATGGTGACTTGGATGTATACTCCAAATCCAAGGCGAGCCACAATGCTATGGCAAATATGTAAAGGAGGTCCCTGTTGCCAATGTGGAGTCTCACAGGCTAGGATCTATCTACTTTCTTTAGGCTGGCCTCCGCACAATGAACACCATTCTAAGGCATACTTTGATGCCCAAGTCAGGAGATGACAAGATGATCTGAGGCCACTCCATCAATATGTTGATCCACCTTGACAGGCACACCAGGATCAGAGTCATGGATTTGATTGTTGAGACAATCAAAAGGGTTGTTGCTGACCAGAAGCGCTCTTGCTGTTATGCACCCTACATCCAGATGCTTATAAACTCAAAGTTGGAGAAGCACATTTTTGCTCTAGATCATCCACATTTACCCCTACAGCCAGATCTTGAGGACAATGTTGTGGTGATGGATGTTGATCATCCCACTTCAGCTGCAGCTCAGGAAGAAGCGGAGGCCGTTAGAGCCACTAGTGCTCAAGTCCCTTGATCCAGAAATGCGCAAATGGATCTTGTGATATCATCAGTTTAGGGCATGCAGAAGGACATTAAGGGGATTCTGGACAACTAGAACAGTCTTGTCAGGATCTTTGAAACTAGGATCAAGACCCTTAATGATAAGGTGGATAGGCTGACTAAGACAGTCACGGAGTTTCAGAAGGAAGTTGACTCCATGCACATCCCTCGGGCCTCTTCTACTTCAGATGATGACGATGATAATGAGGAGGAGAAGGATGAATCACCTCTAAGGCCGGACACTCAGTTCACCACTCAGACTAGATCAGCTTCAGTGCATGTGCCAGACTTGAGGCCCTCTTCATCAGCTCCTGCTCCATCATCTCCAGTTCCTCCAGTGACCACTCTAGCTCCATCCACGACATCTGCAGAGATCTTCGCCGACGCTGTTATCTCGACTCCTTCATCAACAACTGGAGGAGATCAGCCCAAGAATGATTAGATGTATACCTTTGAACTTTTTGGTAACTTGTTGCCAAAGGGGGAGAAGTGTATATAGATCTTTAGGCTTTGAGCGAGAGAGAGTTTTGGTGTTTTTTGCTTTTCAAAACATTTGGTTCTTTTGGTTTGATGTGAGATACTTTTGTGTTTATGTGTGATCATACGTTGTCATGTGTGTTATGCTACTATTTCCTATCATCTTAATGCTTATGAGATGATCATTCACCTTTGCTTGAGTGTGTTGTGCTTTGTTATTTATTCTAATTATTCTCGCACACCACCAAGTTGTATGTGACATGGAAGAAGTGCCCCATATACCTAATCGATTGTGCATTTGCATTCAGACGCAAATTCAAAATAATGCACAAATTTAGGGGGAGCTCTTTCTTATCACATACCTCTCAGAGCGACGATTATATTCATTGGTTTTATCATATGTCGAAGCTTTGATCTATATGGTGCCATCAATTACCAAAAAGGGGGAGATTGAAAGCACATTTGCTCCCTTGGTGGTTTTGGTAATTAATAACAACATATAAGTCACTGGACTAATGTTTCCACCAAGTATATTTCAGGAAATGTTCAATGTTAGGATTGGCAAAAGGATATTGTGGACATACCCCAAGATGCAAGAAAATAGGTTGCCCAAGCTTCAAGCAAGAGGACTCTACATCTTATATTTGTGAGAAATCACTTTGAGTCCATAGGAAAGCCAATACTATTAAAAGGGGGTAAGGTTTTGTTGGTGAACAATATGCTCAAACGTGCACAAGTCATAGTCGCCAAAAAACATCAACAAACTCTCCCACCAAAGTCTGTTCTATACCTAACACTCAAAATCGGTGCAACCAACTTTCCCATGCTGGTGCAACTGATTCCAGAACCTAGACAAACTTTGCCAAACCCTAGCCACTTCGGTGCAACCGATTCCATACTGTTGCCACCGAGTTTAGGTTGCCAACTTTGTATTACGCATATTCACATTTTCGGTCCCACCGAGAATGTTGGATCGGCGTCACCGAGATTGGAAATCTGACCGTTGGTCACCTTATCGGTGCAACCGAGTTTCCTATATCGGTCTCACCAAGATTCAAAAGTTGCCACCTTTTGGTCACTTTGGTACCACCGAGATTAACACATCGGTATCACCGAGTTGGTCATTTTGTGTGTAACGGTTGGATTTTTGGGGATGCCTATATATACCCCTTCACCACCACCTACTCGAGAGAGAAGCACTCAAAACTATTCCATACCTGTCCTATCAGTTTTTCTGAGAGAGAACCACCTACCCTTGTGTTGAGGTCAAGATCTTCCACTCCAATCATATGGATCTTGATTTCTAGCCTCCCCAAGTAGGTTTCCACCAATCCCATCTCTTCCACCATGCCAAATCTGTGAGAGAGTGATTGGGTGCTGAGGAGTCTATCATCTTGAAGCACAAGAGCAAGGAGTTCATCGTCATTACCGAGCCTATTACCTTTTGGAGGGTGGTGCCTCCTAGATTGGTTAGGTGTCGCTTGGGAGCCTCCTACTTCATGTTGTGGAGTGAACCAAGAAGTTTGTAAGGGCAAGGAGATCGCCTACTTCGTGAAGATCTACCCATAGTGAGTCTAGTCCTTCGTGGACGGAAGACGTTATGGAATAGTCAAGGTTGCTACTTCGTGGACCCTTTTGGGTGAAGCCCTCTGTTGACTCTCACGACCGTTACCCTCCATGGGTTGAAGACTCCATAAACGTGGATGTACGATAGAGCCACCTATCGGAACCATGGGAAAAATCATTGTGTCTAAAACTGTGTTTGATCTTCCTACCCTATCACTTCTATACATGCTTGTTGTTACTTTCTGCTGCTATATACTCTTAGACTTGCATGTGTAGGGTGTACTTGACTTGCCATGAAATGCTAAAAACTGTCAACTCTAAAAATTGGTATAGGCAAAACTTTTATTTGGTCAAGTAGTCTAATCACCCCCCCTCTACACATACTTTCGGTCCTACACAGACGCCGATCACCGACGTTACATAGCTCGAGTCAGAGGCGTCGCCCACCCACTATGCTTCACGGACGAGGTGATGCAGCATCAGTTCCCGAAAGGGGTAAACCCGTAAACATAGAGCAGTACGATGGGACAACTGACCCAACCATATGGATATAGGATTTTTTCCTCCACATTCACATGGCACGAGGACATGAACTCCACGCTATCAAATATCTACCCCAAAAACATAAGGGGCCAGCTCGGCACTGGTTGAACAGCCTCCCCGAGCACTCCATAGGATGTTGGGAGGAACTAGAGAATGCATTCCGATCTAACTTCCAGGCACATATGTTTGGCCGCCGGACTCCTCCGATTTGAGCAACGTCGTTCAGAATCCACGAGAGTCCGTGTGGCTATTCTGGAATCAGTTCTTGACCAAGAAAAACCAGATTGTCAACTGCCTGGACGCTGAGGCAATAGCCTCCTTCCGGCACAATATTCGGGATGAATAGTTAGCCCACCAGCTCGGCCAGGATAAACCTCGGACAATGTCTGCCCTTACATTCCTCATGACCCTCTTTTGTGTGGGCGAGGATAACTGGTCGCAAGACGAAGCCACAACCCCGAAGACCCCGGAAGCTCCGAAGTTCGGGATGGAAATGGGAAACCAAAGCACAACAAGAATAATCGCCAGCACAACAATAGTGATGCCAATGACACGGTTGTTAACGCCAGCTTCCGCAATTCCCGACCCGGGCAGCGGAAGAAGCCTCCTAAAGGCAATCGCGACGGACCCACCCTGCTAGAGAAGATCATGGAAAGGCCCTGCCAAATCCATGACACTCAAGAGAAGCCCGCCAACCACACCAACCGGCCGGCAAACTCACATCTGAGGACCAAGGCAAGAGCCCACACAGCAAGGACGAGGATGAGCCTCGGGGTCCGATTGGTGGCAGACAAAAGAAGTTCCCCCAGAGGTGAAGACAGCAAATATGATATACACAACCCATATACCCAAGAAGGAGAGGAAGGACGCCCTTCGGGAGGTCTACGCCGTAGAGCCTGTAGCCCCGAAGTATAACCCATGGTCGGCATACCCGACCATCTTTGGTCGATGTGACCATCCGACCAGTATCCGTCATGGAGGTTCGGCCTCCCTCATCCTAGACCCCATTATAGACGGGTATCACCTCAATAAAGTCCTCATGGATGAAGGAAGTAGCCTAAATCTGATTTACTCACATACGGTGAAAAAGATGGGAATAGATTCGTCAAGGATCAAACCCAGCAACACAACCTTTAAAGGAGTGATCCCAGGCATCAAAGCCCGGTGCACGGGCTCCGTAAGCCTAGAAGTAGTGTTCAGCTCGCCCGATAACTTTTAAAGCAAAGACTTGATCTTCGACATTGTGCCTTTCCACAGCGGCTATCATGCTCTGCTCGGCCGTACAACGTTCGCTTGCTTTAACGTCGTCCCACACTACGCATACTTCGAGCTCAAGATGCCTGGCCCCAAGGGGTTCATCACTGTCAACAGAAACACAGAGTGCTCCCTCTAAACTAAGTAACATGTGTTGGCCCTAGCGACCGAATTCCATGACAATGATGATCGGTAAACACTGGCACCTGTCGTCAAGGCACGGAAGGTTAGGAAGCGAGCTCGGCTTCAGCCCGAACTCTCAGAGCCTTCTTCTCCCCATAAATAGGACTCGCCCCCCATCGCGCAGCCTTGGGACCAGCAAAGTATGTGCCAAGGAGGCACAACTTCGCGCTCAAAATTCCGTGGGCGGCGGTGGGGAAAAAGGGTAAGTGTTCGGCTGGACCGAACTACTACATCTTCTATTATACATGGTTGTGTCGTTGTCCTTTTCTCGCACTATTTCTAATTTCTCCATCTTCTCGCAAAACTGTTCGGTATATTGCAATGCAACCAGCTAATAGAACGGCGGCTCGAGTTTAAAAAAAATCGCCTTATGCACAATTACTTACGCGCTCGGCATGTTGGAGTTCGCTTTATATGCATTGGTTTCGAACTATGTCTTGGGTCAATAGTTGGGTTGCCCGGCTCCTGTGCTTGCCCCTTTGCGTTTTGCTCGTTCGGCTAAAAGGGCAAAGGGAGAACCTCTACGATTGTGTTTCCGACTAGCCTGGTCAAACGCCTCAGAGGGGAAAGCCGAAAATTGACAATCATGGTATGCGAGAACCGGTCTGCGAATCCGAGCTTAAGTGTTATACCCAAGACCTCGTCAGAGGTTATTCCGTGTCATACGATGGGTTTGGTATTCGTACAAACCATGTGATATCGGCTTTAGCCGCGGTTCATCCAAACATCACAAGTCACCGGGGGCTAGTCACCAGCCTCCCGCAGTCCTTTTCGCGCCCCTATGGCTAAGTGAAAGCAATAAAGCATTATGGTCTGATTGCCTGGTCTGCCGCACATAACCGCCTTCGGGTACCGATAGCTCGGCTAAGGGTTATAGTGCATAACTAGAGACACCCCACGTAGCATCTACATGGGGCTGAAGTCGACAACTCATAGCTTTCAGTTTCAATGGCCACACATGAGTTATAAAGGAATGCAAAACATTAAAAACATGATAAACCATGCATAACAAATATACAAGCGTTCAAAGGTCTTTGGACATATTACAACGTATTCAATCGTACATGTCCTCTTTTGAACATTGCGACTCTATCGCCTGAGCACCCTCCATTACTCCGGAGAACTATAGCTCGGGACGCTTGTGCTCCTTTCCAGGAGGTGGCGGGGCGGTGACTACCTTCATTGGATCCATCCCCAGCCAATGCACCTTGGCCTTCGCAAAGGCCATTCGAGCTCCCTCTATGCAGGAAAAATGCCTTAGTGTGTCGGTCCGGGGCGAGGCGTCGCTCAGCTTCTGCACGAGGCCTAAGTAACTGCCCGGCAGTGGCTCATTGGGCCATAGCCAGATACAAAAATCCTTCATGGCCAGCTCCGCCAGCCAATGTAGCTCCATCAGCTACTTCAGCTGCTCGACGAGAAGAGGCGAGCACCAGAGGCTTCGAATTGCGCCCAAAACAGCCAAACTTCATCTTCCTCTCCCCGCGAAGCATAGAAATGATTTGCTTCCGCTGGGCTCTTTTGGAGGTCGGAGGAGGCGCTTGAGGAATGCCACACCTGGGTAAGCAACTCGAACTCCTGTCCCCGAAGACACACTTCAATAAGTACGGATTACCATCCGTTATAACCTTCTCTTGGTGGACTTGCTCCTCAAAGAACCTCCTATCCACCCGCTCCTTTTGGAGATCAGTTTTAAAGGTGGATAGTTCGGTAGCCTGCTCCTTGCCTTTTAGCTCAAGGACCTCACACTTGTGGCCGGCATCCTTGAGCTCCTGTTGGAACTCTTCCACCCAAGCCTCATGCTTGTCACTGGTGCCCCTTAAGGCGGAAAGCGCAGTAGCCGCTTGTTCGGCTGTCGACCTCTCGACCACAACCTCCTGCTTCGCATTCTGCAGCTCGGCCTTGAGCTTCTCCATTTCCTTCACCGAGGCTGTGTAAGCATCAAGAGTATGAATACTGCATCGATAGTATGATGACGAATTTTTTTGGATACTGAGTAAGGCTTACCTTGTGCCTCATCGAATCGCTTGTTAAGAGCATCAAGCTCGTCTTCGGAGCTTTTGAGCTTTCGATTTAGCTCGTTTAGCTCGGCGGCATTTACAGCCGCCGCTGATGACGAAGCATGTAAAAAAATCCTATAGTCCAGTACATAGTTCGAATAATGGTCTACGATTGATCCTCAGGAGAGTTTTTCCAAAATCACCTAGGGCTCGGGGACTGCCATGTACATAATGATAACGCAAAGATATTAATATTTCACAAATAGAGCGTTACGTGGCTCATCTGAAAGCCCGTCAGGAGACCATTGAAGGCCTTCTTCAGCTCGCTGTCGACAGATTGAATGCTCTGCAATACCGCACCCGTAAGGGTGCGGTGCTCCTCGGAGATGGAGGCGCTCGATAGAGCCTCCCCCATAACTGGCCACCCGTTGGTCGGTAGTGCCGGTGGTGATCGGATAACCCGATCGCCAGCCAAGGACTGAATCGGTGCCTCCGGAGGTGTGGAGCGCTCCAGAGATGTCCTCAAAGGGGATTGAATGTCCCCTTGTCCGGTCCCCTTAGTGTTCGGGCGGGCTTCTTCCCCCCGGTCTTCGGTGGCCGAGGCGTTAGCCTCGACCATGACGTCGTTGCTCCCACCACTGGTGCCCGGCTCCATAGGAGTCTATTTGGATGACACCTCTGTGGCATCCTTCCCGGCGCCCGGAGGAGTGGGATGTGATGTAGTCCCGCTCTCCGCTAGTTCGGTGGGTGGGGTCTCCCCGTCCGAAACCTGTTCGGTGGGAAGAACGCAAGGTGGGCTGCAAAATCAATAAGCGGTCACATGTTAATAACCTTTTAAACTTATCATCAACAGTCAAAGAAGTCTTCAAATCCTTACCTTTGAGCTGGGGGCTTGACCCTTAGATTCCTTCGTGGAACCCTCTCGAAGTCATCGGATTCGGTATCCGAGTCCGAACTGTCGTCGGACAGAATTACCCGTGTCTGACACATTTTCTTCGGGGCAGGAGTGGGTACCTCCTCTGTAGCGTCCGATGACGCTGCCCTCTTTCTTGCGAGGGGGAATCACCTTCTCCCTTGTCGTCAAGCTCTTCCTCCTGATTGGAGGAGGCATGGGTTTCCCTAGACACAGCGTCCGATAGGTCCCTTATACGCAGGCCTTCTCGGCCTAGTTTCTTCTTCTCCTCCTTCTTTACTGGCGCCTCGTAAGGTGCCTCGACGACCATCTCCGACAATAGCCGGGACCTGATGTCTTCGGGCTGAGGCGTCGGGCAGTCGACGCCCGTGGCCTTGCTCAGCCACTTCTGCAAAAGTGGTCGACGAGGTGCTTAGAATTTCTTTAGGAAAAATAAAGCCGATCGAACAAAACTATGTTATACCTTGGTAGGAGGCTTATCGGCATGCAGACCTCGATCCTCCTCCTCGGCTGGCCAGTCCTTCTACGCCTTGAACAACACCTTCCACAGCTTCTCCCAAGTAGTTCAGAAGAGCTGACGAATAGCAGGCTCGTCATCAAGCCGACAAGCCCACATGGGAGAACTCCGGTGCTGGTAGGGGAGGATGTGCCGCCAGAGCATAATCTGGACCACATTGGCCAGCGCAATGTCGTTTCTGATCATGGAGGCGATGCATTTCTGCAGATTGTCCACCTCCTTGTCTGAACCCCAATCAAGGCCCTTTTGGAGCCATGAAGTCAATCTGATGAGGGGACCGAATCTGAATTCGACTGGAGCCGCTTGGCCTTCCTCCCTTGGCTCGATGATGTAGTACCACTCTTTCTGCCATATTTTGATGGTGTCGATGAATGTGCCGGATGGCCATCCAACACGGGGAAGTTTGCCGATAACAGCCCCGCTACAGTCTGGGTATTCGCCTGCGACACACTTCAGCTTGATATTAAATACCTTGAGCCAAAGTCCGAAGTGTGGATCGACTCGCAAGAAGGCCTCGCAGACGATGATGAAGGCCGATATGTGCATGAAGGAGTTCGGCGGGAGGTCATGGAAGTCGAGGTCATAGAAGAACATTAGCCCCCTGACGAAGGGATGGAGCGGGAAGCTCAGTCCCTAAATGAAGTGGGGGATGAAGACCACCCTCTCACCTGGCTTGGGGGTGGGGATCACCTAGCCCTTCTCCGCACGTAGTGGCCGATGTTGGCGGGGAGGTAGACGGCGTCCTTGAGGTCCTGGATGTCCCGGCCGGTGACCGTGGAAGCCTCCCACTTGCCGTTGGAGCCAGATGTTGGGGAACGTCGCATGGGAAACAAAAATTTTCCTACGCACACGCAAACCTATCCATGGTGATGAGCATCTACGAGAGGGAGAGTGGATCTACATACCCTTGTAGATCGCTAAGCGGGAAGCGTTAAGAAACGCGGTTGGTGTAGTCGAACTTCTTCGCGATCCAAATCGCCGAGCGTCCCGCGATCCAATCACAAACCATCCCGCGAACACATCATGATCCGTCCCGTGAACTCATCATGATCCATCTCACGATCTTGATCACGATCTGTCCCGCGAACTCATCACGATCCGTTCCGTGATCACATCACGAACCGTCTCGCGATCTCGATCACGGTCCTTCCGATCTAGCGCCGAACGGACGGCACCTCCGCGTTCAGCACACGTGCAGCTTGATGACGATCTCCACCGTCTCAATCCAGCGAGAGGAGGTGGAGAGGAGAGAGAGTTCACCAGCAGCGTGACGGCGTTCCGGTGATGGTGGTGGAGGAATTCCGGCAGGGCTTCGCCTAAGCGCTGCGGAAAACCGATCTAGAGGAGAAACTGTGCACCGGTGAAACAGGTAGCACGTGGCCGGAAATTCTGTCCAAAAACCACCCAATCCACTAGTATACATAGGAGGAGAGGAGAGGAGAGGCAGCCAAGGCCTTTGGGTCGGCCGAAATAGGAGGTGGGAGCAATCCTACTTCACCTCCAATCCTAGTTGGAGTAGGATTGCCTCCTATTGGCTGATTTTCCACTTTTTGCTTTAGGACTTTCTCTCCTGCGCCATGGGCCTTTGTGGCTGTTTTCCCAGACCACTAAGGGCTGGTTATTATTCTCCCACAGCCCATGGACCTCTTGCGGTCGAAATACCCCTCCCGGAGGTCCCCCGGTACACTACCGGCACTCCCGGTACACTACCGATACTCCCGGTACACTACCGATGAGCCCGAAACTTTTCCGGCGACCAAACTGGGACATCCTATATATGAATCTTTACCTCCAGACCATTCCGGATCTCCTCGTGATGTCCGGGATGTCATCCGGGACTCCGAACAACCTTCGGTCACCACCATACATAACTCTACACTACCGAAACGTCACTGAACCTTAAGTGTGCAGACCCTGCGGGTTCGAGAACTATGTAGACATGACCGAGACACCTCTACGGTCAATAACCAATGGCATGACCTGGACGTCCACATTGGTTCCTACATATTCTATGAAGATCTTTATCGGTCGAACCTCTATGTCAAGGATTCAGTTAATCCCGTATAACGTTCCCTTTGTTCTTCGGTATGTTACTTGCCCGAGATTCGATCGTCAGTATCTCCATACCTAATTCAACCTCGTTACTGGCAAGTCTCTTTACTCGTTCCGTAATACAAGATCCCATGAATAACACTTAGCCACATTGCTTGCAAGGCTTGTTGTGATGTTGTATTACCGAGTGGGCCCTAAGATACCTCTCCGTCACACGGAGTAACAAATCCCAGTCTCGATCCATGCCAACTCAACAAACACCATCGGAGATACCTGTAGAGCACCTTTATAGTCACCCAGTTACGTTGTGACGTTTGATACACACAAGGCACTCCTCCGATATCCGTGAGTTGCATGATCTCATGGTCATTGGAACATATACTTGACATGCAGAAAACAGTAGCAATAAACTGACACGATCATATGCTATGTTTGTAGTTTGGGTCTTATCCATCACATCATTCTCCTAATGATGTGATCCCGTTATCAAATGACATCTCATGTCCATGGCTAGGAAACCTTAACCATCCTTTGATCAACGAGCTAGTCCATTAGAGGCATACTAGGGACATGGTTTTGTCTATGTATCCACACATGCATTTAAGTCTCCGATCAATACAATTATAGCATGGATAATAAACGATTATCATGAACAAGGAAATATGATAATAACTAATTTATTATTGCCTCTAGGGCATATTTCCAACAGTCTCCCACTTGCACTAGAGTCAATAATCTAGTTCACATCACCATGTGATTCGCATTGTTATGAATCTAACACCCAATGAGTTTTGGGGCTCGATCATGCTTTGCATGTGAGAGAGGTCTTATAGTCAACGGGTCTGCGATATTCAGATCCGTGTGTACTTTGCAAATCTGTATGTCAAACCGTAAACACTGCTACCACACTCCACTTGGTACTATTTCCAAATGGCTGCTCCACTATACGTATCCAGATTGCTACTACTAGTCATCCGGATAGGTGTTAAAGCTTGCATCGACGTAACCCTTTACGACGAACTCTTTATCACCTCCATAATCAAGAAACATTTCCTTAGTCCTCTGGTTACTAAGGATAATTCCGACCGCTGTCCAGTGATCCACTCCTGGACCACTCTTGTACCCCTTGACAGACTCATGGCAAGGCACACATAGGTGCGGTACACAGCATGGCATAATATAGAGCCTATGGCTAAGGCATAGGGGACGACATTTGTCCTTTCTCTTTCTTCTGCCGTTGTCGAGCTTTGAGTCTCACTCAACTTCACACCTTACAAATCTGACGAGAACTAATTCTCTGGCTGATCCATTTTGAACTCTTTCAAAATCTTGTCAAGGTATGCACTCATTGAAAGTCTCATCAAGCATCTTGATCTATCTCTATAGATTTTGATGCTCAACAATTAGGTAGCTTTATCCAGGTCTTCCTTTGAAAAACACTTTTCAAACAACCTTTTATGCCTTCCAGAAATTCTACATTATTTCCGATCAACAATATGTCAACCACATATACTTATCAGAAAACCTACAGTGCTCCCACTCACTTTATTGCAAATACAAGTTTCTCGTAAACTTTGTATAAACTATAGAAACTTTGATCACCTCATCAAAGTGTATATTCCAAGTCCGAGATGCTTGCTTCGGTCCATAGAAGGATCACTGAAGCTTGCTCATCTTTTAGCATCCTTAGGACTGACAAAACCTTCTGGTTGTATCACATACAACCTTTCCTTAAGTAAACCGTTAAGGAAACGATGTTTTGACATCCATCTGCCAGATTTCATAATTGAAAATGCAGCAACTGCTAACATAATTCCAACAGACTTTTAGCATCGCTACGAGTGAGAAAGCCTCATCGCAGTCAACTCCTTGAACTTGTCACAAACAACTTTGCAACAAGTCGAGCTTTACAAATGGTGACATTCACCATCAGTGTCTGTCTTCATTCTAAAGGTCCATTTGTACTCAACGACCTGCCGTCTAACGAGCAAGTCTACCAAAGTCTATACTTGGTTCTCATACATGGATCCTATCTCGGATTTCATGGCCTCTAACCATTCGTCGGAATCCGGGCCCGTCATCGCTTCTCCATAGCTCGTAGGTTCATCGTTGTCCAACAACATGATCTCCAAGACAGAGTTGTCGTACCACTTAGGAGCAGTACACATCCTTGTCGACCCACGAAGTTCGATAGTAACTTGATCCTGAAGCTTCATGATCATCATCATTAACTTACTCTTCAACTAATGTAGGCTTCACAGAAACATCTTTCTGCGCTGCGCTACTCTCTGGTTGAACAAAGGTTTAACAACCTCATCAAGTTCTATCTTCCTCCCACTCAATTCTTTCGAGAGAAACATTTCCTCGAGAAAGGATCCGTTTAAGCAACAAACACTTTGCACTAGGATCTGAGATTGAAGGTTCACCCAACTGATCTTAGGGTATTCTATGAAGATGCATTTGTCCGCCTTGGGTTCGACCTCATTAGGTGAAAACATTTTCCACACAAGTGTCACAGCCCCAAATATTAAGAAATGACAGCTTAGGTTTCTATCAAACCATAATTCACACGGTGTCATCTCAACGGATTTAGATGATGCCCTATTTAAAGTGAATGTAGTTTTCTCTAATGCATAACCCCAAAAATTATAGTAGTAAAACGATAAGAGACATCACAGTATGCACTATATCAATAGAGCATGACTATGATGTTCGGACACACCATCACACCATGGTGTTCCAGGTGGCGTTAGTTGTGAAACAAATTTCACGTTGTCTTAAGTTGTATGCCAAACTCGTAACTCAGATATTCACCTCCACGATCATATCGCGGTCATTTTTATCTTCTTGTCACGATGATCTTTAAACTTCACTCTGAATTTGCTTGAACCTTTCAAACGATTCAGACTTGTGTTTCATTAAGTAAATATACACTATATCCACTCAAATCATCAGTGAAGGTAAGAAAATAATGATATCCACTTCACGCTACAAGACTCACTAGATTGCATACATCAACATGTATCATTTCCAATGAATCACTTGCCCGCTCCATCCAACGGGTTCCTTTAGTCATCTTGCCCAAGAGGCATGGTTCGCATGTCTCAACCGATTCGAAATCGAATGAGTCCAAATATCCATCAGCATGGAGTCTCTACATGCGCTTTATACCAATATGACATTTAGCCGCAATGCCACAAGTATGTGGTACTATCATTATTAACTTTGTATCTTTTGACATCAATTTTATGAACATGTGTACTACTACGATCAAGATTTCAACAAACCATTCTCACTGGGTGCATGACCATTGAAGGTATTATTCATGTAACCAGAATAAGTATTATTCTCTTACTTAAATGAATAACCGTATTGCAACAAACATGATCTAATCATGTTCATGCTCAACGCAAAACACCAAATAACATTTATTTAGGTTCGTCACTAATCCTGAAGGTAGAGAGAGCGTGCGATGTTGATCACATCAACCTTGGAAACATTTCCAACACACATCATCACCTCACCCTTAGCTAGTTCTCCGTTTATTCCGTAGCTTTTATTTCGAGTTACTAACATTTAGCAACCGAACCGGTATCCAATACCCAGGTCCTACTAGGAGTACTAGCAAGGTACACATCAATAACTCGTATATCAAATATACTTCTGTCGATGTTGCCAGCCTTCTTATCTACCAAGTATCTAGGGTTGTTCCGCTTCAGCGACCTCTCACCTCATAATAGAAGCACTTAGTCTCGGGTTTGAGTTCAACTTTGGGTTGCTTCACTGGAGCAGCAACTGACTTGCTATCCATGAAGTTTCCCTCCTTGCTCTTGCCCTTTTCGAAACTAGTGGTTTGATTAACCATCAACACTTGATGCTCCTTCTTGATTTCTACCTTCGTGGTGTCAAACATCGCGAACAGCTCAGGGATCAATACTTCTATCCCTGGTGTATTATAGTTCATCACTAAGTTCTAGTAGCTTTAGTGACAGTGACTTGGAGAACTATATCAATCACTATCTTATCTGGAAGATCAACTCCCACTTGATTCAAGCGATTGTAGTACCCAGACAATCTGAGTACATGCTCAACGATTGAGCTATTCTCCTTCATCTTACAAGCAAAGAATCTTGTTGGAGATCTCATATCTCGCAACAAAGGCACGAGCCTGAGATCACAATCTCTGCTCCTAGAACATCTCATATGTTCCGTGACGTTCAAAACGTTTTGGAGCCTCAATTCTAAGCCGTAATGCATGACGCACTAAACTATCAAGTAGTCATCGAAACGTGCCTGTTAGATGTTCACAACATCTATAGACGACGCTAGAGGGGGTGGCGCACCGAGCGGTGCATTAAGGACATAAGCCTTCTGTGCAGCAATGAGGACAATCCTCAGATCACGGACCCAGTCCGCAATTTTGCTACCAACATCTTTCAATTCTATTTCTCTAGGAACATATAAAAATACAAGGGAGCTACAGCGCGAGCTAGTAATCTACAACATAATTTGCAAAGACACTTTGACTATGTTCATGATAATGAGTTCAATTAATCATATTACTTAAGAACTCCCACTCAAATTGACATCCCTCCGATCATTCGAGTGATACATGATCCAAATTCACCAACTCAAGTCCGATCATCACGTGAGTTGAGGTGGCTGCAATGGTGAACATCATTATGTTGATCATATCTACTATATGACTCATGTTCGACCTTTCGGTCTCTCGTGTTCCGAGGCCATGTTTGTACATGCTAGGCTCGTCAAGTTTAACCCGAGTGTTCTGCGCATGCAAATCTGGCTTGCACCCGTTGTATGTGAACGTAGAGTCTATCACACCCGATCATCACGTGGTGTCTCAACACGACGAACTTTCGCAACGGTGCACACTCGGGGAGAACACAGTTCATCTTGAAATTCAAGTGAGGGATCACCTTATAATGCTACCGCTGTACTAAGCAAAACAAGGTGCATAAAAGGATTAACATCTCATGCAATTCATAAGTGACATGATATGGCCATGAACTTGTGTTTTAAGATCTCCATCTTCGAAACACCGGCATGATCTCCATCGTCACCGTCACAACACCATGATCTCCATCATCTTGATCTCCATCAATGTGTTGCCATTGGGGTTGTGGCGCCAGCCCTGATTCTACTTCTATTGCTACCGCTTAGCGATAAAGTAAAGCATTACATAGCGCTTAATGATTGACACGCAGGTCATATACAATAATTAAAGACAACCCTATGGCTCCTGTCGGTTGCCGAATTCAACGACATGCAAGTCGTGAAATTCTATACATCACATGATCATCTCATACATCACATATATCTCATCATGTAATTGGCCATATCACATCACAACATACCCTGCAAAAACAAGTTAGACGTCCTCTAATTGTTGTTGCATGTTTTACGTGGCTGCTACGGGTATCTAGCAAGAACGATTCTCACCTACGCATAAACCACAACGGTGATACATAGATTGCTTTTCAACCTTCTCAAGGACCGCCTTTGTCGAATCCGATCCAACTAAAGTGAGAGAAACTGTCACCCGCAAGCCATCTAGGCAACAAGTTGCGCCGAGGGAACCGGTCTCTCGTAAGCGTATGAGTAATGTTGGTCCGGGCCGCTTCATCTCACAATCCCGCTGAACCAAAATACGACCAAGGGAGGAAGCAACCTAAGCATCAACGCCCACAAACCTTTTGTGTTCTACTCGAGATCTCATCGAACCATCAACCTAGCTCATGATGCCACTGTTGGGGAACGTCGCATGGGAAACAAAAAATTTCCTACGCACACGCAAACCTATCCATGGTGATGAGCATCTACGAGAGGGAGAGTGGATCTACATACCCTTGTAGATCGCTAAGCGGGAAGCGTTAAGAAACGCGGTTGGTGTAGTCGAACTTCTTCGCGATCCAAATCGCCGAGCGTCCCGCGATCCAATCACAAACCGTCCCGCGAACACATCATGATCCGTCCCGTGAACTCATCACGATCCGTCTCACGATCTTGATCACGATCTGTCCCGCGAACTCATCACGATCCGTTCCGTGATCACATCACGAACCGTCTCGCGATCTCGATCACGGTCCTTCCGATCTAGCGCCGAACGGACGGCACCTCCGCGTTCAGCACACGTGCAGCTTGATGACGATCTCCACCGTCTCGATCCAGCGAGAGGAGGTGGAGAGGAGAGAGAGTTCACCAGAAGCATGACGGCGTTCCGGTGATGGTGGTGGAGCAATTCCGGCAGGGCTTCACCTAAGCGCTTCGGAAAACCGATCTAGAGGAGAAACTGTGCACCGGTGAAACAGGTAGCACGTGGCCGGAAATTCTGTCCAAAAACCACCCAATCCACTAGTATACATAGGAGGAGAGGAGAGGAGAGGCAGCCAAGGCCTTTGGGTCAGCCGAAATAGGAGGTGGGAGCAATCCTACTTCACCTCCAATCCTAGTTGGAGTAGGATTGCCTCCTATTGGCTGATTTTCCACTTTTTGCTTTAGGACTTTCTCTCCTGCGCCATGGGCCTTTGTGGCTGTTTTACCAGCCCACTAAGGGCTGGTTATTATTCTCCCACATCCCATGGACCTCTTGGGGTCGAAATACCCCTCCCGGAGGTCCCCCGGTACACTACCGGCACTCCCGGTACACTACCGATACTCCCGGTACACTACCGATGAGCCCGAAACTTTTCCGGCGACCAAACTGGGACATCCTATATATGAATCTTTACCTCCGGACCATTCCGGATCTCCTCGTGATGTCCGGGATGTCATCCGAGACTCCGAACAACCTTCGGTCACCACCATACATAACTCTACACTACCGAAACGTCACCGAACCTTAAGTGTGCAGACCCTGCGGGTTCGAGAACTATGTAGACATGACCGAGACACCTCTACGGTCAATAACCAATGGCGGGACCTGGACGTCCACATTGGTTCCTACATATTCTACGAAGATCTTTATCGGTCGAACCTCTTTGTCAAGGATTCAGTTAATCCCGTATAACGTTCCCTTTGTTCTTCGGTATGTTACTTGCCCGAGATTCGATCGTCAGTATCTCCATACCTAATTCAACCTCGTTACTGGCAAGTCTCTTTACTCATTCTGTAATACAAGATCCCATGAATAACACTTAGCCACATTGCTTGCAAGGCTTGTTGTGATGTTGTATTACCGAGTGGGCCCTGAGATACCTCTCCGTCACACGGAGTAACAAATCCCAGTCTCGATCCATGCCAACTCAACAAACACCATCGGAGATACCTGTAGAGCACCTTTATAGTCACCCAGTTACATTGCGACGTTTGATACACACAAGGCACTCCTCCGATATCCGTGAGTTGCATGATCTCATGGTCATAGGAACATATACTTGACATGCAGAAAACAGTAGCAATAAACTGACACGATCATATGCTATGTTTGTAGTTTGGGTCTTATCCATCACATCATTCTCCTAATGATGTGATCCCGTTATCAAATGACATCTCATGTCCATGGCTAGGAAACCTTAACCATCCTTTGATCAACGAGCTAGTCCATTAGAGGCATACTAGGGACATGGTTTTGTCTATGTATCCACACATGCATTTAAGTCTCCGATCAATACAATTATAGCATGGATAATAAACGATTATCATGAACAAGGAAATATGATAATAACTAATTTATTATTGCCTCTAGGGCATATTTCCAACACCAGAACCAGCCATGGATGAGCTCAAAAGGGGGAGTTGTGAAAAACCTAGATCTGTGCTCTGAGAGCTCAGGAGATTGGGGAAGCAAAAGGTGCGAATGGGAAGCGTGTTTGGGCCTTGGAGTTTTCTTTCCCTTTTATGAGGCTTATTTTCGTTCGGCCTCCCTTTGCTACGCCGCGTATCGCTCTGCTTCCCAAGATGGAAGTGACGTTATGCGCACATGATTAAACATATACCGTGTGAAACGGAGCATCATTTGTGCATTGATGAATCATGCTTATGAAAATAGCCTCGATCCTTGGTTCAAGTTTTTGCAACAGGTCCGATGGTCATGGTGGGCCACGTACTTTCATCAGAAAAGTTGTCACGGAACTCTGTTTGCTGCTTGATGTTTGGCCTTCAAGGCTGAGCTATTCATGTTGTTCGAACGGGCCTCTAATCAGAAAACTACATGTCATCGGAGGCCAAACTAAACTCAGAGGGAAGAACTCGCCTCGCAAGCTAAAGACTCTAATTATAGGAAGCAGCTAGAGCTTTGGCGTTGGAGACAAGTTCGGGGGCTACTGAGGA
The DNA here is from genome assembly GCA_022496015.1 of Hordeum marinum. Lineage (NCBI taxonomy): Eukaryota > Viridiplantae > Streptophyta > Magnoliopsida > Poales > Poaceae > Hordeum > Hordeum marinum. The sequence continues at coordinate 268,645,821 of CM039674.1, read as the reverse complement.
GTCTTGGTTTAAGGGGTGGTCCTCGGGAGGCCGACCTATTTCTTATGGGCCAGACTGTATGGGCCGCTTGGCGAGCATTGGATCGATCGAAGCCCCTGTCTCCAGGAAGGAAGCTTCAAGAATCATGGCTTGTCCTCCAAGTTTGGAGTAGTGAATAGGCATGTTTATCCCCTCGACATATAACTGACCATGTGTAAACCCTAGGTACCCTCGGCGTCTATATAAGCCGGGTTTTTAGGTTGTAGAGAGAACAACTCACTTAGGGTTTAGCTATTTGATCTCGAGGTAGATCGATTCTGTAACCTACATATCATCAATAAAATGAAGCAGGACATAGGGTATTACCTCCATAGGAGGGCCCAAACCTGGGTAAACATCATCTCCTTTGTCCCATGTTACCATCGATTCTAATCACACCGCTCGGGACCCCCTACCCGAGATCCGCCAGTTTTCACATCGACAATAGACCCCAGGCCCAAGGCGCTCTAGCTAGCTTCCGGGCAAAGCTGTCAAGGACGGCTTGAAGCACCACGGGCCCAAAACGCCTGCAGACCAGGCTCGACACGCGTCGCGCGCCAAGGCGCCGATGCCTCCACTCCCAGAGGGCGCCAGGAACCGCCCAGGTCAAACTAATGCGACGCTTGTGAGATGTGCCAGCCATCATTACCTTTTCTTGAATGCGGCTTCTCCCTCGGCCTTCTCCATTTGTGCCACGCGGATGTGACCCTTCGGGACATGATGAACTGACGTAGGGAAGATTTGCACGCCACCAGGCCTGCCCCGTGGTGCTCAAGGAGCACACAATGCCTGCACTCCCCTTGACGCCCCGACTTTCAAGGGCTAGGGCGTGCCACGGTGCCATCATTGCCCGGGATGCGAGGGGTGCCAGTTGTCCCTTGGTTGTATATAAGTGGGCGAGGGCAAGAAAACCCTGAGCACATATCCATCTGCTCTGCCTCCAAGTCTTCGAGCCGCCACTCTCCCAGTCATGGCTTCAGCGAGGAAGTTCTCCGCCGCTGAGAAAGGGAAGGCCTCTGAGGAGTGCCCTGCCTCGTCACCACCCAGGAGGGGTCACGGTCGTCCCCGGAAATATGCCGCGACGCCGGTGGTGGTTCCCCGTGGGCACGGGCATGCTCCAACATGGCCCGGGGTTACCCTCGGTAGCCGCAGGGACGCTCCGTCCAGTGCAGGTGGCCGTAGTAGTCGCGGTGGTGGAGCCCGCGGAGGGAGGCCGGCGGTGGCCACTCGTCCACCCCGCCCACATCTCCGTATAGCCGACATGAGCCAGGAGTTTGTGGTGTGGGCGGAGAGGCCGGTGACCTCTTGGTTTCAACTCCCGTCCTTCTGCGCGTGGAGGCGCTGCCGGCCGGGGGGCCTGCTGGCCTATGGCTGTAGGCTAACGGCTGCTGCAGCGCAGACTGGTGGGTGGAGGTCGAGGTCACCCCTGCGGGTTATGTGTACCTGAACCACGGGTGGCAGACATTGCCCGTGCCCGTGGCTAGGAGGGTAGGTGCACCCTTCACTTCAAGTACGACGGGGTGGCGACATTCTTTGTCAAGATCTTCGGGGGAGAGGGTGAGCGCTTGGGGTGGTGCCCAGAAGATGACGGCCGTGGCAATCTTGGAGGTGAGCTCGCCCTTGACAACGGGCGTCGCGTCTCCAGCAACAGCGACACTCCCTCGGAGGAGAGCCCAAGCGATAGCAGTGACAACAGCTAAGGCGCGCCACCACGCCGGCGTGCCCGGACCTCCGAGGGTAGCCTGCCGTCTCGACGTCGCTCCTTTGCTCAAGAAGCAGCCACGCCGGCATGCCTCCATGGGCCCGTCAAGGAATAGGAGGACTCTGATAGTGCTAGTGCGCCAAAGCCAGGGCTCCCAGAGCGGCAGGCCCTGAGGGGGCTTCCTCACTTTCTTTCTCCTCCTCTTCTCCCTTTTCTGCAATCAAAGAACTAAGGGGGGCCCCAGGGGCATGTAATGAATTTCGGCGCTTGCGCCCTTGTTAGTACCCTTATCATGTGTCATGGTCCTTGCACCATTGTTATTGAAACTTCCTACTGATTGCAGTTAGAGAACTTAGCTTGACATGCTAGCAGCAAGCTTTTTCATCGGGGAGGTTTGGCTATGCCACTTGGGGAGTCCAGACGTCCTGGGGGCTTCTTCTTCTTACGAGTGAGGCAGGTTGGGAGCCCTTTCGGCACTCTGTGTTTGCAGGCCCTAGTCCCACACATTCCTAGACCACCGTAAGGGGCGTCTGGATCACCAGGATGCAACTACGGGGTGAGGCCTCGACACCCTTGATGCCGACCGGATCGCCAGGACAACATCAAGGGGCGAGTGGCTATATGACGGGTAAGGCTCCTAGGGCGTGTTGCTCAGGAGCCCCCCCTTGATGCTCAAGCAGCTCCCCAAAAAAATTTCTTCCTGCCCCGGGGGGCGCGAGCCTCTAGAGGCCCCCAGATGGCACGTCGGGCCAAGGGCAGAGCCCCCAAGCGAGTATAAAGCGACACGCGCCTGCTGACTCGCTCGGGAGCACCACACAAGGATCCGGGTGCCAAGGCCTTGGTGAGGTGAGAACACCATGCCCCCGGCCCCCACTTGCGGGGTGCAAGGGGGAGGAAAGCAGGCACGCGCTCGACCCAAAGAGGGAAAATTCAAGATAGGAAACGACGATAGGAAGAAATCCCTGCCCCTTTTCATGGAACAAGCAAAAATTATAGATACGTTGGGGACGTATCACTCCCCACAGCATGGCCCCTCTAGCTGCAAGTTACGTGCCTTGGAGGCACAATTTCCCACTCAAAATACCATGGGCAACTGTGGGGACCTACTATCCAAGGACCAAGTGTTTGACTTGATTGAGCTATGGTCAAACACGTCTTCAGATAAAAGTAGGCACCATGTAGGACCTACGCAGCATCAAGCTAATATATTATGGTGACCTCTCAAGACCCTCTCTCAAAGGTCCGTCCGCTGATCACTATCTCCTCTAAAGGAGCACACCACCACACTCGAGAGCAAAGGCGCAGACGTGCAGCAGGGCATAGTAGGGACGTCAAACCACTCATAAAGGCCATCTGTAAACCTTTCCTATGTAAGTTTATTTTTAAGAAAAGTATCTATAACGTTTTCTTGGCAGTTCTGATTGTACGGTTAGACATCACGAGTTCATCGGGAATAAAGACCATTCCGTACAGTCCCATTGCGGGCATTTATCTTGCATAACCTTTTTCCACTCTTCGATGCTGAAACAAACTAGTTCGGTACATATTTGCCTTTAATTGCGACCGGTTAATAGATCGGGGGCTCGAATATAAAACTCGCCCCAAGCATCATTCCGACACTATTTTTTATCTTATGTGCTCAACATCTCGGATATTGCATTATATGAATCGGTGCCGAATTATGTCTTGGGTCAATAGTTAGGTTGCCCGGCTCCTGTGTTTACCCTCTTATGTTCCATGTGTTCGTCCAGGAGGATAAAGGGAGAACCACTGCGATTGTACTTCCAGCTCGCATGTTCAAGTACCTCAGTGGAGAAGGCCGAAAACTGACTATCATAATAAGCGAGAACCTGTCGGTGATCCGATGACAAGTGTCAAATTAAAAATTGATGGAGGTTATGCCGTGTTATATGAAGGGTTTGTATTCACACAAACCAAGTGATAATGGTTTCAAACTCGGCATACCCAAACATCACAACACAATGGGGGATAGTCATTGGCCCCCGTACTCAAGCTCCTATGGCTAAGTGAAAGCACTAAATCCACATAGTTTGATCGCCTCGTTTCCCTTACACACTACCGCCTTCGGGCACCAAGATGTTGGCTAAGGGTCACAGTGCGGAGGTCGAAACACCCCTTGTAGCATCTATAAGGGGGCTGAAGCCGACGACCGATAACTTTCAGATTAAAACAACCACACAAGAGTCAAAATAAACAAAACAAACATGATATACCATGCAAACCAACGGCATCATAAAGCACAAGAGTTTAACTGTCATCTGGTACATGATAGTACACTCATTCATAAATTACATCTTTTGGGCACAGGGCCTCTATCGGCCGAGCACCATCCATTACGATGGGAAAGTACTGCTCAGGGCGCCTATGCTCCTTCCCAAGAGGCGGGGGTCCGGTGGCCATCTTGGTTGGATTGATCTTCGACCATTGCACCATGGTCTTCTCAAAGGACATCCGAGCTCCCTTGATGCATACGGAGCGCTTCAGGATGTTAATTGGGGGCGCGACGTCCAACAACTTATGCACTAAGCCGAAGTAGTTGCTCGATAATGGCTCCGAAGGCCATAGCCCAACGCAGAGGTCCTTCATGGCCGGCTTCGCCATCCAATGCAACTCAATCAGCTGCTTCATTTTATCAGTGAGGAGGAGAGGGTGCTCGGGGGTCTGCGCCCAAAAGAGCCTCTGCTTGGCATTCCCTCCCGGGATGCAAAGTGCCTTGTCGCATCCCCCGCACTCCTTGGAAGATCGGCAAAAGTGCCTGAGGAACACCACACTCGTGTGAGCAACGCGAACCAGTTACCACCGAAGGCACATTGCAGTAAGTACGACTTACCATCCGCAATAAGCTTGACTTGGCGGAGCTCCTTCTGGCAGCCTTGTGTCTCCACCCGCGCTTCCTTGATCGCCAACTTCAATGAGGTTAGATCGAATGCCTGATACTTACTCTTTTGCTCATGGGCCTCACATTTAGTGACGACATCCTTGAGCTCCTACTGCACCTAGGCCACCCTAGCCTTGTGCTTATCACTGGAGGTCTTTCCCAACGTCAGTTTGGTGGCCGCTCGTTTGGCCGGCGCCTTCTGTTATACGGTCTCTTACCTCGCCTTCTTCAACTCGACCTTGAGGTTCTCGACCTCCGTGATGATAGCTGCAATTATAATGAGCACCATGCACTTAGGGATAAAACTCAAACACCTCACTTGATGAGGAAAACAATGGTATTAAACAGTCTAGTCCGGACTTACCTTGGGCATTGTCAAACCGCATGTTGAGAAGGTCGAGCTCCTCATCGAAGCTTTGGAGCTTCCGATTCACCTCGGCCAGCTCCACGACGTTGGTTGCTGCCGCCGAAGACAAGGCCTGCACAACAGCTCATGCGTATCAGACTCCCAAGTATTTGGTTTTTAGATCCTCTGCCAGGTTTTCTTCAATCCTGCCAGAGTCTCGGGGGCTACGGTTTACTCTTACTATTATTAGTGTTTTTTGAGCTCTTTAACACCCGCTTTAGTTTTTCACACTCACCCAGGGCTCGGGGGCTACTATATATGAGGATTGCATAACCCTATAAAATAAATTCTCTCTGCAAAATGCTATTACATGATTTACCTTTAAGCTCGTCAAGAGGCCGCTGAAAGCCTCTTTCAGTCCACTGTCAACAGAATGAATGTTTTGTAAAACCGCACTCATGAAGGCACGTTGTTCTTCAGCGATGGAGGGGCTATTCAAAGCGTCCTCCATCACATATAACCACTCAGTTTCGGCCCACTTTGCTATGGGTGGCACTGGTGGCGGCACCTCGGCTCTCTCTTTGGTGGAGGCCAGAGTGGACAACTCTAGGGGCTTGTGGGGATTCGACCATCTTTCAAGAGAGCTCGGACCGACCGGGCTCCCCCTCTTTGTTTGCCAGAAGGGATTGGCCCTCCTGGTCTATGGTGACCATGGTATTAACCTCGGCCATGATGTCATCACCCCCGCCCCCATATTCGTCCCAGGAGGGGTCTTCCAGGACAGCACCTCCTCGGGCCAATCTACAATCGGAGGAGGAGGAGTGCGATGCGGTCCCGCTCCCTGCTAGCCCGGCTGCCGGAGAGTCCCCCCAGGCTCAATCGATGGGGAGGTCAAGAAGTGGGCTACAATGTGAAAGGCATGCATATGGTTAGTAACGAGCCTCAATGTGGATGTACGAGAGAGTCTTCGGATTCATACCTTTAGTCCATGGGCTTGACCCTGGGATCCCTTTGGGGAACCTCCTCGGAAGCCTTAGACTCCTCGGCGGAGTCAGGGCTGTCATCGGACAAGGCCACCTTGGACCTGCATTGCCTTTTCGGGGTAGGAGGAAGTAGACCCGTAGAAGAACATCCAACCCTATATGTGGTTAGACCCACGAAAAGGCCTCTATATGTAAGAAGGAGTTCGCGGCAAGATCGTGAAAATCAAACCCATAGAAGAACATCAAACCCCTAACAAAGGGGTGGAGTAGGAAGCCTAGTCCCTGGATGAAGTGGGGGATGAACACCACCCTCTCTCCTTGCTTCGGCGTGAGTATGGCATGGCCCTCCTCTGGAGCACGGTGGACAACATTGAGCGGAAGATAGCCGGCGTGCTTCAGCTCCTGGATGTCACCGTCGGTTACGCTGGAGGCTGATACGTCTCCATCGTATCCACTTTTCCAAACTCTTTTGCCCTTGTTTTGGACTCTAATTTGCATGATTTGAATGGAACTAACCCGGATTGACGCAATTTTCAGCAGAATTGCCTTGGTGTTATTTTTGTGCAGAAATAAAAGTTCTCGGATTGAACTGAAAATTTACGAAGATTATTTTTGGAATTAATAAAAAATACCGGAAGCTGAGATTTCCACCATGGTTGCTAATTATACTTTTAAGGGTGGAGTACCAAAGAAATTGGGAGATCCAGGAGTACCAACTATACCGTGCTCTATCAAAGGGAATTATGTTAAAACTCCTCTATGTGATTTGGGAGCCAGTGTTAGTGTTATGCCTTTCTCTTTATATCGTAGACTTGATTTTAATAAGTTGACACCTACTGAAATCTCTTTGCAAATGGATGATAAATCAACTGCTTTACCCATCGGTATTTGTGTGGACATGCCTATCGTAGTTGCAAATGCTACTATCCTAACACACTGTTATTCTTGATATTCCTGAGGACGACAGTATGTCGATCATCCTTGGTAGACCCTTTTTGAATACTGCAGGGGCTGTTATTGATTGCAACAAAGGCAATGTCACTTTTCATATCAATGGTAATGAGCATACAGTACACTTTCCGAAGAAACAACCCCAAGTTCATAGTATCAACTCCGTTGAAAAAATTTCAACGATTATTATTGGAGACTTTGAATTCCCTCTTCCAACTGTCAAGAAGAAATATGATATACTTATTGTGGGATATGCATATCCCCATTGAGGTAACTTAGTGTTATTTGAAAATTCTCCGGTTTCATGTTACTCGAAAGAAGTTTGTTAATAAGACCTGATCAACCTTATTGATGGATTCCTTTTGATGAGCATGAGATGGATGAATTTAGAAAGCACAACTTTCTGTACCCAACTTTTACTTTCTGTTAGTTAGAGAAAATGAAGTAAAAATGCTATTATTTTCTGTTTTCTGAGTTTTCCGTGCATTAAAAAATGACCTGAAAATAAAAGTTCTTCAAATGCCCTGAAAATGTAGTATGATTTTTTTTTGGAATATTTAAAAATATATGGCACTGAGCACACATCAGGGGCTGCACTGGTGGGTCACAAGCCCACAGCTTCACTCATTCCAGCTCCCATCCACTTCGTCTTCCTCCAGAAAAAATCCCACCATTGCTCAAACCCGTTTTCTAGCTCATTTTGCTGCCATATTCGATCTCCTTGTGCAAAGCTCCTTTCGCAAAACTGTTTTAGGAGATTGTTCTTCGGTATGTGACTCCTCCAATGGTCCAATTAGTTTCTGTTCTAGTGCTATATATATTGTAAATTTTTGCTGTTGTGGTGACCTTGTTCTTGAGCTTGCATGTCAAATTTGTATGGTCCCAAGTATTTTTGATGCATGATATAAGCTCTAGGCACTTGTGGGAGTAGTTGCTATAAGTTTCATTGAGTTTTGTTCACTTTTATTTCGAGTCACTAAAAATTTCAGAAATTTTTCAGAGAAAGAGAAATGTTGAGGAGATTGTTAAGGGGCTCGTCAAGCCGGGGTTCTAAAGAAGATGAAAATGAGATGAAGAAGAAGTCCAGGTACAATCTTCCTCGCGTCACAGAAGTTCGACCATGTGAATGGCCAAGTGGTGCATTCTTGAGGGTGGCTAGGATTTATGAACATTTCTGTTATTTGGCCGAGAGGGCAGGCATCACCGACTTCCTCAACGATAAGTGTGACCAGTACCTCTTGCTCACTAATACCTTTGTACAAAATTTTCACTTTCATTATAGGGAAGACCCTCCTACGGTAGAATTTCATTTATATGATGTGCCTAAGAAAAGGAACCTTTATGATTTTTTCAAATTTTGCAAAATACCCTATGAGGGCAGCATCAGGGAACCACGTCCTAGGGACATGGAAGATTTTATTGCCGCAGACACGGTAGGAGAAGAGAGAGGGGTGTCAAAGGAAAGAGCAGCTAGTTTACATTTTCCTGTTTTACACTATTATTCATTATTTGCGAGGACATGTTTAGTTGGTCGTGGGGAGAGTGGAGGCCTGAGTGCTCCCGACCTCGCCATTCTGCGCCATGCTCTATTTGCTGATAGAACTTTTAGTCTGGGTGCTATGGTGGCCCAACGGTTGAACTTAAACCGCTCGAGGGGGCCCATATTCGGAGATGTCTATGCATCTCGTCTAGCCAAACACTTTGAGATACCTTTTAGGCTTGACGAGGAAGAGGAAATGCTGCTACCCGCGAAATATTTAGACTATGACAGTATGGTAACACATGATGTTATTAGGAAGAATGATGATAGGAGGCTGCTTTGTAACTTAGTTTTTAGTCAAGGTACTTGCGAGATTATTGTCCTGCCTGCAGCTTCCTTGTTCAATATTCATTCCCGCAGGCACACTATTATGCTCGAGGATATTTACAGATATTGGTGTCTGACGCAACCCCCAACACCTGAGCCGGCACCAGCTTTTGATCCGTATCCGGATCCTGTTTTTCAGTGGGAGCCACAGGAGCTCGCCAACTAGTGGAACCCTCAGGACCCTCAGGATTATCCAGGCAAGGGTTATTTCCAGCCATGGCCCTAGACCAACTTAGGACAAAAGCCTAAGCTTGGGGGAGTACGCATTTCTCACCGATTTTACATTCATGTTCACACATTCATCTTAGTAGTTGGTGTTCTTACTTTTTCATTGTACCATCCATGATAGTTTATTTCTTTTTTCCGCTTTTTTCTTGTGTGTTTAATTAACTTTGAGAAAAAAATAGTTATAGCTTTACCTTCTACTTTGTTTAGTTGTAGCACTTAAAAGAAAACCCAAAAAGATTTTCTGTTCTTCTTTTGCTTGTTGGGAGCTTTCCCGTGTAAATAGTTTTTCTTGTTCTTCTTTTGAATTTTCTTTCTTTGGGTCATAAGGAGAAGACCACACTGAAAATGTTGAGTGGCTCTCATATGCATTATTGTTTATCTAGCCCATATTACCTTGCCTTCTCCTTTGAGTTATTGGTTGCAGATTCCAGCTTAGTCCAATGCACGTGCACTCTTATTATTATTCGCATCGTTCGATCGTGCAAGTGAAGGCAAGAATGACGATATTTTATGAAAAGATTGAGATGGAGAAAAGTTGGTATGAACTCGACCTATTTTTCTTTTGTAAATATGATTATCTCATCATTTCGAATTCAGTTCATTATGGGTGAAACATATTTGCAATGTCAATTAGAGATTATAGTTACTCATGCCATGCTTAATTAGCTAAGAGTGGATAATGGTTTGTCTTGAGTGCCAACATGCATATTAAAATGGTTGTGATGTAGTATGATAGGATGGTATCCTCCTCTGAATGATTCAAGTGGCTTGACTTGGCACATGTTCATGCATGTTGTTGAAACAAAATCAACATAGCCTCTATGATATTTATGTTCATGGTGATTTATATCCGACTCATGCTTGCACTCAATGTTGGTTAATCTCAAAGCATGTTGATGACTGTTGTCGCTCCCTAGTTGGTCGCTCCCCAATCTTTTGCTAGCCTTCACTTGTACTAAGCAGGAATACTGCTTGTGCATCCAATTCCTCAAACCCAAAGTTGTTCTATCTGAGTCCACCATACCTACCTATATGCGGTATTCACCTGCCGTTCCAAGTAAATTTGCATGTGCCAAACTCTAAACCTTCAAATAATCATTATGTTTTGTATGCCTGAATTGCTCAAGTAGCGACTGGGGGCGGTCAACATTTTCCATGCTAGGTGGGTTATTCTCACGATATGTGTTGATTCACTATCATTCATGAGAAAGTGGCCGGTATTTGGAATGCCCAGTTCCATGCTCAAAATCAAATCAAAATATAATGAAACAAAACTCCCCCAGGACTATATTTGTATGGACGGTACCCGTGGATTCAGCTAGCCGTGGAGTGTGATTGATTGGTGGAGGGGGAGTAAAAACTTTATCATTTTGTTTGGAACTGCCTATAATGTATCTAGCATGGAAGATGCTGAAATATCTTGGTCGTTATTATGACAATGAAATCATACCACTCAAATTTTTTATTCATTCATGTTTTAAAAGCTCGAGCTCTGGCACCTCTGCAAATCAATGCTTCCCTCTATGAAGGGCCTATCTATTTGCTTTATTGCTGAGTCATCATCCTCTTATAAAAAGCACCAGTTAGAGAGCACCACCGTCATTTGTATGCTTCGCTATTAATTGATATTGAGTATGAGTATGACTGGATCTCTTTTATCATGAATTACAATGTCTAGTCAGTTCTTGTTCTTCAGGGGTGCTCTGCATTTATGTTTTACGATCTCAAAAAGGGCTAGCGAGATACCATTATATCATATTGTATCATGATTGTTTTGATAAAAGTGTTGTCATCCGAGAGTTATTATTATTGCTTGCTAGTTGGTTATGTCATTGATATGAGTAAATGTGAGACCTAAATGTTATTTTGAACATGTTTAGTCTATAATCTTTGCTGAAAATCTGAACATCAATTAGACATATTTATAACAACAAGATCAAACAGAGTTTGTAAACGTTATTCTTTATCACTTTCAGTTTATCAACTGAATTGCTTGAGGACAAGCAATGGGTTAAGCTTGGGGGAGTTGATACATCTCCATCGTATCCACTTTTCCAAACTCTTTTGCATGATTTGAATGGAACTAACACGGACTGAAACTGTTTTCAGCAGAATTGCCTTGGTGTTATTTTTGTGCAGAAACAAAAGTTCTCGGATTAACCTGAAAATTTACGGAGATTATTTTTGTAATTAATAAAAAATACTAGCGTAAGAATCAACCGGAGGGGGGCCACACACAAGTGACAAGCCCACCAGGTGCGGCCACCCCCCTGACCGCGCCTGGCAAGCTTGTCGCCCCCCCTGGCTCCTCCGACCTCAATTCCAACCCTATATATTCCTATTCATGGAGAAAAAAATCAGAGAGAAGAGTTCATCATGTTTCACGATACGGAGCCGCCGCCACCTCCTGTTCTTCCTCGGGAGGCCAGATCTGGAGTCCGTTTTGGGCTCCGGAGAGGGGAAATCGACGCCATCATCATCACCAACCATCCTTCATCACCAATTTCATGATGCTCTCCTCCGTTCGTGAGTAATCCCATCATAGGCTTGCTGGACGGTGATGGATTGGATGAGATTTATCATGTAATCGAGTTAGTTTTGTTAGGGTTTGATCCCTAGTATCCACTATGTTCTAACATTGATGTTGCTATGACTTTGCTATGCTTAATGCTTGTCACTAGGGCCCGAGTGCCATGATTTTAGATCTGAGCCTATTATGTTTTCATGAATATATATGTGTTCTTGATCCTATCTTGCAAGTTGTAGACACCTATTACGAGTTATGATCCGCATCCCCCAGGGTGACAATAACTGGAATTCTTTCCGGTGATTACCGTAGTTTGAGGAGTTCATGTATTCACTAAGTGCTAGTGCTTTGGTTCGGTTCTCTATTAAAAGGAGGCCTTAATATCCCTTAGTTTCCATTAGGACCCCGCTGCCACGGGAGGGTAGGACAAAAGATGTCATGCAAGTTCTTTTCCATAAGCATGTATGACTATATATGGAATACATGCCTACATTACATTGATGAATTGGAGCTAGTTCTGTGTCACCCTATGTTATAACTGTTGCATGATGAATGCCATCCGACATAATTATCCATCACTGATCCATTGCCTACGAGATTTTCACATATTGATCATTGCTAAGTTACTTTTTCGTTGCTACTATTACAATCACTACAAAACTGCTACCATCACTTTTGCCATCGTCACCGTCACTTCCATGTTACTTTGCTACTAAATACTTTGCTACAGATATTAAGTCTTTCACATGTGGTTGAATTGACAACTCAGCTGCTAATACTCGAGAATATTCTTTGGCTCCCATTGTGTCGAATCAATAAATTTGGGTTGAATACTCTGCCCTCAAAAACTGTTGCGATCCCCTATACTTGTGGGTTATCAGAGGCCTTCCACTTGCCCTTGGAACCGGAATAGGCCATGTCCGAACTGGGGGAGTGTCCTGAGGATATTTGTAGGAGGAATGGATCTGGGTGCTTAGAGCCCAGGAGATTGGGAAGGCGATAGCAATGGGGGATCTGAGAAGCGCATGGAGGCTTTGATGGATGTTTCTCTTTTATAAGCTGTCGTAATACTAAGAGCCACTTTGTTGCACCGCAGACCTTGCCACTTCCCGATATAATCATGCCATTATGCGCATGTGGGATAACCCGAACCATTGATCATATCCCTTAAACAACGGGGCACGATCTCCATATTGATGGGACGTGCCAATAGAGGAACTTCCTCGAACCATGAGCCGAGTTTTCATAACTAGTTAGTGGTTGTGACCAACCGTGAACTTTTGCTAAAAGTTGTCAGACAAAGGCATTATTCACACTCGAGCAGTTAACCTTCGAGGCTAACTAACACATATTGTTCAGTAATCGGGAAGTCATCGGTGGCCGAACTAGTATCGGTCGAACATAGAAGGGGAGAAGAACTTGCCCCACAAGTCGGAGACTTTGGGCATGCGAGGCTATCAGGGGTCATGGACCTCGGCATTGGAGGCTAGTTCGAGGGCTACCGAGGGAGTCCGGGACTAGGGGGTCCTCGAGCCGCCGGTCTATCTCTTATAGGCTGGCGGGTGGGCCGATGTGTGACTCTTACTTAAAGATCGAGCTATAAGGCGACTCCGTGTTCAAGAAGGAAACCTCCGGTGCCTTGGTGTGTCCTCCAAGGAAAGATGGCATAATCGATATGTTCATTACCTAGGATTACACATGGTTGGTTGCCATCAGGGAATCAACATGCCGATTATGCCATCTTGCCTTGGAGGACACACCAAGGCATTAGAGGTTTCCTTCCTGAACACGGAGTCGCCTTATAGCCCGACCTTCAAGTAACAATCATAGAGCGTCCCACCCGCCTGCCCGTAAGAGATAGACTGGCGGCCCGAGGACCCCTTAGTCCCGGACTCCCTTAGCAAGGATACCCTTTCTCTGCTTTGCTTTTCAATCAAGTTGTGGAGGATGATGGTTATAGGTAGTAGAGTTGGATTGATTAGTGGGTTGTCCCCTAAGTTAGTAGAAGGAGGAGTGATGTGTCTGCAGTATGCTCATGACACCCTCCTCTTCCTATCATAGAGTAGCTCTAAACTTGAAATTGATTCTTACTTGCTTTGAGCAGGTATCAAGGATGAGAATTGATTACCACAAAAGTGCTCTGATTCCTATTAACATGGATCCTGAAGATTTGAACCCATTTATAGATATATTTGAGTGTGTCCTCGGTGATTTCCCTATCAAATATTTGGTAATTCCCTTGCATTATAACAGGTTGGCTAGAAGATTTGTAGTTCTTCATATATAAGATCTTGGCCAGAATAGCTGGGTGGAGGGCCAAACTGCTATCTTTCCTGGGAAAGATCACTTTGATTAGGTCTTGCTTAGCTAGTATTCCTCGTTACCTTCTATCCTTTATTAAATTCCCCAAGTGGGCCCTCCAACCGATCAACTCTCATATGGCCAATTGCCTGTGGAGTGATAGTGAGGGGAATCATAAAATTCATTTAGCTAATTGGCCTTCCATTTGCATGAAAAAAGAGTTTGGTGGCATGGGTGTTTTGAATCTACAAGACATGAATGTTTTTTAATTGGATCTTGGGTTAAGAGATATATAGTTGGATAAGGATCTCTCTGGAAGGAGAATCTTGGATAGTAAGTATGACACTAAAAACCCAAACATTCTTTGTTGTCATGATAACAATGCTTCACAGTTGAAAAGGGTTATGTGGCCTATGCAGGCTGTGAAGATTGGATATAGATGGTCTCTAGGTGATGGGAAATTGATTAGATTTTGGGAAGACATCTCACATGGCAATGCCCCTTTAGCTACTCAATTCTGGGATTTGTATTTCTTAGTTAATGAGAAGAATAGAACTATTGCTGAACTTTGGGATGGTCATGAGCTCAAGTGTACTTTCAGAAGGATCTTTTCTGATGAGCTCATGTCCGAGTGGTTTGAATTCCTTAGTGTTGTCAGATCAACTAATTTGTCTCAAGAGGAAGATTCTCTAATCTGGTAATACGAATCTAAAGGCATTTACTCTTCTAAGTCTCTATATGATGTGGTTAATTTTAGGGGTGTGAAACCTAATTTTCTTCCTGCTATTTGGAAAATCAAAGCACCACACAGGATACAAGGATTCTTGTGGCTATTCTCTCAGAATAAAATCATGACATGTGATAATCTGAGGAAGAGAGGGATAAGTAAGCCTCTGGAGTGTGTTCACTATAGAGAAATCAAGTTCGTCTTTCATTTTTTCTTTGAATGTGTGGTGGCTAGATTAGTTTGGAAAGAAGTCGAGTCTTGTTTTAATCTGGATATTTCAAATTTTGAGTCGATTGCTAAGTGGTGACTTTGTGAGAAAAAGCAACTACACCTGAATGTGATCACATCGGCAGTCCTGTGGGGACTGTGGAATTGTATAAGTGCTTTAGTTTTCGATAGGTGTTCTTGGATTTCGATGAAACATGTGTTTGGCCGGATCCTGATGTATCTAAGGGATTGGACAAGGACTTTCGAGGATATGAGAATAGGAAAGATCGTAGAGTTCTGTCATCGCCCCTTCCCTATCAGGCGATGCAGAGTCGGACGATCAACCAACAGGGCAGGTGGCAAGCAACAGAGGTGGCTGATCTGAATTCTAGTGTTGGGCTGAGTCGAGTGAGTGGACCGTGGGCCGCGTGTGTGTCGTGAGATGTATATAAGCTCATAGCTGTAACTGATCCGACACATTGAAAAATATCTGAAATGAAATAGCACTTTTTTCCCCTTTTCCAGTGCTCTGTTTCTCTTCCTCCCTGATCTTCTTCTTCGCCATGCCACCACCTACTCCCAGTCCCAAATCCTAGGGTTTACCCAAGGCAAGGACACGACAGTTGGTATCAGATTGCCTGTTCGATCCGTTGATCCCCATTTCCTCGTGATCGGACTGTAACATCGACCAATCGGTTGCACGGCCGCTCCGGTGGCTGTCTGTAAATCCGAGATCGGCGTTAGTCCGGTTCGGAGAGGGTGACGACGGCTCCCTTCAAGCCTAGCGCGCAAACGCGTCATCTGGTGGAAGTCATGGCGACGTTCGAGGAGCGTGTGCTGCAGGAGCTGGCGGCTCTCAAGGGCATCGGTGAACAAGTCGCGTGCATCGACGGCATCAGTGCTCGACTTGACGGCCTCGACGTGAAATTCTCCGAGCAGGTGCAGCGCCTGGATCAGGTACAAGCTAAGGTTGATCTCTCGGTCACTTCAATTAGAGAGATCCATCAGGAGCAGGTCCATGTGGCGCGCGTGCTCAAGCAGTCCCAGAGCACACAGGATCCGAATCTGGATCGGCTCACGCAGGCAGGTTGTTTGGCGGCATCACCAACGACAGCGCACGCTGACTCGTCGGCCCAGGCTCCACCACCACTTCGTCACCCGTTTGATCCGGGGCGCATGCCACCGTCTCCCCGCCCTCCTGATGAGCAGAGTTCCAAACGGCCATGGATGCCGAAAATGGAGTTTTCGCGTTTTGATGGTAATGGAGTGCGCATGTGGTTAGATAATTGTGAGGTGTATTTCCAGTTATACCAGATCCCTGATGGCTTCAAGCTCATGTCAGCTTTGTTGCATTTACAAGGCAATGCGGCTCACTGGTACCAGGCGTGCAAACATACTGATGTGTGTGCTGATTGGCCACGATTCAGAACAGCAATTCTGCAGGAATTCGATGTCAATATCCATCGTAATTGTCTGCGAGAGTTACTGTTACTCAAACAGGAAGATACAATTCAGCAATATCGTACTCAGTTCAATCAGCTAGTGTACCAAGTGAGACTGTATGATGCAGCTATCAGTGAAACTATGTTGGTCACCCAATTTGTGCTGGGACTGAAAGAGGAAATCAGACCTGCAGTTGAGATTCAGTTACCTCAAACTGTCTTGTTGGCAGCAGAATATGCACTGATACAGGAGGCAGTGTTAAAGCGTCAGAAAGCGCAGACACCAAAGGTTCAGAAACAAGTTAACAACACTAAATACACTTCATCTCGTCAGGACCAACCTTCGCGACCCCAGTTTGCTGCAGGGGACTTATGGCGTGCAAAACAACTAAAGGAGTTCAGGAGAGCGAATGGGCTATGCTATAGTTGTGGAGAGAAATACAACCAGGGCCATGTGTGTGCCAGCAAGCCACCTCTTCAGCTCAAGGCTCTGCAAGCCCAAGAAATTGAAGGGCAGTTGTCAGATGAAATTCTCAATCCTATTTCTGTTGAAGAGGCTGTGGATGAAGTAGCAGCTTACTTATCTGTCAATGCTTTAGCTGGTTCCGAAAACCCTAAAACAATCAGACTTCGAGCTCTGGTGGAAAACAAGGTTATGTTACTATTAGTAGATTCAGGGAGCTCACACACATTCATTGACAGGCAGCTAGCAGATAAACTAAAACACAAGGCAACTGCTCTCAAGACACCCTTATAGGTTAAAGTGGCCAATGGAGAACAACTGCAATGTGATACTGAAATGTCAGGACTACAGTGGTGGATCAGTGGACACACTTTCACCTCTAACATGAAAGTTATTGATCTAGGAGGGTATGATGCCATTTTAGGGATGGACTGGCTTGCACAATGGGGAGCTATGACTTGTCACTGGGAAGAAAAGTGGCTACAGTTTGATAAGCAGGGTCAACAGGTCAAATTACAAGGGGTGATAGAGAAAAAGCAAACTGAGCTCAAGGCCATTTCCATGGAACAGATGCTCAAATGGCACAAAGGTAATGATATATGGGCTACTGCTGTGCTATCTCCAACTATGCACACTGAAAACCAAGTCATACCAGAGTGCATTCTCAAAACCTTAGCAGATTTTGCTGATGTATTTGAAGATCCTAAACAGTTACCACCCCACAGAGTGTTTGATCATGCCATCTCTCTGCTTCCTGATAGTGCACCAGTAAATGTAAGACCTTACAGATACAACCCTCAACAGAAAGATGAGATTGAAAAGCAAATCAATGAGATGTTGGCCTCTGGTCTGATTAAACCCAGCATGTCACCATTTGCTTCTCCTGTGCTGCTAGTGAAAAAGAAAGATGGGACATGGAGATTCTGTGTGGATTACAGAAGATTGAATGCTTTGACTGTGAAAAACAAGTTTCCTATGCCTGTAGTTGATGAATTGCTTGATGAGCTAGCTGGGGCAAAGTGGTTTTCTAAATTGGACCTCAGATCTGGCTATCATCAGATCAGGATGATAGAGTCAGATGAAGAGAAAACCGCATTTAAAACACATCATGGACGGTACCAATTCAGAGTGATGCCCTTTGGTCTAACAAATGCTCCTGCAACTTTTCAGTGTCTGATGAACATCATTTTTGGCAAATATGCAAGGAGATGTGTTCTGATTTTCATGGATGATATACTAATATTCAGTGAAACATTAGAAGAACATCAAGAACATTTGAGACAAGTCTTACAAACACTCAGGACCAATCAATTGTATGCAAAAATGAGCAAATGTTCTTTTGCAACTCAGCAAATCAGCTACTTGGGACATGTGATTTCTGACAAAGGTGTAGCCACAGATCCTGAGAAAACAAGAGCAATGGAACAATGGCCCCAACCTACCTCTTTCATTGAGTTGAGAGGATTTCTTGGGTTGACTGGGTACTACAGGAAGTTTGTTCCACAGTATGGCATTCTGGCAAAACCACTAACATCTCTGCTTCAGTTAAAGAACTTCCAATGGACACCTATAGCTCAACTGGCCTTTGAGAAGCTGAAAACAGCTATGTCTTCCACACCTGTGCTGTCCTCACTCAAGAGGGTCATCCTGTGGCCTACTACAGCAAAGCTTTGGGGGTCAATAATCAGAAATTGCCTACGTATGAGAAAGAATTCATGGCAGTAATGATGGCAGTGGATAAATGGAGATCTTATCTTAGCAGAGGACCATTTGTGATTAAAACAGATCACAAGAGTTTATGCAACTTGGAAGAGCAAGTGCTCCACACTGATTTGCAGAAAAAAGTAATGGCCAAACTGGCTAGACTACAGTTTAAATTTCAGTATAAAAAGGGCACAGAGAACAAGGCAGCTAATGCCTTATCCAGAATTGGGCATGTTTTTGCTGTTCAAGCAGTGTCTACTGCTCAGCCAGTCTGGCTACAAGAGGTAGTGAACTCTTATGCAGTGGACACTAGAGCACAGGAATTACTGACAAAATTAGCTCTCTCACCTGAGGCTGAACCTGGATTTGCATTGTCACAAGGTCTCATCAGATTTGAAGGCAGAATCTGGATTGGAGCTAATTTTGGACTACACACCAAGTTGATTGAGGCTTTTCATGCATCTCCTATAGGAGGACACAGTGGCATTCAAGCTACTTATCAGAGAGTGAAGAAATTATTTCACTGGAATGATATCAAACAAGATGTGCAAAATTTTGTACAACAATGTCAAATATGTCAGCAAGCCAAACATGAACATTGCAAATATCCAGGTTTGCTTAATCCTCTGCCTATTCCAGCCAGAGCTTGGGAATATGTGACCATGGATTTTGTGGAGGGACTGCCTAAATCAACTGGATACAGTGTCATTATGGTAGTGGTGGACAGATATTCCAAGTACAGCCACTTCATTCCTCTCAAACATCCATATTCTGCAGCAACAGTTGCTCAGGTGTTCATGCAAAATATTGTCAAGCTTCACAGCATGCCCTTGACAATTACTTCTGATAGAGACACCATCTTCACTAGCCATTTCTGGAAGGAACTGCTGGCCATCTGGGGCCCCAAACTACAGATGTCCACTGCTAGACATCCTCAAACCGATGGGCAAACGGAAAGAGTGAATCAATGTTTGGAAATGTACTTAAGGTGTGCTGTACATGACTCTCCCAGCAAGTGGCATAACTGGCTAGCTCTAGCAGTGTACACCATTTAAGGCGTTGTATGGACAAGATCCTCACATGGGCCAGTTCCTTAGACCTCCTGAAGATGCATCTCCTGATGTGCAACAGTGGCTTCAGGAAAGGCAAGCCTATGCCGAACATCTGCAACAACATCTTTAGAGAGCTCAGTAGAAATGTAAAGCTGATGCTGACAAACATCGCTCTCCAAGGGAGTTTGCAGTGGGGGAAGAGGTGTTCCTGAAACTTCAACCCTATGGTTAACTTTCACTGCTCAACAGACCATGTCCTAAGCTGGCGTTCAAATACTTTGGGCCTTTCAAGATCATGGAGAAGATTGGACCAACAGCATATAAATTGGACTTTCCCACGGATGCACACATTCACGACGTGTTTCATGTCTCTCAGTTGAAGCAACATGTGCCTGATCACACCCCAGTGTTTCGATCTCTTCCACGACTGCCTTAACTGGATACTGAAGATCTGTCTCCCACTGAAATTCTAGATCGTCGGCTGGTCAAGAAGGGTAATACTGCATTGTTACAAGTGCTGGTGCGCTGGGCGACATTGCCGGTTGAGTTCGCCACGTGGGAGGATTACACCGCACTACAGAAGAGGTTTCCGCAGGCAGCAGCTTGAGGACAAGCAGCTTCTCAAGGAGAGGGCACTGTCATCGCCCCTTCCCTATCAGGCGATGCAGAGTCGGACGATCAACCAACAGGGCAGGTGGCAAGCAACAGAGGTGGCTGATCTGAATTCTAGTGTTGGGCTGAGTCGAGTGAGTGGGCCGTGGGCCGCGTGTGTGTCGTGAGCTGTATATAAGCTCATACCTGTAACTGATCCGACACACTGAAAAATATCTGAAATGAAATAGCACTTTTCCCCTTTTCCAGTGCTCTGTTTCTCTTCCTCCCTGATCTTCTTCTTCGCCACGCCACCACCTACTCCCAGTCCCAAATCCTAGGGTTTACCCAAGGCAAGGACACGACAAGTTCCAGGAAGCATTGTGGAGGAAACTGAAGAACCCACCGGGACTGGAACCGGGTTGAAGAAATGCAAACAGGGCCTAGGGCATCTATCCTCGACAAAATGAATTCATGGAGCGGCCCATGGAAGAGCACGCTCGAGTATCAACTGAAGAACCCTGCAAAAGCTGACACTATCCACGTGGTCTTCTCGAGTGGATGATGAAGCCAAACAAAAATGATGGGAGAAGATTTTTCTTTAGTTTGTTTTTGGGTTTTGTTTAATGTAATAAGGCAGTTGTGGTGTGAAGAGACGGTGCCACCTCCAGCTTAGTTGTAGAGACTTTTTCTTTGCTTTTTTGCTTTCTCCTTTCCAGTTTAGGCTGATGTTGGTACTCGTGTGGCTTCTATTTTCGCAATGAAAAGCTGGAGCCGGTGAAGGCCCCTGATTATCGAAAAATGATTTTTTTCAAACCCTTGCATTTTTTTTGTTTTACCAGATTTTGAAATACTAAAAAAAAGTTCTGGTTTTACTATTTTTCAAACGTCTATTTTTAAATTTGGTTCAGGCCATTTTTCTGTCCGACGGATCTGCACCAATCTCTACGTGTTGGTTTGTCCTCCGGGTCGTCTCGTCGTGTCCTTTTTATCGTTGGACTTTTCGGGTTCACGGGTCACGGGTCATGGGGACGGCTGCTTTTGTCTTGGCCGAGGAGGGGATTGGCGGATGGGAGGCGGAGACAACGGAGGGAATGGGGCTCCTCGTCGGTGATTGGCGCGCGACGGGTCCCCGACAAGGTGCGCTTGAATGCGGGATGTGTTCTTCATAGTGACGGTCGCTGGAGAGGAGCTCGGCAGGGCTCTCCTGTCGTGCTCGCCATCAGCAAGTGCATGTCTGTGGGGGCGGTAGTAATCGCCGGCGGCGTTGGGGCGCAAGGTATTTTCTCCCCTGTGTCCCTGCTGTTTATCGCTCTGCCCAATTTGTCCATGTGTTGCTCGATGTGATTTCCCCTGTGTCCCTGCTGTTTATCATTCAGTTTATCGTCATGGTCGCCGGTCATAGAGCTCGTCACAGGTGTTGCTCAGTTAGGTGGTTGTTTTGGCCAGGAATGTTTGTGATAACTTAGTTCATCAGGAACGCTCTGAAATTTTTTGCAGGCACCTATCCATACGTGTAGCCAATCATAGAGCTCACCGTCGGTGTCGCTCAGTTAGCTAATTCTTAGTACCAGTTATCAGTCTTCAGTATCCAGTCATCAGTCTCCGTTAGATTACTTATCAATTAGTGTCCCCAGTTTCCCATCTTTCCTGATTGTTCACTACTTGAGTGCTTATCAGTCAAAAAATAGTCTTTACAGTACTTCAGTGTCTTTCTCAGTACATCTTTGTTTGTTAAGTCAGCCATGTTTCTTTATTTTTTATTTCAGTCATTTATTATCTCGTGTGAGCTTCCTGATGTGACCGTTTCTCTCTCTTCAGTTTAAGTCACTGTTCATTCTTCAGTGTCATTCCGTGTTCTTATCAGTACTCTTTCATCGGTGCATATTTCATCAGTCCTCGGTTCTTCTTTGGATCAGTCCTTAGCGCTTCAGTATTCAGCCTCGATATTTATTATTTGTAACGAACCCAGTAGCACAAGGGATCGATACACAGGAGATCGGGATGAGAGATCAGCAGGAGTTCTTTCTTGCAGAAGAAGAAGATGAGGAACAGAGAAGGGGATCGAGATACAGAGAGAGATGAGGAGAAAGGTGCACATACAACACGCCTATCCAACTCTGGATAACTCACACGCTTAAGTACGCGCACACACCACTGCCAATGGGCCCTGGCATGGGGCCCACGTCTTCCTTGTCCACCGCATCATCAGGGGGAATGCGCGTGTGACATGCCCCTCAACTTCCCTTCTTCAGAAAGAACGTCGTCTTCAGGTTGCTGTTGATCCTGGCTCGCTTGCGCATCTTGCCATATGCTTGTCGAAGGAAAACGTAGCCGTAGGGTCTCGTAATCTTCCCATGTTGAGCCTGATATGGACAAGGACCAGCGGACGCGGAGCTGCGCGATCGCCTGGTCGCCATGCTTGACCATCCGTCGCTCCAGAATTTCTGCAGGTTCACTGTCAGTGGTTGACAGGTCAGGTGGGTCAGGCAGCTCGGAGGACACCGGGGAGTAATTGGGCGTGAACGGCTTCAATTGGGAGACATGAAAAACGTTGTGAATGCGGCAGTCCGAGGGAAGCTCCAGCTTGTACTTCAGCTTGCCGATGCGCGCGCAGATCTTGAAAGGCCCGAAGAACGAAATCCATAATGAGGTCTTGCCAGGGTGCTGTTGGGATAGGAAGGGGTGCCAGCAAGCTTGCCGGTCGCTGGTGCTCATGTTTGGCTTGTTGACAGATCAAGCACTGCTTCATATAGTCCGCCACGTCGCGCTTCATGCCAGTCCACAGAAAATGTTTCTTGAGGCGTTGATATGTGGCTGTGTTGCCCGAATGTCCGCCCACGGTGCTGTCATGGAAGGCGTTGATCAATTTAGTGCGAAGAGTCATACTGCTGCCAATCCAGAGGCGATCATTCCGACGAATCAACCCCTTGTGCAGCTCAAATCCGTCTCCATCTGGGCTGTGGACGGCCAGTTGTGTCAGTTTTTCTTGAGCATCGGCATCAGTGGCATAGGAATTGGCCACTTCCTGCACCCAGGTTGGTTGGCAAAGGGAGAGTGCTGCCATGTCCAGGGCCGCGCCCACATGCGATAGAGCATCCGCTGCCCCGTTGTCCACTCCCCATCTATACTGGAATTTGAATTGTAATCCAACCAACTTGGACATAGCCTTGCGTTGTAGATCCGTCTCAGTTGTTGATCCCCCAGGTTGCAGAGGCTTTTGTGGTCACTGGCAATTGTGAACGGACCACGCTGTAGATAGGCATGCCACTTGTCCACGGCCATCATTACCGCCAAAAATTCCTTCTCATAGGCTGATAATTTCTGATTGCGCACGCCCAAGGCCTTTCTGAAGTAAGCAACCCGGTGGCCCTCTTGGACAAGCATGGCGCCAATGCCAGTGTCACAGGCATCGGTCTCGATGCTGAATGGTTTGGCGAAGTCTGGCAAGGTGAGTACTGGTGCGCTGGCCATGGCACGCTTGAGGAGATCGAAGGCTGTTTGCGCGTGCTCGCTCCACTCGAACCCCTTCTTCATTAGCAAGTTTGTAAATGGTTTGGCGATAATGTCGTACCGTGACACAAATTTTCTGTAGTAGCCTATGAGACCAAGGAAACCGCGGAGCTCTGTTGGTGTTGTCGGCGTTGGCCAGTTGAGCATATCTTGGGTCTTCTCCGCATCAGTGGCTAATCCTGCGCTCGAAATGACATGCCCGAGGTAGTCAATGCTTTCCTGAGCAAAAGAACACTTGGATAGCTTGGCAAATAGCAGGTGTTGGCGAAGGAGATCGAACACCAGCCGCAGATGCTCTTCGTGCTCCTACAGTGTTTCACTAAACACCAAAATGTCATCGAGGAATATGATCAGAAATTTACGCACATACTTACTGGATATTTGATTCATCAGGCACCGGAAGGTTGCCGGTGCGTTGCAGAGGCCAAAGGGCATGACCCTGAAGTGGAAGTTCCCGTGGTGGGTCTTGAACGTTGTCTTCTCTTCATCGCCAGCTCGCATGCGAATTTGGTGGTAGCCTGCCTGTAAATCCAACTTGGAGAAGTATTTTGCACCTACGAGCTCGTCCAGCAGCTCGTCCACAATGGGTAAGGGGAATCGGTTCTTCACTGTGGTGTCATTGAGGCGTCGATAATCAACACAAAAACACCACGAAACATCCTTCTTCTTGACCAGAAGAACCGGGGCAGCATATGGACTCATGTTGTGCTCAATAACACCTGAATAGAGCATTTCACGAACTTGTCGCTCGATTTCGTCCTTCTACAGCGGGGAGTATCGATGAGGTCATGCATTCGCCGGTTGTGCCCCCTCGACTAGTGTAATGGCATGGTCGTACTGACGATGAGGTGGCAATTTCTTAGGCTCGCCAAACACATCATTGTACTCATTGAGCACTGCTTGAATGTCGGCCGACAACTTGTCGATGGTCTCATTGGGAGGTGGGTGTCTGTCCAGAAGAGCCATGTACCAAATTTCATTGCCAGCTTGCCATTTGTTGAACTGCGTTGGTTCCATTGCCTCCAGGGACTGAACGTCATTGTGTCGAACACCCTAAAGTGTAACTTGGGCACCCTCATGCTCGAAGGTGAGTGTCTTGTCTCGCCTATGGCAGCTCATTGGACTACATTTCTCCAGCCAGTCCATGCCCAGCACGCCACCGTATGCACCAAGTGTGAGCTGGCGCATGTCTGTGGAGAAAGTGTGCCCCTGGATCCACAACTTGACACCGGGCACAAGTTTGTCACAGATCAGCCATTCGCCATTAGCAACACGCACGTCCACCGGGGGCAGGGGCATTGTCCGTGCAGCGATGCGCTCGGCAAAGGACGCGGAGATGAAACTGTGTGTACTGCCCGAGTCAACAAGAAGTGGCATGACTTGATTTCCCACCAAAGCACGGAGGCGGATCGTACGCGATGTCTCCATGCCAGAGACAACTTGTGAGGACAACACGCATCATTCTTGCTCTGCTGGTGCGTCGCCTGGCTCGTCCATCAACTCCATGCCCTGGATTGCTTCTGTTAGAGAAATGAGCAACTGTATTCTCAGGAGGGCCAAGGGCCAGTACATATACATGTGTACAATGGGGATAAACCGAAAAGAGACTATACACATCTAATACATCTAACACCCCCCCTTCAAACTCATGGTGGATCAACCACACTGAGTTTGGAGAGAAAGAACCCGTGCTGCGCTCGAGTTTGGGCCTTCGTGAAGAAGTCAGCCAACTGTAACTCAGAGGGCACATAGTGGAGAGCAAGAACCTGATCTTGTACTGCAGCACGCACAAAGTGGGCATCCACACCGATGTGCTTGGTGAGCTTATGCTTCACCGGATCATGGGCGATACTGATAGCTCCGGTGCTGTCTGACAGTAAGGGAGTCGAGGTAGTAGTCGACACACCAAAATCCTCAAGTAGCCATCGTAACCAGATCACTTCAGCCGTCAACATAGCCATTGCTCGCAACTCAGCCTCTGTACTCGAGCGAGAAACTGCAGTCTGTTTCTTTGTCTTCCAGGCAATCAGAGAGCCACCAAGAAAAACACAGTAAGCAGACAGAGAACGTCGATCAGAGGGATCACTAGCCCAGGTAGCATCCGAGTAGGCCTGGAGCTCGAGAGAGCTGGAGCGGGGAAAGAAGAGACGCTGAGAGGTCGTGCCAGAAGATATCGTAGAACACGGAGGAGATGACTATAGTGGACAGAGGTGGGGGCTGAAACAAACTGACTCAGGATGTGGACAGGATAGGAGATGTCAGGACGCGTAACAACAAGATAGACAAGACTGCCAACGAGGTGATGATAGCGAGTGGGATTAGGAAGAGGGTCACCATCAGAGGCACGAAGCTGAACGTTGAGCTCCATAGGAGTCACAACTGTCCGCTCATCACCGAGAGTAGCGCGCGAGAGAAGATCCTGAATATATTTTTCTTGGGAGATGTAGAAGCCATCAGAGGTCGAGGAGATCTCAATCCCAAGAAAATAGCGAAGTGGATCAAGATCATTCATGAGGAACTGGTCGCGAAGAAGAGCCTTAACACAATGTAGTCAGAGTCGTCATCAGTGATGATCATGTCATCAACATAGAGAAGGAGAAGAGTCCGACCACGAGGAGACGTGTGAACGAACAAAGCGGGATCATGATCACTAGGCGAGAAGCCCGCGGCAGTCACGACAGAGGCGAACCGCTCGAACCAGGCACGAGGGGCCTGTTTAAGACCATAGAGAGAGCGGCGACGGCGACATACCATACCATTAGGAACAGAGTACCTTGGGGGTCTGAGCGGAAGGTTTGGATGGTGGCGCCGTCGCCCTCGCTCCAAATCGGGCCCACCCTGCTGGGGATTTTGGGCAAACTCACTGGAGTGAATTGGCACCCGCAGCGATGGATGTTACGGTCCGATCGAGAGGATATGAGCACGGTTTGACGAAATTTTTGAGGGAGGATTTCAGGACGAGGCTCTGATTACCAGTTTGTAACGAACCCAGTAGCACAAGGGATCGATACAGAGGAGATCGGGATGAGAGATCAGCAGGAGTTCTTTCTTGCAGAAGAAGATGAGGAACAGAGAAGGGGATCGAGATACAGAGAGAGAGAGATGAGGAGAAAGGTTCACATACAACACGCCTGTCCAACTCTGGCTAACTCACACGCTTAAGTACGCGCACACACCACTGCCAATGGGCCCTGGCATGGGGCCCACGTCTTCCTTGTCCACCACATCGTCGGGGGATGCGGGTGTGACTTATTTCAGTCCATCATATAGTATTTATGTTTCAGTATATGTCATCTTTATTTCATTGTAATTCATTGTTCCACTCAGTCTTATTCTTAGTCTCAACTCTCAAGTCTCGGTTTTCCTCACATGAAGATTTGTTTCTTCAGTTTCAGTAGTTTCATTGTTAAGTTCCATTTTATTCAGTTTCGTCAGTAGTTTCATTGTTAAGTGCCATTTTATTCAGTTCAGTTTCGTCGGTAGTTTCAATGTTAGATGCCATTTTTTTCCAGTTTGGTCAGTATCATTGTTAGGTGTCATTTTCTTCATTTTTTCATTTTTCAGTGTGTCGTTTGTATTCAGTTTTGTTCGAGTTTTCGATCATGTAGTTGATTTACTCATTTTGGGTTTGGGAGATAGTCTTCGGTATTCAGTTTGACCAGATATTCATTCTAGTTTTCAGTCATCTATTTGATGTATCACTAATCTAGTTTGAAATTATATTCAATATAGTTTTCAGTTATGTGGTTGATACTTATTTTAGGTGTTCCAAGATGGCACGGCAGATAGTCTTTAGGATTTATATATATTTTTCTTTCTTAGTTTTTAGTTTTCTATTTTCACTTTTGTATCATTTTCAATTTTTCAGTTCTGTTTAGTTGAGTAGTCATTGTTCAGTCATTCATTTACTTATCTTTTCTTAGTTTTCACTCTAAAACCCATATTTATTTGGTCATTCTATTATAGTTACTCCTCTTTCTCAATATTTCAAACCTTTTAGTTTTTTTCAGTATGACCACCGGTATGTTTTCTTCAGTTTTTGGATCATCCTCAGATGTTTAGGAGAGTGGCCACTCTGCTTTCATGTGTAACATCCCTATCTTTCTGCCTCTTTTGGCACGTGTGCACGTGCGGCTCTTTTTTATGTGAAAAACTGGAATCTACAATTAAAAGCACGTTTTGTTTTCGTGTAAGTTCATAATTGTACACTGAACCTACAATTGGTTGATGGGAAAACTGGAACGTACAATTAAAAGCATTTTTTTGTGTTTTCCGTTGTGAGTATTCATTTTTGTCAGTGTTTTAGTGTATTTTTCTTCAGTCCCATCAATTTTCAGCGTATCTACATTTGTCATTTCACTACTGTATTATCCATTTACTTTGCTTGGGGTCAGCACCAAGCAGACCGCTGATAGCCGCAATTCTTCTAGTATCTTCTTTTCCTTCGAAAATGTGTTCTTCATGCCACCATCATGTCTCAGAGGGATGCCTGCCGGCCATCACTGACCCATGCCAAGTACTTTCACTCTTGGCAAAACGTTCATCGTTTTTCGTCTTTTCAGTGCATTTATGGGCAATAGTTTTTGCTCAGGACTCGCCCATGCCCACACATATCTCTCTATCAGCCATGTACATTTTATTGGATCATTTTTTCACATTCAGTTGAGTTCAATTATCGCAACAGTTTACCATCTAGTTCAGTTTTGGGTTTCATCAATTTCAGTTATGATTTCAGCCTTGTTTAATTTAGTTGATCAGTATCCCAACATCAGTATTGTATAGTTGATTCACCTATTTTGGTCTGTAGTTGCTTCACTCATGTAAGCTTGGGCAAAAAGAGCATCACTGGGACCGAGTACGACACCGCATCCGATGGTCTGATCTTCTCGAAGAATGTACGGAAGAAGTTTCCTACGAGGACAAGACTTGAGATTGGAGCGGATGTGTTAGTAACATGCAAGACAAAGGTCGGCAATGAGCTTGAGATGATGGTTCTTACTCTATTGGTCTATCAATATTTATTATTATCAGTCATTGTTCTTATAGTTGACTCACCAGTCCATGTTTAGAGAGCACACATCACTATTCTGTCTATCATTCATGAATTTTACTCAACGTTTAGTCTTTCAGATGATATTATCTTCTTTGTTATCTTTCCAGTTCCTTTTATTTACTCCTTTTGGGCCAAGCATGAGTTAAATAAGCAGACAGTCCTTCATTATATGTCTATCTTCCTACTCCCTTTAGTTTCTTCAGTTTCCTTTCTTCAGTTATTTCAGTTTCTTTTCTCTGATTTTTGTTCAGTGGCTTTTGTCAATGGCAAAGTTTTACTTGTAAAGTTTGTTTTGTGATATGCATGTATTCTTATTCCTGAGTGATGATTACAAACATTTTTTTAGTAGAGGTTTGCTTCGTCTTTGGTTTGTTTTGGGACTCTTTATGTTACTCTATGCGTCATCCATCTCCCAGCCTCTGTGAAGAAGAGTGATGTCACAGGTAAAGCGTCCACAACTGATTGATGGATGGTTATAGTCTCTTGGGTTGTCCTTATGGTCTGGCTTGTCTTCGTGGATTCGGTGGTGTCTGTGGTCTTCGACCGTGTTAGTCCCGTTTGTGTGTCTTTGAGATGAACACTTTGAAGGCTAATGGACGTTAGATGTTGGGTATGGTTGTGCTTATGAGGTTGCATGATGTATGAGTAGTCCACGGGTGGTTGGTCTGTATCGGTTTTCGCCTAATTAGCTGGGCAATTCTTTTCTGCTTAATTAATTGATGAGATAAATCTTTTGTCTTCGTTTCGAAAAAAAAGAGACAACCTGATGTTCGGTTCAGTTTTTTCAACTTTCAAAGTTCAAACCCGTTAAGTTTTTGGGGGCCGTTAGAGCGGGGAGACGTGGAACGTGCGTACATAGCAGGTGTAGTAGAGCTGGCACATTGCAATTGGCTTAAAAAAGCGACCTAAACCCAAATAAAAATCAGACGGCTGTTTGTTAGACACACCCAAAACAGAAAATGCGATCTTAAGAGGAGAGGAGATCGGATCGTACGTCCCGTGCGAGCGAGTGACGACGGTCACCGCGACTGTGGGCCGGCCCATGCACGAGCGCCCCTGTGCGCTGCAACCACAAACTAGGAGCCTCCGTTCCCCAACCAAGGCGCAGTTGCCAACACAGTTATGCGATCAAGCGGAGTGGTTTGTTCGCGTAACCGCGTCGCAACTGGCAACTTGCAACTTGTTAAAGGAGGGTCTGAAGAAGGAGTCATCTTTTACCTGGCAAAGCATAGTGGCAGGTCTATGTATTTTTCGCAGAGGACATATTTGGAGAGTGGATTTAGGGAAGATGATCAACATCTGAGAGGATCACTGGATCCCGAAAAGTATAAATCACATGATACAGACTCCCAAGGAATAAATATTATTGTAAACAGTTAATGAGCTCATTGATCCGACGACTGGCAAATGGAATGAGTGGTTAATTCGAAATATTTTTTACCCAGTAGATGTGGACAGAATTATGCGGATTCCCTTAGGCGAACATCAAGAGGAAGACTTTGTGGCATGGAATTATACAAAATCTTATTCGTTCTCCGTCCGATCTGCGTACTATATCGAGTGGGACCATTCTCATCGTCACATGTTGACGCGAGCGAATGGACAAGGGACATCAAGTCGAAATCCGGTCTGGGAGATTCTTTGGAAACTGAGGATTCCGAGCAAAGTAAAAATATTCATGTGGAAGGCCTTGCATGGGATACTTTCGGGATTGGCTGTACTGGCAAACAGGCATATCCCGACCACTGGCCAATGCCCGGTCAGCACACAAGGTCCGGAGGACATCAAGCATCTGATGCTTACTTGCTATCGAGCAAAGCAGGTATGGCGAGCTTTGGGCATTCTGGACATGATTGAGGAAGCTACAGGCAT
The DNA here is from genome assembly GCA_022496015.1 of Hordeum marinum. Taxonomy (NCBI): domain Eukaryota; kingdom Viridiplantae; phylum Streptophyta; class Magnoliopsida; order Poales; family Poaceae; genus Hordeum; species Hordeum marinum. The sequence continues at coordinate 268,615,375 of CM039674.1, read as the reverse complement.
TGATAGGTTTGGATCGATTGTGTTGGAAGAGATCTTGCGACGACCAAACAACAAGTCTCCTGTACTTGGTCATGTTGGGCTCAAAGAACTAGTTGTTGTTGGATCCTGGTATATCTGGTGGCAACGGAGGGAGTTTGTCAAGGATGCTTACGTTGCATCGCCGGCAAGATCAGCGTTCAGAATACAGGCGTTGGCAAGCAACTTTGATGTTGTTGGTCCTAAAGCTGTCATACAGGAAATACTATGAAGCAAGCCATCGAAGAACACGTACAAACTGAATGTGGACGCGTCTTTTTTCAGTGATGGAACGGGAGGTGCAGGAGCTGTTATTCGTAATGATATGGAAAAAGCAATTGCTGGCTCATGTACACCCCTAAATCACTTGCTAGATGTGGCTACGGCTAAAGCAATGGCCCTACAGGAAGGGCTCAAGCTCATGAAAAGAGTTGAATGTACGCCTGTCATTATGGAATCGGACTCCCTCGAGTTAGTTAATGCGTTTAATGGAATTGTTTCAGTTTTCAGTCCTTACTCAACGATACTTGCAAAGTGCTTTCAAATTGCTCAAAGCATTGGTCAAACTTCACTGCATCATTGCAATCCGGAAGCAAATTTGGTGGCGCACAATTTAGCTAGACATGCAATTCGTACAAACTCTTGTGTTTTTTGGATTGATAATCCTCCTAGCTTTATTGTTTCGGATGTAATAAACGATGTAACTTTGTTTAAAAATCAATAAAGTGCGTGATGAAGGCTTTCCCTAAAAAAAAAAAAAGCGGAAAGCAAGTGGCACGGTGGGGCGTCAAGTAGCGGAACCTCATCGCCATGAGTCTATGACTAGGTTCCATTCTCCATCACCCTAAACTCTCCGTTTGCTGTGGCTTAGAGTAGTGTAGATTTTACTCGTATAATGCAGCGGTTCTTGTAATACAACCACCCCGTCCTTCCATCACTGGACAAAACTCTTCCTCTCTGCAACCGCGCAGCCATGGCGATGAGGTTGTTGCCGCGCCTATGCCTGCTCCTGTGTTTTCTCGTCGGCGGCGCCGCGCGCTCGTCGGTGTCGCCGGTGCTTCGGAGGCTCAATGCAAGCGTCGCTGAAAACCGTACGAACGAACGATCCCCTTGCTTGGTTTCTAATTCTACCGTCTGCAGTTTCCTTGCCCACTCACGCACGGCTGCGTCTCCTAACTTGGCTACATGTGTTTTGCTTTGCTTGCAGCCCACATACCATCGGGCGTTGGCCGTGCCCTCTCGCCCCCTCTCATCGGCCACGGCTGCCGCAGCGTTGCTTGCTCCGGGAAGACCCTACTCGCTTTCGAGCCAAACGGATCCTTGGCGTGGATCCTTCACCTCGGATACAACTGTAAATATGATATCAGCCTTGTTAGCGAGAGGGACAAGGTAAATTCAAAATCACATTGCTGCTGCTGCATTGTCAACATGTTTTTATACTTATATATACTTGGTGTTGGTGGCAGAGAATAAGGTGCATCCATTGTGTTTGTGCAGATATATTTGGTGGCAGAAGATAAGGTCATAAAAGTAACTCCACAAAACTTACACACCAGTGCCCCAACATCACAAGTGTTTTTCAGTCACACTTCACCACCAGGGAGGTCTGAGGAGATCATCGGCCTATCCACCAGCAGCAGCTATGCATCTCTTTTCATCACCGTTATGAACCGTGGCCTTTTCTCTTTCTCATTGCGTGACGGGAAGCTACAGTGGAGTGCCGGGCCTGTGGCCGATCGCTTCGGTTACCGTCTAGGCTGCAAGGCCAACATCTCAGCCTGCTATTTCAATTCATCTCCAGTTGTTGATCAATGCGAGGGTACTCTTTATGTAAGACCTTATTTTTATACTGGGTAGTACAGTATTATTTTTAAACTCCCATGGTTTAGTCTTCTCATCTTTTTCACCCTCCCATTTTCATTTCATATGACTGAGCAGATATCAAATACGGAAGGCCAGCTCTACTCCATGTACATTCATAGCCGTCGGTATAGATGGGTCCAAGACTTGAGCTTGATCGACAAAGTCGTGACAATTGCACCGGGAAATAATGGGCGCCTATACATTGTCCTTCCGAGAAAGTCAATTGTGATGGGGCTTGATGTACTGTCAGGAAACATTTCTTGGCAGCAGAGTGTTGGTCCACTTAGTAATTACAAAATCTTGCCAGCTGTGGATTCCAATGGTAAATCATCCATTTCGATTTTGAAACATGTTTGTTCCTTCGCTAATTCATTCACATCTAGAGCTGTTTAATTCTCAAGGGTACTTTAATTGTTTTGTTTAACTGCATTCTCTTCAACGTTCGTATTACAAACATCTATTTGCATGATAATTTGTACTACCATATATCACCCTTCATGATACTTTGTTCAACTGTTGTAACAGGTTGGATATCAATTGGCTCATTAGATGGGATCTTGTATTCAGTTTCTCCTGATGGTGATATCAAAAAGTTTCTTCAAAGAACAGCACCTAACTCGGTGATCCAATCAAGTCCAGTCCTTGACTGCTCAGGGTTTTCAGTCTACATCAGCCAGACCATAATGGAGGCAAAATCAAGCCAAACTATCGGTGATTACACCTATGTATCGGCGATGAAGCCATCAAGCATCTTGTTTACTTTGTTGGCTCCAGCAACTGGAACGGTCTACTGGACTGAAAAGTATCCTGGTTTGTTTTGATCTTTATATGAAGGTGTCATTCTTGTTCCTCCAAAATGGTGGCACAAAGCTGATTTTTATGTGGTATTCATTTCCTTACCAGGAGAATTATCGAATTTGTTGTCCAGTAGCGACCTGTACTACTTTACACTAGATGAGACCATTCTTCTCACTGTTCTATCTGCTGCAAGTAAGTCTTCTTTAGCTCTTGAATCCTCGATTAAGCAATTATTATGCTTCTAGTTAACTGAAGAGGGAAACAACATAAGGGTAATTGGTAAAGTTATAGTACACGACACCAACTATTTTGCAAAGCTTTGAGCTCCTGAAATTTCTTCTCACAGGAATCGGCAATACCGTGGAATGCTACACAAGAAGTATGCTTTCTTTTCTCATGTATCTAGTTGACTTTCCATCCTAAATTTGTATTGTCTTACCGAGTACTTCACCTCTTTGTTCTGCAAGGTCAAAAGATTGCTTGGACTTGAAGAAAAGCAAAACCAAAGTTTGTTCATGGTGATCCAGGTGACATTCAAGTTGTGACATTTTTCTTTTATTGATGTTGTTTAGTTAGAAATGCATAGTTACCGACTAAGTAATGTATGTCCATCAGGCGACCACAACCATGTCCTTCTGTTGTTCTTTTTCCAACTCATTGTCATTGTGGTACAAGCGGTAATTGTGCGGTTTTGCTGCATCTTCTGGAGGAAGGAAAAGCTTCAAAACAATGACTTGCAAAAGTTCCTGGAAAAGAGGGTATGTCCCCTAGAAACATATTTTAGGGTGACTTCTGCACTGAACTATGGTCTGACCTCTAACTTGGGAAACGCAGCGTTCTCTTCACAGCAAGAGGAGAGTCTTAGGCAAGATTATCTCCGAGTTAGAGCAGAAGGCGGTCGAAGACGCCTCTTCAAACGGAACTTTGGAGCAATTCCATATTGCCTCTTTATAATGGGAAGTACAAGAGTCACTCATTTCATGGAGCAGAGAGAGAGAGCATTACGGTCTTTAATGCGGTCAGCGACAACTCTACTTCGGAGGATAGAACAAGCAGTAGCTACTCCAGTGACAGTGGGAGCTGCAGCAGCGGCAGTAGCTTTGAAGAAATGGAACTGGACACAAGGTCCAAGTCAGCAGAAGAGTCTGGACCCTCGGAGGATATTGCCAAGGGAGCTCGAGACAAATTGCCGGTAGATGTCACATCATCGTATCAGGTGTTTATGAATCCGTTGTATGTGCAAGGAGAAACCAGTAGCAAATCACCGTCGCAAAGGGGAGAATTTCTTGTGGAGACCATGCGGCACGATAGTGCACCAACCAAGAGAATGTGGCTGAAGAGGAGGCGAACTCTGTCCTCAACAAACTGATATGTAACTCAACAAATTAGATGAAGATTTAGCTTGCTTTGATTGTGGCAATTATGTTATTTATTGTCCTAGAAAACTAGGATGTTATTTATTGTGGTTCATTTGTACAAGTTTACTCAGATGCATATGGAGCTGGTTCTGTTTGTTCATTTGTACATTTTTGCCAAACTTGTCAACAGGTAATGATGATGATCATCACAAGCTCTGTCGGGCTACCAATGCAGGGGGGGGGGGGGGGGGGGGGGGGTTTGCAAACGGACTGTCTCAAAGCTACGGGTGGCCGAACCTGCATGCTTGACCGGGGGGCATGCATTGATGCTCTACAGTCTACAGGCCCTTCATCTGGCACAACTCAAAGTAAAAAGTGTGCAGCAGCAGATTTTGAGTTTTGAATTCTTCGTCAGAACATCCGGACATGTGCATGTCTGTCTGTGTGAGTTCCTCTCTATCTCTAGGCCGTAGCGTCATGTGCAGACTCATCCACAAATAAAAGCAGGTGCCGGGGCAAGAGGTTTCAAGCATTCTAGAGACCAATGGTGAGCTGAGCTCCTTTTCAAAAGTAGGTTGACACTTGGGAGATGCAGTTACAAACAGCTTTTGCTAGCTTAACTTTATATGCAGGGCATCCTTCATTTCGATTCAGATTGCATGCAAACAACAAAAGTGATCCAAGTGAACGGAATTGCCCTTGACTTTATATGCCTTGAACATTACAAAGATTCTTCGAATTTCTCTTAAAGCAAGCACAAACTTGTCATTTTATTTTTGCCAAATTTGAGCAACATTCAGACGGAAAATGTGTGACAGCTGCTCCAGTTACCAAAGATAAATGTTCTCTCCCCTGACCAAATATTGCACGGTTTCAATAATTTAAATGGAGATAGAAGCTAATAAAACTCTATGCTAGTTCAGTTAGCCCAGGCAAACTGAATTTAATCAACAGAATACATGGATATGACAAACTCCAGTTAGCATAGCTGACAAAAAAATAGTAAGATATGAACATGTCTATCCTCTGCATGTATTCGTCTCCTGAGGGTCCAGTGCTGCTAGACTCTTTGGCGTGTGAATCCCGGCTGAAACAAAGTGTAATGCAGGGTGAGGCCCCAGCAGCAACAGAAACGTAATTTATATGTTGCCCATATAGAACTAATAAACTCCTGGGGTAATACGAACTGAAGGACTATACCTGAAGTAGCATTGAAGGGGCCCTCGTTGGAGTTTCAGCAGCTACATGGCTCCGAGTCTTCCTCCCATTTCCAGCAAGAACTGAAGGGCTATCGCCTCCAAAGTCCCAGTAGGTACGCTTCTTAGCCGTAGGCTTAGGTGTCTTAGCCATAGGCATAGGTGACGTGAACCGGTGGCTCGGGCTCTTCAGCTCGCCTGCATCTCTCTCGGCCTTCCGTAGGCTTGCCCTTGTGATCACTCTTCTTTCAGCTGTTGCTGATTCAGGGTCATTTGATTTCTTCCTGTTGATCAAACCATGGATGAACTCGTCCTTCTGCTTGAGCTGCAGAAAGTGTTCCTTCTTCATCTTCTCGATCTCGGACTCCAGGGTCTTCACTTTCCTCTGCAGATCCCGGACCAGTCCAATGTCTGCTGGCCTCTTAGAATTTGGTGTGCTGAAACAACTCCCGTCTAAAACAGACCTCTTCGTCTTTCTTTGTGTTGAGCATGGCGTGGTAGTAATGTGTGGTGAGGGGGCAGCACATTGTTGTGGCGAGCTGTTGGGAGCAAGTGACTGAGCCTGAACAGTCAGTAGCTTCTGTTGCTGCTTCACCACCTGCTGCCTCAGCTCACTGTTCTCCTTCTGAAGCTCCAGTACTAGCTTGGCCTGCTCAGTATCAGAATCTGGTGCCTTGAAAACTTCCTCATTCCCGGCGGTCAATGGCTGAAAATCACAAGATTAATGAGTTATGTTCAGTAGAATGTTGCAAGATTAATGTTCATACAACCGTATTTTCAGACCTTTGTTTTTATCTCCTTGGCACGATCAGCCCAATGGAGAGTATTCTGTGTCTCACCAAAGGAAAGATTTGAAGGGCTGATGTTTGCAATCATGACAGTGTTGCAGGACCCCCCAAGTGAATCCTTGAGGAGCTGGGTCAGCTTGGAATTGCGATATGGTACATGCTTCTTCCCCTCCACAAGAGCATTGATGCAGCTGCTGAGTGCAAGGAGAGACCGATTTATGTTTGCTCCTTCGAGCGACCTCTGCGAGCGTTGGTCAGTAGCTATAGCCCTCTCTGATCCAGCAAGATCAATGAGCGAGAGCTTTCCAACTCGTGTTACAACACTAGTGCCATCCATGTATCTATATTCCACGACAACCTACAAAATTTGCAATGGTTTATATTTATGCAGTTTGAGGGGCCGTGTTTCTCAGTAGTAGTGAAAGTGCATTATGCAGTTTGAGGGACCGTGTTTTTCAGTAGTAGTGAGAGTGCATGATAGACATTCACCTGTAGTATTGCATGGGAGCGTGATGAGGTCTCATTAACTCGAGTTGGTTCAGTTGTTCTATTCTGGTTGCCTTGCTGAAGTAATTTCATAACCTGTGATGAACAGAGATATTAGTTAAGAATGTTATTAACATTTTCATTGCCAACTGCAAAGCAATAGTAACTAAGGAAGAGCTTATTACTTCATCTGTAGAGTATGCTCTATATTGTGTAAGACCGGCAGCAACAGTTCCCTGGAATGCACAATACACTTTTCTGTTAGAATACTCATAATAAGAAGGGCTATAAATTGTACATATACTGTAAAATGTGTACAGAACATACAGAATGGATCATTTGGCAACATAATATACTTTTCATCTTATTTGAACTGATTAATTTTACAGTACTAGGAGGACTACTAACTTGATATCACCAAGAGTAAAGTAAAATTGCTCAACGAAAGCTTTGCTTCATCGTTTGAAAGATGGTTATAGGCTAGAATACCTGCTGCTTGTCTTCTCTCAGAAGGAGGGGTCTACCAGGAGATAGCAAGTCCCTCACTGTCTCATTGTAGACCTCGAGGTACGACAGCTGAATCGAGTGGCTGCCATCATAGCTCCTCTGCCTCACCTTCAAGAATAAATCCTTGATTGCCAGCACCATTACGCCAGGGTTTTCCATCGTCCCGAGCATTGTATAGGTCTTCCCAGCCCCTGTTGCTCCATAGCAGAACACGGTCCCATTCCTCCCTTGCAAAACACCTTCCACAAGATCTGCTGTTCTGTAATATTAGAATGGAGGATTGGACACATGTTAAATGCCAGGGAAGTGCAGGAATGCAATTGAGCAATACATTACAAGTACACATACCATCGATTTGTCCTAACAGTCAAGAAACTAGCTCACTCCTGTAATCAATATCCTACCCTCGCCCAACATTTCACAAATACTACCACTTCTATAACCAATTTGTCAACTATCATGAAATGTGCCTCCTACTGTCGAATCTATTCACGAAAGATTCTGCGGTTTCATCAGCAGATTTATCACTTCCAAATTCAAGAGCACAAACAACTGCATCTTCGCATATTGTTTCTTACCAAGATAACCAAATAATTGTTTGAAACATGTGCATTGTAAAGAAATCGATTGAGGGCATGATATGGTAGTGCGATTCTTACGAGGTGCTATAGACTTCGGCCTGCGCCGTGGAGTCGGGGAAGGAGGCGTCGAAGCAGAAATGGCGGCCTCGCATGCGCTTCAGGCGGAGGTAGTCGTTCTCTGAGGCCAAATCCGTGAGGTACACGTCCTTCTTGTTGACGATCTTGACGCAGGTCTTGGACCCGGACTCCTTCTCCTTCCTGGACATCGGGCGTAGCCTGACGAACACCAGGATCCGGCTCCCTGTTGCGTCGGCATTGGCAGCTCCCATCTCCCCTACAGCCTTGAGCTTGCCGCCGATGCCTCCCCCGAGTGAGAGCTTCCTGGCCTGCAGTGCGGGGAGAGCCAGCGCCCCCCTTTTGACGGGGCAGGACATGACATTGGCGGCGAGGGCCACGTTCTCCTTCTCCTTGGGCTCCGGCGGCCGCGAGAACACGACGACGTTGCCGTTCTTGGAAGGGGCCCGCGCCTCCGGGGGCCCCATGTTCTCCCTGAGGACCGCCGCCTCGCGGAGCGGAGCAAAGGCGTCGCGTTGACGTTTGCCCCCCTCCCCCTCCTCCTCCTCCAGCTGAGCGTTCTCGTCCCTGTCCTCTCCGACGTTGGCGTGCGGGATGGTGCGGCTGCGGCGCATGGCGGCGCCGCCCTGCGAGGAGGCGAGCGACTGCTTGTGCTGCTCGTAGAATAGGTTGAGCGCGCGCATCTTCTCCTTGAGCCCGTGGTGCGTGTTGGTGAGGAGCGACGCCCGGCGTCCCGGGGCCGACATTGGCACCCGCGCCGCCGACGAGCTCCACGGGCGTGCGCCCGGGTCGGCACCCTTGGTGGCGCTGGCCTGCGAGCGCGTGGAGACGGGCATCTTCCTCAGGCAGACAAGATCTGGTCAGACGCTCAACCTGAGCATGGACGACCCCAGCAGCTCACCCGCTCGCACGGCGTGCTGGAAATCTCACAGAATCCCGGCAAGAGAGATGCACTAACGGACTGAAATCGGAGCAAGATCTCGAAATTGGACCGAATGCTGGGCTCTTGATCTGGGGAGAGAGAGGGAGAGAGGGGCGTTGGTGGTCAGTGTCTTGTAACGTCGAAACAGTGGCGGTGGGGACTGGGACTGGGGAGGGAGCTGGGGAAGGGGGAGGCCGTCGGATCGGAGATGCGGGGCCGCGGGTTCGAAACCTCCGGGAGGGAGGGAGGAAGGAGGCTGCAACGGTCGGGCATAGGCGTGCGGCGTGCCCCTCGCAGCCCAACGGTCGAGAGGCTCACCGATGTGGGGTCAAAAATCGACGGGTTTAGCGAGTCAATCAATTCGATGGTGCGTGGATTTGGGCATGATGACCGGTCCCTCTGTGTGTGTTTTCAAGTTTATTAATATAGCGACAGTTAATGGTGTATATAACTTCGAAAGAAGATGTGAATGCGGCCATAAAATAGTGCCTTTAATTGCCCGGTAAAACCGAGAACTCCCATTCTCTCGCAATTGCAAGGAAAGAAAATCAAAATTCGTGCCACGAGCGAAAACTGGTGGAACCGGAGCCTGCCGCGTGGCACGCTTCTAATACGGTGTCATGGACTATAATTTATCATCTAACATGGTACCTCGATAGTTCACGAATCGAGCGTTCATTTCGCGTAATGCAAACAGGAAGCTTTGTGAACGTCCGTATCGCTGCCACGCATGCCTCGCGCAACCTAGACATACCAGGCTCAAATTGTTATTCTTGGATCTACTTGCTACGGAAGTACCAGTAGCGGGAGCAGTATAACACAACGGAAATCATAATGATGGTGAGGCTCCTCCAATGGGACACTACTGCGACAGTGTCTAGCTCGCACTGTTGAAGTCCTTTTATCGGGCTTCTCCTACATTTTGCATGAGAAGCCAGGTGAGTACTTCAAATGTATTCGCAAGCTCACAAACATTCCAAAAGCAAGTAAGAACAAGGTAAACAAACACGACGGAAAACTGAAGACTTGCATTACAACTTATAACATAACTACTGTGAAAACTTAGTCTGCTCGTTTAACTCCCATGGTCCATTTCCGGCTTTATCATCACCCGATGCGATCATTCCTCTTACCTCAACAACCTTTCAACACTTATACTTAACTTAGTGAGATTGGGAAAATAGTGTGACTTAACATGAACGGTGTCCCATTGTTAGAGACTGGGCTATTCAAATAGATTTACCGCATTCTGCAAAGGTTGTACACTTTACCCACACCATGGACTCCTAGCCCAACGAATCTCACTCATAGCATGTCATTCTTACCATGTCTCCGACCTCCCCTGGTTAGGGCTATTAGGGTTTATGTTGTTTCGTTAGTTTTAGTAGAGTTTATGTTGTTGAAAGAGTTATTGGTTTGACTGTAGCGGTGCCTACTTTGATGGGACTACTGCTTGATTTACCAAGTTCCCCTGGTTCCTACAAAGTGTGACACTAACCTTTAGTGTTAAGCTCTACACAACCATTAACACAAGCATAACAAGTAAATCAAGTGGAATAAATAAAAGAGAAAATGCAAGTTTGAACCCATGGCCTTGTATTGCCATCAAGCAAATAGATGTGGTGGCTTGCCTTGGTCAAGTGGAGGATCACAAAACTCTTGGTCTTCGCCTCCTGAATTATTTCTCTCCAGAAATAATTTTCAATATAAAGCAAAGTACTAAAACTATGTCCAGAAATTCTAGACATGTCAAATAAACACCAAAATTTGTCGATAGAAGGGGAACTAAATAAGAAAAAAATGCAAAAAGAATCAACTTAATTGGGCTTATGTTTTAGGAGTTATTCCTAGTCAAAGTTGGTCCAACGTAAAGTTTTACCAGTAGTTTTAAACTAAAATTGGAAAATCCCAGAGCCTCGTCGAAGGCATATTTTCTGAATATGCCTCTGCCAGCGTACCACTTTGGGACTTAAGTGAGTCACTGATGACCCACAAGTATAGGGGATCGCAACAATCTTCGAGGGAAGTATTTTACCCAAATTTATTGATTCGACACAAGGGGGCTGACGAGGATATGTACCTAGGGTAGGGTTCTAGGCACGGCCCACATACCCTACCTAAGGACACCATATGGGAGGACTTGAAGATCAAGCATGAACTTCCGAGTGGATCCCTCGAGACGTTCAAAGTCACTCGACAGTAATCCATTCGGAGACTCCCGCTCTCACTCAACAGACACGTGTCACTCGAAAGACCTCGCTTTCACTCGACGCCAGAAGACCAGGAGCCATCATCAAGAGCCCAATGGGCAGACGCTGGTTCAATGGTCATTAGTAGCTTTTATTACGTACATTACCTGTAACGGCAGACTTTAATCCCACGACCAGGCCCTTAGATGCGGGATAATTATGAGGGGCGGCGAACTCTATATAAGCCGCCCTTCCCCTCCTGCACAAGGGTTCGCAACCATTGTAATCTCAACATTCCACACGACATAAAGCTCCCGAGCATTGAGACGTAGGGCTGTTACCTCCACGAGAGGGACCTGAACTCATACATCCGTGTGTACAGCCTCGCTGTAGCTAGGACTCTGCCCTCTCCCTTCATAACCCTACCATCTACTATCAGGCTCGTTCCCACGACAGTTGGCGCCCACCGTGGGGCAGGCGTCTAAGCGACTTCCGGCGAGGTTGCGATTTTCATCCTTCGACATGTCTTCCGACGGTGTTTTTGCTCTGGGCCACGAGATCCGTTTCGGAGCGCTCACCTTCATCGCGATGATTCGGCATGGCTCCAGGAAGCGCCTCTCGATGTCGAGGCACTCCCGGTCCGCGGGGTCACGCACTTCCATGCGAGTCCCTATGGCGTGTTGCTGCGACAGCCGTCGACCCCCTACGCATCGGCTCCTCTCGCCGTTCGTGGTCGCAAGCGGTCCGGCCGCTCACGACTCCAGCAGTGGGTCGAACACGTAGCGGCGCGTCAAACTTCTCCGCAGGTTGCAGCGCTCGAGCCTGCCGAGTCACTTCATGGCGTGCTCGAGTCGGATTCCGACCCGTCGGATGTGCCTTCCGAGTGCGAAAGCTGCGACCTTGAAGCGAAGGTCTTGATGGCGGGCTCTCATCAGAGTTCATCGCTTGGTTTCGGCCGTGGCAAGCGCGAGGCTGGAGGCCCGTCGAACGAGCAGTCGCGTCGTGATGAGGAGGTTCTTCATACTCCCATCGTCGGCGCAACTGCCGAGGCCTCAGCTTTGGAGGCCGCACGCATTCGTCTAGAAGAGCTCCAGGCAAAGATTGACGAGCACGCTCGCCAGCGCCCGCCGTGCCCCAGTCGACGTCATCGACAACTGTTTCCGACTGGATCTCACGACGGCGTTGAGGTATACCAAACTCCTGTGCTAAATGTGTTGGAAATATGCCCTAGAGGCAATAAATAAAGTGTTTATTATTGTATTTCCTTGTTCATGATAATCGTTTATTGTCCATGCTATAATTGTATTAATTGGAAACATGGATACATGTGTGGATACATAGACCAACACAATGTCCCTAGCATGCCTCTAGTGAACTAGCTCGTTGATCAAAAGATGGTTAAGTTTTCCTAGCCATGGACATGAGATGTCATTTGATAACGGGATCACATCATTAGGAGAATGATGTGATGGACAAGACCCAAACTACAAACGTAGCTTATGATTGTGTCAGTTTATTGCTACTGTTTTCTGCATGTCAAGTATATGTTCCTGTGACCATGAGATCATGCAACTCACAGATATCGGAGGAGTACCTTGTGTGCATCAAACGTCGTAACGTAACTTGGTGACTATAAAGGTGCTCTACAGGTGTCTCTGAGGGTGTTTGTTGAGTTGGCATGGATCAAGACTGGGATTTGTTACTCCGTGTGACGGAGAGGTATTTCAGGGCCCACTCGGTAATACAACATCACAATAAGCCTTGCAAGCAATGTGACTAAGTGTTAGTTACGGGTTCTTGTATTATGGAACGAGTAAAGAGACTTGCCAGTAACGATGTTGAACTAGGTATGGAGATGCCGACGATCGAATCTCGGGCAAGTAACATACCGAAGAACAAAGGAAACATCATACGGGATTAACTAAATCCTTGACATAGAGGTTCGACCGATAAAGATCTTCATACAACATGTAGGAACCAATGTGGACATCCAGGTCCCTCCATTGGTTATTGACCGTAGAGGTGTCTCGGTCATGTCTACATAGTTCTCGAACCCACAGGGTCTGCACACTTAAGGTTTGGTGATGTTTCGGTAGTATAGAGTTATGTATGATGGTGACCGAAGTTTGTTCAGAGTCCCGGATGAGATCCCAAACATCACGAGGAGCTCCGTAATGGTCCGTAGGTAAAGATTCATATATAGGAAGTCCCGTTTTGGTCACCGGAAAAGTTTTGGGCTCATCGGTAGTGTACCGGGAGTGCCGGTAGTGTACCGAGAGGCCTCCGGGAGGGGTATTTCGACCCAAGAGGATTCATGGGCTGTGGGAGAGTGAATATCAGCCCTTAGTGGGCTGGTGAAAACTCTCGCACAAGGCGCATGTGGCTGGAGGAGAAAACCCAATAGGAAAAGGTGGAAAAAGGCAAAAAGGAGCAATCCTAGTCCTACTAGGATTGGAGGAGGAGAGTCCTCCTCCACCTCCCACTTCGGCCGAAGCCTCCAAGGCTTGGAGGCCAAGATGCCTCTCCTCCTCCCTCCCTCCTATATATACTAGTGGATTTCTAGGGTTTTGCACTTGATTTTCAGCCACGTGCAAACCCTAATCTCTAGTGCATAGTTTCTCCTCTAGATCGGTTTTCTGCAGTGCTTAGGCGAAGCCGTGCCAGAATTGCACCACCACCATCGCTGGAGCGCCGTCAGGCTTCCAGAGAACTCTTCTTCCTCTCCACTCCTTCTTACTGGATCAAGACGGTAGAGATTGTCATCAAGTTGTACGTGTGCTGAACGCGGAGGTGCCGTCCGTTCGGTGCTAGATCGGAAGGATCGTGATCAAGTTCGTGGGACGGATCGTGATTGGATCGCAGGACGGATTGTGATTGGATCGCGGGATGCATGGTGATTTGGATCGCGAAGACGTTCGACTACACCAACCGCATTTCTTAATGCTTCCCGCTTAGCGATCTACAAGGGTATGTAGATCCACTCTCCCGCTCGTAGATGCTCATCACCATGGATAGATCTACGTGTGCGTAGGAATTTTTTTGTTTCCCATGCAACGTTCCCCAACAGTGGTATCAGAGCTATGTCTATGTGTAGATGAGATCTCGAGTAGAACACAAAAGGTTTGTGGGCGTTGATGCTTAGATTGCTTCCTCCCTTGGTCAGATTTGGAGTAGCGGTATTGTGAGATGAAGTGGCCCGGACCAACATTACTCGTACGCTTACAAGAGACCGGTTCCCTCGATGCAACTTGTTACCTAGATGGCTTGCGGGTGGTAGTTTCTCTCACTTTAGTTGGATCGGATTCGACAAAGGCGGTCCTTGAGAAGGTTGAAAAGCAAATTATGTATCACCGTTGTGGTTTATGCGTAGGTGAGAATCGTTCTTGCTAGAAACCCATAGCAGCCACGTAAAACATGCAACAACAATTAGAGGACGTCTAACTTGTTTTTGCAGGGTTTGTTGTGATGTGATATGGCCAATTACATGATGTGATATATGTGATGTATGAGATGATCATGTGATGTATAAATTTCATGACTTGCATGTCGATGAGTACGACAACCGGTAGGAGCCATAGGGTTGTCTTTAATTATTGTATGACCTGCGTGTCAATCATTAAGCGCTATGTAATGCTTTACTTTATCGCTAAACGGTAGCAATAGTAGTAGAAGCATGTTGGACGCGACAACCCCGATGGCGACACGTTGATGGAGATCAAGATGATGGAGATCATGGTGTCTTGCCGGTGACGATGGAGATCATGCGGGTGCTTTCAAGATGGAGATCTAAAGCACAAGTTCATGGCCATATCATGTCACTTATGAATTGCATGTGATGTTAATCCTTTTATGCACCTTGTTTTGCTTAGTACGACGGTAGCATTATAAGGTGATCCCTCACTTAAATTTCAAGATAAATTGTGTTCTCCCCAAGTGTGCACCGTTGCGAAAGTTCGTCGTGTTGAGACACCACGTGATGATCGGGTGTGATAGACTCTACGTTCACATACAACGGGTGCAAGCCAGTGTTGCACGCACAGAACACTCGGGTTAAACTTGACGAGCCTAGAATGTACAGACATGGCCTCAGAACACAAGAGACCGAAAGGTCGAACATGAGTCATATAGTAGATATGATCAACATAATGATGTTCACCATTGAAGCCACCTCAACTCACGTGATGATCGGACTTGAGTTGGTGGATTTGGATCATGTGACACTCAGATGACCTGAGGGATGTCAATTTGAGTGGGAGATTTAGTAATTTGATTAACTAAACTCATTATCTTGAACAATAGTCTAAGTAAACTTTGCATATTTATGTTGTAGATCAATGGCTTGCGCAGTAGCACCCCTGAATTTTAATGCGTTCCTAAAGAAAGCTAAGTTGAAAGATGATGGAAGTAACTTTGTTGACTGGGCCCATAATCTGAGGATTATCCTCATGGCTTCCCAGAAATCGTATGTCCTTGATGCACCGCTTGGTGACCAACCAGAAGACATGACCTCCGAAGACGTTAAGAACGCTTGGGAGGCACGTACTGGAGATTACTCAATAGTTCAGTGTGCAATATTGTATGGCTTAGAACCGGGACTTCAAAGACGTTTTGAACGTCATGGAGCATATGAGATGTTCCAGGAGTTGAAGTTTATCTTTCAGAAGAACGCCCGGATCGAGAGGTATGAAACCTCCGATAAGTTCTATGCTTGCAAGATGGAGGAGAACGGGTCTATCAGTGAACATATACTCAGAATGTCTGGGTATTCAACTCATCTAGCGGAGTTGGGAATTGCCCTTCCGCCAGAGGCGATCACTGACAGAGTTCTTCAATCACTGCCACCTAGTTACAAGAGCTTTGTGATGAACTATAACATGCACGGGATGAACAAGTTAGTCGCCGAGCTGTTTGCGATGCTAAAAGTCGCTAAGTCTGAAATCCAGAAAGAACATCAAGTGTTGATGGTCAATAAAACTACTAGTTTCAAGAAAAATGGCAAAGTCAAGGGCAAGGGCAAGAAGGGTAAAACCAAGAAGGATGGCAAAGCAGTTGCTACTCCTGCAAAGAAGCCCAAGCATGGCCCCAAGCCAAAAACTGAGTGCTTTCATTGCAAGGGAACTGGTCACTGGAAGCGGAACTGCCCCAAGTACCTGGCTGACAAGAAGGCGGCTAATGACAAACAAGGTATATATGATATACATGTTATTGATGTGTACCTTACTAGCTCTCGTAGTAGTGCCTGGGTATTTGATACCGGTTCGGTTGCTCACATTTGTAACTCAAAGCAGGAACTACGGAATAAACGAAGGTTGGCAAAGGACGAAGTGACGATGCGCGTGGGAAATGGTTCCAAGGTTGATGTGATCGCCGTCGGCACGCTCTCTCTTCGATTACCATCTGGATTAGTGATGAACCTGAATAATTGTTATTTAGTGCCTACGTTAAGCATGAACATTATATCTGGATCTTGTTTATTGCGAGACGGTTACTCATTTAAATCAGAGAATAAAGGTTGTTCTATTTATATGAGTAATATCTTTTATGGTCATGCACCCAATGTTAGGGGTTTATTCATATTGAATCTTGATAGTGATGACACACATGTTCATAACATTGATGCCAAAAGATGTAGAGTTGATAATGATTGTACCACTTTCTTGTGGCACTGCCGTTTAGATCATATTGGTGTAAAACGCATGAGGAAGCTCCATGCTGATGGACTTTTGGAGTCACTTGATTTTGAATCACTTGACACATGTGAACCATGCCTCATGGGCAAGATGACTAAAACGCCGTTCTCCGGAACAATGGAATAGGCGAGTGACTTATTGGAAATCATACATACTGATGTGTGCGGTCCGATGAATGTTACAGCGCGTGGTGGATATCGTTATTTTCTCACCTTCACTGATGACTTAAGTAGATATGGGTATATTTACTTAATGAAACACAAGTCTGAAACGTTTGAAAAGTTCAAGCAATTTCAGAGTGAAGTTGAGAATCATCATAACAAGAAGATTAAGTTCCTTTGATCTGATCGAGGAGGTGAATATCTGAGTTATGAGTTTGGCAGTCACTTAAGATAGTGTGGAATTGTTTCACAATTGACACCGCCTGGAACACCACAGCATAATGGTGTGTCCGAACGTCGTAATCGAACCTTATTAGATATGGTGCGTTCTATGATGTCTCTTGCTGATTTGCCACTATCGTTTTGGGGTTATGCATTAGAGACAGCTGCATTCACTTTAAATAGGGCACCATCAAAATCCGTTGAGACGACGCCATATGAACTATGGTTTGGCAAGAAGCCAAAGTTATCGTTTCTTAAAATTTGGGGATGTGATGCTTATGTCAAAAAGCTTCAGCCTGAAAAGCTGGAACCCAAAGCGGAGAAATGTGTCTTCATAGGATACCCTAAAGAGACAGTCAGGTATACCTTCTATCTCAGATCCGAAGGCAAAGTGTTTGTCTCTAAGAATGGAACATTTCTTGAGAAAGAGTTTCTCTCGAAAGAATTGAGTGGGAGGAAAATAGAGCTTGATGAGGTTATTGAACCTTTACTTCAACCAGAAAGTAGCGCAACACAAAAAGATGTTTCTGTGGAACCTACGACAGTAGAAGAGGAAGTTAATGATGATGATCATGAAGCTTCGGATCAATCTGCTATTAAACCTCGTAGGTCGACAAGGCCACGTACTAACCCCGAGTGGTACGGCAACCCTGTCTTGGAGGTCATGTTGTTGGACAACAATGAACCTACGAGCTATGGAGGAGCGGTGATGGGCCCGGATTCCGAGAAATGGTTAGAGGCCACGAAATCCGAGATGGGATCCATGTATGAAAACAAAGTATGGACTTTGGAAGTATTACCTGAAGGGCGAAAGGCCATTCAGAACAAATGGATCTTTAAGAAGAAGATAGACGCGGATGGTAATGTCACCGTCTATAAAGCTCGACTTGTGGCAAAGGGTTTTTCACAAGTTCAAGGAGTTGATTACGATGAGACTTTCTCACCCGTAGCGATGCTTAAGTCTATCAGAATCATGTTTGCAATAACTGCTTATTTCGACTATGAAATTTGGTAGATGGATGTCAAAATAGTGTTCCTCAACAGTTTCCTTGAGGAAGAGTTGTATATGATGCAACCCGAAGGTTTTGTCGATCCAGAGAATGCTGACAAAGTTTGCAAACTCCAGCGATCCATTTATGGACTGGTGCAAGCATCTCGGAGTTGGAATAAGCGCTTTGATGAGGTGATCAAAGCGTTTGAGTTTATACAAGTTTACGAAGAAGCTTGTATTTACGAGAAAGTGAGTGGGAGCTCTATAGCGTTTCTAGTATTATATGTGGATGACATATTGCTGATTGGAAACAATATAGAATTGCTGGAAAGTGTTAAGGAATATTTGAACAAGAGTTTTTCAATGAAGGACCTAGGAGGAGCTGCTTTCATATTAGGCATGAAGATCTATAGAGATAGATCGAGACACTTAATAGCACTTTCACAGAGCACATACCTTGATAAAGTTTTGAAGAAGTTCAAAATGGAACAGTCCAAGAAGGGGTTCTTGCCTGTGTTACAAGGTGTGAAGTTGAGTAAGACTCAATGCCCAGTAACTGCAGAAGATAGAGAAAAGATGAGTGTCATGCCCTATGCTTCAGCCATAGGCTCTATCATGTATGCAATGCTGTGCACAAGACCCGATGTCAGCCTTGCCATATGTATGGCCAGAAGGTTTCAAAGTGATCCTGGAATGGAGCACTGGCAAGCGGTCAAGAATATCCTTAAGTACCTGAAAAGGACTAAGGAAATGTTTCTCGTTTATGGAGGTGATGAAGATCTCGTCGTAAAGGGTTACGTCGATGCAAGCTTTGACACTGATCCGGACGACTCTAAGTCGCAAACCGGATACGTATTTATTCTTAACGGGGGAGCGGTAAGCTAGTGTAGTTCCAAGCAAAGCATGGTAGCTGATTCTACGTGCAAAGCGGAATACATCGCAGCCTCGGAGGCGGCGAAGGAAGGTGTCTGGATGAAGTAGTTCATAACAGATCTTGGAGTAGTGCCCAGTACACTGACTCCAATGAACCTGTTTTGTGACAACACTGGTCCCATTGCTCTGGCCAAGGAACCAAGGTTTCACAAGAGGACCAGACACATAAAGCGATGCTTCAACTCCATCCGCGATTACATCATGGAGAAAGACATAAATATTTGCAAAGTGCACATGGATCTGAATGTTGCAGACCTGTTGACTAAACCTCTTCCAAGGGCTAAACATGATCAACACCAGAACTGCATGGGTGTTCGATTCATTACAATGTAAATCACATAGTGATGTGAACTAGATTATTGACTCTAGTGCAAGTGGGAGACTATTAGAAATATGCCCTAGAGGCAATAAATAAAGTGTTTATTATTGTATTTCCTTGTTTATGATAATCGTTTATTGTCCATGCTATAATTGTATTAATTGGAAACATGGATACATGTGTGGATACATAGAAAAACACAATGTCCCTAGTATGCCTCTAGTGAACTAGCTCGTTGATCGAAAGATGGTTAAGGTTTCCTAGGCATGGACATGAGATGTCATTTGATAACGGGATCACATCATTAGGAGAATGATGTGATGGACAAGACCCAAACTACAAACATAGCTTATGGTCGTGTCAGTTTATTGCTACTGTTTTCTGCATGTCAAGTATATGTTCCTATGACCATGAGATCATGCAACTCACATATATCGGAGGAGTACCTTGTGTGCATCAAACGTCGCAACGTAAGTGGGTGACTATAAAGGTGCTCTACAGGTGTCTCCGAGGGTGTCTGTTGAGTTGGCATGGATCAAGACTGGGATTTGTTACTTCGTGTGACGGAGAGGTATCTCAGGGCCCACTCGGTAATA
Organism: Hordeum marinum; assembly: GCA_022496015.1. NCBI lineage: Eukaryota > Viridiplantae > Streptophyta > Magnoliopsida > Poales > Poaceae > Hordeum > Hordeum marinum. The sequence continues at coordinate 268,595,685 of CM039674.1, read as the reverse complement.
CAACATCACAATAAGCCTTGCAAGCAATGTGACTAAGTGTTAGTTACGGGATCTTGTATTACGGAACGAGTAAAGAGACTTGCCAGTAACAAGGTTGAACTAGGTATGGAGATGCCGACGATCGAATCTCGGGCAAGCAACATACCGAAGAACAAAGGGAACATCATACGAGATTAAGTGAATCCTTGACATAGAGGTTCGACCGATAAAGATCTTCATAGAACATGTAGGAACCAATGTGGACATCTAGGTCCCTCCATTGGTTATTGACCGTAGTGGTGTCTCGGTCATGTCTACATAGTTCTCGAACCCACAGGGTCTGCACACTTAAGGTTTGGTGACGTTTCGGTAGTATAGAGTTATGTATGGTGGTGACCGAAGTTTGTTCGGAGTCCCGATGAGATCCCGGACGTCACGAGGAACTCCGGAATGGTCCGAAGGTAAAGATTCATATATAGGAAGTCCCGTTTTGGTCACCGGAAAATCTTCGGGCTCAGCGGTAGTGTACCGGGAGGCCTCCAGGAGGGGAATTTCGACCCAAGAGGCTTCATGGGCTGTGAGAGAGTGAATATCAGCCCTTAGTGGGCTGGTGGAAACTCCCACACAAGGCCCATGTGGCTAGAGGAAAAAAACCAATAGGAAAAGGTGGAAAAAAAGGCAAAAAAGAGCAATCCTAGTGCTACTAGGATTGGAGGAGGAGAGTCCTCCTCCACCTCCCACTTTGGCCGAAGCCTCCAAGGCTTGGAGGCCAAGCTGCCTCTCCTCCTCCCTCCCTCCTATATATACTAGTGGATTTCTAGGGTTTTGCACTTGATTTTCAGCCACGTGCAAACCCTAATCTCTAGTGCATAGTTTCTCCTCTAGATCGGTTTTCTGCAGTGCTTAGGTGAAGCCCTGCCCGAATTGCACCACCACCATCGCCGGAGCGCCGTCAGGCTGCCGAAGAACTCTTCTTCCTCTCCACTCCTTCTTGCTGGATCAACACGGTGGAGATCGTCATCAAGCTGTACGTGTGCTGAACGCGGAGGTGCCGTCCGTTCGGTGCTAGATCGGAAGGATCGTGATCAAGTTCGTGGGACGGATCATGATCGGATCGCGGGACGGATCATGTTTGGATCGCGGGACGGATCGTGATTGGATCGCAGGACGCACGGCGATTTGGATCGCGAAGATGTTCGACTACACCAACCGCGTTTCTTAACGCTTCCCGCTTAGCGATCTACAAGGGTATGTAGATCCACTCTCCCTCTCGTAGATGCTCATCACCATGGATAGATCTATGTGTGCGTAGGAATTTTTTTGTTTCCCATGCAACGTTCCCCAACAAAATGTTGTTGTTGCTGCTAGGATAGCGGATTCCATTCAGCCGTCCCGGTCAGAGGCTGGTAGAGGGCTGTTGCAGATCAGAGCGCTGTTGGATGCAACACAACGTCAGAATTCAGCAGTTTCTCAGTCCCGTAACAAAATATACAGCAATTCACCCAAGGCAGAGACTGTTTAGTCGGCACATAGCCCTGGATCACCCTTGCATCGTCGAGGCGGCGGTTTTTGTGAAGGGCAAGATAGAGATCAGCATCACCGCAAAGACCACCGACGAGTGCCCACTCCTCCGCGGAGTGGTCCGTACGTGCCCTGGTGCTAGGACGACAGGCACTCCTTTGGTGATGAGCGGGACACGTAGTTTGACGCCCGCGCCTACCTTGTTCAGAAGCGGATCGACAAGAGCAGAGCCTACAGAGAAGGACATGACAGAGATATTCCGAGTGGAAGCTCAGCTGTGGTGTCTGGTCCTGAGTGTTTCAACAGAGCTATACGTTCTGCAGAGATTCTCCCCAACTTCAGAATGGCGGCGGGAATCGGAAAGTTCTCTAGTGAAACAAAGCCAGAGACTTGGTAGATGATTATCGAGTGGCTGTGCCGATTGGCGGCGGAAATGACAATGTTGCAATGAAGCACCTGCCCCTCATGTTGGATGGTTCAGCTCGAGCTTGGTTGAATCGTTTGGCTCCTTCCAGCATACATTGTTTGGAAGATCTTGCCCGAGTGTTTGTCCGGACCTTTGAGGGCACTTGCAAGCGCCCGGCAGGTCTGGTCGACTTACAACACTGCGTCCAGAAGCCCAATGAAACATTAAGGGATTATATTTAGCGATGGTCTACCCTGCATCATATGATGGAGAATGTGTCAGAACACCAGGCTGTTTGTGCCTTCAAGGCCGGTGTGAGATACAGGGAGTTGTACCTGAAGTTCGAGCGCACTGGTGATATTTCACTCGGCAAGATGATGGAAATTTCCACTCGCTACACCAATGGCAAGGAAAAAGACCACCTCCGTAGCGGCAAAGGAAAAACAATCGCCAACAAGTCTGGCGGCGGCAACAATCGGAAACAGAAGCGGAAGGCTGAAGACCCGGCTCCGGCAGAGGCAACGGCACTGGCGACTCAGTCGAAAAACAAGGGCAAAGCCAAGGCTCAGTATGCCCCCAAGAAGGGGAAGGGTCAGTCAAGAACTGATATCTTGGATCAGCCGTGTGTAATTCACACGAAGAAAGATGCAGAAGGCAACCTGATTTTGCCCAAGCACACCACTCGATAGTGTTGAACCCTTATCCAGCAATTCAAGGGAGACCAGTCGAGTGAGAAATCTCCTGAAAAGGGAGATGAAGATGAAGAAAAGGAAACATTCCCAGATGTCACTGCAACACTAGTGATCTTTGCTAATGTCGAGAGCAAGAGTCATCTGAAAGTCATCAATAGAGAAATCAACATGGTTGTGCCAGACACCCCCACCTACCTCAAATGGTCCCAATATGCTATCACATTCGACCAGACAGACCATCCTGCTTGTGTGACCACTCCCGGTCGGCAGGATCTGGTAGTTGATCCGGTGGTGCAAGGGACTCGACTCAGAAAGGTCCTCATGGATGGTGGCAGCGGCCTAAACATTCTTTATGCAGACACCCTGAAAGGGATGGGCATTCCCATGTCCCGTCTAAGCGAGAGCAGCATGCAGTTTCACGCCAATCCCAGGAAAGAAGGCCAAGTCACTGGGCCAGATAGCATTGGATGTGACATTCGGAGATAACAAAAATTTCCGAAAAGAACAGTTGAATTTGAAGTCGTGGATTTCAAGAGTGCTTACCACGCCATCTTGCGTCGACCCGCTTATGCATGTTTCATGGCCCGACCATGTTATGTGTATCTCAAGTTGAAAATGCCAGGCCCTAAGGGCGTGATCACGGTCACTAGCAATCGACAGCAGGCCGAAGAGTGCCTCCAGCAAGGCTCCAAGATCGCCGATTAGTAGATGGCCATGGTCGAGCTGGAGGAGTAGAAGAGAACCGCTGACCCTGCTGATTTGCTTCGTGCAAAGAAGCCGGCTTCCGAGTCGGCATTTCAGTCACAGGGGAAGTGAAGAAGGTGCACATCCACCCGACAGATCCAACTGCTGCCCCGAAGAATATCTCAACAACACTCGACGGTAAATAGGAAGCCGAGCTCATCTAGTTCCTCCGTGAGAACTGGGATATCTTTGCATGGAAGCCTGCTAACATGCCGGGGATTCTGAGGGAGCTGGCTGAGCACCGTCTGCGAGTGGATCCAAAAGCAAAGCCCGTCAGGGAGCATTTGCGTCGATCCCCGGCGGAGAAGCACAAGGCAATCGAAGAAGAAGTGGCCCGTCTCTTGCAAGCCAAGTTCATTCGGAAGATTTACCACTCCGAGTGGCTCTCGAATGTTGTGATGGTGCCAAAGAAATATAAGTCATTGCGCATGTGCATTGACTTCAAACATCTCAATAAGGTGTGCCCAAAAGACCATTTTCCGCTCCCACGCATAGATCAAATTGTCGACTCGACAGCAGGGTGCGAGCGTTTATCATTTTTGGATGCTTATTCTGGGTACCATCAGATCCGTCTGTATGGCCCAGACGAAATAAAGACAGCCTTCATCACCCCATTCGGGTGCTTTTGCTACACCACCATGCCTTTTGGTCTTAAGAATGCCGATGCTACTTTTATGCGCATGATTCAGAAATGTTTACTCGACCAGATCCCTCGGAATGTCGAGGCGTACATGGACAATATAGTGGTCAAGTCCCGCAAAGGTTTCGACCTACTGGCTGACTTGGCCGAGACATTTGCCAATCTGAGGCGATTCGACATAAAGCTGAATCCGGCCAAATGTACCTTCGGTGTCCCTGGCGACAAGTTACTCGGTTTTCTCGTTTCCGAGCGAGGAATTGATGTCAATCCCGAGAAGATCAGTGCCATTACCCATATGAAGACTCCCATGCGAGTGCACGACGTTCAGAAGCTCACAGGTTGCTTGGCAGCATTGGGTTGATTCATTTCTCATCTTGGTGAGAAGGCTCTGCCCTTATATTAGTTGATGAAGAAGTTCGACACATTCGACTGGATTCCCGAAGCCGAAGCAGTGTTTGTTGAGCTCAAAGCCCTGCTCTCCACCCAGTCGGTGCTTGCCGCTCCCGCCAGCAAAGAGCCCTTGCTCCTGTACATCGTGGCCACAAATCAGGTCATCAGTACAGTGCTGACTGTCGAGCAAGGAGAGGAGGGTAAAGCCTATAAAGTCCAGCGGCTAGTTTATTATGTCTCGAAGGTATTGTCCCCCTCAAAGCAAAGATATCCACACTATCAGAAGCTGGTGTATGGTATTTACCTATCAGCGAAGAAGGTGGCGCATTATTTCCAAGACCATTCGATCTCAGTCGTCAGTGATGCTCCTTTGTCCGAGATTTTCAATAATCGCGACGCATCAGGTTGAGTGGCTAAATGGGCAATTGATCTTGGACACTTTGACATCAGATTCAAGGCCAAGAAAGCAATCAAGTCCCAAGCATTGGCAAATTTCATGGTCGAGTGGACTGAACAACAACAGCCCATCCAAGTTCACTCGGCGCATTGGACAATGTTCTTCGACGACTCCAAAATGTTGAATGGGTCCGGTGCTAGTGTTGTCTTGATATCTCCCAAAGGCGACAAGCTCAGCTATGTCTTACAAATTCACTTTGATTCCTCCAACAATGAGGCAGAGTATGTAGCACTTTTGTATGGGTTGCGCATGGCTATCTCACTCGGCATCAAGCGCCTTATGGTTTATGGCGACTCAGATTTGGTGGTGAATCAAGTGATGAAAGAGTGGGATGTTAGAAACCCCGCTATGACCAGATACTACAATGCAGTCCGAAAGTTGGAGAAGAAATTTGAAGGCCTGGAACTTCATCATGTTCCCCGACTAAAAAATCAAGCGGCTGATGAGTTGTCCAAGATTGGTTCCACTCGACGGCCTGTCCCCATCGGTGTGTTCCTGGAGCACTTGCACACTCCTTTGGTTCAAGAAGATCCTTTCACCGAAGAGCCCCCACAAACCTTGAGTTCCTCTGACTCGACCGAAGTCGATGTTCCTGCTGTGATTGACCTGGTCATGGAGATTCTAGTTATCATTCCCGACTGGGTTGTGCCATACATTGCCTATATCCTTAGACAAGAGCTTCCTGATGATGAAGCAGAGGCTCGACAGATCTTGCCAGGTCCAAGGATTTCACTGTGATGGGAGATCATCTATTCAGAGAGAGTGTGACTGGTGTCACCCAGCGCTGCATTTCCTCCGAGGAAGGTCGGATGATTCTAGACGAAATTCACTCGGGAACTTGCGGTCACCACGCGTCTTCGAGGGCGATCGTCGCTAAAGCATACCGAGCTATTTTTTACTGGCCACGAGCTAATGAGATGGCTAAGGACATCGTTGATCACTATGATGGTTTCCAGTTCTATGCGAATCTGTCGCACAAGCTGGCGTCTGCTCTGAAGAAAATTCCTCTCGCCTGTCCGTTTGCAGTTTGGGGACTCAACATGGTTGGTCCCTTTCGACCTGGAAAAGGGGGATTCACCCACTTGTTGGTAGCAGTCGACAAATTCACCAAGTGGATTGAAGCCAAGCCCATCAAGAAGCTGAATTCCCGTACGACAGTCACGTTCATGAGGGAGATCATTATTCGATACGGCATTCCGCACAACATCATCACGGACAATGACACTAATTTTGACTCGGAAGAATTCAGGAGATTCTGCAACTCCCAAGGCACCCGAGTGGATTATGCTTCAGTTGCACATCCTCAAACCAATGGGCAAGTCAAGCGGGCTAATGGTCTCATTCTGCAAGGACTGAAGCCTCGTCTCATGCGCGATTTGGATCATGCCGCCGGTGCCTGGGTAACTGAGCTACCATCTGTTTTGTGGGGATTGAGGACAATGCCTAATCGGTCGACTGGACGAACTCCTTTCTTCCTTGTCTATGGCGCTGAAGCCATACTGCTGAGTGACTTGGCCCACAATTCTCCTCGAGTGGAGCTATATTCTGAGGTTGAAGTTGAACATGCCAGACAAGATGGGGTAGATCTTCTGGAGGAGGAGCGAGAGATGGCTTTGATAAGGACTACTGCCTATCAGCAAGACCTGCGGCGCTTCCATGCCAGGAATTTCAAGAGTTGAGCATTCCATGAAGGAGATTTGGTACTCTGAGTGAATCAACACCGACCTCACAAGCTTGCTCCTGCATGGGAAGGCCCTTTTGTCATCACCAAGGTGCTAAACAATGGAGCCTATCACCTTTATAATCTCATGAAGCAGATAGATGAGCCATGATCCTGGAATGCAAATCTGCTCTGATGTTTTTACACTTGAGACAAGAGTTTTCTGATGTAATAAGAATACTTCATCAATGCAATTCACGCTTCTGTGATATATACTTCGTCGGTTCCGACCGTACAGTTACATTCTTGGGGATACTCCGAGTGACGAGCAATCCTCACACTCGGGAGCTTAGCTGCGAACATGTTTCGCCTAAGTTAAAAACCCTGTGGGGTGGATTGCAGTCCATTCACTCGATGGCCTATTTGCGAATCCGTCTTGGCTTAGGTTCAAATATACTCCGAGTGACCAACAATCCTCACACTCGGGAACTTAGCTGCGAACATGTTTTGCCTAAGTTAAAAACCCTGTCGGGTGGATAGCAGTCCATTCACTCGACGACCTATTTGCGAATCCGTCTTCGCTTAGGTTCAAATATACTCCGAGTGACGAGCAATCCTCACACGGGGGCTTAGCTGCGAACATGTTTTGCCTAAGTTAAAAACCCTGTCGGGTGGATAGCAGTCCATTCACTTGACGGCCTATTTGCGAATCCGTCTTCGCTTAGGTGCAGAAAATACTCCGAGTGATGAGCAATCCTCACACTCGGGGGCTTAGCTGCGAACATATTTCTCCTAAGTTAAAAACCCTGTCGGGTGGATAGTAATCCATCCACTCGACAACTTAGTTGCGAATCGACATTCGCCAAAAATACTCCGGGTGATGAGAAATCCTCGCACTTGGAGTCTTAGCTACGAAACACGTTTCGCCTAAGTTAAAAACCTCATTGGGTGGATAGTAATCCATCCACTCAACAACTTAGCTGCGAATCGGCGTTCACCTAAGTTCAAAAATACTTCGAGTGATGAGCAATCCTCACACTCGGGGGCTTAGCTGCGAACACGCTTCGCCTAAGTAAAAAACAAACTCAGTCAAACAAACGATTGAAAGCCAAATACGAACAAAATCCGAAGGGTAAACCACGGATAAACGTTTCCTGCAAAAACAAATGTGCTCAGGCCTAAGGCCTGAATGAAGTTTTAAAGGATACAAATCCACTCGGCATACCGAGGCAAATTTAACTCTTTCTTCCAAAGACAAGTTTTTTAAACGGGAGACGGACTGACGGGCTCGACGAAAGTGTCCAGGTCGATGCCGTCGGCGATTCGGGTGGCCGCCTCGATGAAGGTTTCCATGAAGTCCTTGAACTGGAGTTTTTTTGTGTTGACCACCTGGAGCTCCTTCAGCCTCTCCTCCCTCACGTCCCTACAGTGGACCCTGATGAGTGACAATGCCATGTCGGCCCCGCAGCGAGCAGCATATTTTTTCCAAGCTTGCACTCGATTGGGAAGTTCGTTCAGGCGAGCCATCATGGAGTTGAGGTCGAGTTGAAGAGTGTCCTCAGGCCATAGCTCCTTATCAATTCTTTCCATGGCAAATTTCAGTCGAGTGATGTAGGCCTGGGCACCCTGGAGCCGAAAGTTGAGCCGCAGCATGTTCATCGCCACCGCATCAGCAACCGGCGACTTTGTAGGGTCAAGCATGGGCTCAATCTCTTCTGTTTCCTTTTCAAAGTCCTGGCAGAATTCTGTTGAGGAAGGGGAAATAGGAAGAGAATCAGTGAACTGCGACCCTCAAATTTTTTGTAAATGTCAGTCGGCAAGAAATACTCACCGTCGAGCAGAAGATAAATCTTCCTTGAGAATTCGCCCAGATGCTTCTCCAGGCCATTACCCCTCCTGGTTAGTTGCTCGGCCTTCTTGACAAGGTCCGCACGCTCCTGCTGCAGCTTGGTGTTCTCATCCTCCAGCTCCTTGGCGGCTGCCAGCTTTCGTTCCGCGGCTTCAGTCTTCTCCTTGGCCACCCGTTGAGCATCAACAAGCGCCTTGTCCTTCTCCTCCAGCGCCTTCTTCATGGAATCTAAAGAAATAACATTGTTGAGTCGCGCTTGGAGTCGACGGTTTTCATCGCATACGTCTGCTCGAGTGAGAGCACTCGGTTCAAAACATGTAGAGTAAAGAGGAGAATGCAAAAAATCAGCAGTAATTACCTCCCAGAGTCTTCATCTCAGCATGCACTCGCTCCAGAGCGTTGTTGGAGACCGCCAGATCGACTTGCAGCCGCTTCCTTTCGGCCTCCACGTCCTTATACTCCGCCCCAAGTTCACAAGCCCTCTGGAATCAACATAAAACAGAAATTCAATCGGCGAGTGACGCTAGGGACAGTCGACTGGGTATTGAACGCCGACGAGTGACTATCTTAGAAGAATTCAAGCAGGAAGTCCACTCGACATGTCAAGTGGCTCCGGCGCTCCGCGCACCATAAACAAATTCAAAAGCCCTCTATTAAGACCCCTGCCGATGCAAGCACTCGACAGTGGTCTCGGGGACTACACCCAGTGGGTGCGCTATGAGCGCCCCCACTGAGACGGTTAACTCTCGATCCGTCGAGTAACTTGTCGGAAAATACACTCGACATGTCGAGTGACCCCAGTACCACGCGTACGACAATTTTTCAAGCCTACTGTTTATCGTCTACGATGAACAGTAGCCTTGGGGACTACACCCAGTGGGTGCACTTAGCGTGCCCCCACTGGTTATTCAAACATTCGACAAGGTCAGCCCTATCACGACACTCGACCCGTCGAGTGACACCCCCTACTCTACGAAGTTCAATCTATCCTTATGCAGCGTCATATCATGGTTTGCCAATAATATCCATGAAACCTGCAAGGTAGCTACGAAGTGGTGTGATTCAAGGTGAAGTATATCTTGTACACAATAGACTCTAAGACCCCTGCCGATTTAAGCACTCAACATCGGTCTCGGGGACTACACCCAATGGGTGCGCTAAGAGCGCCCCCACTAAGATAGTTAACTCTCGATCCGTCGAGCAACTCGTCAGAAAATACACTCGACATGTCGAGTGACCCTAGTACCACACGTACTATCAATCCCAGTCCTACTCGACTATGATCCAATCTATTCGAGTGGAGAAAGCTCAAACATTCTCCAGTAATCACCCACTGGGTGTACAGGAATCCAAGAGAAGACAGGAATTCAAGCGACAATGGACTTACAATCGAACTTACTAGGACATTGGTACGGAGGGCTGTGCTGACGTCAAAAGCCAGTTTGCTGGCCTCGAACGCCTCCTTGGTTCTCAGCATGAGCTGCTCCGCCTGAATCATGGATTCCATTGCAACTCCAGTCTGATCTTTCGGAGTGCGATGCAGAGAGAAGACCGTCATAGGTGTGGTCGGTGTGGTCATTGAGGTAGCTGAAGCAGTCTGAGGGGGCCCAGTTGGAGTCGACGCCACAACGGTCGAGACGGCTGGAGGAGCATGTGACAGAGGTGCTGCAGGTTCAGCCCTGGGTTGTGTCGAGCCACCTCTCCCCTGGGAAGACTCTGCAATCGAATGCTGAAGTGCTTGCGCCGATGACGCTCCTTGGATACGAGGGCGCGAAGTGTCCAGTCGCTCCTCGTTGTCCACCACCTGAATGACCTCTGCATCGACAACCGGCGGTGTTAACATCTGCATGTGTCGAGTCCCATTCGGACGAACCAACAAATTTCTAACCTCTATGAGAAGTGGCCGCGTTAGCAGTGTCGACATCCATTGCTTCCCCTTCATCTCGATGAGGCGAGGTCACATATGTAGCAGCTCTGACGGATTGAATGACATTCGGTCAGATACAACTCGAGACTTCGGTCGACAGAAAAAATTCGGAAATAAACACTTACGTGGAGACGACAGGCACGACCACCCTCATGCGAGGCAGAGCTTTGCGAGGCTTGGTGACGGCTTGCTTGGGTTGCTTGGCCAGTCTTTCACTCGACTTAGTGGTCGAAGGGCGGCTCCGTTTCGGGTTCTTCTCACTAGGGCCCGGAGCCCTGTCCTCAACAGCTAACGGATCTTGGCAGGACTTGGTGCGGCTTTCGTGTCAGGGGGGTGGCTCGACTTCTTCCTCCTTGCCGGAGTCCTCATATTCTTCCTCGATGTCAGAAGAACCGTCGTCGTCCACACTGCCGCCCTCGCTCACCATGCCATCTTCAACATGGTTCCCGTTGGGAACGGGCGAGTGCATGTGCATCCATTCCTGCATGATTCAAGCAAAGAAGTCAGTTCAATATATCACTCAACAATACAATATATCAGTCAACATCACACAACTCACCAGGTTCTTCGGTGGGTTTTCGGCCGAGTATGGTCGGATCCTCTTGGCTCCCAAAGGATTGTCGCAAGCTCCGGTGATGCTACGGAGCCACTGCTTGATAGTTTTTTGAGGAACTTCCTCGGGATGCATCCTAGTCGAGTCCTCAGGGCCCGCGTAGTGCCACATGGTGTGGTCTCTGGCTAGCGGCTGAATACGTCGACCGAGAAACGTCTCCAACAGGTCCATGCCAGTCACTCCACCCCGGATCAGCTGCACCACCGTTTCAACCAAGATGCCTACTTGGACGTGCTCCTCTTCAGTCACCTTCAGAGATTTAGGGACAACTAGACGGTCGGGTGTATAGGGGGGAAGGCCAGTCGACATATTGGGCGATGCTACATCCTTGCAGTAGAACCAGGTCGACTGCCAACCTCTGACAGACTTAGGAAAGGTCATGGCAGGGAAGGAATTACGAGCTCTTTTCTGAACTCCTAAACCTCTGCACAGCTGGAGCACGTGAGTCTTCCCATCAGCGGGGAGAGATTTCTTCACGGTCTGGGATCTAACTATGAAGAGGTGTTTGAACAATCCCCAATGGGGAGAGCAGCCCAGGAAACATTCACACAAAGTGACGAATGCAGACAGATAGGCGATGGTATTTGGCGAGAGGTGGTGCAGTTGAGCACCGAAAAAAATTCAGAAATCCCCTAAAGAACGGGTGGGGCGGAAGAGAAAAACCCCGCTCGACGTGGGAGAGAAGGAGGACCCGCTCCTTGTTGCGCGGCTCCAGCTCGCGCTCCTCCCTCGACAGTCTCCAGGCGCCGTCTGCCACGAGCCCATCGGAGATGAGGCCCTCCATGTCCTCGCGGGTGACGACAGAGGGGAGAAAATCCCCCTGCATCCAACCCGCCAACGCGGTGAATCGGGTGGTTGAGGGCTTCTTGTCCTTGAGCTTCGCCGCCCCCTTCTTCGCCCGCTCCAGCTTCTCCGTCGTGTTCTTCATCTTCGTCGCGGCGGCTCTCGTCGAGGAGATCGGAGTGGGGCGCTGGGAGCAGAGGAGGCGGAGGAAAATAAAGAAAGAACTGGCAGAGGTACTGTGTGAACCGCAGTGTGGAAAGCTTTATACGCTGTCGGGTGTCTCACTGACCAGTGGACCCGCGAGGTTACCGCGCACGCCAACCGCTGACAGCACTCGGTACGTGGCGATATGACCGGCGCAAAGATCGAGGCGTCATGCCTCCACTTGCCCCGATCGTGGCGTAATCATCGCGCGAGTGCGTGCGCTTCCCAAATTTTCGTATCCCGGAAAATCCGGGTCTGTCAGACCGACCCGTCGCCTCCCAAGATACTGTCAGTTCACTCGGAGCAAAACAAATTCTCAACATCCACTCAGGCACCTTTAAGGCTGAATGGATCTGGGCGAGCGGAGAGGAATTCAATCGACACAAGTTTCGTTGAAGCCCCGAATATCATTCGGAAGATTTTGCGTGTCGATCCTGAATGAATGCTAATGCTCAGAGTTCAATCGACACAAGTTCCATGGAAATCCCAAATATCATTCGGAGGATTTGATGCGCTAACTCAAGGTCTACGTAGATACGTCCTTCCACCACTCAAGCCCCGATCCATTCGTGGGCTAATGACGAGGAAATGTACCTAGGGTAGGGTCCTAGGCACGACCCACATACCCTACCTAAGGACACCACATGGGAGGACTTGAAGATCAAGCATGAACTTCCGAGTGGATCCCTGGAGAAGTTCAAAGTCACTCGACAGTAATCCACTCGGAGACTCTCGCTCTCACTCGGCAGTCGTGTGTCACTCGGAAGACCTCGCTTTCACTCGACGCCAGAAGACCAGGAGCCATCATCAAGAGCCCAACGGGCAGACGCTGGTTCAATGGTCATTAGTAGCTTTTGTTACGTACGTTACCTATAACGACAAACTTTAATCCCACGACCAGGCCCTTAGATGCGGGATAATTATGAGGGGCAGCAAACTCTACATAAGCCACCCCTCCCCTCCTACACAAGGGTTCACAACCATTGTAATCTCAACATTCCACACGACATAAAGCTCCCGAGCACTGAGACGTAGGGCTGTTACCTCCACGAGAGGGGCCTGAACTCATACATCCGCGTGTACACCCTCGCCGTAGATAGGACTCTGCCCTCTTCCTTCGTACCCCTACCATCTACTGTAGGCTCATTCCCACGACAGGGGCCAAGAATATTTATAAGCCTTAGCAGTTGAGTTCTAAATTCAACCACACCTGGGAAATTATTTCTTTGTAGCAAAGTATTAGTAGCATAGTAGTTTGATAGTTTTGACTGTACCGGAAACAGTCACTACAAAAAAAAGACACATCCATGACATTATGGGCCAAACGAAAACTTTTTTTGTCATGGATATACACTTCCATGATGATAATCATGACAAAAACACGTATCATCATAGATGTAGTGGGCTCCTGCTTCTATGGCAGAAAATGGGAATTTCATCCTGGGTGGGCCGGAGGCGCACCTAAATGACCTTTTTTGGGCCATCCATGATGTAAAAAATCGTGGTAGAAGTGAGGTTGAGGAAGTTTTTGGGGATTTCCCAGTTACTAATTGAACCCGAGTGATCGATCGAACCCGAGAACTACGTACTGAACACGAGCAATCGATCAACCCCTGTCACTAGCTATGTACTGAAACCGAGCGATTCCTTGGCTGCTAACTGAACCTGAGCGATTCCTTGGCTGTTATAACTGAACTCGAGCGATCGATTCCTTTGCTTCTTACTAAACCCGATCGCCCGATCCCCGTGCGAGACGTGAGTTGAGCTGCTAGTGGCCGGTTGTTGGTTGCCTCTCAATGAATAGTTCATGTTGCTGCCACGCACGCGATACGTGTGAACGAGTGAGACAACCAATCGAGCCCCTTGTGCGAGACATGGTAAGTTGACCTAGCCAGTTGGTTGGCTGTGGATGAACAATTCCCATTGTTGTCGCCCGCTCGTACGCCCCACCCCAACCGGTGGTGGTTGGCGCTGTTTGAACAGGACAGACCCCGTGGTTGTAGCCGGTGTTGGGGTTGATGAATAGTACCCCGTGGAGGCTAGAGGAAGTCGACGATGGATGAACAGTAGCCTTGGAGTCCCGTTTTGTGGTACACCACACCCCTTGGACCCCGTTTCTTCGACTGTAGCTGGTCCATTTCCTCTATTTTGCGGTACACCACACTTGTGGACCCCGTTTCGACCGTATCCAGTTGAACAGAAGTCTGTTGCATCTGTTTTGCGGGATGTCACACACCCCAGCCGTTGAACACGACATCATTTCAAATAGTAGCTGGTTGAACAAAAGTCTGTTTCCTTCGTTTTGTGGGACGCTAGACCCCTCTCGTTGAACAAGACCCCCTTTCGACCCTAGTCGGTTGAACACAAGTTTGTTTCCTCCGTTTTGCGAGACGCCACACCCCCAGTTGAGTTCCATTTCTTTCATTCCCACCCAGATGGTTGGCTGCCGATGAACAGGACGACTTTGCTGCTGTCCGTTGCCTCTGCCACGTTGTTGTTGCCTCTCCATGTACACGATCCCTGCCCGTACGTATGTGCAAGTACACGTTCGAGATTGCACCCGTATGTATGTACGTGGCACATTTAGTTTCTTGCAGCGTGGTTATACATATGTGTAAACGATTTAGACGGGACCGCGTGACATGCTACATCGGGGGCTCTACTACGACATGTGTCGCTCCTTACCTGGCCACGGTTCATCATTGTTGCAGGGGGAATATATATGTACACGTTCGCGACCAGACAGATAACAGTACGTATGCTTCGATTTGGTGGGTCCCAACTGTCAGGTGGGAATAAGGATGCACTTCCTTGCGTGCAAAGATATAACTGGTGGGTCCGAGCGGTCAGGAGAAGAATCATTTTTTCGAGTAATAAGGAGGCAGTTGCATACGTGCACCCATCGATCTGATGTGTCCTCACTATCAGCCTCTTCACGTACAGTCCTCTTCCCATGACTCTCATTAGTTGACCATGTTGACCATGCCGCACCCAACGATGCCCCGAATGGGAATGACCCCGAGATAGGGAAGATGCAGGAGTGGAGTCGCGGACGGGGAGGAGTACGAGGGTTGACTGGTTCTGGTGCGGCCTGGGGCCACAGGCGGCGGATAATATAAGAGGTGTGGAGGGGTGGAGGGATGACCTGGTCGGGAGTGGGGTAGTGATTCACAGCAAGGTGTGTGAAGCAGCTCCACTAGCCACCCGAGATGGGAGCAGGAGGTCCTGCCGGCAATGGAGGAAGAAGACGAGAGATTGACGATGTGTGCCATCCGTTGGATGTAATCAAGCGACTACAGATGTCAAAATCATTTGTTGACTAAGTTGACACGCCTTGAGTAGGCTCCGACCTATTTGCGCACATGCCAACCTCTAAAAATGCGCCAATATTCAATCATTTTTACAATGTACAGTCCATTTGGTGGGTGGGTGAACAAATAATGTAGCGTCTATGCGGCCCATTTATTTTTTTCTTACAAATTACAGCCGATTTGCACTTTCTCGGAATACACGAATTTGTTGCGCTGGTTGAAAATATAATGTTGGATTGGACGGGGCGATATTATAAAAAATAAACTGGACTAAGAATTTTATTATAAATAAAAGTGGATAATGAACGCACTATTATTACGTTGGTCCTTAAATCTTAGCATGGTTTTGTACGCAATCACCACGATTTTCCATGTGAACTACCGTTACATATTTATTTTTATAATTTAATAATAGGAGGGATATGTTTTTAGGCTAGACGTGGGCCAATTGAGTTGGTTTTAGGGAAACGACATTTGGATAAAAAGAGAGAGATGGGAGAAACAAAAACAAAAAATAAAGGAAGGGGGGACATCAATAGAAAGGTTGGAGGAAGGAAAGGTGAAACGAGAAATTATTTATTTTTAGTATATAAATATATATACCTATTAAATATATAACAATAATATATAATCACATAACTATGATAAAGATATATATATAATATAGTTAGAAGGGAAAACATAAGTTGGACCTGGCATCTTATTGTTATAGAAAAATAGAACAAAGCTCCACGTTTTCTTAAAAACATAAGTTGCGCTGCAGGTGTTTATGACAAAATATAACCTAGGCTGGGAGGCTCATAGGCTAGTAGATACATGCTGGACTTCAAAAAAAAGTTGAAACTACTGTGTCGACATGTCCTGGGTTGGGAGGTCCATAGGCCTAGTAAACTTATCTCATCTATTGACTACATTGACAATCCCATTGGTCGAGACGTCAGTATACCATCAGGAGGAAGCCTTTTTTAATTAAGGAAGCACTTGCTGGACCTTGTAGGTCCCAACTGTCAGCCTCTTCAAGTACAGTCCTTTACATATTCCTCTCGTTTGTCGACTATATTGACAACGACAGACATTGGCGCCATGGCAAGCGCACAAAGGCGGAGGATGACATCGAGGCCTCAGATGGGAATGAACCGGAGCCGAGGAAGACTCGGTAGTGTAGCGGCAGGCGAAAGGGAGGACGAGGGTTGACTGGTTCAGGTGCAAGGGTGCATCGGTGGGGCTGCCATCGCTTGAGAATAAAAGGAATGTAGGGGAGCAGAGGGATGGCTTGGCCACCACCATAGGCTAGGATGGGTCGTCGAGGCGTGCCAGCAGCGCCGCTAGGCGATGTAGGTGGGAGTAGGCGGTCCTATTGTCTTTGGTTTGGTTCTTTCTACTGGAAGAAGAGGACAAAATACTGATAATAACGTGAGATATTAATTGGTACGAGAACTTGTCGATTGTGGAATGAGTTTGACCACATATTTGACTAGCAATATGTTAATGCATGTCAGTGTTTACACATGATTTTGGCACGATGCAAAATGCAGTAAATATGGAATCAAACAAAAATATTTTTTACACGAAAAAGTTCATATTGCCGAGTGAAATAACCTTGATGTTTAGGCCATCACCATTCGGCATTATTTTAAGGGCAAACTTCACTTGGATTGTCATGTTTAGATGTTCTGAGTGTTTTTGGTCGATTATGCCTTCAAGACAACCTCGGATGAAGGAATGCTCTACATGGGTCGTCTTCATCTCGTCGAGCTGATCGATTTTGATATATAAATCATCTCAATCCGAGTTCGTATGCGAAAGTTAGAAGCAAAACGCTACAGACCGACCCTGAGCAAAAGTATGGCGGGGGGGGGGGGGGGAGGGGGCAGACACTTGCCTGGATGGTGTCCGATGGGTCACACGAGCAATTAGGCCCTCAGGACGGCCTTGAATCGAAAAATCTTCAACACGGAAAGTTTTGTCTGGTCTAATCGGTCAATTTTGGTATATAAATCGTCTAAATCGGAGGTCGTATGCAACCTGCAGAGGTGAAACGAGTTCAAGCTCTGTGTTTTCATTTGGGAAATCCGAGTGAAAAGCTTATCATCCGAATGAATATATAGCTATCCGAGTGAAGGCTTGATGACCGAGTGAAAAGTTTCCATCCGAGTGAAACTTCGGTCAAGGAGTCCAGGTACACGAATTCAGAGTGGAAAAATTGCTATCCGAATGAGAAATTTTACTCGACCGACTAAAGGACTCCAAATTCGAGTGGTTCAATCAGAAGATAAATATTGGCCTATATGGTCATCAAGATGACCTCGGATGGAAAAGTATTTAACATGAAAGTTGTTCGTAACATCGAAACGATCAACTTTTCTTTTAAGGTCATTATCATCTGAGATAGTATACGGCCCGCAGAGATGCTACAACATTCAGACGGTCTAGTCCGCTACATGACCATGTCCGATTCAAAGTTAAAGATGACCTCGTGGAGTATTCAACATGGCTTTATTCGGGAAAGTGACCAACATACGGATTGTTGGCCTCGTCGAGGCACACAAAATTGATATTTAGACCGTATCCATCGGAGGTCATATGCAGATTCTATGGCCCACACAAGTAGCAAGATAGAAGATTGGGTCAGATTTAGGCTGAATCCGAGTGGGTCTAGAATTAGGACTCTAGGACGTGAATTGATGGAATTTTCTTGTAAGAAAAGCCTAGATGAATCATTTGCTTATACGGGAAGTCCAGCCGCCTCTTATATATGCCGAGTATGACGACCGATTAACAACACACAATCGAAACAAATCAATCTATAATACCTTTTCATCTACATTCTTACCTCTCCATCGTTTTTTCTCTCGTTCTTCGCTGTTCTTCATGTTTAAGAGCTACGAATCCCGAGGATTTAGGGGCGAGCGAATTGACCTAGGGCAGCCCATAGCCACCGCACTTCCCGACGGGGTCCCTCCCGGGCGTGCGGGGTTTCGGGTCTGCAAAAGCGTCTGTCGGTTGTCTTGCGTATCGCGCTACCGGATGGACCTCCTTCGACGTGAGTTGCGGTGCATCACCTCCGTTCGTGTGTAAACAGTCAGTTATACTTCCTATCGTATTTTTTTGCTTTGGAACTGCAATCGCGAGTATTAGTGTGGGCGCTTTACTTAATTTTTCTCTCAAAGCATGCAAATCGCTGGCTCGTTGTATCAGTACGTGAATAAATTTCTTAGGCTACGCTCCTTCTTTCTGTCGAACACACCACAGTAGTCTAGTGGCTGCACACCCTCCCCAACACCTGCTTGGCCCGATTTCGTTTTACGCCGGGGTTGTGGAAAAATCCCCAATTGTTGCTTCTGGCCTTACTGACATGTGGGTCCAACCTTGTCATCCACACACACCACCTCCAATGCTAAGCAAAAAATTGTCCCTAGTTTTCTGTGTTTTCCGCACACTTGATGTTGTGTGGGTATTTTGAAAATAACACATCTTTTTGGACGTGCATCATATAAAGACGTACTATACATGAATGTTGATGAACATGATGTTAAATTATTGTTAGTTCCATTTTCAGCCATGAATAAAATTTCCAACATGCTATTATCCCTTTTTGAAAACGGCGTGTTGATACAAATGCTCTGCATCCGGAACTAAAACTTGCAGTTTCTTCTCTGAAAAACACATGGTCTGCACTTTTATATGAAAGTACTAAAAAATAGATCTCTGAGATTCAGAACATACTTCATATGCTCAATATTGCAAAGATCTAAAATTCAAAAGACATTCATATATGGAAGTACTCAAACTACACAACACAAAACACAATTCACAACATGCAAATACTGATAACCCTAAGCTCCTCCTCTGATTATTTGTCGGAGTACTCCACTCCTATTCGTCGGTCAGACCACCACCCTGTGAGACGAGGTAAACGCCGAGGGGACCTTGGAGAATGGCGGGGAAGCATCATCGCGGCAACTTCTTTCCTCCTCTTTCATTTGGGTATGGTCGAGGAAGACTCCACCGGCTCGCTCTGGCACGAGACCCTCACAAACGGCACCAACAATTGGATGCTCGATCCTAGACCCTCAGGATCCCCGATGTTGGATCAATCTTCTGCCACCTTCCCGTCACGACTGGCTTCGGTGAATTTGTCTACTCCATGGCCCAAAGGAGCAGCTCTATATGCTCCCGGGAAGATCATCGCATTTTCGTTCGGTTTGAGATAGTTGGACATCTCCATCGCCATCGTCGCTAATTACAGTTGGTTGTCAAACCACGACTTGATCTCCACCATCCTGGCTTACTCCACATGGTCACCACCTGCGATCATCACGTATCAGTTGTACTCCTTCATGGATCTACTTCCCCATGGCCGGTGGTGGTTTTGGAATGGAAGAGGAGCGGCGGTGGTCTTGGAATGGAAGAGGAGAGGAGCGGTGGTGGTGGTTTTATAATGGAAGAGGAGCAACGGTTGTTTTGGATTGGACTAGATGAAGAGGAGTGGCGACGCGCTGCGAGTGGATAATTCAGATCTCTCCTAATGACTAATTTACCCCTCACTTAAGAAATGACCCCTTCGAATTTGTGCAAAATTTTGACCATATATCTTACTAATAAAATGTTAGTGCATTTCTGATACGTTTCAACGTATTTATGATTTCTGGTTGTTTCGTGCTATTATATTATCAATCTTGGGATATTTTATATGCAATTATATGCCATTTTATATCATTTGTTGGGACTAATCTATTAACTCAGTGCCCAGTGCCAGTTCCTGTTTTTTTTGCGTGTTGTTGACTTTTCAGAAAATCAATACCGAACGAAGTCCAAACACGATGAAACTTTATGTTGATTTTTTCTGGACCAGAAGAGACCCTAGAAGGTTCGGGAGGAGGCCAGAATACGTACGGGAGAGGGACGAGCTCACCCGACGCACCGTTCGGGGGTTGGGTGCGCCCCGTGAGGTCGTCGCTCCCCCACAGACCCATTTGACCTAATTCCATCCCCATATATCCTCAAATATTCCCAAACCAATAGAGAGACACCCGAAACACTTTTTCCGCCGCTAGAAGCCTATGTTCTTCGGCGATCCCATCTAGAGACCTTTTCCGGTACTCTACCGGAGGAGGGGGGGTCGATCACGGAGGCTACATCAACCTTGTTGCCTCCATGATGATGCCTGTGTAGTTCATCATAGACTTATGGGTCCATAGCTAGTAACTAGATGGCTTATTCTCTCTCTATGATCTTCAATACCATGTTCTCGTCAATCTTCTTGGAGTTCTTTCCGATGTAATCTTCTTTTACAGTGTGTTTGTTGGGATCCGATGAATTGTGGTTTATGATCAAAATGTTTATTGAAAGTAATTGAGTATTTTCTGAACTTTATTATGCATGATTGTTACAACTTTGTATTTCTCTCCGATCTATCTATTAGTGGGAGAGGTGTTTTGTAGTGGGTTCAATCTTGCGGTGCTCTATATCTCAGTAATAGAAGGGGACAAGACACATATTTTTTTTGTTACGATTAAGGATAAAATGATGAGACTGAACATATTGCTTGTATTCCTTTGTCTACATCTTGTCATCTTGCTTAAAGCGTTACTATGTTTGTCATAATCTTAATACCATAGATGCGGGCGGGAGTCGGTCGATTGGTGGAGTAATAGTAGCAGATGCAGGATGGTTTCGGGATAGTTGTCACGGACATGATGCCTATATACATGCTCATTTCCATGGATAATGTTATAACTATGTGCTTTTCTATTAATTGCCCAACAATAATTTGTTTATCCATCATATGTTACGTGTTCGAGAGAGAAGTCTCTAGTGAAAACTATGACCCCCAGATATATTTAATCATATTGCTAAAAACAAAAAATACCTTGTTGGAATTTATTTAATTTATTTTTACTTTTCTTTTTATATATCTATCACTATCAGAATTAATCCTTGTAAATAACGAGTTCAACGGGATTGACAACCCTCTTGCTCGTGTTGGGTGCAAGTGTTTGTTGTTGTGTGTAGGTGCCGACGACGAGAATTGGCATGGTTCTCCTACTGTTTCAATAACCCTTGTTCTCATTAAGAAAAATACTATCCGCTACTATATTGATGCACCCTTCCTCTTCGGGGGAAATCCCAACGCCCCTCACAAGTAGCAGAAATAATTTTTGGTGCGGTTGTCTGGGAGGAGATCAAAATAGACTCCCGTCAACTTGCCAATTTATGGCACCATTGCCGGGGAGACATCATTAAATTATCACTAGGTTCCTACATACAAACTAGCATCCACTTTGATCTACTGTTCATTTGCCTTTTTATTTGCCTCTCCTTTTCATGTCCCTCCACTTCTCTAGAAAAAATTAAAAACACAAAAATATTGTTGTTTGTTTGCTTGCTTGCTTTGTCACTATGTCTTAACCAAATACCAAGTTGTGTGACTTTTGAAATACTAATAACAATGATTTTATTAGTACTCCAATACCACCTGCCACTAGTGCAGAGTCTTATGATATTAATGCTGCTTTGCTGAATCTTGTTATGGAAGAACAGTTTGCTGGAAGTCCTAATGAGGACGCTGCTTCCCATCTTAATAATTTCAGTGAATCATGTGATACTCAAAAGAAAAAAGATGTGGATAATGATATTTTTAAGTTGAAATTATTTCCTTTCTCACTAAGAGATAAAGCTAAAACTTGGGTTTCATCCTTGCCTCGTAATAGTTTTGGTACTTGGGATAAGTGTAAGGATGCTTTTAGTGCAAAGTATTTTCCTCCTGCTAAGATTATTTCTCTTAGGAATCAACTTATTAATTTTAAACAGCATGATAAAGAACATGCTGCACAAGCTTGGGAGAGAATATAATTACTTATTAGAAATTGTCCCACTCATGGTGTAAGTTTATGGATGATAAGAAAAAATATGCGAGATTGAACTTTGTGTCGAGAAATCTCCTAGATTCTGCTGCAAGTAGTACTTTCATGGAAATTACATTGGGAGAAGCTACAAAAATTCTTGATAATATTATGACAAATCATTCTCAATGGCACATAGAACGAGCTCCAACTTGTAAGAAGGTAAACTATGTTTTAGAAATTGCTACTTTGAGTGATAAATTAGATGGTCTTATGAATATGTTTGCTAGTAAGGATGATCATGTTGATCCATATGATGTCCAACTATCTACTTTGATTGAGCAAAATAATGATGATATTGATGTGAATTTTGTCTCTAGAAATAATTTCAACAACAATACTTATAGAGGAAATTTCAATCTTAGACTGTATCTCGGTAATTCCTCTAATAATTATGGTAATTCCTATCTTAATTGATCTAATAATAATAGGATACCCTCTAAATTTGAGGACAATATTAAATAATTTATTAATTCTCAAAATATTTTCAATGCCATGGTAGAAGAAAAACTACATAAAGTTGATGATATGGCTAGAAACATGGATATGATTGCTCATGATGTGGAAACTCTTAAAAGTAAAAAAATCCATCTAAACATGACATCTAGGTTGAGAGCTAAGTGAGAATTCCTTGAAAAGGCTATTCCACCCGGTTTTTATCGTAATCATGATGAATATATTAAAATGATTCGTGTCTCGCCTATTGAATAATTGTGTAGTAATTTAAAACTTGATGAAAAATGGACTTTAGATGAGTCAACTTTAGCTATAACGCGTCCCAATTGTTCGAAGGGTGATGATCTTAATGATAAAAATGATAAAAGTGGGTTTGGACAGGTCAAAACTTTAAATAGTGATGTGCCCACTACTTTGGATTACAATGAATTTAATTATGACAACTGTTCTTTGGTTTAATGTATTTCCTTGTTGCAATCCATGATCAATACATGATCAATACACCTAATGCTCACGAGCAAAATAAAGCTTTTACTAAACATATTATAGAAGCTATGATAAAAGATCACGAAGAAAAGTTTGAATTAGAGGTATCAATACCTATAAAGTTGCATGATGAATTGGAACCCACTATTAAAATTAAGCTTAAAGATTATGAATGTAATGCTTCATGTGATCTTCTATCTAGCATCTCTACTATACCTACATCTTTATGTGATGTGCTAGGTCTCACCAATATAAATGAATGCTCCCTCAACTTGCATCTAGTGGATTCCACTATTAAGAAACCATTGGGTAGAATAAATGATGTGCTCATAATTCCTAATATAAATTATATGCCCGTGTATTTCATCGTGCTTGATATTGAGTGCAATCTTTCTTGTCCTATAATACCTGGTAGGCCTTTCCTACGAACCATATGTCCTATTATTGATATGAAAGAAGGAAATATTAGATTCCAATTTCCATTAAAAAATGCATGGAAAACTTTCCTAGGAAGAGAATTAAGCCACCATTTTAATATATTATGAGGTACCAATGGAGAATTTAATGGATGACAATACTTGAAACTATGCATTATGCCTAGCTAGGGGCATAAAACAATAACGCTTGTTGGGAGGCAACCCGAGGGTTATCTTAAATTTTTGGTTTTACTTTATGTTTTTGTATTATGACATGATTATTTATACTATAATGATTGTGTTTTTATGTTTCAATTAGTGTTTGGGCCACGTAAAGCATATGGGGTGATTTGGATGATAATAGAAATGATTCTGTGCAAACATAGATACTTTTACGACCGGTATTTGAAACTAGATTTTTTACCGGAATATGATACATTGATGAAACTTTTAAAAAGTATTGCTATAAAAAATCCCCAAGTTTTCCTAATGTTTCATATTTTTTTTGAGTTACAAAAGTATGATTACAGATCATTACAGACTGTTCTGTTTAAGACAGATTGTGTTTTTTTCTTGTTTTAATGATGCTATGGATTATATCGATGGTATAAGTCATGGATAAGTTAGAATACAGTAGATATAATGCAATATTTAAATATTAACCTATTTATAACAGTACCTAAAATTTATGATATGTCTATTATACTAACAGGTCTCACAATGTTTCTGTTGAGTTTTGCGTGGTTAAGTTTTCAAGTTTTGGGTGAGGCAGTGATGGATGAAGGAATAAGGAGCAGCAAGACCCTAAGACTTGGGATGCCCAAGGCAACCCAACTTAATATTTAAGGAAGTACAAGCATCTAAGCTTGGGGATTCCGCATCCCCTCTTTCGTCTAGAATTTATCGGTATGTCACTTGGAGCTGCATTTCTATTCATCGCATGTTATGAGTTTTGCTTGGAGCATCGTGCATTATTGTTTGTTTTCCTTTTAGTTTTCCACAATAATTTTTTGCTGGATACACCTTTTGAGAGAGACAAATATTTGGCATAATTTTTTAGAATACTCTTTGTGCCTCACTTATATCTTTTGAGTTAGGCAGTTGCTCTAGTGCTTCACTTATATCTTTTAGAGTACAACGATGGCTATATTTTATAGAAATATTTGCACTCTAATGATTCACTTAAATCTTTTTGAGAGTCTAATAAATTGTAATGGAAATTTGCACATTTTATAAGACTAGTTTAAAAATGATAGGTATTCAAGGGGATGTGATAATAAACTTTCATGTAGACCATTTAATATGAAACGTACGGCTTGATTATATGGATGTACTAATATGAAAGGATATTGGTTCATGATCATTTGTTAGTAGAAATATCAGTATTAAATATCATTATTAACTTCTCATGTAAGTATTGATTATGGCATGGTGATGAGGTGTGATCACTTTTATGTGTGTAATGAAATCCATGAATGTTGTTATAATCGGATGCATGCCATGGTTAAATCCTACCAACCAATTCCCTAGGGGCATGCAAGTAGTACTTTTCTTCGAGGGCTAATAGATTTTCAAAATAAGTATACATGTTATTTATGACTAATGTGAGTCCATGGATATACTCACTCTCACCTTTCCGCAATTTGCAAGCCTCTTCGCTACCTAGCATTGCCCTTTCTCACCTTGAGAGTTGGTGCAAACTTCGCTAGTGCATACAAACCCCGTGATCAGATACACTCTATCACACATAAGCCTCCTTATATCTTTCTCAAAACAGCCACCTGATACTCGTGATCTGCATTGGGTTTTCCGTGAAGAGGAACGGGTGATGCAACACAATATAAGTAAGTTTTTCCTTAGTAGAGAACCAAGGTTTATCGAACCAATAGGAGTAACAACCAACCCCCGTCTTCAGCGACTACACACAAAAGAGCAAACACTTGCACCCAACGCGGGCAAGAGGGTTGTCAATCCCCTTGGACTCGTTATTTGCAAGCTTGTAAATAGTGTGGTTGATAGTAGATAATTGTAAATTGCAAAATGAATAGAAAATAAATAAATGGCTGCAAGGTATTGTAGCGTATGTAAACTTCTAAGTGAATAAACCCGAGGGGCATAGTTTTCCCTAGTAGCATCTCTCATGAAAGTAGCATATGATGGGTAAACAAATTACTGTTGGGCAATTCATAGAAAATCACATAGTTATGTGATATTGACGACAATGATGATGTGTATATAGGCATCATGTCCATAAGAAAATAGGACGACTTCTGCTTGAACCTATTACATTACTCCACCCATCAACCGCTATCCAGCATGCATCTAGAGTATTAAGTAAAACAAAGTAATGCTTGGAGAACAATGACATGATGTAGACAAAGATAATTCAATTAGTATAACTAACCTCATTGTTTTATCCTTAGTGGCAACAATACAAAGACATATCTTGCGCCCTTCTGTCACCGGGATATAGAAACCCGTCAGATTGAACCTATTACAATGCACTCCTCTCACTGAAGATAGATCAATCTACTTGGCCAAAGCAAATCATAGATTGGAGAGATTTACGAAGCTACGATGATCATGCACATAAGAATCATACTAGATTTTAGAAAAGACTCAAATATTTTTCATGAATAATCTCAACATAAAAACATAATTCATTGGATCCCAACAAATGCACTGCACAAAAGGATTACATCGGATAGATCAAAGCAAAGATGTGTTGATCATTGTATTGAAGATCAAGAGAGAGATAGCCATCTAGGTACTGACTACGAACATGTAGGTCTATGGAGAACTACTCACACATCACCATGGGAGCATCAAGGTTGATGTAGAGGCCCTCCGTGATTGATCCCCCCTTCAGCAGGGCACCGGAACTGGGCTCTAGATAGACACACGGCAGAATAGAGACTTGCGACGGCGAAAAAAGTGTTTCGGGAGGCTCTCTAGGGATTTTGGGATTGATGAGAATTTATAGGCCAAAGAGGAGCACCGGGAGGTGCCCGAGGGGGCACGAGGCAACATGGCAAGAACTACCCCCGTGGGCGTGCCCTGTTGGCTCGTGCCTCCCTCGTGAGGCCTCTGGTCTCCACCCGAAACTTCCAAGTCTTCTTTTGGTCCATAAATAATCATATTAAAGTTTCGTATCAATTGGACTTCGTTTGGTAATGTAAACCTAAAAATCCAAAAACATGCAGAAAGCAACAACTGGCATTGGGCACTAGGTTAATACGTTAGTGATCAAAAATAATATTAATTGGTAAAACACCCAAAAAGTATCCTAGAATGATAATATAATAGCATGGAAAAATAAAAAATTATAGATACATTGGAGACGTATCATTATCCCGAAGCTTAATTCCTGCTCGTCCTCGAGTAGATAAATGATTAAAAATAGAATTTTTGATGTGACATGCTACCCAACATGTCTATTGAAGGTTTGATCATTGACAAATGATGAATTAATAAACATGAACATAGTACTACTTATAAACATAGGCACATAATCATCAGGTTTCAAAGCATATGATCCTTAAAGAATGTTCACCCCATATTCATTTTATCATATAAGTATAGCATGGCTCCATCCTCACCACATAAATATAAATGTTAAGCACCATGGTGTCAAGTCATGCAATTGGATTGTACTTTTTAACGTGCTTCAGCTTCTTATTACTTGCGCAATATATGAGCATGAACCATGGATATAACATAAAGGTGGAATAGAATATGGTGGTAGGTTTCAAAGGAGTGAAAGTGGAGAAGAAAGTATCTCATCAACTAGGCGTATCAACGGGCTATGGAGATGCACAATAGATAGCAATGCGAGGAGTAGGGATTGCCATGCAATAGATGCACTAGAGCTATAAGTGTATGAAAGCTCAACTGAAGCTAAGTGGGTGTGCATCTAACTTGCTTGCTCATGAAGACCTCGGGCATTTGAGGAAGCCCGTTAACAAAATATACAAGCCAAGTTCTATAATGGAAAATTCCCACTAGCATATGAAAGTTATAAAACAAGATACTCTCTATATGAAAAACATGGTGCCACTTTGAGGCACAAGTGTGGAATAAGAGGTAGTAGCACTGTCCCTTCTCTCTTTTCTCTCATTTATTTATTTTATTTTCCTCTTTTCTCTTTATTTTCATCCGGAGTCTCTTCCCAACTTGTGGGGGAATCATTGTCTCCATCATCCATTCCTCACTAAGACAGTGCCCTAAATAATGATGATCATCACACTTTTAGTTACTTACAACTCGATATGAAAAACTGATAGGATAATATGACTCTATATGCATGCCTCTGGCCGTGTACCAGGATGTGTAGTGATCTAGCATAGAAAAAGATATAAAAATGGGTAGGCCATTTAAATATCATGCTAGCTTTCTTACGATCATGCAAAGCAATATGACAAAGGAAGTATAAGTCATATGATGTGATGGTGGATGTTGCATGGCAATATATCTCAGAATGGTTATGGAAATGCCATGATAGGTAGGTATGGTGGATGTTTTGAGGAAGATATAACGAGGCTTGTGTGCAATAGAGCGTATCCTGTCATGGGGTTTGGATGCACCAGCGAAAGTTGCACCGATACTCGAGGTGAGAATGGGCAATGCACAACATCGAAGAGGCTAGCAAATATGTGGAGGTGAGAGTGTGTATATCCATGGATTTACATTATTCATAAAGAACTCACACACTTATTGCAAGGTTGTATTAGCTCCCTCGAAGCAAAGCACCACTCGCATGCCCCTAGGGAGGAGGTTGGTAGGAGTTAACTATCCTGCACCCCCGACTTAAACAACACTAGGATTTCATTGAGGAATAAGTATGCTCACACGTCATCACCGTGTCATAATTTTTTTGGACGGCAAGTTAACAACCTCTAATTCATGATACTCTTATTAACCAATGATCATGCACTCATGCTTTTTCACATTACCACATTAATATCATTAACCATGATTTCTTTTATGTGCTACATGTGGTTTTGATTATGCACTCATTGAATACCTATTATTTTTGGACTAGTCTTATAACCCATGAAAATTACTGTCACTATTTATTACCTCTCAAACAAATATAAGTGAGTAACAAGACTGCAATTGTTTCTACAAAATCTATACGCCACCATGCTCTAGAAGATATAAGTGAAGTACCGGAGCAAGTGCTAAGCTCAAAAGATATAAGTGAAGCAGATATAGTATTCTAACAAATCATGGTGATAGTATGTATCTCTCAAATAGGTGTGTCCAGAAAACAATTATAGTGGGAAATTAAAAACAAAAATGCAAACGATTCTCCAAGCAAAACTCATATCATGTGATGGATGAAAATATAGCTCCAAGTGACATACCGATGGATTGAGACGAAAGAGGGGATACCTTCCAGAGCATCCCCAAGCTTAGATTCTTGAGTCATACTAGAATATTAACTTGGATTGCCTTGGGCATCCCCAATATTAGGATCTTGACTCTCCTTATTCTCCTCATATCGGTGTCTCACCCAAAACTTGAAAACTTCAATCACAAAAAACTTAACGAACTTCGTGAGAAAGGTTAGTGTAGTAAAGATAAATCATTCACTTAGGTACTGTCAATACAAGATTAATAATTATTCTCACATTATACCTACTGTATTCCATCATTCCCACAATTTATATTATTCAATATAAGCTATAGGAACACTTGAAACAAGCAAACTACGCATGCAAAACAGAATCTGTGAAAAACAGAACAGTCTATAAAGATCTGAATCATCACCATACTTTACTGACTCTAAAAATTCTTAAAAATTAGGAAAACTCAAGGAATTTGTATATAAATGTTTTGTAAAAATTTCAGAATTTATTGACGCTCCAGTAAAATCCGATAATTCATATACTAGACGCAAAACTTTCTGTTTTTGCACAGAATCAAACAAGCAAGTATCCATACTATCCCAAAGGCTTTACTTGGCACTTTATTGAATAAAAGACACAAAACATGATTAATACAGTATCTTAATCATGTGAACACATCAAAACAGAAAGTAAAAGTGTTGGGTTGTCTCCTAACAAGCGCTTTTCTTTAATGCCTTTTAGCTAGGCATGATGATTTCAATGATGCTCGTATAGGAATAATAATTAAAACATGCAAGAGAGCATCATGAATCTCATGAAAAGCACATTTAATTCTAACCCACTTCCTATTCATAGGGATTTTTTGAGCAAACAATTTATGGGAACAAGAATCATCTAGCATAGGAAGGCAAAACAAGCGTAACTTCAAAACCTTGAACACATAGAGAGGAAACTTGATATTATTGCAATCCCTACAAGCATATGTTCCTCCCTCATAATAATTTTCAGTAGCATCATGAAGGAATTACACAATATAACCAGCACATAAAGCATTATTTTCATGATCTACAAGCATAGAAATTCTACTACTCTCCACACAAGCAAACTTCTTCTCATTCATAATAGTGGGAGAAAACTCAGCAAAATAACTATCATGTGACACTTGATTGACATAAACACTTTGAATATTAAAATCATGATGACAAGTTTCATGGTTGTCATTACTATTTATAGCATACGTGTCATCAAAATAATCATCATAGATAGGAGGCATGTCATAATCATAATAGTTTTGCTCATCAAAACTTGGGGGACTAAAAATATCTTCTTCATCAAACATAGCATCCCCAAGCTTGTGGCTTTGCATATCATTAGCATCATGAATATTTAGAGAATTCATACTAACAACATTGCAATCATGCACATCACTCAAACATATAGTTCCAAACATTTTAATAACTTATTCTTCTAACACTTGAGCACAATTTCCCTTTCCATCATTTTCAAGAAAGACATTAAATAGATGAAGCATATGAGGCAACCTAAATTCCATTTTTTTGTAGTTTTATTTTATAAAACCAAACTAGTGAAAAACAAGAAACTAAAAGATTTAATTGCAAGATCTAAAGGTATACCTTCAAGCACTCACTTCCCCGACAATGGCGCTAGAAAAGAGCTTGATGTCTACTACACAACCTTCTTCTTGTAGACTCGTGTTGGGCCTCCAAGCGCAGAATTTTGTAGGACATCGACAATTTTCCCTCAAGTGCATGACCTAAGGTTTATCAATCCGTGGGAGGTGTAGGATGAAAATGGTCTTTCTCAAACAACCCTGCAACCAAGTAACAAAGAGTCTCCTGTGTCCCCAACACACCCAATACAATGGTAAATTGTATAGGTGCACTAGTTCGACAAAGAGATGGTGATACAAGTGTAATATGGATGGTAGATATAGGTTTTTGTAATCTGAAAATATAAAAACAACAAGGTAACAAATAGTAAACAACATGCAAAATTTTGTATAAATGCTTGGAAACAAGGCCTAGGGTCCATACTTTCACCAGTGCAATTTCTCTCAACAACATTGACATAGTTGAATCATATGTAAGTACCTATCGTGCGACAAAGAGTTCACTCCAAAGTCACAAATAGTGGAGAGCTAACGAAGAAATTATTGTAGGGTACAAAACCACCTCAAAGTTATCTTTTCTGATCAATCTTGTGAGCTATCCCTATAAGTGTCATGGACAGCCCTAGAGTTCGTACTAAAATAACACCTTAAGATACACATCAACCAAAACCCTAATGTCACCTAGATACTCCAATGTCACTGCAAGTACCCATGGGTTTGATTATACGATGTGCATAACATAAGTTCAGATTCATCATATTCAATCCAACAGAAAGAACTTCAAAGAGTGCCCCAAAGTTTCTACCTTAAAGTCAAGACAAAAACGTGTGCCAACCCCTATGCATAGATTCCCAAGGTCACGGAACCCGCAAGTTGATCACCAAACCATACATCAAGTGGATCAATAGAACATCCCGTTGTCACCACGGATATCCCATCGCAAGACATACATCAAGTGTTCTGAAATCCTTAAGGACTCAATCCGATAAGAAAACTTCAAAGGGAAAGCTCAATTCATCATAACAAGAGAGAGAGGGGAAAACTCCATATGATTCATCTATATCAATAAAACTCGCGGTACATCAAGATCGTGCCATCTCAAGAACATGAGAGAGAGAGAGAGAGATCAAACACATAGCTACTGGTACATACCCTCAACCTCGAGGGTGAACTACTCCCTCCTCGTCATGGAGACCGGCGGGATGATGAAGATGGCCTCCGGTGATGGTTCCCCCCTCATGTAGGGTGCCGGAATAGGCTCCCGATTGGTTTTTCATGGCTCTGGAGGCTTGTGGCGGTGGAACTCCCGATCTAGGTTTCTTTTTGTAGGTTTCTATATTTATAGGTATTTTTGGCGTCGATCTCACGTCAAGGGGGGGCACGAGGCAGTGACAAGCCTGCTAGGCGCGGCCAGGGGGGTGGCCGCACCTGGCAGGCTTGTGACCTCCTCATGGCTCTTCTGTCCCAACTCCAATGCTTTCAGGGGTCTCTTTTGGTCCATAAAAAATCATACTAAATTTTCAGCCCATTTTGAGAATTTTTATTTCTACACAAAAAAACGACACCATGGTAGTTCTGCTGAAAATAGTGTCAGTCCGGGTTAGTTCTAATAAAATCATACCAAAATCATATAGAATTATTTTAAACATGGCATGGATTAATGGCATCCATCACGGTGCTCCCCCCTCCTGCAGCCCTCTCTCCGGTGATCTCACCTTCTGGCCATTAATCACTAATTCTTCTCCGACGATTCTCTTCGGCGACCTCTCTGGTAATATCCATCTCGGATGTATTCTCATGGTGGATCTACCCTTGGCTTGGATTTATCCAAGGGTAGAGTTTTTTCTCATGAGGGTTTTAGATCTACTGGCCTTACGGTTCATCCAATGGGGGCTCGGAGATCTTTCACTCTGGTGGTTTCTTTCAGTCGACATGTCTTTCGGTTGACAGAAAAATATGTGGCGGCCGCTTTGGAATCGGCAATTGGTGGTTCGGCAATTGATCTAAGGGTTTCGCACATCAAAGATAAGGTTTTCTCCTTTCAAGTTTCTTGCCAGCAAGTTGGTTTTCATATTGTTGATCTTCGCTCTTATGCTTGCAATTTGTTCAAGTGCTATTGCAATCTTTGGGGTAATGGTGGACCTAATTGGATTAGGGAACTTGAGATTTAGAGGAAACAATGTGATGTTGAATGGGTTTTAGTTAGTCCTTCCAAACAGCGCTCCTCCATGGGGCTCCTAGACATGCATAAAACTCCTGCAAAGTCTTCTATCAAGTCTTCTAGTACTATCAAGAAGAAATTATCATTTGCCACTCTTATGAATTATCTTGCCTGCAAGGGCTATAGATACCCAACAAACCAGGATTGCA
The DNA here is from genome assembly GCA_022496015.1 of Hordeum marinum. Lineage (NCBI taxonomy): Eukaryota > Viridiplantae > Streptophyta > Magnoliopsida > Poales > Poaceae > Hordeum > Hordeum marinum. The sequence goes on along the minus strand of CM039674.1, from coordinate 268,562,895 downwards.
TAGACGCTTTGATTGAGACGAGTCATGAATCCTCCGAGCATGAACGTGTTTTGGTACAACCATCACCTCCGGAGGATTTACAATGCACGACGACAAAGCCATACATTTGCTTTGGTTCTGTGCGCCCATTAGAACATTTTCGATCGACATCCATGAGTGTTACCCCAAGATCTTTGGAGATCCACCCGGATATTTCGGTGATTTCCCCTTCATTTGCAGAGGCGGGATCTTCTAATTTTCAAAATCTAGGGGCTTCTAGGGGCCATGTTGGGCTTAACTCTTCTCAGAATATCCCTCTGGGCGATAGTTGCCCTGGGCCGGCAAATGGGCCTCCTGATGCTTCGAGCCCTGGATCCTTTGATATCCCCTCCACTCAGGAGGCCGCTCAGCAATTTGAGTCCATGGTCAATGACGTGGTGGGCCTTGTGCTGACGTGTACTGTCTGTGCCCAACAGGGCCACCTCTCATCCTCTTGCGGAAGCTCAACAGTCTCCACGGCTTGCTCTTGTTTGGGTCACCGTAGGAAAGATTGCCAAGAGTTCGCGCGCATACATGGATTAGCGCGGAAGCCGATTTTTCTACAACAAAAATTGGGGTTTTCAGGCTCCTTTGCATACCTAGGGAAGGGAGCTGGTGTTAAGGGGATAGACTATTCAGTCACATCGCCGCAGCCTACCTTGCAATCTATTCTACCACCTCCATCTAGAGAAAACCCCAACCCTGCACCACCACTTGAATCCATGGCGAACTATGAGCTTGATCCAGAGCGGTTCGTGCCGGCTGGGCATCACATCATCGATGGTGGTGAGCTTCGACTTCCGCATACTTTCTTCACGCCTGTCTTGCGGCTGCCGCGTCACCATGAGGACAACATGGTTGCATAGGTTATGCCGGCACCAGAAGGAGCTCTTGGGCCAATCAGAGAGGAAATCACGCAGTTCCTGCAGAACAGAGGTATTCTGGTCCGATCCATGCAGCCATGGTTTCATGGAGTAGGACTCTTTCAAGTTCGCGATCCTGCTGTTAGATACTCTTTGATTCAGGATGCTCCGTTTCCGATTGGTGGTGACCGCTTTGTTCGATTCATGAAACATGATGAGGGGATAGTTTCAAGGGATCTCAGGGTTTTTGTAATGGGTGGCTGATGTTCATTGGTATTCCGCTTCATTACCGCATGACAAAATATATTTCTCAGATGGTTGGTACCTTTGGAAAGTTCATCTCATGGAAGAGTGAGGATCGATACATGGTCAGGACATTGGTGGAGGCTAGTTTTCCTGACATACCGCTAGTCCCCAGGGATATTGTACTCGGGGATTATGCTGAGTGCGAAGGTGCTCGGGTGTCTTGGACCGTGGCTTGCTATGTGTTGGGGGCAAACTTTGCCGATCAAAACCCCAATGATGAAGACCCAATGCCACTTGACGGTAATCCGCATCCTCTTCCTGGGAACCTCATTCCTGAAAATCTGCCATTTGTGCTTCCCCCTTACCCTCAATTGGGATGGAATGAGGCACCTATTATACCGGAACAACCAGTGCCAGACAATGCTCATGAGGTGGAGGCTGATGGCTGGGGGCATGCTGTGTGGGGGGATAATCAAGATCTGGATGTCCCCCCGCAAGCTGCGGCACCAGAGCAAGATCAGATTTCAATTTTGATTGATCAACGAGAGGCTTTAGATTCTGTCGATCAACAGGTGCAGATTAATGAGCAACCATTGTTGTTTGTTCCTCCAGCTAATCTAATGGCCATTGTACCATATCAGCAACCTATAATCAACCAGCAGTAGCTCTTTATTGGTATGGTTAGAGTTATAGGAGGGCCATCTCTTCCCCCAGGGATGATCTGGAAGCGTTCCTTTGAGACTCTGCTTGGTGATTTTGCTCGGATGCGTGTGCCCAGGTCTATCTATTCTAAACCACTTGGGGTGATTGTCTAGTCCAAGCCTACATGGTCGATTGCTTTTGATATGGAGAAGAAGTTGTCTATGTTGGTGCCAACATCCAGCACACTAGAGAGACGGTTGGTGGGTGCAGCTCGGAGGCCGGTGGCTAGAGCTCTCTTCCGTACAAGCTCTGATCAGCCTGAGGGCAATGCTCCAGTGGACTTGCAAAGGGATTCTTCTTCACAGAATCAGGTGTACTTTGCGGAAAAGGTAATTAGTGAAGGAAGGGTGCGGGCCAAGAAGAAGGTATCGCTCATGGACACTTCTGTCAGGCGTTGTACTAGGAGCGCGGCAAAATTAGATGGCTTCAAGAACACAGTTTTTGAACAGCTAGCATACCAGCCCAGGAAGAAAAGGCTGCGATCAAAGCCCGCCAATGATGAGGCCCAACTGAACCTTGAGTCACCTGCTCCTTTCTTGGAGAAGAAACTGCAAGAGGAACCATAAGTTGAGGTGGTGCCTCCACACACACCAATCTGGGTGTTGCAAGCTACATGCGCAGAGTTGGAAATTGATGCAATGCTCTTTTCTACGGAAAATCTTATGGCGGATCCCATAGTGGAATCTTCTTATTCCAAGGATCAATGGTGTGCATGCACTATACTTTAGTTGGGTCTGGCATACTTGTTACTTTTGCGTGTCTCCTGCTGCCTTTTGTGCTAGGTGTACTTTGCTACAAACTCTTATGTTCTCTTGTTTGTAAGGATTATGGCTATGCGGCATTATGTGTCATATTTTACTCTACTTATTATTGTTGGTTCATCCATGACTGCATCATCCCATCATAGCTGGAAAGTCCTCTGCTGGAATGTCAGAGGGTTGAATTCTGAAGCTCGTCAGCGAGCAGTTCGTCAGAGGGTGATAGAAAGCCAATGTGTTGTTATTTGCTTGCAAGAAACTAAATTGCAGAGCTATAATCGTGCTACAATTCGTAACATCTGCCCGCCTCATTTTGACCAATTCATTGAATCACCATCTTCTGGGGCATCGGGGGGCATTCTCACAGTTTGGCGATCGGATATTCTTTGGGGTGTGTTAGTAGAGGTCAAACCATATAGCATTATAATTAGCTTCACTTCCACGCATAATAATGATCAATGGTTCTTAGTTAATTTGTATGGACCTTGCCAAGGGGAGATGAGAGATGAGTTTGTTTGGTGGTTATATGCTTTGGAAATTGACCCTAACAAACTCTGGATGTTATTAGGGGACTTTAACTTTATCAGATCACTGGACAACAGGAACCTTCTTGGGGGGATGTAAATGATATATTCATCTTTAATGAAATCATTGGGCATTTGGGACAGCTTGAACTTCCCCTAAAGAGCAGGCATTTCACACGGTCTAATATGCAGGATCACCCATTGTTGGAGCAACTGGATTGGGTGTTCACTTCTGCTAGTTGGATTTGTCAGTACCCAATGACACAGGTGATTCCTCTAGACAATTTGGAGGAGTTGAGACCTCTGTCCAGACCTGAATTTAACTTCCGAAAAATCGTTAAGCTGCACCATGAGCATCTCCTGCACCTACAATGCTTATATTGGAACAAGAGATGCGCCATTAGGTACATCAAAGTTGGGGAGGAGAATTCAAAATATTTCAAGGCTATGGCAACAGAGAGGCACAGGAAAAATGTTGTTGCTAGTCTGGTTCTGCGTGATGGATCAGTGACTTCAGGTCATGACCATATGGCCTCAGAGTTTCTTGTGGCTTTCAGAAATAGAATGGGTTCTGTCAGAGAGATTTCAATGGGAGAAGACATTCTTTCTCTAATCCCCAGGGTTCATGGACTTGATGTGCTAACCAAGTCTTTTCAAATTGATGAAATTGAACAGGTTATCAAGGAAATGCCCATTGATAAGGCACCTGGCCCTGATGGTTTCAATGGTTTGTTCCTAAAAAAGTGATGGCCTATTATCTCTGGGGATTTTGTGGCACTAATATAGGAATTCCATGCAGGGATAGTTAAATTAGAGAACCTGAATGATGCTTTCATCACACTGGTGCCAAAGAAACGCTCCCTTGAAGGTGTTGGCGACTTCGGGCCAATATCTCTCACTAGTGTTGGTTTAAAGTTCCTAACCAAAATGGCAGCAAATAGATTTTAGAATGAAATTATGAACTGTGTGCACAAAAATCAATGTGGTTTCATTAAATCAAGAACTATTCAGGACTGCCTTGCTTGGACGTTTGAATACATACATCAGTGTAATTGCTCAAAGCAGCCAATCATGCTTCTTAAACTTGATTTTGAAAAGGCTTTTGATTCTATTCAGCATGAGGCAATCATAAGGATCCTTCGGGCTAAAGGATTCACTGCCAAATGGGTGCATTGGATAAAAGAGCTTTTGACCTTTGGAACTTCTTGTGTGTTACTCAATAGAGTGCCTGGGAAACATTTTAAATGTAAATGTGGGGTTAAGCAGGGAGATCCCATATCACCCCTTTTGTTTGTTCTTACTGCTGATCTCTTGCAAACAATGATAAATCACTCGTTGCATCAGGGGCCCTAAACCTGCCTTTGCAAACCAATGATCCTGATTTCCCAGTAGTTCAATATGCTGATGATACCCTGATGTTCATTGAGGTAGACAAGGGTCAATTGGATACCCTCAAGGAATTGTTGAGTTCTTTCTCCCAAGCCACTGGACTGCAGATCAACTATCACAAGTGCTCTATGTATCCAATCAATGTGCAAACTGATATTGCTGCAGGTTTAGCATCTGATTTTGGATGCAAAATAGGGACAATGCCTTTCACCTATTTGGGACTCCCAGTTGGAACTACCAGGCCAAAAATTGTTGATCTAATGCCTCTTGTTGACAGCATGGAAAGAAGGCTTACTGCCAGTTCGTGGTTTTTACCACAAGGTGGTAGACTACAGTTGGTTAACTCTGTGATGTCATCCCTGCCAATTTTCTTCCTGAGTAGCCTGTCGATTCCACCTGGTATCTTAAACAATTAGAAAGGATTCAAATACAATGTCTATGCAGAAAATATGGGGTAGAGAAGGGACATTCTCTGGCAGCTTGACCACTGGTATGCAGGCCCAAACTAAAGGGTGGACTGGGGATCCTCAACCTTGGGCTGCAAAATGAGGCTCTGCTCATGAAGTACCTCAACAAGTTTTATAACAAGGCTGATGTTCCATGGGTTCACCTCATCTGGGACACATATTATTATAATAGGGTGCCTCATGATACAACTATGTGTGGATCTTTCTGGTGGAGAGATGTTGCCAAGCTGATGAATAAATTCAGGGCAGTCACACTTATTACTATGAATAAAGGGGATACTGCCCTGTTCTGGGCTGATAATTGGAACCTTGACAATTAGGTTGCTCCCCTGCAAGCCAGATTCCCAAGGCTTTTTTCTTACTGTCAGGATCAAATGCTATCTATGCAGGAGTTCTTCAGTACAAATGATTTCCATGATTTATTCTCACTACCTCTTTCTAAACTAGCCTTTAATAAGCTGAATCAGTTGACATCTCTTCTGGAAGCTATCAACCTCAATCCTGAAGCGAATGATTGCTGGAACTGGAGACATGGGAAAGCATCAGAATACACAACTAAAAAATACTATGTGTTTGTGCATCAGCCAATTATGATCAATCCCCTTCTTTCCTGGATTTGGAAGAGCAGTTGCACCATGTCAATCAAAATGTTTGCATGGTTAGTTATGATGGACAGAATAAACACTAAAGACATGATTTAACGCAGGCATTGGAAAAATAATGATGGGCCAGAATGTGTACTATGCTCCACCTTGGCACTAGAGGAAAGAAATCACCTTTTCTTTCAATGCAATTTCAGCTTTCGGATATGGAGCTATCTGCAGATCACTTGGATGGACAACAGCAACATGATGCAGATTACACAACAGGCCAGAAAGGAGTTCAACAAACCTTTCTTTGCTAAAGTGGTTTTCCTAACATGGTGGAATATTTGGAAAGTGAGGAATGACAAGGCTTTCAGGCACATCAGACCTACTTTCAGCCGTTGGAAAAGTGGTTTCATTCATGATATTTCTCTCCTCACTCACAGGATCAAGACCAAACACAGAGAGGAGCTTCGCAAATGGATTGACTACTTACCCCCTTGAACCTTTCCCTATGTAATTTTTTTGGCTTTGTTTCTCTTCTTTTACTTCTAGCCTCTTGTACATATGTTTCCTCTTATTTTAATTAATAAAATGTTGTGGGGGCGTAAGCGTTGCAGTCTTCATGGTAAAAAAACAGGGCATGAATACTTCATAAATTATAGATACGTTGGAGATGTATCACAAGCTTACCCACGTCGTATGGCCCTCCAGCACCTTCATCGACACCATCAAAGTATGTCAGAAGGAGTGGTTTTACATCACCGAGCCAAGGGAGGGAGGCCAAGCTGCCCCAGCCGGATTCAGATCTGGTCCCCCCACTAGATTAATCTCATGGCTCCGGAAGGGCCTCAACTGGGTGTCGAGCAAGGAGGTGAGCGACCTATAGAAGCGCATCGGCACCATGATCGAGAAAGACATCACGCTGACCAACAGGGTCCAGGTCATGCTCCGGCAGCACATCCTCCCCTGTCAGTGCCGAGATACTCCCTTGTGGGCTTGTCAGCTTGACGATGAGCCCACGATTCGACACCTCTTCTGCACTACTCGAGAGAAGCTATGGAAGCACTTTTCAAGTCGCAGAAGGATTGGCCAGCCGAAGAGGAGGATCGGGGTCTACACACCACCAAGCGTGCCTCCAAGGTATAGCATAGCTCTGTTTGATCGGTTCTATCTCTCATAAAGAAGTTCTAAAACATCTTTCCAATCATTCTTTGCAAAAATGGCTGAGCAAAGCCATGGGCATCGACTACCCAGCGCCTCAGCCCGAAGACATCAGGTCCGGGCTGTTAACGGAGATGCTCATCGAGGTACCTTACGAGGCGCATGCGAGGAAAGAGAAGAATAAACCAGGCCAAGAAGGCCTGCACATCAGGGACCGGTGATACGTCTCCAACATATCTATAATTTTTGATGATGGCATGCTATTATATTATCTGTTTTGGATGTTTTATATGCATTAATATGCTATATTATATTATTTTTGGGAGTAACCTATTAATCTAGAGCCAAGTGTCAGTTTTTGTTTTTTCCTTGTTTTTGAGTTTTGCAGATATGGGATATTAAACGGAGTCCAAACAGAATAAAACCTTCGGAAGGAATTTTCTAGAAGGAAACAAGTCGATCAAGCTTGGAGTGCACGTTAGGGGAGGTGCCAGGGCACCACAAGCCTGCTAGGCGCAGGCCCCCTGGCCACGCCTAGCAGGCTTGTCGCTCCCTGGCAGGTCTCCCAACCCTATTCTCTGACCTATAAATACTCAAATATTTCCCCAACATTAAAAAGAGGCACACAAATACTTCTCCACCGCCGGAAGCCTCTGTTCCCGAGAGATCCAATCTTGGAGCCTTTTTCGGTAATGTGCCGGAGGGGGTTTCGATCACGGAGGGCATCTACATCAACTCCATTGCCCCTCCGTTGATGCGTGAGTAGTTCACCACAGACCTACGGGTCCATAGCTAGTATCTAGATGGCTTATTCTCTCTCTTTGATCTTCAATACCATGTTCTTCATGATCTTCATGGAGATCTATCCGATCCTCTTTTTCTGGTATGTTTGTCAAGATCCGGTGAATTGTGAGTTTATGTTTAGATTATCCATGAATCTTATTTGAATCTCCTCTGAATTCTTATTTGCATGATTTCATATCCTTGCAACTCTCTTCGAGTTCTTGGTTTGGTTTGGCCAACTAGATTGGTAATTCTTGCATTGGGAGAAGTGCTTGGTTTTGGGTTCAATATTGCAGTGTCCTCACCCAGTGACATAGTAGGGGTAGCGAGGCACATATTGTATTGTTGCTATCAGGGGTAATAAGATGGGGTTTTCATCATATTGCTTGAGTTTATCCCTCTACACCATGTCATCTTTCTTAATGCGTTACTCTGTTCTTCATGAACTTAATACTGTAGGTGCAGGCAGGAGTTAGTTGATGTGTGGAGTAATAGTAGTAGATGTAGAATCGCTTCAGTCTAGTTGTCATGGACGTGATGCCTATATGCATGATCATTGCCTTGGATAACTACATGATTATTCACTTTTCTATCAATTGCTTGACAGTAATTTCTTTACCCACCATGATATTTGCCTTCAAGAGAGAAGCCTCTAGTGAAATCTATGGCCCCTGGGTCTATTTTCCATCATATACTTTCAGATCTATACTTTGCTGCAATTTATTTACCTTTTACTTTCCGTTCTTGTTTACACCTATATCTGCCGCATCTAATACTTGCAAATAATCGTGAAGGGATTGACAACCCCTTTATAGCGTTGGTGCAAGAGTTTGATTGTTTGTGTAGGTGAAACCATTGGTGACTTCCTTGTTCCTCCTACTGGATTGATACCTTGGTTCTCAAAAACTGAGGAAAATACTTATTTACTTTGCTACATCACCCTTTCCTATTCAAGGGAAAACCAACGCAAGCTCAAGAGGTAGCAACCAGCCAGAGGCTGTGTCCAAAGAAACCCATGCCTCCTCGAATCAAGAGGAGCATTAGGACGAGTGCGAGGGGGAGGGCGATTCTCCCTCGCAAGAAAGAGGGCGGCGTCATCGGACGCTGCAAAGGAGGTACCCCCTCCTGCCCCGAAGAAAGCGCATCGGACATAGGTAATCTTGTCCGACAACAGTTCGGACTGGGATACCAAGTCCGATGACTTCGAGAGGGTTCCACCAAGGAGCCTGAGGGTCAAGCCCCCAGCTCAGAGGTAAGGATCCGAACACTCCCTCGGCTGTTATTGATAGCTTTGAGGGTTACTGACATGCGAGCATTTTCTCATTATGCATCCCACCGCGCGTCCTCCCCACCAACCAGATTTCGTATGGGGAGACCCCGCCCGCCGATTTAGTAGAGAGCGGAACGCGTCGCATCTCACTACTCTGGGCGCCGCAAAGGACACCATGGAGGTGTCGTCCTAGCATGCTCCTATGGAGCCAGGCAGTAGCAGCGGGGGAGATGAAATCATGGTCGAGGCTAACACCTAGGCCATCGAAGACCGGGGGGCGGAACCCCACCCGGATACTGAGGAGACTGGACGTGTAGACGTTTCATCTCCTCCTAGGACCATTCCGGAGCGCACCACACCTTCGGGGGTTCCGGTTCAATTCCCGGTCGATGATCGGGTTATCCGATCACCACCAACACCGCCGACCAATGGGTGGCCGATCATGGGGGAAGCTCTGTCGAGTGCCACCATCTACGAGGAGCACCACGCCCTTATGGGTGCGGTATTGCAGAGCATTCAGTCCGTCGATAACAGACTGAAGGAGGCCTTCAAGGGTCTCCTGATGGGCTTTTAGGTGAGCCACTTGACGCTTTATTTGCAAAATAGTAATTTCTTTGTGTTATGATTGTATACATGGTAGCCCTAGAGCCCTAGGGGAGTTTGAAAAAACTTACCTAGGGGTCAATCATGCATCATTGTCCGAACTATATGCCAAATTACATGTTCGGAATGTTCAAACCATCCCCAAAGAAACCGACCATAGAATCAAATTGACGTTAGTTTGGTAATTTTGAGCTTATGTAACCTAACAAGGATTTGTTTTTTGCAGGCTTCATCATCGGCGGCGGTTGTGAATGTCGCCGAACTAGACGAGCTGAATCGGAAGCTCAAAAGCTCTGAAGACGAGCTTGATGCTCTTAACAGGAGATTCGACGAGGCACAAGGTAAGCCTTACTCAGTATCCAAAAAACTGTGGTTATCCTACTGTCGATGCAGTATCCTTATTCTTGATGTTTACACAGCCTCAGTGAAGGAAATGGAGAAGCTCAGGGCCGGGCTACAAAATGTGAAGCAGGAGGCTTCGGTTGAGAGGGCGGCGGCCGAACAAGTGGCTTCCGCATTGTTAGCCCTAAGGGCCACAAGTGACAAGCACGAGGCTTGGGTGGAGGAGATCCAATAGGAGCTCAAGGACGCCGGCCACAAGTGCGAGGCCCTTGAGCAGAAATGCAAGGAGCAGGCTGCCGAACTATCCACCATGAAAATTGAACTCAAAAAGGAGTGGGTGGATAGGAGGTTTTTCGAAGAGCAAGTTGGCCAGGAGAAGGCTATAACAAATGGTAATCCATACTTATTGCGGTGTGTCTTCGGGGATAGCAGAGTTGCTTACCTGGGTGTGGCGTTCTTCAGGTGCCTACTCCGACCTTCAGAAGAGCGCGGCGGACGCGAATCAGCTCTATGTGTCGCGGGAACAAGGAGAAGAAGCTCGTGTATTCTGGGCTTAGTTTGAAACCCCTCAGCGCTCTGCTCCCCTTACCGAACAGCTGAAGCAGCTGATGGAGCTACACCGGATGGTGGAACCAGCCATGAAGGATCTCTGCATCCGGCTATGGCCCAACGAGCCACTATCGAGCAGCTACTTCAGACTGGTACAGAAGCTGGTCGACGTCGTGCTCTAGATCGCCGCACTGAAGCACTCCTCCTACATCGAAGGATCTCGAATGGCCTTTTCAGAGGCCAAAGTGCACTGGCCGGGGCTTTATCCGATGAAGATAGCCACCGCTCCTCCTCCTCCTAGAAAGGAACATAGGCGCCCCGAGTTGTACTTCTCTGGAGTAATGGAGGGTGCCCGGGTGATAGAGCCGCAGTGTTGAAAAGAGAACTTGTATGAGTAGATTGTAATGTGCCCGGAGAGAGTTTATCGTTTTAAGGTTATAATTTATCATGCTTTGAATGTTTTGCGTTCCTTATAACTCCCGTGTGGCCACTGAAACTGAAAGCTGCGAGTCGTCAGCTTCAGCCCCCATGTAGATACTACATGGGGTGTCTCTACCAATGCACTATGTCCCTTAGCCGAGCTATCGGAACCCAAAGGCGGTGGAGTGCGGCAGACCAGGCAACCAGACTATAATGCTTCATTGCTTTCACTTAGCCGTAGGGGCGCGAAAAGAACTATGGGGGGCTGATGGCTAGCCCCCGGTGTTTTGTGATGTTCGGATGAACCGCGGCTGAAGCCAATATCACATGGTTTGTATAAAAACAAACCCCTCGTATGACACGGAATATCCCTAATGAGGATTTGAGTATAACAATTTAAGCTCATATTCACAGACCGGTTCTCGCATACTATGACAGTCAGTTTTCAGCTTTCTCCCCTGAGGTGCTTGACCAGACTAGTCGGAAACACAATTGCAGGGGTTCTCCCTTTGCCCTTTTAGCTGAACTAGTGGAACGTAAAGGGGCAAGCACAGGAGCGGGGCAGCCCAACTATTGACCCAAGACATAGTTTAGAACCAATGCATATAAAGGGAATTCCAAGACGCCGAATGCATAAGCAAATGTTCATAAGGCGATTTTGTTTTTTAAACTCGAGCCACCGGTATATTAGTCGGTTGCATGGCAACATACCGAACAGTTTTATGAGAAGAGGGAGAAAGAAAATATGTGCCAAAACAGACAACGAGACAAACATGTATAATGATGTTATATTTTTCTCAACAATTCTTATTACTCGGATTGCCAAAGCAACTGCTTACAGGTATGTGAAAAACAAGAAATTCTACAGGAGTGGTTGTACCAGGGGTCTTCGATTGGTGACCTTACGTCCTCGATGTGCCCTGTTGCTTGTTTACTTCTGCGTCTTGATGCACTTCAATGGGTGGTACTGTTCAGCGAACGGATCTTGCAAACAAGGGCTTGAGAAGTCGTTGAAGTATGGATGAGCTTTACGCCTTTGGCAGGCCCTTTGATAGTGCATGCATTGCGTCCGAAGACAGCGTAATGGTAATAGTTTGGTCCAGCTGAACACTTACCCTTTTTTCCCACCGCCGCCCATGGAATTTTAAGTGCAAAGTTGTGCTTCCTTGGCACGTACTTTGATGGTCCTAGGGTTGTGCGATGGGGGCCGAATACCTATTTAATGGGAGGGGAAGGTTCTGAGAGTTCGGACTAAAGCCATGCTCGCTTCCCCGCCTTGTGTGCCTTTATGGCAGATGTCGGAGCTTGCCGATGATCACTGTAATTAAATTCGGCCGCCAGGGCCAGCACATGTTCCTCAGTTCGAAGAGACCGCTCTATGTTGCCGTTGACAGTAATGACCCCTTGGGGCTGGGCATCTTGAGCTTAAGGTATGCGTAGTGCAGTACGACATTAAAGCGAGCAAACTCTGTTCGGCCAAGCAGGGCGTGATAGCCGCTGCGGAAGGGTACAATGTCGAAGATCAAGTCTTCACTTTGAAAGTTGTCGGGTGAGCCGAACACTACTTCCATGCTGACGGAGCCCGTACACCGAGCCTCGACGCTTGGAATTAATCCTTTGAAGGTAGTGTTGCTAGGTTTGATCGTTGACAAATCTATACCCATCTTTTTCACCGTGTCTGAGTAAATCAGGTTAAGGCTACTTCCTCCGTCCATTAAGACTTTTGTGAGATGATACCCAACTATGATGGGGACTAGGACGAAGGCCGAACCCCCATGACGGATACTGGTCGGGTGATCACGTCGATCAAAGGTGATCGGATATGCCGACCATGGGCTATACTTCGGGGCTATAGGCTCTACAACGTAGACGTCTCGAAGGGCGCGCTTCCTCTTCTTCTTGGGTATATGAGTGGCGTATATCATGTTTACTGTTTTGACCTCTGGAGGGAATTTCTTTTGTCCGCCACCAATCGGATTCCGAGGCTCATCCTCATCCTTGTTGTGAGGGCTCTTGCCTTGATCATTGGGCATGAGTTTGCTGGCCTGTTTGAACACCCAGCAATTGCGGTGCATGTGGTTGGCAGGCTTCTCTTGAGTTCCATGGATTTGGCAAGGCCTTTCCATGATCTTCTCCAGCAGGGTTGGTCCGTCGCGATTGCCTTTAGGAGGCTTCTTCCGCTGCCCAGGTCGGGAATTGTGGAAGCCGGCGTTAACGGTCGTGTCATTGGCATCAGTGTTGTTGTGTCAGCGCTTGTTTTTGTTGCGCTTTCATTTCGCATTGCCGTCCCGAACTTTGGAGGTTCCGGTGTCTTCGGAGTTGTGGTTGCGTCTTGCCAGCCAATTTTCTTCTCCTGCGCAAAAGCTGGTCATGAGTGATGTGAGGGCGGACATAGTCCGAGGTTTGTCCTGGCCGAGCTTGCAAGCCAGCCATTCATCCTGAATATTATGCTGGAAGTCCTCAATCCATGTGGATGTGGAGGAGGAAGTCCTCAATCCATACGGTTGGGTCAGTTGTCCCATCGTACTGCTCTATGTTCACGGGTTTACACCCCTCTAGGAACTGATGCTGCATCACCACGTCTGTGAAACATAGTGGGTGAGCGGCGCCTCTGATCCGAGCTATGTCGCGTCGGTATTCGGCGACTGTTCTAGCCCGATTTCATTCCCGTCCTCTATTGTTGCGGTCAAGCCATGGTCTGTACCCCTCCCATCTATCGGGTGAGTAGCTTCTGGATCAGTAGATGGATCTTGTACGACCCGCTCTATAGTCTAGGTCGTCTCGTAGGTCAAACCTATCATTGGGCTCTAATGGCTCCTTTCCCCGTCTCCAGGGCATCGCCGTCCTATAACCGGTGTCGTCAGCCGTCCTGTCTCGTCCTTGAGGAGGGCGGTCTGGCTTGTCATATGTTGTATGTTTGGGAGACGGAGTATAAGTGGGCTTGTTGTCAAATTGTGGCAGCAGCCTTCTGTGTGGATAGCTCTTAGGTTGGTCCGAAAGACTGGTATCGTACCCTTCCTCGGATAAGAGGGCTCTTGTCCATTGATCATTGAGGTCATCTTGTTCGGCTTTAAGTTGTCGTTCTTTTACTTTCAGGCTGCGGGACATGGCTATGAGCTGTTGCCTGAACATTTCCTGATCCTCGAGATTATCAAGGATGTCGAAGTCATCGGCTTCCGGGATGACCTCTCCTTGATACGTATCCAACGTATCTTTAATTTATGAAGTATTCATGCCATGTTTACAATAATTCTATATGATTTTGGTATGATTTTATTAGAACTAACCCGGACTGACGTTGTTTTCAGCAGAACTACCATGGTGTTGTTTTTGTGCAGAAATATAAGTTCTCGGAATGGGATGAAATTTTACGAGGAATATTTTTGGAAAATATAAAAAACACTAGAGTGAAAATATACCGGAGAAGAGTCCCGAGGGAGTCACAAGCCTGCCAGGCGTGGCCACCCCCTGGTCGTGCCTAGCGAGCTTGTGACCTCCTCAGGAACCTTCTGGACGTGGGACCAACGCCAAATACTCATATAAATACTGAAACCTCCGAAAAGAAACCTAGACCGGGAGTTCCGCCGCTGCAAGCCTCCAGAGCCACGAAAAACCAATCCGGACCCTGTTTCGGCACCTTGTCGGCGGGGGAAACCATCACCGGAGGCCATCTTCATCATCCCGACAGTCTCCATGATAAGCAGGGAGTAGTTCACCCTCGGGGCTGAGGGTATGTACTAGTAGCTATGTGTTTGATCTCTCTATCTCTCTCTTATTCTTGAGGTGACATGATCTTGATGTACCGTGAGCTTTGATATAGATGTATCATATGGAGTTTTTCCCTCTCTATCTTCTTGTGATGAATTGAGTTTTCCCTTTGAAGTTTTCTTATCGGCTTGAGTCTTTAAAGGATTTGAGAACACTTGATGTATGTCTTGCGATGGGATATCCGTGGTGTCAATGGGATGTTCTCTTGATCCACTTGATGTATGTTTTGGTGATCAACTTGCGGGTTCCGTGACCTTGGGAATCTATGCGTAGGGGTTGGCACATGTTTTCGTCTTGAATCTCCGGTAGAAACTTTGGGGAACTCTTTGAAGTTCTTTGTGTTGGATTGAACACGATGAATCTGAAATTGTGTGATGCATATCATATAATCAAGCCCATGGGTACTTGTGGTGACATTGTAGTATCTAGGTGACATTAGGCTTTTGGTTGATGTGTATCTTATGGTGTTATTTTAGTACGAACACTAGGGCTGTTCATGACACTTATAGGGATAGCTCATAAGATTGACTGGAAAAGATAACTTTGAGGTGGTTTCGTACCCTACAATAATTTCTTTGTTAGTTCTCCGCTATTTGTGACTTTGGAGTGAACTCTTTGTCGCGCGAGAGGTATTTACATATGATTCAACTATGTCAGTATTGTTGAGAGAAATTGCACTAGTGAAAGTATGAACCCTAGGCCTTGTTTTCAAGCATTGCAATACCATTTTTGCTAACTTTTATCATTAGTTACCTTGCTTTTTTTATATTTTCAGATTACAAAAACATGTATCTACCATCCATATTACACTTGTATCACCATCTCTTCGTCGAACTAGTGCACCTATACAATTTACCATTGTATTGGGTGTGTTGGGGACACAAAAGACTCTTTGTTATTTGGTTGCAGGGTTGTTTGAGAGAGACCATCTTCATCCTATGCCTCCCACGGATTGATAAACCTTAGGTCATCCACTTGAGGGAAATGTTCTACTGTCCTAGAAAACTCTGTGCTTGGAGGCCCAACACAAGTCTACAAGAAGAAGGTTGCGTAGCAGACATCAAGCTCTTTTCTGGCGCCGTTGCCGGGGAGGTGATTGCTTGAAGGTATATATTTAGATCTTGCAATCAAATATTTAAGTTTCTTGTTTTTCACTAGTTTGGTTTTATAAAACAAAACTACAAAAAAATGGAATTGAGGTTTCCTCATATGCTTCATCGTTTTAATGTCTTTAATGAAAATGATGGTAAGGAAAATTGTGCTCAAGTGTTATAAGAATAAGTTATTAAAATGTTTGTCACTAAATATTTGGATGATGAGCAAGATTTCAACATTGTTAGTTTGAATTCTCTAAATATTCATGATGCTAATGATATGCAAAGCCACAAGCTTGGGGATGCTATATTTGATGAAGATGATATTTTTTGTCCCCCAAGTTTTGATGAGCAAAACTATTATGATGATAGCATGCCTCCTATATATGATGATTATTGTGATGACATGTATGTTGTAGAGAGTAATGACAACCATGTAACTTGTTATCATGATTTGAATATTCAATATGGTTATGTCAATCAAGTGTCTCATGAGAGTTATTTTGTTGAGTATTATCTCACTATTATGAATGACAAGAAAATTGCTTATGTGGAGAGTGACAAAATTTATATGCTTGTAGATCATTAAAAAATGCTTTATGTGTTGGTTTTCCTCCCTACGTGTTCAAAGTTTTAAAGTCATGCTTGTTTTGCCATCCTATTCTAGTTGATTCTTGCTCCCATAAATTGTTTGCTCACAAAATACCTATGCATAGGAAGTGGGTTAGACTTAAATGTGCTTGTCATGAGATTCATGATGCTCTCTTGCATGCTTCAATTACTATTCATACGTGAGCATCAATGAAATCACCATGCCTAGCTAAAAGGCATTAAAGAAAAGCGCTTGTTGGGAGACAACCCAACACTTTTACTTTATGTTTTTGTGTGTTCACATGATTAATATACTTTAGTAATCATGTTTTGTGCCTTTTATTTCAATAAAGTGCCAAGTAAATCCTTTGGGATAGTGCGGATACTTGCTTATTTGATTTTGTGCAAAAACAGAAAGTTTCGCGTCCAGTATATGAAATATCTTATTTTACTGGAGCGTCAAAAAATTCTGAAATTTTTACAAGACATTTACATGCAAATTCCTTGATTTTTCCTAATGTTTCAGAAGTTTTAGAGTCAGGGAAGTTTGGTGATCAGTCAGATCTTTACAGACTTATCTGTTTTTGACAGATTCTGTTTTGCATGCATAGTTTTTTTATTTTAGTGTTCCCATAGCTTATATTCGGTGATATAAATTGTGGGAATTATGTAATACAGTAGGTATTATGTGAGAACAATTATGAATCTTGTCCTGACAATACCTAAGTGAATGATGTATCTTTATTACACTAACCCTTCTCAAAAAGTTCTGTCAAGTTTTGTGTGATTGAAGTTGTCAAGTTTTGGGTGAGACACCGATATGAGGAGACTAAGGAGTGACAAGAACCTAAGCTTGCATATTCCCAAGTCACCCCGGGGTAATATCTAAGGAATACTCAAGCGTCTAAGCTTGGGGATGCCCTGGAAGGTATTCCCTCTTTCGTCTTTAACACTATCGGTATATCTTACTTGGAGCTGTATTTTTATTCGGCACATAATATGAGTTTTTCTAGGAGCGTAATTTTATTTTGTTTTTCTCTGTTAGGTGTTATTTATAATATTGTTTTTTAATAAATAGTTCCAAGAATTGCCTTAGGATGCTTGCAATGCATGTTTTGATATGTGCTGGGTAAAAACATAAACTTCTGCTGTAGTGTTTGAAGTTTCATATTTTATTGGAACGTGGAAAATTTACACAGTATTCTCATATAAATTTTGTAGCATGTCCTAAATTTTCATAATTTTCTGAGTTACAGAAGTACACTGTTTTCATAAATTGCTACACACTGTTCTGTTTGGACAGATTGTTGCCATAAGTTTTGTTATCTACTTCTCCTATAGTTTCCATAGCCTATAGTGGTAGATATAAATTGTGGAAATGGTAGTATACAGTACATAATGTTTTAAAATTATTGTGCAACTTGTCTTGGCAGTACATGAAGTGTTGATTTGTTCTTATGTGTACTAACCTATCTCACGAGTTCTTTTTGAGTTTTGCGTGGATGCAGTTTTTGAGAATAGGTGAAACCATGATATGAGAGGATTGAATGAGATACAAACTCTCAAGCTTTTGGATGCCCAAGGAACCCCAAGTAAATATTTCAAGAAGTCTCTAGTATCTAAGCTTGGGGATGCTATGCATCCACCTCTCTTCGTCAAGTATCGGTCAGCCTATGTTGAGCCTAAAATTTTATTCATTCACATGATGCATGCTATTCTTGGAGTGCTATTTTTTTATTTTGCTTGCTGTTTAATAAAAAGACTTAATATGTGAAAATATTTATTTAGATATAGATAGAAAGTCCTCACATAGATACTTAATTGTTTGACTACTCATTGATCTTCACTTATATGTTTTGGAGTAGTTTTGTCATTCACTCTCGTGCTTCACTTATATCCTATGAGTAAATGGTTGAATGAATTGCATATCATAAATATGAAATTATATATGTTTTATGTGCTTATCCCATGGGGAATAATGAATTCACATATAATAAGTATAGGTGGTAAAATTTATTGAAAGTTAGCAAACACCGCATTGGTCACTTGAACAATTCATGAAAGAATATCGAAGGAAGAGAGATTTCACATATAAATATACTATCTTGGACATCTTATATTATTTTGAATACCCATTAATAATTTTCAAACTTGAGCAAATTAGTTTAAGTTGGACAAGGAAGACAACGTAATGAGTTATGCTTGGGTATATTTGTGTAGTAGTTATATTGTTATGGATCCTCCAACATGTGGTGCTTGCTTAGAACCTTTTGCTAGCCAAAAATTCATACGAAGTAGAGATACTACTTATGAATCCAAAAACCCTTAAACCCAAAGTTGTTCCATATGAGTCCATCATACCTACCTATATGCGGTATTTACCTACCGTTCCAAGTAAATTTGCATGTGCCAAACACTAAACCTTCAAACAATATTCTATTTTGTATGCCCGAATCGCTCACATAGTGACTAGGGGCTGTCAGTATCTTCCATGCTAGGTGGGTTATTCTCACGATCTGTGTTGATTCACTATCATTCAGAAGAAAGTGGCTGGTATTCGGGATGCCTAGTCCCGTGCTCAAAAATCAAATCAAAATATAATGAAACAAAATTCCCCCAGGATTGTTGTTTGTATGGACGGTAGCCGTGGATTCGTCTCGCCGTGGAGTGTGATTGATTGATGGAGGGGGAGTAAAAACTTTACCATTCTTTTTGGGAACCGCCTATAATGTATCTAGCATGGAAGATACCAAGATCTCTCGGTTGTTATTTTGACAATGAAAGCATACTACTCAAAATTATTATTCATTTCTGTTTTAAAAGTTCGAGCTCTAGCACCTCTGCAAATCAATGCTTCCCTCTACGAAGGGCCTATCTTTTACTTTCTAGTACTTACCTTTATACAAGAGTCATGGTGATCTTCACCACTTTCTATATTTTGCTTTTTTTCTCTTGGCAAGCGTCATGTGTTGGGGAATGATCTAGGCATATATGGCCATTCAAATATATTTGATCATGAATTATTATTGTTGACAATTATCTATATGATAAATAAGTTGGGAGGCAAAACTTTAAGCCCCTATCTTTCTCTATGTTCGACGGATGCCATTTGCTCTAAAAATATGCTTTGAGTGTTAGCAATCATGGAAGCCTATATGATAGTTGAGTATGTGGAATTTGCTAAATCAAAGATCTTACATAGACCCTTCTTTAAAATAAGATGAATAGCAATTGTTTGGTGACTGAAAGCATAGTTTGTTAGTTTTCAAGAAACTTTATGGTCTAGACTTTAACATGTGAATAGCTTGTTACTTGATCATGAGAAGTTTTATGAGATTAGCTATTGTTTGTGATATATAATGATGCTAGAAAAAGTGTTTGGAACTATCGTTGATCAAATTTATGCACTATGCTAGCATTCACACTTTGTAAATTATTTATTTTATCATTTACCTACTCGAGGACGAGCAGGAATTAAGCTTGGGGATGCCGATACGTCTCCAACGTATCTATAATTTATGAAGTATTCATGCCATGTTTATAATAATTCTATATGATTTTGGTATGATTTTATTAGAACTAACCCGTACTGACGTTGTTTTTAGCAGAACTACCGTTGTGTTGTTTTTGTGCAGAAATAAAAGTTCTTGGAATGGGCTAAAAATTTATGGAGAATATTTTTGGAAAATATTTACAATACTAGAGCGAAAAGATACCGGAGAAGAGTCCCGAGGGAGTGACAAGCCTGCTAGGCGCGGCCACCCCCGGGTCGCGCCTAGCGAGTTTGTGACCTCCTCGAGAACCTTCTGGACGTGGGACCAACGCCAAATACTCCTATAAATACCCAATCCTGCGTAAAGAAACCTAGATCGGGAGTTCCATCGCCGCAAGCCTCCAGAGCCACGAAAAACAATCGGGAGCCCATTCTGGCACCCTGCCGGAGGGTGAAACCATCACCGGAGGCCATCTTTATCATCTTGGTGGTCTCCATGACGAGTAGGGAGTAGTTCACCCTCGGGGCTGAGGGTGTGTACCAGTAGCTATGTGTTTGATCTCTCTCTCTCTCTCTCGTGTTCTTGAGATGACATGATCTTGATGTACCGCGAGATTTATTGATATAGATGAATCATATGGAGTTTTCCCCTCTCTATCTTCTTGTGATGAATTGAGTTTTCCCTTTCAAGTTTTCTTATCGGATTGAGTCTTTAAATCATTTGAGAACACTTGATGTATGTATTGCGATGGGATATCCATGGTGACAATGAGATGTTCTATTGATCCACTTGATGTATGTTTTGGTGACCAACTTGCGGGGTCCGTGACCTTGGGAATCTATGTATAGGGGTTGGCACATGTTTTCGTCTTGAATCTCCGGTAGAAACTTTGGGGCACTCTTTGAAGTTCTTTGTGTTGGATTGAACATGATGAATCTGAAATTGTGTGATGCAGATCGTATAATCAAGCCCATGGGTACTTGTGGTGACATTGGAGCATCTAGGTGACATTAGGGTTTTGGTTGATGTGTATCTTAAGGTGTTATTTTAGCATGAACTCTAGGGCTATTTGTGGCACTTGTAGGGATAGCTCATAAGATTGATCGGAAAAGATAACTTTGAGGTGGTTTCGTACCCTACAATAATTTCTTTGTTAGTTCTCCGCTATTTGTGACTTTGGAGTGAACTCTTTGGTGCACGAGAGGTATTTACATATGATTCAACTATGTCAGTATTGTTGAGAGAAATTGCACTAGTGAAAGTATGAACTCTAGGCCTTGTTTTCAAGCATTGCAATACCATTTGTGCTCACTTTTATCATTAGTTACCTTTCTGTTTTTATATTTTCATATTACAAAAACCTATATCTACCATCCATATTACACTTGTATCACCATCTCTTCGCCAAACTAGTGCACCTATACAATTTACCATTGTATTGGGTGTGTTGGGGACACAAAAGACTCTTTGTTATTTGGTTGCAGGCTTGTTTGAGAGAGACCATCTTCATCCTACGCCTACCACAGATTGATAAACCTTAGGTCATCCACTTGAGGGAAATTTTCTACTATCCTACAAAACTCTATGCTTGCAGGCCCAACACGAGTCTACAAGAACAAGGTTGCGTAGTAGACATCACTCCTCTACAGGAGGGAGGTAGTGATCCTCCTTGGAATCATTGAAGTCATCGGGGTTGCGCTAGTCTTCAGGATTCTCCTGACCCTCTAGAGGGTGTTCGAGCATATCGGGGTCGCCTAGGTCCTCTGGGGTATCTCTGTCCCCAGTGCCAATGATTGCTTTCCCTCCCTTTTGACCGCTTATGCGGCTTCCGGCGCCTTGACAACACGTCTGCTGATTTGTCACCATCGTTCTTAGGTGTGTTTTCGCTGTTAGCGGCAGGAGTGTCCACCATGTAGACATCATATGTAGAGGTGGCGGCCCATCGCCTGATGTTAACGGGGGTGGGAGCGCAATCCTCTTCATCCATGTATTCTGCCTCCTCGGAGGCATAGTCCAACATGTCGATTAAGTCTTCCATTGTGGCTATCAAGTGGGTGGTGGTGGTTGGGGTGGGTCATCGATAATATTGATCGACGAGATCCGATTTAGGGCCTCGTTGAATGTCGAGATCTCGATCAGGTCAAACTCCTCAGAGCTTTCGGAGTTGATCTCCGACGTGTCCAGGCGAGTGGAGTGTTTGCAAGAACAAGTATTCGGTCCTCTGGCACCATGGCTGGATCTGAATAGGAGTCGGGCCATCGCCCGGGTTAACCCTGTGGGCGTGACCAAAAAATGAACTCGTGGTTAAAGCCTCAGAGTCGTCGGGCGTGGCAGGCGAGATTCTGAGCCCGATTAGTGACAAGTCACCCCTAGGATCTATGGAGAACTCTAGGTTCCCAAATCTGACCTCTCGACCAGGGGCGAAGCTTTCGACACGACCTAGATGGCCGGCCGGATCAGCGTGCAGCACAACGCTACCAAAGGCAAAGATTTGTTCGAGGACGAAAGTGTCCATATTACGGACCTCTTAGTTGATGATAAGGTGAGCCATCGATTCCTTGGGCGATCACAACGGAACTCTCAATGAAAGCACCAATGCCGGTGTCAAAACCGGCGGATCTCAGGTAGGGGGTCCCGAACTGTGAGACTAGGATCGATGGTAACAGGAGATGAAGGAGACAATGTTTACCCAGGTTCGGGCCCTCCTATGGTGGTAATACCCTACGTCCTGCTTGATTGTATTGATGATGTATCGGTTACAGTGTTGATCTACCTCGAGATCGAATAGCTAAACCCTAGATGAGTTGTTCTCTGTCTCCAACCTAAAACCCTCCGGCTTATATAGACGTCGAGGGTACCTAGGGTTTACACATGGTTGGTTACACGCCGAAGGGATAAACATGTCTGTTCGCTACATGAAACATGGATGACAAGCCACAATTCCCAAACCTTCCTTCCTGGAGACAAGGCCTTCGATCGATCCAATTTTCGGCAAACGACCCATACAATCCAGCCCATAAGGGATAGGTCGTCCTCCCGAGGACCCCTTAATCCAGGACTCCCTCAACCACCCTCCAAAAGGTAATAGGCTCGATAGTGTCGATGAACTCCTTGCTCTTGTGCTTCAAGATGATAGACTCCTCAACACACAATCACTCTCTCACAGATTTGGCTTTGGTGGAAGAGATTTATTGGGTGGAAAGCAACTTGGGGAGGTTAGAGATCAAGATTCATGTGGTTGGAATGGAATGGCATGATCTCAACACATGAGTAGGTGGCTCTCTCTCGGAAAATCAGTAGGTATGAGTGGGGAACTGTTCTGAGTGCTTCACTTGTGAGTGAGCGGTGGTGGAGGGGTATATATAGGCATCTCCAAAAATCCAACTGTTACACCTAATAAGTCAGACTCGGTGACACTGATGTGTTAATCTCGATGGTACCGAGTTGCCTCAAAGGTAGCAACTTTTGAATCTCGATGAGATCGATACATAAAACTCGGTTGCACCGATAAGGTGACCAACGGTCAGATTGCCAAACTCTGTGACATCGATTCAACAAACTCGCTAAGACCGATTTTGTGAATTTGCGTAACAGGAAGTTGGCAACCCAAACTCGGTGGCACCAAAATGGAATCGGTTGCACCGAAGTGGCTAGGGTTTGGCTAAGTTTGTCTGAGGCTGACAATCGATGGCACCGAGTGGAAAGTGTTGGTTGCACCGACTTTGGATATTTGCCTTTGGATAGACTTTTGTGAAAGAGCTTGTGGGGGAAAGTGGTGACTATCACTTGTGCAGATATGAGCATTTTGTTCGCCAACAACACCTTACCCCCTTTTAATAGTATTGAATTTCCTATGGACTCAAAGTGATTTCTCACAAAGTAAAATGTAGAGTCCTCTTGCTTAAAGCTTTGCCAGTCTATTTCCTTGCATCTTGGGGTATTCCACAATCCTTTTGCCAACCCATCATTGAACTTTTCCTGAAACATGCTTAGTGGAGACATTATTTCAATGACATATATGTTGTTATTAATTACCAAAACCACCAAGGGAGAAAATGTGCTTTCAATCTCCCCCTTTTTGGTAATTGATGACAACATATAGATCAAAGCTTCGACATATGATATAATCAATGAATATAATTGTCACTTTGAGAAGTATGTGATAAGCAAGAGCTCCCCCTAAATTTGTGCATTATTTTTAAATTTGCATTTGAATGCAAATGCACAATCGATTAGGTACATGTGGCACTTCTTCCATGTCACATACATCTTGGTGGTGTGCGAGAGTAAATAAGAGTTAATATCATCGCACAACACATCAAGCAAAGTGAATGATCATCTCATAATCATCAGAAGGATAGGAAATAGTAGCAACACACATTAAAGCGTATGATCAAACACGAAATACAAGTATAACAAATCCAAATGAAGACACCAAATGTTTTTAAAGCAGCAATAAAAACCAAGCGCTCTCTCGTTCGAAGCCTAAAGATCTATATACAACTTCTCCCCCATTGGCAACAAGTTACCAAAAAGTTCAAAGAGATATAGCTAATCGTCCTTTTGTGGCTGATCTCCTCCGGTGGTTGATGTCAGAGTCGAGAGAACTGCGTTGGCAAAGACCTCTGCTGATGTCCTGGATGGAGTCGAAGTAGCAACTAGAGGCATTGGAGGAGCTGATGGAGCTGAAGTCACAATAGCTGGAGCAGAAGATGAACGTCTCGTCTCCAAAGCTGGCACTGTAGGTGTCCTGGCCTGTGTCTTGATCTAGGCAGTCGTCCTGGCAGGTGCACTATCCTCATCATTAGAAGAAGCATTATATTCTGAAGAGGTGCGACGGATAGGAGCTTCATCTACTTCCTTCTTGAGCTCGTTGACGGTCTTGGTTAGCCCATCCACCTTGCCGTTGAGAGTCTTCACTCTGTCCTCAAAGATGTTCACGAGGCTTTCATGTCTATCCAGTATGCTTTTGATGTCCTTCTTCATGTCCATGACTTTAGAGATCAAGAGATCTATCTGCTCGTTCCTGGATCTGGGGACCTGAGCACTAGTGGCTCTAGCTGCCTCTGCCTCTGCCTGAGCTTGAGCTATAGATGATGTGGGATGGTCTGGGTCCATCACCACAACATTGTCCTCGAAGTCTGGCTGTAGGGGTAAGTGGGGTATGTCCAGAGAAAAGATGTGCTTCTCAAGTTTGGAGTTGATGATCATCTGAATATAGGGTGCATAGCATCATGAATGCTTCTGATTAGCAGCAACCCTCTTCACAGTCTCTACTATCAAGTCCATCACTCGTATCCTGGTATGTCTATCAAGATGGATCAGCATGTTGATTGAATGGCCTCAAATCATCTTCTCATCTCCAGATTTAGGGATCAATGTATGCCTCAAGATGGTTTTCATGGTATGGAGGCCAGCCTGGAGGAAGTAAATAGATCCTAACTTGTGTGATTTCAAGTTAGCAGCAGGGATATCATTGTACATATCCTTCATAGCATCATGGCTCTCCTTGGATTCAGAGTAGACATCCAAGTCACCATCTTGCACCTCTGGGACTCCTAAGATGGTAGCCCATTCATCAACTAAAGACTCGTATCTAGCTCCTTCTGTCATCCACACTATCGTGCCATCTCCATAGAAGTGAGTAGTGGAGTAGAATTGCATAACCATCTCGTCATTCCAAGCAGTGAACTCTTTGCCAACAAACACATCTAGGACAATGCAGTGAAAGTTGTCTTGAATATTGGGAAAGTAATCTTCATTAGCCTTGATGTACTTTCAGTCAACGTATCTCATATCACTGATAGCTAGACTCTTGTCAAGCAAGATTGTCTCATATAAATCTTGTTTTCCCTTGGTGTAGAACCCATAGTCCACAGCTTTTTTTCTCCTCTGGGCATATGGATCAACAACTCTCCATGCGCTCAAACCAAAATCCTTCCTTTTCTTCATGTCTTCAGCAAGTGGATGGCTGGCATTGTGTTCAGGAAGGTGAGGTCTAAGCTTCATCAAAGCAGTCATAGCATCATCATCAGCTTCTCTGAAAGTAGATCCTTTGTTCTTCTCAGCAGCTGGAATGTCTCTGGTAGTCCTCTTGGAGTTCTCTGCAACCGCTTTCTTAGGTGCAGACTTGGTGCCCTTGGAGGGACCTGGCTTTGGCATAGCATCTGCCAATAGCTTCTTCTCCTTTTTCTTGGGAGGGGCCTTGACAACATGCTCTTCCTCCTCCTCCTCCTCAATAGCAGCACTAGCAGCCTCCTCTGGATCCTCATACATTGAGGTAGGCATGTCAACAACACGAATGATCCTCTTCCTAGCCTTCTTCTCTCTTGCCTTCTTAGGCATAGACTTACTTGGGGGCTCAATTGTCATGGTAGCACTACCACTCTCAGGTGTTGTCATAGTCTCTGGAGGTGCATATGTCTTGCTCACCACCCTCCTGGATAAGGTGGCCTCATTGGCTGACTTCTTGGTAGCTTTTTCTTGCTTCTTAGCAAGAACCTCCTCTGCCACAAAATTTGAATCCTCCTCATCTGAATTCAGTCTTTTCCTGGTCCTTGTAGCAGCTTTAGGCAACTCATGAGAACTAGGGGTTCCTGGATTTGAAAAGGAACTGGACCCATGGCTAGTGCCTGAACTCATGTCAATGTTCTGCTCCTGCAAGTTCTGGCTATCCTCTGAACTGACATACTAACCCTATGAATAGAGTATAGAAGAGAGTACTAGGATAAGTCATCACAAAATGCAAAGTTTTTGAAAGTTTGAACAAAAGATTCTCAAGGTTTGCATTCTGTCACATGAAAATCGGTACAGACGAAGCAAAAAATTTGGTGCTACCGAGACTGACTTTCTCATTAACAGAAACTTGGCACTCCCTTTGGTGAGACCGAAAGGAGTACTCGGTTTCACCGAGATAGTTCTCATCAGCACAGAGGGCAAATAGGTGACATCGATTTGTTCACTTCAATTCCATCGAGTTTCATCAGGCTGACGACAAACCCTAGAAAATCAATTGTTTGCTATCTAGTGGAAGTTTCTCATGGATGGAACGATCTCAATCAGTGGCTAGACAATAAAGAGACCCTAATGTGCAAGAATCATAAGGTGGAGCACAAGAGGGGGACAAATCCAACCCTAACTTGGTGATGGATCCGCTACGGCGGCGACGATGGAGAAGATTTCGTCTATGGCAGCGACGTTTGAAGATTGAATATCAAAGCGTCGGGGTCTACAACATATATACCCTTTACTGTCGGTGACACCGATTCTAAATTTTCGGTGTCACCAAGTTTTTCAACTATCAGCTGACAGGGAAACTCGGTGTAACTGAGAATATGGAATTGGTAGTACCGAGATTGAAAAACCAGATCAACCCTAAGCATTCAGTGAGACCGAGATTTGGAGGTGGTTTCACCAAGATGCACTTGGGAGGTTTTAATGGTCAGTCCTTTGTCGATACGGAACTCCAAGTGCTCCTCACACAGAGAGATCGAAAAGTACTTGTTCAAATTTTGTGATGTAGCATGAATAGAATATGAGGTGAGAAAGCAAAGATAGCTAGAGGAGTGGTCCTAGGCATTCTTTTATATCCAATTGGCAAATGAAAAATCAAGAGCAAATAGCAACAATTGGATATCCTCGAATGAGTAAATAAATGCAGACCAACATACTCACATAATAAGATGTCAAATGTAAACATGGCAAACATGCACAAACACAATAGCATCTAACAAGCACTTTGGCGATGACTATATTGACTTAGGAGCCAAGTAAAAAAATACTTGATCATAGGTCATACTCATCATTTAAGCACAAGTGGGGTTACCACTTTTACGTAAAGAATTTAATGTTGTCACATACTATGAAATGCTTTGACTCAAGTCTTAGAGTAAAGCTCCCCCTTGATGTGACGTCCCCCCATAGGATGGATAAACTAACCTTGGGTTTTGTCGATGAAGACTTAATGTAGGTGAAGTAGTGGTGGATGCTCAAAGTTGATGAAGATCACCATGAGTTGGGAGCATCCTTGTTGTTTCATTCCTCTTCTCACCTACATGGGTTAGTCCCAACACACAAGAGACAAATACAAGGATATCTATGGACATGGATTGCAAAGCATATATGATGATGTCCATTGATTTGTTGATTACCTTGTCCCTTTCTTACCTTTGAGGGAATGTGTGACTCCTTGAACTATTGCATGATGTTAATGTTGATTGCAACTAGTTCTTGCCAATAATGAATATGAGTGGTTTTGATTGGCGAAGTCACCCCTCAAGAACTTCTCTAGTTCTTCTTCTTGGGGACCCACATCAAGTTGATGGGTATCCTTGGTGTTGAAGTAGCACTTGTAGATATTGAGCTTGTAGTAGCCTTGGGAATCCAATTCACCAAAGCTTGGGATTCATCTTCATATGATTCAATGTCCTCTTGAAGCTTGTTCTTGCCCTTGAGCTTGGGGTGTTGTGGTGGAAGGTCATCTTGAGCTCTTGTTCCGTTGGGGGAGTATTTTCATACTTCTCCTTCTAAGGAAAAAACTTGGGATTGGGGTATTGACCTTCTTCCCATTCAACTCCATTAGCATTTAAGTATCCAACTCCACGGTTCTCTCGGTAGCCTCCGTGCTTGTGAACAATCTCCTCAAATTGTTTGCACCCTTCAAGACTCTTGTAGATACAATTCTCTATAATCCTTTCAAAAGTTCATTTTCTTGCTCAAGTGTAACTTGGCTAATAGAATAGTTAGTGGGATAAATAGAACGACTAGAAGCAATATTATTGGATTTCTCATTTTATTGCTACTAGTTAAAGAGCCTTTCTTGCCTTTGTTACTAGCTTGCTTAGTCTTAACTTGTGGCATGAATGTAGACAAGATAAGTTGCTTGGCTAGATAAGAGGAAGCCTTCTTCCGAAGATCTTCATTGATAGCTTTAAGGAACTCATGCTCTTTCTCTAAATTGAGCTTCTCGAAGCGGAGCTTCTCATGTGTCCTTACAAGATCTCTATGATCTTGTAGAGTAGACTCGTGAGCTGACTTAAGTGTTTTTAGTTCTTGAGTTATTCGTTCTATTTCCAACTTATCATCATCACACGACTTATATAGACTAGAATGGTTACTAGCAAGTTCATCTTGACTAACATTACTAGATTTGTTAAATAGCAAGTCATCTTTAATTACCAAGTCATCCTCATCATTATTGAAATCAAGATACTCGGGGTGTGATATCTTGTGTCCTTTAGCCATGAAGCAGCATCCAGTCCCTTCATTAGGTGAATCAAATAGATCATGGGAGTCTGTTGTCACTAGTGCAAGTACGGCAACACCTTCATCTGGACTATAGTCGGAGTAGGAGTGGTAGCTTTTCTCAGAGTGGTTGTCGGATTCGGAGCCGGAAACCTATTCACCAACATGAGCTTGATGTCTTCTTATTGAGTAGCTCTTGGTGTATTTATCCTTCTTCTCTGAGTCCCTACTTATCCTTGAGGGTCTTTGTTCACAACGATCATCTCTACTCCTTCCGTCTCTTCGAGGTGACTCGTCTCTTGAGCTTCGTCTTCTTGGTGACTCTTCTTTCCTTTTGTAAGGAGCCATGCACTCATTGGAGTAGTGTCCGAGCTTCCCACAATTGTAGCAGTTTCGGTCATGACTTGACAAACGCTTCTCTTCATATCATGAGTTGAAGCTTTGATCTTTGCTTCTATTCTTGTAGAACTTGTTGAATTTCTTGACCATGAGGCTTATCTCTTAATTTGTGACAAGGTTGTCGCTTGAGGTAGAGGGAGCATCACTTGTGGCTTTGTAAGCACCGCTAGACTTGTGATGAAGTTCTTCCTTGTCGTTCAGTGTCATCTCATGAGCAACAATCCTTCCAATCACTTCTCTTGGCTTGAGATCTTTGTAGTTGGGCATCATTTGGATCAATGTGCATACGGTGTCATATCGATCATTCGAAGCTCGAAGTATCTTCTTGATGATGAATTCGTCGGTCATTTCATCGCTTCCTAAGACGGCAATCGCATTGGTGATGAGAGCTAGCCTAGAGTACATCTCAGCGACTCCTTCACCATCCTTCATCTTGAACTTGTCAAGCTGACTTTGAAGAACATCCAACTTGGATTCGCTCACAGATTCGGTACCTTCATGCATATTAACCAAAGTATCCCAAATCTCTTTTGCATTCTCAAGACGGCTGATTTTGTTGAATTCTTTAGGGCATAGGCAGTTGAAGAGAATGTCACATGCTTGAGCATTGAGTTACAACATCTTCAATTCTTCCACAGTCGCTTCACGATTCGGTTCCCTTCCATCCGCAAAGAATTCACCTTGCAATCCAACATGAACAATAGCCCTAACGGTGGGGTTATGACCAAGAAGATGCATTTTCATTTTGTGCTTCCAACTAGCAAAATTAGTGCCATCAAAGTACGGACCTCTACGGTGATAATTTCCCTCACTACACACCATACTCTTCTAGGTTGTGAAACCAATGCAATGGAGACCAATGCTCTGATACCACTTGTAGGATCGAAAGTAGTGCTAGAGGGGAGGGGTGATTAGACTACTTGACCAAATAAAAATCTACTTCTTCCCAATTTGAAGTGTAGGCAAATTTTAACATTCATAGCAAGTCAAGTACACCCTACACATGCATGTCAACGAGTATAGAAGCAGAAAGTAAAGTCAAGCATGTAAGTAAAGGAAGGGTAGGAAGATCAAACGCAATTGGAGACACAATGATTTATCCCGTGGTTCCGATAGGTGGTGCTATTGTACGTCCATGTTTATGGAGTCTTCAACTCACGGAGGGTAATGGTCGCGAGATTCCACGGAGGGCTCTACCCACGGAGGGTTCCACGAAGAAGCAACCTTGACTATACCATGATGGCCTACGTCTACGGAGGACTAGCCTAACTCGGGGTAGATCTTCACGAAGTAGGCGATCTCCTTGCCCTTACAAACTTCTTGGTTCACTCCACAACACGAAGTAGGAGGCTCCCAAGCAACACCTAACCAATCTAGGAGGCACCACCCTCCAAAAGGTAATAGGCTCGAGAGTGTCGATGAACTCCTTGCTCTTGTGCTTCAAGATGATAGACTCCTCAACACACAATCACTCTCTCATAGATTTGGCTTTGGTGGAAGAGATTTATTGGGTGGAAAGCAACTTGGGGAGGCTAGAGATCAAGATTCATATGGTTTGAATGGAATGGCATGATCTCAACACATGAGTAGGTGGATCTCTCTCAGAAAATCAGTAGGTATGAGTGGGGAACTGTTCTGAGTGCTTCAGTTGCGAGTGAGTGGTGGTGGAGGGATATATATGCATCTCCAAAAATCCAACCGTTACACCTAATAAGTCAGACTCGGTGACACCAATGTATTAATCTTGGTAGTACCGAGTTGCCTCAAAGGTAGCAACTTTTGAATCTCGGTGAGACCGATACATAAAACTCGGTTGCACCAATAAGGTGACCAATGGTCAGATTGCCAAACTCGATGATGCCCATTTAATAAACTCGGTCGGACCGATTTTGTGAATTTGTGTAACAAGAAGTTGGCAATCCAAACTCGCTGGCACCGAAATGGAATCGGTTGCACCGAAGTGGCTAGGGTTTGGCTGAGTCTGTGTGAGGCTGAGAATCGGTGGCACCGAGTGGAAAGTGTTGGTTGCACCGATTTTGGATATTTGGCTTTGGACAAACTTTTTAGGAAGAGCTTGTGGATGAAAGTGGTGACTATCACTTGTGCACGTATGAGCATTTTGTTCACCAACAGTACCTTAACCCCTTTTAGTAGTATTGGCTTTCCTATGGACTCGAAGTGATTTCTCACAAATTAAAATGTAGAGTCCTCTTGCTTGAAGCTTTGACAATCTATTTCCTTGCATCTTGGGGTATTCCACAATCCTTTTGCTAACCCATCATTTAACTTTTCCTGAAACATACTTTGTGGAGACATTAGTTCAATGACATGTATGTTGTTATTAATTACTAAAACCACCAAGGGAGCAAAAGTGCTTTCAGCCAAATAGACTTGTCCTTGTCGCACTCGACCTTCATGTTTCTGTAGTAGGGGTCGATGATGGATGCAATGAGGTCAACCAGGGAGTCCTTCTGCTTCTTCTTCTTGCTGCCCCAGACCCTGTACTGACCTTGCATGTTGACAAGCTTCTGGCAGGACAAGCTCGAAGTCTTTTGCACGTTGAGATCATTGGTGGTTTCCAACATTGCGAATGTGTAGTCGGGGCTATTGACAAACCTGGCGAAATGATCACAAGGCCTTGTGGCCAGGCAGTAGTGGTAGTAAGCACGTGATGGTGCATGCACAACTGGGCGATGACAACCATCTAATCATGCCCGGCACGACCACCAGTGTACTCGAGGTCGAAGCCGACCACTTTGTACTTGTCATCCTAAGCAAGAAGCTGCTCCAATGTGTTGATGGAGTTCTCCACAACGACCGGGTTGTTGGTGTACACCATCGAGAGGTTTGTCTTAATAATGTTGGTGTAGACTCTGAAAATAATGGCGAACTGCCGGTCGGCGTCTGCAGACGCCATTGGATGCGCGCGGGAAGGTTAAAGCGATGAAGACATATGCATCCTCTCTCTATTATTTGTCATCGTGGGTGTGCTTCTTATGTTGTGTGGCACGATCGAAAGGTGGAAGAGATGAAGGTAAATGACCACTCGAATAAATGGGTGGGCACCAGACAACCTGGCATTTTGGCACATCCGCATGGCAGTTTTTGCAGCGCTTAACTGCATGGCAGCGCATGTATAACTGCATGGTGGCGCCGGGTCCGGCGCAACCGCATGCATATGGTGCCCCAACCATGGAGGGATGCTGACAGAGCGTGTGCATGGACGCAACTAGAGTGCACCGTGGCCACCTCAACTAGCCACCTCATGCGTAGAGCAATTCGAGACGGTGCGTACAGAACGTCCGTTTGCTATGTAATAAACACATATGTTATTACTATTATTAACCGTTTGTGTACTTGTGATTTCTCCCTCCTCTGTCCCATCTTGTCATCGCGTTCCTGGCCGAGGATTCTAGTGCACGTTTCGGGAGCGTGCATGCGTTTCTTTTGGCCTTCCTATTCCTATGCAACTACGCAGGTTCCCGCACAAGCTTCGCGCCCAGCTCGTCGAAATCCCATAGACCCCCAATGCTTGGACGCCTGCTTTATAAACCCGCATGGTGAGCGTATGCACACCGCATTTATCCCCTCTCTCCCCGTAGCTTCTCTAATTTGCTTCTACCCCAATCCGCAATGGCATGCGCCCATCATCATCGCTTCACCACTCCACTAGAGGATAGCTCCAGTTGGAGGCTGCACTACATCGATAGCGGAGTACCTCGGAAGTGTTTACTGTGGGGCGTCCTTATTGGGTGTGCGCACACCACCCACCACACACTCTGCCATCATTTCCCAAAGGAAGTGTCTACCCGCGACCACTGTGGCCACTACCCCATCGCTTCCTCGGGTTGTCTCCACCCCACCAGCGACCGCCTGGGCCACCACCACACCATCGCCCGCCTTGGCCGCCACCCCACTGTCATCCACCAGGTTCATCACCCGCTCCGCCTTCGTGGGCCGAAGACGGGAGGAGGAGGCCATCGGCAATTCCCAACCGCTTAGCTTCTGCATTAGCGGCCCTGCACGCTACGTCAACTTCCTACACGAGGAGGAGGAGCACCAGGTCGAGCATGCAAAGAGGCTCATCGCCACCGTGGCCGCAGCAGATGCCGTAGGAGGGGCACAGAATAAGGAGATCTACGCCAATCCCGCCACTTTGAGAAGGCACGTTAGAAGCGGCGGAGGGCAGTAGCGGCATGAGACGGATTTGACTCCTCCTGCTTGTCGGTAGGGTCCTCCTCCTCTACGTCTTACTGAATGCGCTCAGTAGAGGAGAGGCTGCTGGAAGTAGTACAAAGCCCCTCCATAGTACTAGTATTTGGGGCTATTTTGTTCAGTTTATCTAACTATAGATATGGTTGAACTGTACCACGTACTTTAAATTATCTAGTATATATAGTTGAACTAGCTATTTCAGTACGTGGTTGGTAACAATTGGGGAAAAGGTTGTTCGGTTCAGCTGCTGCCTTGAACTGTTTTGTACAAAGACCACCGTTTAATCTATGAATGAAATCTATGTGTACTGAATTTTAGTTGCAAAATTGCATCGTAATAGTGATTTTGTTCCTGCAAAATTTGACAAATGTCAGTGTTACAATGATATTAAATGTAAATTTTACCAGATTGACAAATGCTAATGCTTCCAGTTTGATAAATGTCCGTTTACCCAATACGATAGATGCAAATCTAAACTCATTATATGTATTAAGCACACGGGTCATCACACACAACCGTTTGCGATGACGCAATGAAAAAATCATTTGCGCCAAATTTTGCCTTGGCTTAGTAGCAAAGGAACCATTAACCTCGGTCTGCATACAGGTATTGAATCTAAAACATTTGCGATGACGGTGAAAGGACACGCCTCCTCGATGAGCATGAGGAGGACTACTTGCATGCCTCCCGTGTACTCAAACACCTGTCATGTAACAGCCCAAGTGCTTTTCCCTTGTAACATGTCATGTGTGAACCTGCAATGTTGCCTTCACGTGGTTGGAGTAATAATATTTTCCTTCATGTCATTTTGCATCATGGCATCATATCATCTCAATTCTGCATCATGTTGGAGCGATATGTTGAGTGTGAGTGTGTGATGTGTATTCTTGTGTGCTTGGTTGCATGAGGTTTTGTGTAGTGAGGAGCCTCCCCCCAATTCTTTCGTAAGTCTATTCCTAAACCCCTTTTATAGCAATTCTATATATGTTGTGAATTCACTTGTTATTTCATCTCAATAAAAATGTTGCACTTCTCCTAAGTATTCTGATAATGATTGTAAATTAGCTCTCAACCTTGTTACATCATGCTTGCCTTTTTAGTCTTGCAATAACAGTTGCCAACAATAAATAAATGTGGTTTATTTTGGTTCCTCTAAAAATGCCCAAACCACTTTTATAAAATAGTGCTGATTTTTATGATTGCAAAAGTATTTTCTTTTCTCTCAAACTCTCTTTCAACTCCCTAATCTTTCATTGTTTGTGGTTGTTTATTTCTTTGTAAAAAGAAAAGAGCAAGGCCTATTTGTTTTCGAGGGAGAGCGGCAATGACATGGGCCTCTCCTCGCCCAACTGCAGTGAAGATCGAGCGCTCTCGCAGGCCCATCTAGCCTCCTCCCATGACGGTCATCTAATCCTGTAATGTCGTCTCCCTCCTGCGGTCAGAGATAGAGAGCGCTCGGCGCCGTGAGCTTCACAGACATCGAGGCCGGCATCGTCTGGCCCCTCCTATAAAGCTGCCCCCTTACTAGGGTTTCCCTCTCCTTCCTCCTTTCCACCGCCACCTCCTTCCCTCTCCTTGTTCCTCCCTAGTAGATGCCGATGTGAGGGCAAGACAGGTTTCAACAAGGTTCAGAGAGAGAGAGGGAGCTCACCGTCACGGTCGTCGTCCACGTCTCTGGCGTCTTCCTTCACTCTGTCCACCATGCCATATAGCTCGTCGGCTTCTTCCTCGACCTGTTCCCGGAGCTAGGAGGAGGAGAGTGCCTCCATGCCATCGACCTTGTCTTCCTCTTGGACCAGGCACTCCCTTCGCTTTGAGCCCCGCCGATCGCCGCGACCCCCTGCCGTCGGTAGTCAACGTGGGCATGTACGACTCTAGCAGCACCCCCGCAGTGAGCTGATGCTCCCCCATCCCCTTTCTTGCTTGTTTCCGTCGCCGTAGTCATCGTTCCTATCGCACCGAGGTCCTGTCCACCATGTTCAGCCGCAACAAGGTTCTCAAGCCCCTGACTTAAGCCCTTCTAGTCGCCTTGCCCTGCATCGGCTCCGTGTAGAACACGCCCAGTGCCTGCTTGCCTCGCCTCGCCATGCACCACAACTCTAGACCGCATGCTGCCGCGCCACCCCCAGCCGCGAGCAGAGCAGCGTAGCTCTCTGCTCTGTCTTCAGTTTTCTTAGTTAAGTTTGCGACTGGCCTGTTCAGTAGGGGCCGAGTCCCCGTTGTAGCACCAAACTCACCTAGTCCAGCTAGTCGAGCACCTGCTCTTCCACCGGGGAGACTCGGGTTCGATCCCGTCGGGCTCCTTTTTCCATCTGATTTATTCCGGCCTGACAGTGAGCCCTTGGTCCCACCTGTCAGCTGCTAGGGGACCCTGGTGTCCATGCCATGTGCCCCCCTTTTTATATTTAGTTTTGTTGTTTTTCTCTGTTTTTCTGTTTTCTTTTCATTTATGGTAAGTGCCAGTTTTGGACATGTCCTCATCTGGAAGACGCCTTTTAGGGATATGCCCTATTTGGCATATACTAGATTATAAGAGGCTATGATGATTTTCGTTTTGGACTTGTGTGTGTTTTGTCCATATGAACATATGCATATGATAGATGATTTTGGGGTGGAAAATCCAGTGAATTGAACAGTGGCATTGGTTTTATCATTTGCGCAAGTTTGTGAAAATGTAACATTTTATGTTTTTCACATGAATTAGTTTTTGCAATGTATGATAAAATTGTCAACATGGAATATGCTCATTGATGTGTGTGCTAGCCGCTGGTATTTTTGCATGCCATGATAGGTCCTTTTTCCATCTGATTTATTCCGGCCTGACAGTGAGCCCTTGGTCCCACCTGTCAGCTGCTAGGGGACCCTGGTGTCCATGCCATGTGCCCCCCTTTTTATATTTAGTTTTGTTGTTTTTCTCTGTTTTCTGTTTTTTTTTTCATTTATGGTAAGTGCCAGTTTTGGACATGTCCTCATCTGGAAGACGCCTTTTAGGGATATGCCCTATTTGGCATATACTAGATTATAAGAGGCTATGATGATTTTCGTTTTGGACTTGTGTGTGTTTTGTCCATATGAACATATGCATATGATAGATGATTTTGGGGTGGAAAATCCGGTGAATTGAATAGTGGCATTGGTTTTATCATTTGCGCAAGTTTGTGGAAATGTAACATTTTATGTTTTTCACATGAATTAGTTCTTGCAATGTATGATAAACTTGTCAACATGGAATATGCTCATTGATGTGTGTGCTAGCCGCTGGTATTTTTGCATGCCATGATAGGTCATTAAATGAGTGGCATTCTTGTTGTCAACATGTCACCAAAATGTTACTTTCAAGTGCTCAAATATTTCTAAGTGTTAGAAATATGATATTTTGTAGACATGTTCTCATGATGATTGTTGGTGTGCTAGGACTGGGGTACCCAGTGCACCTGACTTATGCACAGGCAGTAGTAGTAGAACCCATCAACACAAGTAAAAAACCAAATCAACATCCAAGACCAAGACTCCGGTAGAGGCGGCCCACGCAGGCTATGCAATAGCCCAGGACGGCCCCATAACATGCCAGCTACATCCCTGGTGCATGTTGGGGACCGAGGCACAACATATTTAGGAAGACCCGACAAGCCATCCCCCGACAGGCGCGAGTCGATCGACAACCGCTCCACCGGGTCGCAACGCCAGTCACTTGTCGATGCGGGACCGAGCCTCCAGGTGGCTAAGTGGCTCTCGCTAAGCATGTGGCAACACGGTGGATGATAGATTATGCCCCTTGACACCCGTCCAGAGGCGTGCCAAGATGTGGTGCAATAGTTAGCTAAAGCGGTGGTAGAAGCCTGTCGGAAATGCATCCCCGCACGCCACCTAGACTAGCATTTATGGCATTCTGTCTTAAGTGTTAGAGTTAGGTATGATAGTACTGTTGGCTATCTAATCATTATGTAATGTATGTTTTGCCACTATGGTTGCCTCTTGAGCTATAACAGGAGGCCCAAGGCAACCTAGCTAAAGATTCGGACTTGTACTCACATAGCAGCTCCCCCGAAGGCAACCCTTGCCGGGTTTGAGAGTTGCGTGTGCTTTGTGCTCCTCTGATCAAACCACCAAAGCAGGAGTAGGGTTTTACGCTTCTCATCGACCCGAGCATGGGTAAAACACTAGCGTCCTCATCGTCGCGCTATCTCACTACCTTTGCTCTTTGTGCATGCGACCTCGCCCCTACCGAACCACAAAGGGCCCATGGCCCCATAGGTGATCGAGTGCATCGAGCCCCGACATCTTTGGCGTGCCAGGTAGGGGGCTACGTCATTTATGCGAACCTGAGATTGTGAGCAGCGTGTCGATCTTCTTCGTTGTCTTCTCCATCCATGGCTCCCAAGAAGAAGTCTGGTGCGACCGCGCATCCCACCACTTTGAAGGCCCCCTCGTGCGGACGCCCTTGGCATCACAACAGCGGCGGGTGAGGTGGGCGTCGTGTGTGACGCGGGTGGCACAGGCGGCGCCACCGTTGTGTCCCCCGCGACCGAAGTTGGAGTGGGGAGCGTCGGAGAGGAGCAACAATAGAAACACCTTGGCGAGCTCGGCCCTAGTGCCGCAGGCGGAGGAAACAATAAGTCTCCATGTAACGCCCAAGATGCGACCCTATCCTTATTTTGGCACGAGGGCCTCGATAGGGATAGAAGCGTATCTTGTCGTTTCGCAAGAATGGATATCATTACAAGTACATGTACAGAAGAGATGAGTATATGCAATTGGCTTACACTCGCCACAAGTTACATCAAGATCACATCAATACAACAACATATTCAAACATCATACAGAAGAGTAGGGTCCGACTACAGACGAAATCAAACGATAAAATGACATCCATCCTTGCTATCCCAGGCTGCCGCCTTGAACCCATCCTAGATCGATGATGAAGAAGAACTCCAAATCAAACAAGCATCGCTCCCACGTCAAAGCATCGCATTACCTGTACCTGCAAGTATTGTTGTAGTAATCTGTGAGCCACAGGGACTCAACAATCTTATTTCCAAGGGTATCGAGACTATTAAAGCTTAATGGGTGAGGTATGGTTAAGTGGTGAGGCTGCAACGAGTGACTAAGCATTTATTTGAGTGGCTAACTTATGAATACAGAAAGTAAAGTATGATGGTCTACACATAACGAACGTGAACTAGTAATGATCACTAACTGATCCTGAACACCTACTTGCGTCAAACATAACCCCACCGTGTTCTCTCTCGGATAAGAACTCACGAGAAGAGACAGTCACGGTTACGCACAC
Organism: Hordeum marinum; assembly: GCA_022496015.1. Lineage (NCBI taxonomy): Eukaryota > Viridiplantae > Streptophyta > Magnoliopsida > Poales > Poaceae > Hordeum > Hordeum marinum. The sequence goes on along the minus strand of CM039674.1, from coordinate 268,524,119 downwards.
AGTTGGTGTATTTTATTTGAGTTTACTTCAAGTTCACTATGATCGGGTGTTAAACAAAGTTTCTAAATTGCCACCTAACCGCGGGCATGACTTTTCGAAAAGATTTAACCCTACAAGGGTGCTCCGACTAGTCCATCATAAATTACCACAAGCTGCACCGGAAAACCTCCACCTCGAGATAGCCCAAGGTATCCTTAGAGTTGGTACACAAGACATTTGAGAAAGGTAAAACAAATCCAGTAAGGCCGCCCGACATGTTGACAATCCTGATAGGAGTCACGTATCTCGTTCTCAGGACACGGCGGATGAGCTAAGCATACAGTAACTAACGTCCCGAATTGCCCCAGGTAGCCCGCATGGTGCTCTAGTTTGGACCAGCACCAGCAGCACTAGCCCCTTGTATTATGTAGAATAACGAACCTCGGGTAGCGCTAACTCCCTATGTGTCAAATTAATTATCACTATTATTATGTTGGGCAAATGTAGTACCAATGTTGGGCCTTGCCAGAAGAGTTTTATCCCAAAACGAATTATTAAGGGGGTCCCCATAACAACCCTAAGCGTGTTAGGAGCGCTCAATTATGGAACATAACAACGGTACACAAGTAACTATGGCGGCAAAGGTGGAACAAAACACCGAGCAAAAGGCCAAGCCTTCCACCTTTTACCAAGTTTATATGTGCATTAAATTAAATAGCAATAATATTATGATAACAAAAGAATGTCCATGTTGACACATGGGAGCAATTGCAACTGTAGCTAGAAATGCAATAAGAAGGGCTGAGCAAGCGGTAACATGGCCAAACAAAGGTTTGTTGGGATATGGAGGGGTTAGAGGCTTATCATGGCATGTTTGGGAGGCTTGACAAACAAGTGGTAGAAAGCGAGACATAGCGATAGAAAACGAGACAACTAGCATGACAATGTTAGTAGTGGTATCCAGGGAAATGTGTCATCTTCCCTGAGATCCCGCTTGGAAGAAGAACGAATCCACGAAGTAGACGAACGAGACGTAGTCGAACGAATCCTCACACTTCGAACGCTTTCGGAACTCTATCGAGAAGAAGCAATCTGAAAACAACAATCAACGCATGATACACCAAAACATATGCATGACATGATGCGCAAACCAATATAATGCATGTCCATTTAATTATGCAAGGCATAGCAAAGAACAACAATCAAATACTACACATTAAGTGAAGTTCAATATACAACAAGTTGCATATTGACGGGACTCCACATTTGAATTATTTAGTTCACTCTCGTTTAGGTATTCATCAATATTAAATGTTGTTATGATGGCAAGAGATGAAGCATGAACAACTACATCATCTAGACATTTTAAATGAGGCCAAAAGCAACATATAGCATTTCTGAAACGACCTCATATGCATATTTTAAGTTTGGTACAGATCTGAACTAATCATATTTTATAGTTGTTAAACAACAATATAACGCGTGCCATGAGATTCTACACGTTTTTTCTAGTCAAGTTACATATGTGGAACATTTGTATCGGAGCTATGGTTTTGTAGTTATGAAATGAATCATTTTAGTATCACATTTACAGAAAATAAATGAGAACACAATTTAAACATTTTAAACACACGTGAGAGATGGATATTATGAATCTACACGAAATTCTAGCCATCTTACATATATAAAGTATTTCAATCCGATGCACAGTTAATTAAATATGGACAATTAAAAATGATGACATTTATGCAATATGCAAAACAATGAATAATTCATAAAATCACGAGACATGAAAAAAAATACTATGAGGACCCAATTGCAGCAAACTGTGGTAGTCCATGAGAAAATTTGCCGAAGCGGTCATGTGTGTGTGAGCGTGCAATTGAAACAGCTCATAAAACTAAAGAAAAAAATAGGGGTGCATGGGAATTGAACACCAGATCCCTGCGTGTTGAAGCATCGGGAGCCGAAACAAGAAGAACAGAACAGAAATGAATTGGGTCGAGCCGGGAGTCGAACCTTGGTTCTCCAGGTGGCAACATAGCGCACTGACCAACTGGGCTACGAAGGACTTGTGTAAAAAGAGTGGATTGACTTCATAAAATAGACGTGCAGTGAAGTTGAACCTGAACGAAATTGAAAACGCAACAGGGTTATATCTGAACCTGACTGGAACAGGAACAACAACGGGTCGGCCTTGGCTGTGCCCGTGGCGGCGCTCAGGGAAGACAAGCTTGGGCGTGGGAAGGCGGTGCTAGGTGGTCAGGAATGAGGAAGCCGCGGCTGATTGTGGACAAAACAGAAAGAAGAAGAAAAAACAAACCAACACGGCAAGCTGGGCTTCGATCTTGCCACCATGTCATTGTACTGTTTGTATCAAAAATAGAGGCGCTGCACTATTTGAGAAGAACCGAAGGCCAGGCCTTCTTGGCCATGAACGCAAGATGCTCCTCGCCGGCGCCGACGGTGTCAAGCAAGGCAGCGATTGGAAGATTCAAAGACGCGGCGGCCGTGCGGAAACTGACTGGGTGCATGTGCAAAAGAGGCCACACACGAGGTTGAGCTCGCTGCCATGGTCGTCCACGATGGACGTGGCCTCGGGCACGATGGAATCTGCGACTACGACCATGACTACGACTGATTCAAATCTAAGAAAGAGAGGAGGAGGAGCAAAGCTTTACCAGGGGGGGGGGGGGGGGGGGGGGGGCTGATGGAGTCGTCGAACTCGCCAATGAAGAAGAGGAGGAAGCCAGGGAGGGCACGGACCGGCCCGAGGCGAGGCGCCGGCAGCGACCTTCAAGGGTGACGGTGCTACTGTTGGTCCATGGCGCTGCTTCCTTTGGGGTGGGTGTTCGTCCGGTGCTCCGGCAAAAAATAGCAGCGGCGGAAGAGCACTCCCTGTGCACTTGAGCAGAGAGAGAGAGATATTCAGAGAGGTTGGCATAGAACGAAAGGAGAAAGAAGAGGGAAATTGAGGGTGACAGGCACGCGACCTGGGTTCTGATGATGCTCGCGGGCGGGTGGAGGCGTGAGCTGCACGAGCTCGTGGTCGGGGATGAGGTGCTGCGTGGATGGTCCTCGCAACGCGGCGACGGAACAACTAGAGGATGAGTCGAGGAGGGATCTGGGGCTGCGGTTGGTCGGGGACGACGAAGGAACTCCTCTCCTTGGAGCATGAGCGAGACAGTGAGGAGGCGCTCGGGTGTTGGTTCAGTGGATCGGGAGTTGGCTGGTTAGCTCGATGCCAGCATGGAGGAGGAGAAGGTGGCGGTTGGGGGGGTTGGTGCGAAGGGGATCCCGAGGTGGAAGAAGATTGCGGTGGCGGCGGGGAGGACGGGACAAGGTCTCTAGATTTTAGGCCTTGCTCTAGAGGGTCTAAATACAGGCATGGGACTATGATGGGATAAATTTCATCCGTCTGATGACGATCCAACGGCCACAAAAGGAGTTTGGGTATAGATGTGCCGTGAAGAGGGTTTTGGCTAAGATGAGAGGAAAGTATGCGGCCCGGCGACGGAGTTTTAAGAATCGAAAAACGTCTGATAATTCAATCGGCTATAGTGCCGCTATATGTTTAACAGTTCGAGTATCAAACTGACTCCGATTGCGATAAAATTTGGCATGCGGTCTACCTACACCATAACAAGCCCATGCACCAACTTTCGACTCATTCAGAGAACATTTTTCATGCACTTTAAAAACAATATTTTATCGACGCCGCAGGCGCGTGCATGTGTGGTTGTGATCAAAACGGTCAACGACAAGGACAGTGAGAACCGGCGACTACGAACAGATGCAAGTTTTGGAAAACGAGTGATGATGTCAATGCAGATAATGCGAGTGATGCAATGATGAATGCGACAACCAAACGAATCACACGACAACAATGGGATAAAACGGGAATCTTCTGGAGCGTCGGTCCCGGGCTGTTACAACTCTCCTCCACTACACGAGGATCTTGTCCCGAGATCTTAGAACGAGAAAGGGAAGAGAAAGAGCAAGAAGTAAACTTAGTTGCTTCTTTAACAAACGAGTGAAACCAATGAATTTTGAAGGTTACAAAGAGATGAAGAATGACATGAGGAACAAGCAAGAATTCACAAGAAGATTTTGGAAGCACTTCGATAGGATAGAGGGGCAAAATTTGATATGATGGAAAGAAATTGAAAGAGAGACACTAGACTTCGGTTGGATTAGAATCAAAACTTCATAAGATGGAAGGATCATGAAAAGATTTCACAACACTCAGGTTAATGGACAAGCAAGGGAAGAACATGATCTTAATCAAACTAGATGTGAGTTGAAAAGAGCAACACCACAATGCCTTCGGAACAAAAGAATAGAAGCTAGATCATTGGAAGGAAAAGAATGGAGAAGAAAATAACAACTTCTACCACCATTAAACTTGCGAAGCATAGGGTGAACGGAGTTGATGGAGAATCAACAACGAAAAGAATAGCTTGTTATGGTCTTGTGGAAAACATCTCAAAATTATGAGGTGACAACCTGCCACAACCGAAACAATTGATTGCTTGAGAGCAACAAGAGATGAAAAACTTCTTTCACCATAAGAGGAGGAGAAAATTGGATCATTTATGACACCATGATTGCAACAATCCTTAGGAAATGCTTTAGATGAAATCCAACCTAAGATAACTTCGAGAAAGACATGATGGGTTTACTTATCTCATTCTTGACTAATTTCCTTCGAGACTCCTCATAATCAAGAATTTAATAACACCGTCTCAAAATACAATGGAGAAGTAATTGAACTTAGAAATGCAAGATAATAACACTTGAGCACCTCCAACAAGAATCTTGAAGAACACTTCGAGAAGAATTATATCCTTAACAACCCACCATGAAGAACCATCGGGAAGAACTCCGGAATGAAAGGATGCAAGAAAAATATTGAAGGTTGCAAAAACAAGATTGAGGCATTGCTATGATATAGATGAATCTTCGGAAAGAGATATTTGAGAAACTTGAACTCCGGAAAGAAAAAGATAAGCAACTTAGAATTGAGAATTTGATACCATGAACAACTCCGGAAGAAGGATTGAGATCACCTTGACCAACAAGAATAAGAATTATGTTATGCTTATCCTTCATCAAGTTAAATTGATAACAACCAACGGATTTCACACACCGCTTATTGTTCTTGAAAAAGATTGAAGAGAGATGACACGAACTTAAAGAAGTCTTGAACGAGAACACCGGTAAGAATACACAACCGAAAGAAGACACCAAAATGCATGGAGATACATGAGAATGAAGAGACCATGATCCACCTAATAGAAAACTTGAACGAAGCACCGGAATAATTGAGATACGAACGAAGGGACATCAATTGAGAAGAATTTGAGAATGAAAGCTGAGAGCTGAGAATGAAGAAATTTTCTGAAATGGTGGCCGTCGGAGGATCGAGAAATGAAAACAACTCTGAATGCATCAGATAGATATGAGCGGAATTACTCATGATAGAACAATTTGAGATGATAGCAACAACCCGAAACCATGAATCTCCAAGATAGATGGACCAAGATTTAAGAGAAATTCTTCTATGATCTTCAATGCTGAGAATGATGGCGAGAACCACCATCATGAATTACCGAGACACTCTTGAACAATGAATAAGGAAAGGTTGAGCCAATGCTGAAAATAATTTAGAAGCGATCTTCGAGAAGGAATATGATTGATGAAAATCATTCTTACATCATATTGAGAAGAACTTGAGGACATCTCCAAAAAGATTAGAAGAGCCAGGTAAGATCCTGGGGAAAAACCTGTGGGTTATGAGCTCACTCAAGGAAACCACCATTGAGAAAATTGCTTAGAAAGAGATATTGCAATAGAAAAATTAAGAACTTGATGATGTGAGAACCTCGAAATAATTTAAGAGGATATGAATGGAAATAAAAGTCTTCTAATATATCTTCAGCACTCCGAATAGAATAGAGAGATATGAAAACCAAGAGAGGCTTGATGAGAATTCCAACATGGAAACCACTGAACGAATGAGAAAGGATATGAAGAACACCAAGAGGTTGAATCTACCCCACCAGAGAAGAATAACAACAAGAACAAAGAATATGAGGATGGATCTTGAAACTGAAACTCCTGAGAATCTCCACAAGAAATCACCGGATACAATACGGAAGAAATGATAGCGGAAGCATTGATGAAGAGAAAGGCACCTGGATGAGAATTTAATCATTGAAGAAAAAGGGCGGGAGGGTGGGGAAAACAAAGAAAACTTGGGACAGATGAGAGAAACTCCGGAGAAGAATATGAGGATAGATCTTGCAAAAATTGAAGAGGATAGAATTGCCTTGAAGAGAGCACACCGAATGAAAAGAATTGATATGGCAACTTGATTGAGCAAAAGAGTTGGCATTCCCATAGAAATATGAGAACACATATTAGGAAATATGAAATCACCACTTGACATCGAAGCAACTTGAATTACCATATACAAAAACAAAACAAAGGATGGGGCTTACGAAACGGGCCAGAACAAATTCATGACAGAGATTCCGCTCGATATTTCCGTGGTAAGGTTCGCACGGGCTCGATCGTACATTGGATTGCCATATTGAAATGATGCTCGCCTAGGCATAGCAAACTACAAGGCTTGACGAAGCATATTTGATGACATATATCGAGACTATCCTCTCTAAGAAAGACCGTGAACAAACGAATCCACTAGATGTCGAACCCCAACCTCACATCATGATCTGTTGGAAGATAACCTAGGTAACTACTTGAATTCCCACCTAAGAATTTCCAAAATCTTCCGGTTATGCAATCGGGTGTTGGGGATATAGGGAGGCAAAATATCTTACGCAACTAACAAGACCTACACTCCAACTGCATCCATCCGTCAACACATAACCAGAGGCTTCGGAACTCCATCTATCTCGGACCCTCGAAAACACAACGATACCAAGAATGGCAGTACATCCGAACTCTCTCCACCAGTACTGGGGATGCCGGACTCCTCTCACCACTACTAGTATTGAAGCAATTTCGAACATCTTCCGTTCTGAGATACTAAGGAAACTGAACGATAACGATGTGCCAAGAATCCCTTGGAGCTCAACTCCTCGATAACAGGAGGCACCAAGTACAAAAGTCCGTCACATCGGCATCATATATATTCCAAAATATCCACGTGATCCTAAAATGTTTTTGAGTGAGAAGAGGGTAGAATCAAAATTCCTAAGTCGTAATTCCTCACCAGAGTATAGAAGAGGAATAAAAGAATCCTACTCTCCGGTATAACTAGACTCAAAATAGTTTTTCATTAGAATCGACTCGGCCAAGTTCGATTAATCAAGGGGCTCCTAGGTCGGTACAGGATCTGATACCAACTTGTAATGCCCAAGATGCAACCATATCCTTATTTTGGCACGAGGGCCTCGATAGGGATAGAAGCGCATCTCGTCATTTAGCAAGAATGGATATCATTACAAGTACATGTACAAAAGAGATGAGTATATGGAATTGGCTTACACTCTCCACAAGCTACATCAAGATCATATCAATACAACAACATATTCAAACATCATGCAGAAGAGCAGGGTCTAACTACGAACGAAATCAAATGATAAAATGACATCCATCCTTGCTATCCTAGGCTACCGCCTGGAACCCATCCTAGATCGATGAAGAAGAAGAACTCCAAATCAAACAAGCATCGCTCTCACGTCAAAGCATCGCATTACCTGTACCTACAACTATTGTTGTAGTAATCTGTGAGCCACAGGGACTCAACAGTCTCATTTCCAAGGGTATCAAGACTATTAAAGCTTAATGGGTGAAGTATGATTAAGTGGTGAGGCTGCAGCGAGCGAGTAAGCATTTATTTGAGTGACTAACTTACGAATACAGAAAGTAAGTATGATGGTCTACGCATAACAGATGTGAACTAGTAATGATCACTAACTGATCCTGAACACCTACTTACGTCAAACATAACCCCACCGTGTTCTCTCTCGGATAAGGACTCACGAGAAGAGACAGTCATGGTTACGCACACAGTTGATGTATTTTATTTGAGTTTACTTTAAGTTTACTATGACTGGGTGTTAAACAAAGTTTCCAAATTGTCACCTAACCGCGGGCACGACTTCTCGAAAAGATTTAACCCTGTAGGGGTGCTCCAATTAGTCCATCACAAATTACCACTAGTTGCACCGGAAAACCTCCACGTCAAGATAGCCCAAGGTATCCTTAGAGTCGGTACACAAGACATTCGAGAAAAGTAAAACAAATCCAGTAAGGCCGCCCGACGTGTCGACAATCCCGATAGGAGCCGCGTATATCGTTCTCAGGACACGGCGGATGAACTAAGCGTACAGTAACTGACGTCCCGAGTTGCCCCAGGTAGCCCGCACGATGCTCTAGTTTGGACCAGCACCAGCAGCACTGACCCCCCTGTATTATGTAGAATAACGAACCTCGGGTAGCGCTAACTCCCTATGCATCAAATTAATTATCAATATTATTATGTTGGGCAAATGTAGTACCAATGTTGGACCTTGCCAGAAGAGTTTTATCCCAAAACGAATTATCAAGGAGTTAGGAGCGCTCAATTATGAAACATAACACCGGTACACAAGTAACTATGACGGCAAAGGTGAAACAAAACACCAAGCAAAAGGCCAAGCCTTCCACCCTTTACCAAGTTTATATGTGCACTAAATTAAATATCAATAATATTATGATAACGAGAATATCCATGTTGACACATGGGAGCAAGGGTTGAGCAAGCGGTAACATAGGCAAACAAAGGTTTGCTAGGATGTGGAGGGGTTAGAGGCTTATCGTGGCACGTTTGGGAGGCTTGACAAATAAGTGGTAGGAAGCAAGACATAGCGATAGAAAACGAGACAACTAGCATGAAATTGATAGTAGTGGTATCCAGGAAAATGTGTTATCTTGCCTGAGATCCCGCTTGGAAGAAGAACGAATCCATCAAGTAGATGAACGAGACGCAGTCGAACGAATCCTCATACTCTGAACGCTTTTGGAACTCTATCAAGAAGAAGCAATCCGGAAACAACAATCAACACATGATACACCAAAACATATGCATGACATGATGCGCAAAGCAATATGATGCATGTCCATTTAATTATGCAAGGCATAACAAAGCACAACAATCAAATACTACACATTAAGTGAAGTTTAATATGCAACGAGTTGCATATTGACGGGACTCCACATTTGAATTATTTAGTTCATTCTCATTTAGGTAGTCATCAATATTAAATGTTGTTATCATGGCAAGAGGTGAAGCATGAACAACTACACCATCTAAACATTTTAAATGAGGCCGAAAGCAACATATAGCATTTCCAAAACAACCTCATATGCATATTTTAAGTTTGGTACAGATCTAAACTAACCATATTTTATAGTTGTTAAACAGTAATATAACGCATGTCATGAGATTCTACACGTTTTTTCTAGTCAAGTTACATATGTGAAACATTTTTATCGGAGCTATGGTTTTGTAGTTATGAAATGAATCATTTTAGTATCACATTTACAGAAAATAAATAAGAACACAACTTAAACATTTTAAACACATGTGAGAGATGGATATTGTGAATCTACACAAAATTCTAGCCATCTTACATATATAAAGTATTTTGATCCGATGCACGGTTAATTAAATATGGACAATTGAAAATGATGACATTTATGCAATATGCAAAACAATGAATAATTGAGAAGATCACGAGACAGGGAAAAAAAATACTATGAGGACCGAATTGCAGCAAACTGCGGCGGCCCACGAGAAAATAGGCCCAAGCGATTATGTGTGTGTGAGCGTGCAATTGAAACAATTCATAAAACAAAAGAAAAAGATAGGGGTGCCTAGGATTTGAACACCAGATCCTTGTGTGTTGAAGCACCGGGAGGACCAGCTGGCTAACTGAAGCACCGGGAGGACCAGCTGGCTAACTGGGTGCTGGTGTCAAACGCAGAGCAGAGCTCTGATTAGTTTGTGCTCGCCGAAACAAGAAAAACAAAAGAAAAACCCAGCACAAAAGAGTTGGGGTGAGCTAGGATTTGAACCCAGGATCTCCAGGTTGCAACAGTGGAGTGAAACAGCTAGGCTACGAAGCACTTGCGTAGAAACAGTGGATTGACGTGGAGTGAAGCTGAAGCTGAACCTGAACGAACCTGAAAACGCAACAGGGTTATATCTGAACCTGAGTGGAACAGGAGCAACAACGGGTCGGCCTTGGCTGTGCCCGCGGCGGCGCTCAGGGAAGACAAGCTTGGGCGTGCGGAGGCGGTGCTAGGTGGTCGGAAATGAGGAACCCGTGGCTGATTGTGGACAAAACATAAAGAAAAAAAACAAGCCAACACGGCAAGCTGGGCTTTGATCTTGCCACCTTGCTGCTGTTCTGTTTGTATCAAAAATAGAGGCGCTGCACTATTTGAGAAGAACTGATGGCCAGGACTTCTTGGCCATGAACGCAAGATGCTCCTCGCCGGCGCCGACGGTATCAAGCAAGGCAGCGATTGGAAGATTCAGAGATGCGGCGGCCGTGTGGAAACTGACTGGGTGCATGTGCAAAAAGAGGCCACGCACGAGCTTGGACTCGCTGCCATGGTCGCCCACGGCGGACGTGGCCTCGGGCACGATGGAATGTGCGACTACGACCACGACCACGACGGATTCAAATCTAAGAAAGAGAGGAGGAGGAGCGGAGCTTCACCATGGGGGGGCTGATGGAGTCGTCGAACTCGCCGATGAAGCAGAGGAGGAAGCAAGGGACGGCACGGACTGGCCCAAGGCGAGGCGCCGGCAGCGACCTTCAAGGGCGATGGTGCTACTGCTGCTGCATGGCGCTGCTTCCTTTGGGGGAGGGTGTTCGTCCGGTGCTCCGGCGAAAAATAGCAGCAGCGGAAGAGCACTCCCTGTCCACTTGAGCAGAGAGAGAGATATTCAGAGATGTTGGCACAAAACGAAAGGAGAAAGAAGAGGGAAATTGAGGGTGACAGGCACGCGACCTGGGTCCTGATGATGCTTCCGGCGGGTGGAGACGCGAGCTGCACGAGCTCGTGGTCGGGGACGAGGTGCTGCGGGGCTGGTCCTCGCAACGCGGCGACGGAACAGCTAGAGGATGAGTCGAGGAGGGATCTGGGGCTGCGGTTCGTCGGGGCCGACGAAGGAACTCCTGGGAGGAGGCGCTCGGGCGTTGGTTCGGGAGATTGTGTGACGGCTACGAAAGAAGTTGGGGTATAGATGGGTCGTGAAGAGGGGTTGGGTTAAGACGAGAGGAAAGTATGCGGCGAGGGAGTTTTAAAAATCGAAAAACGTCTAATAATTCAACCGGCTATAGTGCCGTTATATGTTTAACGGTTCGAGTATCAAACGGACTCCGGTTGCGACAAAATTTGGCATGCGGTCTACCTACATCATAACAAGACCATGCGCCAACTTTCGAACCATTCAGTGAACATTTTTCATGCATTTTAAAAACAATATTTTATCGATGCCGCGGCGCGTGCATGTGTGGTTGGGCTCAAAACGGCCAATGACAAGAACAGAGAGAACCGGCGACTACGAACAGATGCAAGTTTTGGAAAACGAGTGATGATGCCAATGCAGATGATGCGAATGATGCAATGATGATTGCGGCAACCAAACGAAACACACGACAACAATAGGATAAAACAGGAATCTTTTTGAGCGTCGGTCCCGGGCTGTTACACTCCACCTCCCCGCCGCACTGATGGCCGCGGGCGCCACAACGGCGCACAATCTGGAGCAAGCCGTGATCCCCTAGTTGCGCCTGTCAGTGACGTGGCTACTGGGCACACACCTCGCCCAGAGCAAGACGGAGTGCCGAGCAGGGCCGCAGACCTATGTGCTCGATCTCCTCCACATCAGACCACCCCAGCGAGCGATGTAGGATGACAAGAACATGACGACGCTCCTCCTGGTTCCACCAAGAGTCAAGCGACGTCGCAGTCCGCCTCTCTAGCCATGCCGGACACAACAGCGGAAGCGATGGCGCAGGCCCAATTGCTTCTAAACTTCCCACGGGCGGCTGACAAGATGGACGAGTGGAGAGCCACCATCCAGAGTTTGATCGCCTTCGTCAAAGCTAACAAATCCCAGCATGCAGAGACATCGCGACGCACGCGAACGGCGACAGCGGCCCAGTTTGGCGGTCGTATTGAGGGGGGCACGCCAACGCTGTAATCCCCTCCACGACAACAGACCTAGAGGCAGCCAGAGCGAGCTTCGCATGCTGACGAGCTTGACGAGGCATTTATGGCCTCGTCTGGTCTGCGCGATCGCTGGGACCAGTGGCGTGTCCTGGAAGACCAGTAGAAGGAAGGCACACGCATCAGCATAGAGCGACGCCGGGAAGCACACTGTCAATCTGACAGGTGCAACAGCCCAGATGCTGGCAACCCCGCGCCTAGTGCTGGCGGGTACCTGCCTTATGAGGTTGGGTGTCCTGCCTTCACTCGTGAGCCGTGACAGGTCCGCTGGCCACTGGCCCGAGCTTTCAAGCTTGAACTAACAGAGAAATACGAGGGAAGCTAAACCCGACAGAATTCCTGGGCATCTACACGATAGCCGTTCAAGCCGCCGGGGGAAGAGATGAGAAGGTGCTTGCCAACTATTTCGCTTTGGCACTCAAACCAAATGTGAGATCATGGTTGATGCACCATGTCGGAGAACTCCATTTCATCATGTGTTGACTTGTGCAATGAGTTTGTCAGCGCCTTCATAGGGGGGCACCAGGAGCCAGCACAGCCCAGGGACCTGCAAGTCCTTCTGTAGAAGGAGGGAGAAACCTTGCAGAAGTACATCCAGAGATTCAGTCGAGTACACCGCAACATTCCAGATATACACCCCGCAGCTGTGATTGCAGTGTTCCACTCGAACATGCGCAATAGGAGGATGCGGGCCAAGATGAATGTTAGACTCCCCAAGACCTTTAATGAGCTATACATGTTGGCGGACAAGTGTGCTCGTGTTGAGGAAGGAAGGCGACTACCCGAAGAGGAGGCTGGCGGCGAAGTTGACTCAGATGACGACGACAATGCCCCTGGCCAGAAGGGGAAAAGCCGAAGGCGCAATAAGAAGCATAAGTGAAAGGTAGTCTTGGCCTTTGGGAGCTCTGATGATCTCAGCGCAGGTGGAAAGGCCAAGGCCAAGCCCCCCAAGGGAGCTGGCACGTGCGCTGATTGCCGGGAGGGCGCTGCTGTAGAGAAAACCGGAAAGTCCGACAGGCCATACTACAAAATCCACTGCACCAAGGGTCACGATCTCCAGGAATGCCACCAAGTTGAGCAGCTTGCTGAGAAGCATATGGATGAATACGAGAAGAGTGATAAGGAGAAAGGGCAAGATGGTGCTGCCAGGAAGGGCCATGGTGGTAGAGGAGGCCGCCGCAGCAAGGTCCCGGAGCTTAAGGAAAAACCAGCCAGAGGCCGTGAGAAGAAAGAAGGAGATGATATGACTGATGATGAGGATGATGAAGGAGATTCCAGTGATTGGGAATTCCAGAAGGCAACCAAAGCCATGTGTGTTGACGGGGGTGCATCCTTGCATTCCTCGCATGGCCAGCTGAAGCGGTGGGCGCGTGAGGTCAACGCCATGGAGCCAGCTGCAGAGTCCAGAAGGCCACTCAAATGGTCTCGCACGCCTATCATCTTTGATGAGAGGATCATCCTGACCGCACCACCACGGTCGGATGTTTGCCATTGTTGGTCTCCCCAACAATCCACAACCTCAAAGTTACCAAGATGTTAGTTGATGGCGGGCCGGGGTTGAACTTGATCTCCCCTAAGGTGGTTGAAAGGCTGCTGATCCGTGACGGAGAGCTCAAAGCTACGGGTATGTTCCAAGGAGTCAACCCCGGTAGGATCCGACCCAAGGGAAATATCACTTTGCCTGTGACGTTTGGTAGGGAATTGAACTACCGGACTAACAAGGTGGTGTTTGATGTGGTCGAACTCCCCCTGCCTTACAATGGAATTCTTGGTCGCCCAGCTCTGGCAAAATTCATGGTAGCATCCCACTATGCTTACAACACTTTGAAGATGCCAGGGCTCGTGGGAATCATCTGCATCCCATCTGAAAAGAAGGATGCAGTTATATGTGTGGATAAGATGTATCGAGACACGGTAGCAGCTGAGGTCGCAAAAACCCCAGCTCTCGCCAATGAATGAAAGAAGGCGAAGAAGCCTAACAGGCACACCGACAAGGACTACTGGAAGCGCGCCTCTTCGGAGTGCGCTGCACCCGACTATGACCTGCCGTAGAGTTCCACTAGAAAAAGGTCCAAGGTCACCTATCCTGTGATGAAGAAGCTACCGACAGGGCAGGATGACACATGTGGTATGTTCACCATTAGTACCACCATTAATGACAAATAGGAAAGTGCGCTCGTTGCCTTCCTGTGGGCGAATGTCGATGTGTTTGCTTGGCAACCATTTGACATCCCCGGTGTTCCCAGGGAGGTAATTGAGCACCACCTTGTTGTCTGCTCTCATGCCAGGCCATCAAGCAAAAAAGTTAGGAAGCAAGCCTTGGAGCGGCAGCAGTTCATTGTTGACGAAATCAAGAAGCTTGAAGCAACTGGTTTGGTCAGAGGAGTATTCGATCCAACTTGGTTAGCCTACCCGATGGTGGTGTGCAAGGCGAATGGGTAATGGAGGCTTTGCATATATTTCACTGACTTGAACAAAGCATGCCTGAAGGACCCTATTCCCTTGCCACGCATCGATCAGATTGTTGATTCCACTTCTGGGTGTGACTTGCTTTCCTTCTTAGATGCGTACTCCGGATACCACCAGATATTCATCGCCAAGGAAGATGAGGAAAAGACCGCGTTCATAACTCTGTGTGGCATGTACTGCTTTGTACACATGCCCTTCGGGTTAAAGAGCACTGGTTCTACCTTTGCGAGAGCCGTGCAGGTTGGATTTGAACCTTAGTTGCACAGAAACATGGAAGCTTACATGGATGACATAGTAGTCAAGACCAAAGATGAAACCACTCTCATACAAGACATGGAAGAAACCTTTATGAACTTGCGCAACATGAGTTTGAAGCTCAACCCTGAGAAGTGTGTGTTTTGTGTCCCATCCGGCAAGCTGCTTGGATTCTTTGTGTCTCACCGGGGAATAGAAACCAATCCCGACAAGATCAAAGCAATCGAGCAGATACAAGCGCCCAAGTCCGTCAAGTCCGTAAGACGCTTGACTGGATGCATTGCCACGTTGAGTAGGTTTATCTCGAAATCTGCTAAACGCGCCATGTCGTTTTTCAAGATCTTGAAGAAGTTTGGCCCGATGAAGTGGACCACGGAAGCAGAAGTAGCGCTGCAAGATCTAAAGACTTACCTTTCCTCTAATCCCACCTTGGTCGTTCCTAAACCACAAGAATTGTTTCTGCTATACTTGGCGTCACCGAATCAAGTGGTTAGTGCAACGCTTGTGGCGCAGCGAGAAGTGGATGAAGATGCAGCCGCTGTGATCAATGTTGCCGGGGATAAAACCGAAGCATTTGTGGCAGGACCTGATACAAACCAAGGGGAACCTCGGCAAGCAGACAAACACAGTTCCAAGGAAGTGGTGAAGAAGAAAGTGGTGCAGCGACCAATGTACTTTGTCAGCTCCTTGTTACAAGGGGCTAGGTCAAGGTACTCTGGAGTGCAAAAGCTGATCTTCGGCCTCATCATGGCCTAGAGGAAGCCGCGTCACTACTTCCAAGGCCATGAGATCATAGTTGTCACCCGCTTTCCGCTACAACGCATATTGAGGAACCCCGAAGCCACAGGTAGGATAGCTGAGTGGGCGCTAGAGCTGTCAAGTTTTGGATTGAAGTGTGAGAGCACTTCCACAATTCAGAGCAGGGTGTTGGTGGAGTTCATTGCAGAATGGACACGCATGACAGACGAAGAGGTTCCAGAGATAATTCTCACTAGCAAAGAAGCGCCCAAGGATTGGATCATGTACTTTGATGGTGCTTTCTCGCTTCAGGGCGCCCGAGCAGGTGTGCTCCTCATCACCCCCACCGGAGAGTGATACGTCTCCAACGTATCTATAATTTTTGCTTGTTCCATGCTGTGATATTATCAATCTTGGATGTTTTACAATCATTTTATAGCAACTTTATGTCATTTTTTGGGACTAACCTATTGACATAGTGCCAAAGTGCCAGTTGCTATTTTTGCTTGTTTTTTACTTCGCAGAAAATCAGTAGCAAACGGAGCCCAAACTCTACGGGAATTGTTGGAGATTTTTTATGGACTATAAGAGCTGTGTCCTTAGCGTCGCCGCCATTCTATCAGTATTTGTTCCTATTGCTCCGTGATTTTCCGTTTCCATCCCGTACTTCAGAGGTGTCGGGGTCTTCGGGATTGCTCTCTCGCCGAGAAAACCAGATGTCTTCACCCGCGCAAAAGCGAGTCATGAGGTTAGGGTCAACATTGTCCTTGGCCTTTCCTGGTCGAGCTCGCGAGCTAGCCATTCATCATTAATGTTGTGCCTGAAAGAGACAATTGCCTCGACATCTGGAGAGTCGATGATTTGGTTCTTCTTAGTCAAGAACCGATTCGTCAGACCATTGAATAACATGGATTAAATCATCGGAGTCCGGGGGGGGGGGGTAGACATAAGTGCTTTGGAGGTTAGTGTTGGGGAACGTTGCATGGGAAACCAAAATTTTTCCTATGCACACGCAGATCTATCCATGGTGATTAGCATCTACGAGAGGAAGAGTGGATCTACATACCCTTGTAGATCGCCAAGCGAGAAGCGTTAAGAAACGCGGTTGGTGTAGTTGAACGTCTTCGCGATCCAAATCGCCGTGCGTCCTACGATCCAATCACGATCCGTCCCGCGATCCAATCACGATCCTTCCTGCGATCCAATCATGATCCGTCCCATGAACTTGATCACGATCCGTCCCACGAACTTGATCATGATCCTTCCGATCTAGCGCCGAACGGACGACACCTCCGCGTTCAGCACACTTACAACTTGATAACGATCTCTGCCGTCTTGATCCCGCAAGAAGGAGCGGAGAGGAAGAAGAGTTCTCTGGCAGCGTGACGACGCTCCGGCGATGGTGGTGGAGCTATTCCGGCAGGGCTTCCCCTAAGCTCTGCAAAAAACCGATCTAGAGGAGAAACTATGCACTGGAGGACGGGCAGCACGTGGCTGAAAATTCTGTCCAAAAACCCTAAAACCTCCAGTATATATAAGAGGAAGAGAGGAGGAGGCTTGGCACAAGGGCCAAGCCTCCAAGGAGTCGGACGAACCAGGTGGAGGAGGTGGACTATACCTCCAATCCTAGTAGGACTAGGATTCACCCTATTTTTGCCTTTTTCCACTTTTTCTCTTTGGCCTTTTTTCCCAAACCGCATGGGCCTTGTGTGGGACTTAAACCAGCCTACTAAGGGCTGGTAAACACTCTCCCACAGCCCATGGAGCCTCTAGGGTCGAAATACCCCTTCCGATGGTCTCCCGGTACACTCCCGGCACTCCCGGTACACTACCGATGAGCCGGAAACTTTTCCGGCGACCAAAACATGACTTCCTATATATGAATCTTTACATCTGGACCATTTCGGAGCTCCTCATGACGTCCGGGATCTCATCCGGGACTCCGAACAACCTTCGGTCACCACCATACGTAACTCTATACTACCAAAACGTCACCAAACCTTAAGTGTGCAGACCCTGCGGGTTCGAGAACTATGTAGACATGACCGAGACACCTTTACGGTCAATAACCAATAGCGGGACCTGGATGCCCATATTGGTTCCTACATATTCTACGAAGATCTTTATCGTCGAACCTCTATGTCAAGGATTCAGTTAATCCCGTATGATGTTCCCTTTGTTCTTCGGTATGTTACTTGCCCGAGATTCGATCGTTGGTATCTCCATGCCTAGTTCAATCTCATTACCGGCAAGTCTCTTTACTCGTTCCGTAATACAAGATCCCGCAACTAACACTTAGTCACATTGCTTGTAATGCTTATTGTGATGTTGTATTACCGAGTGGGCCCTGAGATACCTCTCCGTCACACGGAGTAACAAATCCTAGTCTTGATCCATGCCAACTCAACAGACACCCTTGGAGATACCTGTAGAGCACCTTTATAGTCACCCAGTTACGTTGTGACGTTTGATACACACAAGGCACTCCTCCGGTATCCGAGAGTTGCATGATCTCATGGTCATAGGAACATATACTTGACATGTAGAAAATAGTAGCAATAAACTGACACGATCAAATGCTACGTTTGTAGTTTGGGTCTTGTCCATCACATCATTCTCCTAATGATGTGATCCCGTTATCAAATGACATCACATGTCAATGGCTAGGAAACCTTGACCATCTTTGATCAACGAGCTAGTTCACTAGAGGCATACTAGGGACAAAGTGTTGTCTATTTACCCACACATGTAATGTGTTTCCAATTAATACAATTATAACATGGACAATAAACGATTATCATGAACAAGGAAATATAATAATAAACACTTTATTTATTGCCTCTAGGGCATATTTCCAATAGTCTCCCACTTGCACTAGAGTCAATAATCTAGCTCACATCACTATGTGATTTACATTGTAATGAATCGAACACCCATGCAGTTCTCGTGTTGATCATGTTTAGCCCTTGGAAGAGGTTTAGTCAACGGGTCTGCAACATTCAGATCTGTGTGCACTTTGCAAATATTATGTCCTTCTCCTCGATGTAATCGTAGATGACGTTGAAGCGTCACTTTATGTGTCTGGTCCTCTTGTGAAACCTTGGTTCCTTGGCCAGAGCAATGGCACCAGTGTTGTCACAGAATAGGTTCATTGAATTCAGTGCACTGGGCACTACTCCAAGATCTGTCATGAACTGCTTCATCTAGACACCTTCCTTCGCCGCCTCCGAGGCTGCGATGTACTCGGCTTCACACGTAGAATCGGCTACCACTCTTTGCTTGGAACTGCACCAGCTTACCGCTCCCCCGTTGAGAATAAATACGTATCCGGTTTGTGACTTAGAGTCATCCGGATCAGTGTCAAAGCTTGCATCGACGTAACCCTTTACGACGAGCTCTTCATCACCTCCATAAACGAGAAACATTTCCTTAGTCCTTTTCAAGTACTTAAGGATATTCTTGACTGCTGCCCAGTGTTCCATTCCAGGATCACTTTGGAACCTTCCGGCCATACTTATGGCAAGGCTGACATCGGGTCTTGTGCACAACATTGCATACATGATAGAGCCTATGGCTGAAGCATAGGGGATGACACTCATCTTTTCTCTATCCTCTGCAGCCACTGGGCATTGAGTCTTACTCAACTTCTCACCTTGTAACACAGGCAAGAACCCCTTCTTGGACTGATCCATTTTGAACTTCTTCAAAACTTTATCAAGGTATGTGCTCTGTGAAAGTGCTATTAAGCGTCTCGATCTATCTCTATAGATCTTAATGCCTAATATGAAAGCAGCTTCTCCTAGGTCCTTCATTGAAAAACTCTTGTTCAAATATTCCTTCACGCTTTCCAGCATTTCTATATTGTTTCCAATCAGCAATATGTCATCCACATATAATATTAGAAACACTATAGAGCTCCCACTCACTTTCTTGTAAGTACAAGCTTCTCCATAAACTTGTATAAACTCAAACGCTTTGATCACCTCATCAAAACGCTTATTCCAACTCCGAGATGCTTGCACCAGCCCATAAATGGATCGCTGGAGTTTGCAAACTTTGTCAGCATTCTCTGGATCAACAAAACCTTTTTGTTGCATCATATACAACTCTTCCTCAAGGAAACCGTTGAGGAACGCTGTTTTGACATCCATCTGCCAAATTTCATAGTCGAAATAAGCAGCTATTGCCAACATGATTCTGACAGACTTAAGCATCGCTACGGGTGAGAAGGTCTCATCGTAGTCAACTCCTTGAACTTGTGAAAAACCCTTTGCCACAAGTCGAGCTTTATAGACGGTGACATTACCATCCGCATCTGTCTTCTTCTTAAAGACCCATTTGTTCTGAATGGCCTTTCGCCCTTCAGGTAATACTTCCAAAGTCCATACTTTGTTTTCATACATGGATCCCATCTCGGATTTCATGGCCTCTAACCATTTCTCGGAATCCGGGCCCATCACTGCTCCTTCATAGCTTGTAGGTTCATTGTTGTCCAACAACATGACCACCAAGACAGGGTTGTCATACCACTCAGGAGTAGTACGCGACCTTGTCGACCTACGAGGTTCAATAGTAGCTTGATTTGAAGCTTCATGATCATCATCATTAACTTCCTCTTCTACCGTCGTAGTTTCCACAGAAACATCTTTCTACGCTGTGCTACTTTCTAGTTGAAGTAAAGGTTCAATAACTTCGTCAATCTCTATTTTGCTCCCACTGAATTCTTTCGAGAGAAACTCTTTCTCAAGAAATGTTCCGTTCTTAGTGACAAACACTTTGCCTTCGGATCTGAGATAGAAGGTATACCCGACTGTCTCTTTCGGGTATCCTATGAAGACGCATTTTTCCGCTTTGGGTTCCAGCTTTTCAGGTTGAAGCTTTTTGACATAAGCATCACATCCCCAAACTTTAAGAAACGACAACTTTGGCCTCTTGCGAAACCGCAGTTCATATGGCATCGTCTCAACGGATTTCGATGGTGCCCTATTTAAAGTGAATGCAGCTGTCTCTAATGCATAACCCCAAAACGATAGTGGCAAATCAGCAAGAGACATCATAGAACACACCATATCTAATAAGGTTCGATTACGACATTCAGACACACCATTACGCTATGGTGTTCCGGGCGGTGTCAACTATGAAACAATTCCACACTGTCTTAAGTGACTGCCAAACTCATAACTCAAATATTCACCTCCTCGATCCGATCGCAGGAACTTAATCTTCTTGTTACGATGATTCTCAACTTCACTCTGAAATTTCTTGAACTTTTCAAATGTTTCAGACTTGTGTTTCATTAAGTAAATATACCCATATCTACTTAAGTCATCAGTGAAGGTGAGAAAATAACGATATCCACCACACGCTGTAACATTCATTGGACCGCACACATCAGTATGTATGATTTCTAATAAGTCACTCGCCCGTTCCATTATTCCAGAGAACGGCGTTTTAGTCATCTTGCCCATGAGGCATGGTTCACACGTGTCAAGTGATTCAAAATCAAGTGACTCCAAAAGTCCATCAGCATGGAGCTTTCTCATGCGTTTTACACCAATATGACCTAAACGACAGTGCTACAAGAAAGTGGTACTATCATTATCAACTCTACATCTTTTGGCATCAATGTTATGAACATGTGTGACATCACTATCAAGATTCAATATGAATAAACCCCTAACATTGGGTGCATGACCATAAAAGATATTACTCATATAAATAGAACAACCTTTATTCTCTTATTTAAATGATTAACCGTCTCACAATAAACAAGATCCAGATATAATATTCATGCTTAACGCATGCACTAAATAACAATTATTCAGGTTCATCACTAATCCCGATGGTAATAGAAGAGAGAGCGTGCCGACGGCGATCACATCAACCTTGGAACCATTTCCCACGCACATCGTCACTTCGTCCTTTGCCAGCCTTCGTTTATTCTGTAGTTCCTGCTTTGAGTTGCAAATGTGAGCAACCGAACCGGTATCAAATACTCAGGCACTACTACAAGAGCTAGTAAGGTACACATCAATAACATGTATATCATATATACCTTGTTTGTCATTGGCCGCCTTCTTGTCAGCCAGGTACTTGGGGCAGTTCCTCTTCCACTGACTAGTTCCCTTACAATGAAAGCACTCAGCTTCTGGCTTGGGTCCATGCTTGGGCTTCTTTACAGGAGTAGCAACTGCTTTGCCATCCTTCTTGGTTTTACCCTTCTTTCTCTTGCCCTTGACCTTGCCATTTTTCTTGAAACTAGTGGTTTTATTGACCATCAACACTTGATGTTCTTTCTGGATTTCAGGATCAGCGACTTTTAGCATCGCAAACAGCTCGGCGACTGACTTGTTCATCCCGTGCATGTTATAGTTCATCACAAAGCTCTTGTAACTAGGTGGCAGTGATTGAAGAACTCTGTCAGTGATTGCCTATGGCGGAAGGGCAATTTCCAACTCCGCTAGACGAGTTGAATACCCAGACATTCTGAGTATATGTTCACTAATAGACCCGTTCTCCTCCATCTTGCAAGCATAGAACTTATCGGAGCTCTCATACCTCTCGATCCTGGCATTCTTCTGAAAGATAAACTTCAACTCCTGGAACATCTCATATGCTCCATGACGTTCAAAACGTCTTTGAAGTCCCGGTTCTAAGCCATACAATATTGCACACTGAACTATTGAGTAATCTCTAGAATGTGCCTCCCAAGCATTCTTAACGTCTTCGGAGGTCATGTCTTCTGGTTGGTCACCAAGCGGTGCATCAATGACATATGATTTCTGGGAAGCCGTGAGGATAATCCTCAGATTACGGGCCCAGTCAACAAAGTTACTTCCATCATCTTTCAACTTAGCTTTCTCTAGGAACGCATTAAAATTCAGGGGTGCTACTGCGCGAGCCATTGATCTACAACATAAATATGCAAAGTTTACTTAGACTATTGTTCAAGATAATGAGTTTAGTTAATCAAATTACTAAATCTCCCACTCAAATTGACATCCCTCAGGTCATCTGAGTGTCACATGATCCAAATCCACCAACTCAAGTCCGATCATCACGTGAGTTGAGGTGGCTTCAATGGTGAACATCATTATGTTGATCATATCTACTATATGACTCATGTTCGACCTTTCGGTCTCTTGTGTTCTGAGGCCATGTCTGTACATTCTAGGCTCGTCAAGTTTAACCCGAGTGTTCTGTGCGTGCAACACTGGCTTGCACCCGTTGTATGTGAACGTAGAGTCTATCACACCCGATCATCACGTGGTGTCTCAACACGACGAACTTTCGCAACGGTGCACACTTGGGGAGAACACAATTTATCTTGAAATTTAAGTGAGGGATCACCTTATAATGCTATCGTCGTCCTAAGCAAAACAAGGTGCATAAAAGGATTAACATCACATGCAATTCATAAGTGACATGATATGGCCAAGAACTTGTGCTTTTGATCTCCATCTAGAAAGCACCGGCATGATCTCCATCGTCACCGGCATGACACCATGATCTTCATCATCTTGATCTCCATGAACGTGTCACCATTGGGGTTGTGGCACCCAACATGCTTCTACTACTATTGCTACTGTTTAGCGATAAAGTACAACATTACATAGCGCTTAATGATTGACACGCAGGTCATACAATAATTAAAGACAATCCTATGGCTCCTGCCGGTTGCCATACTCATCGACATGCAAGCCGTGATAATCTATACATCACATGATTGTCTCATACATCACATATATCACATCATGTAATTGGCCATATCACATCACAACATACCCTGCAAAAACAAGTTAGACGTCCTCTAATTGTTGTTGCATGTTTTATGTGGCTTCTACGGGTATCTAGCAAGAACAATTCTCATCTACGCAAAAACCACAACGGTGATACACTAGTTGCTTTTCAACCTTCTCAAGGACCGCCTTTGTCGAATCTGATCCAACTAAAGTGACAGAAACTGGCACCCGCAAGCCATCTATGCAACAAGTTGCGGTTGAGGGAATCGGTCTCTCGTAAGTGTACGAGTAATGTTGGTCCGAGCCATTTCAGCTCACAATACCGCTGAACCAAAATCCGACCAAGGGAGGAAGCAATCTAAGCATCAACGCCCACAATCCTTTTGTGTTCTACTCGAGATCTCATCTACACATAGACCTAGCTCATGATGCCACTGTTGGGGAACGTTGCATGGGAAACAAAAATTTTCCTACGCACACGCAAATCTATCCATGGTGATGAGCATCTACGAGAGGGAGAGTGGATCTACGTATCCTTGTAGATCGCTAAGCGGGAAGCGTTAAGAAACGCGGTTGGTGTAGTCGAACGTCTTTGCGATCCAAATCGCTGTGCATCCCACGATCCAATCACGATCCATCCCGCGATCCAATCACGATCCGTCCCACGAACTTGATCACGATCCGTCCCATGAACTTGATCATGATCCTTCCGATCTAGCATCGAACGGACGGCACCTCCGCGTTCAGCACACGTACAACTTGATGACGATCTCCGCCATCTTGATCCAGCAAGAAGGAGCGGAGAGGAAGAAGAGTTCTCCGGTAGCATGACAGCGCTTCGACGATGGTGGTGGAGCTATTCCGGCAGGGTTTCGCCTAAGCACTGTAGAAAACCGATCTAGAGGAGAAACTATGCACTGGAGGAACGGGCAACACGTGGTTGAAAATTCTGTGCAAAAACCCTAAAACCTCCTGTATATATAAGAGGAAGAGAGGAGGAGGCTTGGCACAAGGGCCAAGCCTCCAAGGAGTCGGCCGAACCAGGTGGAGGAGGTGGACTCCACCTCCAATCCTAGTAGGACTAGGATTCACCCTATTTTTGCCTTTTTCCACTTTTTCTCTTTGGGCCTTTTTCCCAAACCGCATGGGCCTTGTGTGGGACTTCCACAAGCCCACTAAGGGATGGTAAACACTCGCCCACAGCCCATGGAGCCTCTTGGGTCGAAATACCCCTCCCGATGGTCTCCCGGTACACTCCCGGCACTCCCGGTACACTACCGATGAGCCCGAAACTTTTCCGGCGACCAAAACATGACTTCCTATATACGAATCTTTACCTCCGAACCATTTCGGAGCTCCTCATGACGCCCGGGATCTCATCCGAGACTCCGAACAACCTTCGGTCACCACCATACATAACTCTATACTACCGAAACATCACCAAACCTTAAGTGTGCAGACCCTGCGGGTTCGAGAACTATGTAGACATGACCGAGACACCTCTACGGTCAATAACCAATAGCGGGACCTGGATGCCCATATTGGTTCCTACATATTCTATGAAGATCTTTATCGTTCGAACCTCTATGTCAAGGATTCAGTTAATCTCGTATGATGTTGCCTTTGTTCTTCGGTATGTTACTTGCCCAAGATTCGATCGTTGGTATCTCCATACCTAGTTCAATCTCATTACCAGCAAGTCTCTTTACTCGTTCTGTAATACAAGATCCCGCAACTAACACTTAGTCACATTGCTTGCAAGGCTTATTGTGATGTTGTATTACCGAGTGGGCCCTGAGATACCTCTCCGTCACACGGAGTAACAAATCCCAGTCTTGATCCATGCCAACTCAACAGACACCCTCGGAGATACCTGTAGAGCACCTTTATAGTTATCCAATTACGTTGTGACACTTGATACACACAAGGCACTCCTCCGGTATTCGTGAGTTGCATGATCTCTTGGTCATAGGAACATATACTTGACATGCAGAAAACAGTAGCAATAAACTGACACGATCATATGCTAAGTTTGTAGTTTGGGTCTTGTCCATCACATCATTCTCCTAATAATGTGATCCCATTATCAAATGACATCACAGGTCAATGTCTAGGAAACCTTGACCATCTTTGATCAACGAGCTAGTTCACTAGAGGCATACTAGGGACAAAGTGTTGTCTATTTACCCACACGTGTAATGTGTTTCCAATTAATACAATTATAGCATGGACAATAAACGATTATCATGAACAAGGAAATATAATAATAAACACTTCATTTATTGCCTCTAGGGCATATTTCCAAGAGTTAGCTCGAAAAGCATCCTTGAGCTCTTCCGATCTCCCGATGGAATTTTTGTGGAGATTGTTTAACTAGTGTTGTGTTGGCCCCTTAAGCTTTAAGGGTAAAATATTTTATGGCGTGGAGATCATCTCCCGATCCATATGAATGTGGAGAAGGTATTCTTTGATCCATAGTACCGGTTCTGCTGTCCCGTCATATTGTTTCATGTTTACGAGTTTAAACCCTTCGGGGAACTAGTGCTGCATCACCTCATCTGTGAAGCACATTGGGTGAGCGGAGACCCGTACTCGGGCTACGTCGTTCCGGAGGTATGATGCCATCCAGACACGGTGCTCCACTAGAACTCTATTATATCGGCCAAGCCAAGCTTGGTAATCGTCCGTCTAATGGGGTTGTACCCTTTGGATCCGTAGATGGATCTTGTCTAGCCTGCTCTAGCGTCTAGGCCATGTCATAGGTCATATGGGTCCTTAGGATATGTTGACTCCCTTCCTCTCCCGCGAGGGAGTGTAGGTCTCTCTTTGGCCCTTCCAGCCGTCATGTCCTGTCCTCGAGGAGGGCGGTCTAGCTGGTTGTCCTGAGTGCGCCTGGAGGGTGCAGGCTTGACAGCCTCGTCATCAAATTGTGGTAGCAGATATCAGTGCAGATAGCTTTTGTTTTGATCCAACCATTCATTGCCAAACCCTTCTTCGTCTGCTAGGACTTTCATCCATCTGCCATTGAGGATATCTTATTCGGATTCAATCTGTTGCTACTTCTTCTTCAGGCTCTAGACAGAAGCTATTGGCTGCCGCTTGAACCGTTCTTGGTCCAGTGGGTCTTCGGGGATGACGAAATCCTTGGTTCAGAGGCTGACCTCGTCTTCGGAGGGAGGGAGATAGTTGATGTCCTCGAAGTCATTGAGGTCTTCGGAGTTATATTGATACGCGTGTCCCTATGCGACATCTAGCTATTGCTCGGGGGCTACGGGGTCATCGAGATTTTGCATGTTGTGCGGGGTATCTTCTTCGATGACCGTATTGCTTTCCTTGTCCTTATGCCCCTTGGATTGTTTGCGCTGGCATCGACACTTGGGAGGCACCTCACTAGGGTTATCGTCGTTCTTGCTGGGGGTGCCGTCACCGTTCTTCCTCGTGATATTGGGGTGTCTACCATATAGACATCATAGGTGGAGGTAGATGTCCACCGTCTAGTGGTCGGAGGGATATTATTATCGACATCTTCGTCGATGTCATTAGCCCCCTTGGAGGCCTACTCTAGCATATCGATTAAGTCTTCTATAGCGGCTACTAAGTGCGTGGTGGGTGGGATGCAAAATTCCCAGTGGCCAACTTCAAAGATTGTCTCGCCCTGGGTGCGGGGAATGAGGCAGAATTTTTTTCTCCATGATTCGAAATGGGCCTCGCAGCCCAGAAAGATCTCACAAAGGGCGACATAACCAGAGATATAAGATGATGGAGCTAGATCCAACCAGACTCCACCAAACCCCTCAGGAAGGGGTGAATGGGGAAGCCCAAGCCTCATAAGAAGAAGGGCACAAAGCATCCCCTCTCTGCCTTGCGAGGAGCAGGGGAGTTCTCCAAAAAAGCCTCGCCATTCACGGAAGTTAATCCGGGGCGTGTGGACGCTAGATCTGAATCAGGAAGATACCCTTGCGGTTCAAGGTCACCCAATAAAAGACGGGAGACCGAAAAGCTTGCCCAGTCGCCTAGGAGGGTTCCATGAGGGCGCTAAGAGGAGACTGGGATGGTTGCCATGTCTTTGAGCTCTTTAATTTTTGGTTTCTCAATGGTTGGGGAACATGATGCGTCGCTTATGGCACGCCCGACCTTTTAATAGGTTTTTTTCCTCTAACCCGTGAAGGGCATTTCTATAAAAGACTACCGGACCACTTACCTCCCGTTGACACACAGGAATCAAGGGGTGTGATTAACCTTAAGCAGGAAATTTAGTATTCTGGGCCCCACGATGCTTCGACAATCGGAAAGTCATCGGTGGCCACACTAGTACCAGCCGGACATACAAGGGGAGGATAACTCGCCCCGCAAGATGGAGACTTTGGGCGCGCGAGGCTATAAGGGATCATGGACCTAGACATCGAAGGCTAGTTCGGGGGCTATCAAGAGAGTCCAGGACAAGGGCTCACTACTGTATAGTGGTCCAAACACGACACATCAATCAAACACCCTTTGATGAAACTATGTGCAATGCATGAATCACAAACGGTATAGTTCAAGCTCCGTCGCCAATGACACGAACTGTGTTCGATGGCAGATCTATCAAATACGATTCGGAAAATAGTTGCGTGTGCGATCTACAGCAGACAATTTGTTCTTATGGACTGTTTGCGATTAGCCAAGATAACACAAATGGTTATAAAGGTCCAGATGTGTGCGATTGAGGGCACACAGTTCACTATGAAAAATTATGTTCGATGGTACAAAAGAGCACACATGATTTAGTTAATTGAACCAAAGACACCAAACCCTTGCTTTCTGAACAAAGAACCTAGCTAATTGAATCTCTAGTTTGGTGCCTCGGTACTGGTTGGAAGTAATTTCTTTGAGACTGATTGTTTTATTGTGCCACATGTTCCACTTCCGGCCTGCTTGTATCTGGAAATGAAGACAACATATCAGTGCCTAGATGTAATTTTGTACACTACGTGCATCTTTGATTTGCAGGATTTCTAAAATACACTAGTACATTGAGATGTGATCCTCAATTGTTCATGATTAACATCTAAAAATATGTATTGGAATCCTACAAATTTTCTTTATAACTCATTGTACATTTGTCATTGTAATGATGGGTAAAGTACCAAAAAATAGAACTCCATTGTGGTTAATAATTAATAGGAAAGGAGCATCATCTTGATCTATAGATTATCCGTGCACGGAAAGCATATAAGGAATCTAACAATTTCATCCAAATTGAGGCTGATAGATTGTAGTGCCAGGATCTTCGTTGTGCGCATAGACATGGTCAAGCCTATTAGAGTCAATTTCTTCATGACAGCCAAACATAGGTTAACAAAAATGGGATAAAATGTGATGTACAATAATAAGAAGGAGAAGAAGAATCTTGTACCTGAATTGGTATGGATCCATCCATAACAAGTTCTGAGAATTCAGCACACGAATAACCCGACACTTTCAATTTTGGTGCGTCAATGACCTTGATTCTTGTTGGACCTTATTTATCAAGTACAAACAATCTCTCAAGGAAAGGCGCATTCTCAATGACCATATCGTGAAACACCTCAGCTGACAGCATGCTGCAACACTATCCATGAACATAAATCGTACGGGGATTCTTCATAGCGATGTGGAGGTTACCGAATCCAAACATCACCTGAAGACGAAGGTACTCGAGTGTAGTACAACCACGGAGCAGGAGTTCAAAATCCTTCTTCGAGATGCTGAAGGCAATGAGCTCGAGGTCCTTCAGTTTAGGGAGATGAAGAGCGTGCGCGACATTAATCCAGGGAAAAGGCCCTCCCTGAACATAGTGCGATGCAACATGGGCGTGAGGCGGAGCATAGACGGAGGCAGCAAGTGCCCATGTCCACCTGCAAAACTAAGCTCCTCAAGTTGATCTATGGAGGGCGATAAGAACCACTCATGAAACTTGGATTCGGCTTTGCAGTTGGAACGAAACTTGTCGATGGGAAGGCGTCTCACTGGTGTAGTGTGCGTGGCGAGGATGTGGGACAATGCGTCCAAGTATTTGTGATCCCTGCTGTAGAGCTCGTCGTCCTCGAGGAGGTCAATGTGGTTGGAGTGCCATAGGGGCGCCACTGCCTGGAGAGGATGGTGGTCTGTACGACAGATTTGATGTGGAGGAGGGACATGATGGTTACCAACATCTCGTGAGGGATGCTGCTAATGAAGTCCATGCTTGCAGGATGCTCTAGTGGTTTAGCCTCGACCCGCCCCTACTTTTTGGACACCTTGTCCTCCATCTGAAAAGGAGGCGATCCTCGGCGGCGGCCCTCATAGATATGAATGGAGGAGAACGTGGAGCATTATTAATGGAGAACTTGGGAGCGAGGCGGGGCTGCAGGTGAAGGTCAAAGGGCTCGATTTCCGTTGAGCTAGCTGCGCTTGCGCGGCGGACTTCTCGCACACGTCCCTTTGAGCCATCCCATATGGTTTGTGAAAACCAAGTGTTCCTGGCTTGGGAACCAAAACCATCAATAAATCTTGAGCTTGTTTCTCGTCAAATTCCAAATTACCATGATTTAATTTATTGCAAATCAGTTCAAACCTACCTAACCTGAACGTGTTCCCACTTAGCAGTTGTTTACTAGTAGGCTATAAAAACACCTACTCGAAAATTATCTCACATTCCTCTCCCTGTCACCAAAAAATAGGCCTTTCTTCGTTAGTCGTTCCTTTCGTCTACCATGACCGGTAGGAGGGGGGTCTGAGCCGAGATATAACCAGGGAAGAAACACCAAGGTCATGGAAGCAACCGAGAGGTCCCGCCACCGCGCCTGGAAAGCGCCGGAGAGCCCTA
Source organism: Hordeum marinum (assembly GCA_022496015.1). Classification (NCBI taxonomy): domain Eukaryota; kingdom Viridiplantae; phylum Streptophyta; class Magnoliopsida; order Poales; family Poaceae; genus Hordeum; species Hordeum marinum. The sequence goes on along the minus strand of CM039674.1, from coordinate 268,493,852 downwards.
GACACGCTGCGTTTGCCACAGCAGAGATGTCCGTGTGAGAGCCTGGCTTAATAGGAATGATAGACCACTCATATCAACAAGGAATTCCTTCTTTCCCGAGAGCCCACTTGAAAATAACTCCAAAGTTAAGCGTGCTTGTCTTGGAGTGATTCTAAGATGGGTGACCGACCGACAAGTTGCTCTCGGGTGTGCATGAGTGAGGACAAAGTGCACAGGAAAGACTAGTGTTGGCCTGTGGGGCCAGTCTAGATCCCGCCAGGCGTAACGGGGTGTTACAATTGGTATCAAAGCCGAACCTTATGGTTAGACGAGCATGCGCGGGTCAGGTGCACGGGCATGTGTCGGATGGCATGTGTGGCCCGTTGTGACACATAACATGGCACATGTGCCGGACTGGACATGCATATGTGTGCCAAAAGGGAACATTCTTGATGGGCCGACGAGGATGTCGGTTGCTTTGAGTGGGTGTGTATGTGAGAGCTTGGCTTAATAGGAATGATAGACTACTCATATCAACAAGGAATTCCTTCTTTTCCAAGAGCCCACTCGACAAGAACTCCAAAGTTAAGCGTGCTTGGCTTGGAGCGATTCTAGGATGGGTGACCGACCAGGAAGTTGCTCCCGGGTGCTCATGAGTGAGGACAAAGTGCGCAGGAAAGACTAATGTTGGCCTATGGGGCCAGTCTAGATCCCGTTAGGCATAACAGGGTGTCAAAGTCTGACGGTGTCACGGACGCCCGGGAGGATCTTTCGTGGAGAGGCAACGACTCTCACAAGTGCATTCGCCTCAGAGGTGAACTGGACAAGTTGGCAGTGTTGGATTCCTCAGCTAGCGATGTCATGCACGCTGAGCTCGATAAGAAGGGGGTATTGATCGATGCCTTGGTGAATCATCGACACTCTCGAGCAAAAAGCATGCACCATGGCTGCAATGCGAAAGATGGCGGAGGAGAGGCAAGAGGAGATGGAGGTCATGGAGGCGATGAAGAAGAAGATTGAGGAACTTCACACACAAAAATCCATCAAGAACTAGATAGCAGTGGCCCATATCGTTTTCTATGTCTTCCTTCTTCAGTGTGACAGCCCGGGACCAACGCTCCAGAAGATTCCAGTAGATCCCCCTTTAGTTTCCGTTTTTGGCATGTGTTCATCTGGTTGTCGCATTCATCATCGCATCATTTGCATCATCTGCATCGCATCATCTCCCGTTTTCGAAAACTTGCATCCGTTCGTAGTCGCCGGTTCTCTCCGTTTTGCCGTTGCCCACTTCGAGACCAGCCACACACGCACGTGTCCGCGACATCTTTTAAATAAAATCGTTTTTAAGCGCGCGCAAAAATATTCTCGGACCGAGTTGAAACTTGTCATGCGGTCTTGTTATAGCATAGGTAGACCGCCCGTCGAATTTCGTCGCGTTCTGAGTTCGATAGATACCCCGTCGGTCAGTCGTAGCAGTTAGGTTATCGGTATTTCGTCGGTCGTTCTCGGTGTTTTAAAATCTCCGTGTCCGGGTCGCAGACCTCTCTCTCTCTTCCCCACTTAGCCCTCTACACAGCCGCCGCAGCCCGACCCTCCGCTTCCGGACCGTCGGACCGACACCCGACAGTCCGAAAACGGACAGTGCCAGCTAACCCTAGCCTAAACCTATATATAGCCCTAGCCCCCTCGATCCGCATGCAAACCCTAGCCAGCTCTCTCCTTCTCCCTCCTCCAGCCTCCAGCCCGTCCGAGCCCATCTGGGCCCGTTCGAGCCCATCCGGGCCCGAATCGCGTCCGGAGCTCTCCCGGAGCTCTTGCCCGAGCTTCCATGGAGGTTTCCCCGTGCCCGTGCCCGAGCAGCCCCATGGCCGGCCAGCCTCGTCGGAGTTCCGGCCGGAGCCACCGCGCCCAGCCGGCCCTCTCTCCCCTTTCCTCTCCCTTCTTCTTCCTCTCTCCTCTCCTCTTGCCTCGGCTCACCTCTCCCTTCCCGCACGTAGCGCCGCCGCCGTTTGTGCTCGTCCTGGCCAGCCCGGCCTCGCCGCCGGATCCGCCACCCCCGCCCCCAGCCTCGCCTGCCGCCGGCGCCCTGCCCCGCCGCTGCCCGGCCATCGCCACCGCTGGCTCGCTCTCCCGCTCGGGAGGAGCAGCCGGTCGAGCGCGCTCGTGCCCCGTTGACCGCAGCCGCGTGGGCCAGCCTGCGCCCCCAGCGGCCCAGCTGCTCCCCCCCTGTGCACCGATTCGGCCCAGATTCGGCCTAGGGTGAGCCAGCCCCTTTTGTTTTTTTCCTTTTTCTGTTTTTATTTATTTTGCGGTTTTAAATGTCTATATGAATTTAACTGAGCACCGTATGGAAATATTTCGAACATGAAAATTGCTTAGAATAATGCGTAGATTAATAATATGCCATTTGCATCCATGTCAAAAATTATTTAATATGTCATTTTGCATAATTGTCATTTTTGCATTTTCGCGTAATTATTAACCGTGCATTGAAATTAATAAATCTCAAATTAAAAAATGTTCATCTCATTTGCACCACATTTTCATGCATGATAAAAATGTAGTCATGATGTTTGCATTTATTTTGAATTGTTGAATTGCTTTAAGTTGATTAGGCCATATACCCGCATATTTAATTGTGATTAATTTTCTACATAAACCTAAGCATATTATATATGTTTCCGGGGTAGAAAAATCCATAGAAATCATCTATGCATTTAGTTTTGTCATTTGAGCATGTTTGAGTGCATGTCATTTATGCGTGATGGCCTTTTGTCATTTTCGTGGGATTTAATTCGTGCATGATATGAAATAATTTTCAACATGAAAGTTGCTCTTTGATATGTGTCCTAGCCCATGGACATTTTGCTTGTCATAGAAATGCATGTTTAGGTGTTGTTTTGGTGTTGTCAACTTGCTATAAAAATCTGTTATTTTGAGGGCCCAAAATATTTCTAAGTCTGAATCTGTTATATTTTGTTGCTGTCTTGCCATGTGATTTGGTAGTGATCTAGACCTCTTTTGTGGTTGGTATAATGGAGTTATTTGTTGTGGATATTGTCCTCTAGCATGCTGTTAAGTTTCATGCCATAATATGACTTGTAGCATATAGTCTCACTGCTCTCAATATGCCTTTGTGATAAAACTCTACTGTCAAAAACTGCTATTTTCACCAAGTCTGAAACTGTTTTCAAGTAGCCTTCTTATGAGCTTCCTACCATGTGATCCATGCATGTTTTGATAATGATTTGTGAAGATGAAATGAAGTGGATGTTATATAATATTGCCCCATGATTGGTTTGTGCATTTTGGAGTCTTGTAGCTTGTTGTTTTCACATGTTCAAAATGCCATCTTGCTGTTTTTGGCAGATTTCAACTAAAACTTGTTTTGATGATTGTGGTTGAACCGTAGCTCCGTTTTGGACATTCCATATGTGAAACTTGCTTAGAATCTCATGTAGTTTCATAAAAACCTGTTGCATTCATGATTTGAGATGTTTGTGATTGCTTTTCCCATGCATTTGCATTCATGACATGTGCATCTTGTGTTGCTCATATCTTTTAGACCGTAGCTCCGTTTGAGCTGTTCTATATATGCAAATCGACTAGAATGACGTGTAGAATAACATGGTATGATTTATTTTGCTGTTTAACAAACATAAAATATGTTTAGATCAGATATGGTCCAAATTCATAATTTACATATGGGGTCGTTTCGGAAATGCTATAAGTTGTTTCCGGCCTCATTTAATATGCCTAGATAGTATAGTTTGCTTATGCTTCACCTCTTGCATGTTTAACAACATTTCATATTGTCGTGTACCTAACAGGAGTGAACTAAATATTTCGAATGTGGACTTTCGTCAATATGTAACTCGTTGCATATTGAGCTTCACTTTAATGTGTACAATATTGATCTTTGTGAATTGACATGCCTTGCATATTAAACCGGACATGCATCATATTTGTTGTGCATCGTGTTTTGCATATGTTGTGGTGTATCTTGTGTTGATTGTTTGTTTCGGATTGCTTCTTCTCGACAGAGTTCCGAAAGCGTCCGGAGTGTGAGGATTCGTTCGACTACGTTGGTTCGTCTTCTTCATGGACTCGGTCTTCTTCCGAGCGGGATCTCAGGCAAGATGATACATTTCCCTGGATACCATTACTATCATTGCCATGCTAGTTGTCTCGTCTTTTATCGTTATGTCTCGCTACCTACCACTTGTTTGATAAGCCTCCCAACATTGCCATGATAAGCCTCTAACCTCTCCACATCCCAGCAAAACACTGTTTGGCTATGTTACCGCTTGCTCAGACCTTCTTATAGCTTTGCTAGTTGCAGGTGCTATTGCTTCCATGTGCCAACATGGACCTTCTTTGTTATATGACAATATTGCTGCTATTAAACTTAATGCACATATATACATGGTAAAGGGTGGAAGGCTTGTCCTTTTGCTCGGTGTTTTGTTCCACTCTTGCCGTCCTTAGTTTCTTGTGAACCGGTGTTATGTTCCATAAATGAGCGCTCCTAACATGCTCGGGGTTGTTATGGGGACCCCCTTGATTTTCGGGTTAGATTAGAACTTGTCTGGCAAGGCCCAACATTGGTACTACATTTGCCTAATTAATGAACTTGCATAGGGGATATTTTTTCCGGACCCCGTGGATAATTAATCAACAACCTGGGCCACTGCTCCTCATGAGTGTTGGTCCAAACTAGAGTCGTGTGCGGGGCCAACCCGGGGCAACTCGGGAGATTTCTATCAGGCCACTATACGCTGTGCTCATCTGGTCGTGTCCTGAGAACGAGATACGCGGCTCCCATCGGGTTCGTCGACACGCCGGGCGGCCTTGCTGGATTTGTTTTACCTTTCTCGAACGTCTTGAGTGAGGAACTCTGATTTTTCTTCGGGTTATCTCGAGGTGTTGGATTTCCTTTGGAATTGCCTAGGAAGATCACGAGATCCGTGGTTGAGGTTATTCCCGCTGAGTGTGGTTAATTTGTGGTGGACGAGTTGGAGCACCCCTGCAGGGTTAAATCTTTTCGAGAAGCCGTGCCCGCGGTTATATGGCAGACTTGGATACTTTGTTTAACACCCGGTCATAGCAAACTTGAAGTAAACTCTAATAAAATACACCAACCGTGTGAGTAACCGTGACTGTCACTTCTCGTGAGTCCTTATCCGGAAGAGAACACGGTGGGGTTATGTTTGACGTAAGTAGGTGTTCAGGATCAATTAGTGATCATTAGTAGCTCACGTCCGTTATGCGTAGACCACCATACTTTACTTTCTGTACTCGTAAGTTAGCCACTCAAATATATGCTTAGTCGCTTGCTGCAGCCTCACCACTTAACCATACCTCACCTATTAAGCTTTAATAGTCTTGATACCTTTGGAAATGAGATTGCTGAGTCCCTGTGGCTCACAGATTACTACAACACCAGTTGCAGGTACAGGTAATGCGATGATTTGACGTGAGCACGTTGCTTGATTTGAATTGGAGTTCTTCTTCTTCAATCTTGGATGGGTTCCAGGCGGTAGCCTGGGATAACAAGGGTGGATGTCATTTTATCGTTTGATTTTGTCCGTAGTCAGACCCTGCTCTTTTGTATAATGTTTGAGATGTTATTGTATTGATGTGACCCTGATGTAGCTTGTGGCGAGTGTAAGCCAATTCCATATACTCATCTCTTATGTACATGTACTTGTAATGATATCCATTCTTGCGAACGCATCGAGATGCGCTTCTATCCCCTTGAGGCCCTCGTGCCAAATAAGGATAGGACCGCATCTTGGGCGTGACAAGTTGGTATCAGAGCCTGTACCGACCTAGGAGCCCCCTTGATTGATCGAACTTGGCCGAGTCGAGTCTAGTGAAAAATTGTTTTGAGTCTAGTTATATCGGAGAGTAGGATTCTTTTTTACTCCTCTTCTATGCTCTGGTGAGGTATCCAACTTAGGAATTTTGATTCTACTCCTATTCTCGCTCAAATTTTTTTTAGAATCATGCGGATATTTTGGAAACTATATGATACCGATGTGACAGGGTTCTGTCTTGGTGCCTCCTGTCTGACTTGATTTCTTCCGGGGAGTTGAGCTCCGTGGAATGTTGGCACATCTTTATCATTCAATTTTCTTAGTATCTCAGGATGGAGAATGTTCGAAATTGCTTCAATACTTATCGTGGTGAGATAAGATCGGAGTCACCCAGTACTGGGGAGGCGTCCGGGGTACCACCATGGTTTAGTATCGTTGTGAGTTCGAGGATTCGAGATTAGACGAGTTTGCGAAATTTCTTGAATTATGGTGTGGAAGGTTGCGGATGCAGTTGCAGCTAATTGCCTAGGGCAGGTTCCTGATTCCGCAACCCGATTCGCATGAACAAGAAAGTTTTTGAAAGTTCTTAGGTGGGAATTCAAGTAGTTACCTAGAATTATCTTTCCAACAAGTGCATAGTGGATATGTATTTGTTTCTGGCTTGTTTCATAAGCCTCATCCTTGTTTCGTTTTGAATATGGTAATTCAAGTTGCTTCGATGTCAAGTGGTGATTTCATATCTTCCTAGTAGTGTTCTCATATTTCTGTGGGAATGCTAGCTCTTTTTCCCAATCAAGTTTTCATATCAATTCTTCTCAACCGGTGTGCTTCTCTTCAGGATATTCTATCCTCTTCAATATTGCAAGATCAATTCTCATTTCTTTCCCGAAGTTGTCTCATCGGTTCCAAGTTTTCTTTGTTTTCCCCGCCCTCCCGCCCTTTTTCTTCAATGGTGAAATTCTCATCCAAGTGTCTTTTCTATTCATGTAATGCTTCTGTTATCTTTTCTTCTATCTAGTTCCGATGATTCTTTGTGGAGATTCTCAAGAGTTTCTATTTCAAGATCTATCATCATATTCCTTGTTCTTGTTGTTATTCTTGTCCGGTGATTCTTTATGAAGATGCTCAGTGCTCAAGTTATCATTTATTAGTATTCATCTTGTTTTCTTTTCCGGTGGATTCAATTCAAGCTCTTGGTGTTCATCATATCATTATAATTCTCTATTGCTCTCCCATGTTGGAATTCTTTATCAAGCCTCTCTTGCTTAGTCATCTCTCTTTTCTATCCGGAGTGTTGAAGATATCTCAGAAGACATTCATTTTCATTATTGTCCTCTTAAATTATTTCAAGGGTCTCATATCATCAAGTTCTTATTTGTACCGGTGCAATCTCTCTTTTAATCAATTGTTTCAACAGTGGTTTCTTTTTAGTGGGCCCATAACCCACAGGTCTTTCCCCAGGATCCTACCTGACTCTTCTAATTTTTTCCGGAGATGTCCTCAAGTTCTCTTCAAATTTGATGTAAGAATGATTTTCATCGGTCATATTCCTCTTCTGGGATCATTTCTAAATTATTTTCATGGTTGGCTCAACCTTTTCTTTATTAATTGTTCTGGAGTGTCTCAGTAATTCATGGTGTTGTTCTCGTCATCATTCTCTGCATTGAAGACCGAAGGATAGTTTCTCTTAAATCATTGTTCATTCTTCCAAAGATTCATGGTTTCAGCTTGTGGTTATCATCTCAATTGTTTTGATCATGAGTTATTTCTCCCACATCTATCCGGTGCATTCATAATTGTTTTCATTCTTGATCCTCCGAAGGCCATCATTTCAGAAGATTTCTTCGTTCTCAGCTGTCAGCTCTCGTTCAAAATTCTGCTCAATTGTTGTTCCTTCGTTCGTATCTCAATTATTCCGGTGTCTTTTTCAGTTTCTATTAGCCAAGTCTTGATCTCTTCATTCTCATGTGTTCTCTTTTGTTTCTAATTCTTTTCGGGGTCTTGTGAAGTTTTCTATTCGGTGGATCATGCTCTCTAAGTTCTCATGCTATATCATTCATTGGCTTATTCTCTTTTGTTTCGAATTCTTCCGATGTTCTCGTGCAAGACCTCTTCAAGATTGTGCTCTATCTCTTTCCTCATTCTTTTTCAAGAAGAATAAGTGACGTGTGAAATCCGTTGCTTGTAATTAATTTAACTTGATGAAGGATAGTCATATCATAATTCTTATTCTTGTTCATTCAAGTATCTCAATCTTTCTTCCATAGTGTTCATGATATCAATTCCTTATCCCAAGTGGTCATCTTTCTTTTCCGGAGTTCCTAGTCTTTTCTCAACTATCTTGTTCGGAAGCTTCATCTAATTCATAGGAAGGCCTCAATATTGTTTTTGCATCCTTCAATTCTTTCTGTCATCCTTTCGTTTCAGAGTTCTTCCGAAGGTCCTTCATGGTGGTTCATCAAAATTTCTTTCATTTTCAAGTGTTCTTTAAGATTCTTGTTGGAGGTGCTCAAGTGTTCTTTATCTTGGATTTCTAAGTTCAATTCCTTCTCCATTTTCGTTTGAGATGGTGTTATTAAATTCTTGACTATGAAGAGTCTCGAAGGAAATATTGTCAATAATAATATAAGTAAACCCATCATCCATTTCTCAGAGTTATCTTGGGTTGTATTTCACCTAAGCATTTCCCAAGGATGTTGCTATCATGGTGTCATAAGTAATTCAAGTGTCTCCTCTTCTTGGTAAAGAAGCCTTGCATATCTTGTTGCTCTCATTTAGTCAATTGTTTCTGTTGTGGTAGGTTGTCGCCTCATAATTTTGAGATGCTTTCCATAAGTCCACAACAAGCTTTTCTTTTCGTTGTTGGTGTTCCAACAACTCTCTTCATCCATGCTTCTCAAATCCATTTGTTCTGGAAGTTGTCATTTTCTTTCAGTTCTCTTATCTTCAAAGATAAAGCTTCTATTCTTTTGTTTCGGAGGCGTGTTTTGTGGGTCTCTTCAATCTATTATCTTGCTTGTCAAGATTATGTTCTTTCTTGCTTATTCTTTAACTGGAGTGCTATGAAATCTTTTCATGATCCTTGCATCTTATGAAGTTTTGTTTCTTTTCCAACCGAAGTTTGGTGTGTTTCTTTCAATTTGTTTCCATCATATCTAAATTTTTTTCCTCTCTTTCCTATCGAAGTGCTGCCGAAATTTTCTGTGAATTCTTGCTTTATCTCCATTCTTCTTCTCTTTGCATCCTTCATGTTTCATTGGTTTCATTCGTTTGTCAAGAAGCAACTAAGTTTACCTTTTGCTCTTTCTCTTCCCATTTTCATTCTAGATCTTGGGACGAGATCCTCGTGTAGTGGAGGAGAGTTGTGACAGCCCGGGACCGACGCTCCAGAAGATTCCAGTAGATTCCCCTTTAGTTTCCGTTTTCAGCATGTGTTCATCTGGTTGTTGCATTCATCATCGCATCATTTGCATCATCTGCATTGCATCATCTCCCGTTTTTGAAAACTTGCATCCGTTCGTAGTCGCCGGTTCTCTCCGTTTCACCGTTGCCCACTTCGAGACCAGCCACACACACATGCGCCCGCGACATCCTTTAAATAAAATCGTTTCTAAGCGCGCGCAAAAATATTCTTGGATCGAGTTGAAACTTGTCGTGCGGTCTTGTTATAGCATAGGTAGACCGCCCGTCGAATTTCGTCGCGTTCTGAGTTCGATAGATACCCCGTCGGTCAGTCATAGCAGTTAGGTTATCGGTATTTCGTCGGTCGTTCTTGGTGTTTTAAAATGTCCGTGTCCGGGTCGCAGACTTCTATCTCTCTTCCCCACTTAGCCCTTTGCACAGCCGCCGCAGCCCGACCCACTGCTTCTGGACCGTCGGACCGACACCCGACAGTCCGAAAACGGACAGTGCCAGCTAACCCTAGCCTAAACCTATATATAGCCCTAGCCCCCTCGATCCGCGTGCAAACCCTAGCCAGCCCTCTCCTTCTCCCTCCTCCAGCCTCCAGCCCGCCCGAGCCCATTTGGGCCCGTTCGAGCCCATCCGGGCCCGAATCGCGTCCGGAGCACTCCCAGAGCTCCTGCCCGAGCTTCCATGGAGGTTTCCCCGTGCCCGTGCCCGAGCAGCCCCGTGGCCGGCCGGTCTCGCCGGAGTTCCGGCCGGAGCCACCGCGCCCAGCCGGCCCTCTCTCCCCTTTCCTCTCCCTTCTTCTTCCTCTCTCCTCTCCTCTTGCCTCGGCTCACCTCTCCCTTCCCGCAGGTAGCCCCGCCGCCGTTTGTGCTCGTCCCGATCAGCCCCGGCCTCGCTGCCGGTCGGATCCCGTCGCCCCACCGCCGGATCCGCCACCCCCGCCCCCAGCCTCGCCTGCCGCCGGTGCCCTGCCCCGTCGCTACCCGGCCATCGCCGCCGCTGGGTCGCTCTCCCGCTCGGGAGGAGCAGCCGGTCGAGCGCGCTCGTGCCCCGTTGAGCGCAGCCGCGTGGGCCGGCCTGCGCCCCCAGCGGCCCAGCTGCTCCCCCCCTGTGCACCGATTCGGCCCAGATTCGGCCTAGGGTGAGCTAGCCCCTTTTGCTTTTTTCCCTTTTTCTGTTTTTATTTATTTTGCGGTTTTAAACGTCTATATGAATTTAACCGAGCACCGTATGGAAATATTTCGAACATGAAAATTGCTTAAAATAATGCGTAGATTATTAATATGCCATTTGCATCCATGTCAAAATTATTTAATATGTCATTTTGCATAATTGTCATTTTTGCATTTTCGCGTAATTATTAACCGTGCATCGAAATTAATAAATCTCAAATTAAAAAATGTTCATCTCATTTGCACCACATTTTCATGCATGATAAAAATGTGGTCATGATGTTTGCATTTATTTTGCATTGTTGAATTGCTTTAAGTTGATTAGGCCATATCCCGCATATTTAATTATGATTAATTTTCTACATAAACCTAAGCATAGTATATATGTTTCCTGGGTAGGAAAATCCATAGAAATTATCTGTGCATTTAGTTTTTTCATTGGAGCATGTTTGAGTGCATGTCATTTATGCGTGATGGCCTTTTGTCATTTTCGTGGGATTTAATTCGTGCATGATATGAAATAATTTTCAACATGAAAGTTGCTCTTTGATATGTGTCATAGCCCATGGACATTTTGCTTGTCATAGAAATGCATGTTTAGGTGTTGTTTTGGTGTTGTCAACTTGCTATAAAAATCTGTTATTTTGAGGGCCCAAAATATTTCTAAGTCTGAATCTATTATATTTTGTTGCTGTCTTGCCATGTGATTTGCTAGTGATCTAGACCTCTTTTATGGTTGGTGTAATGGAGTTATTTGTTGTGGATATTGTCCTCTAGCATGCTGTTAAGTTTCATGCCATAATATGACTAGTAGCATATAGTCTCACTGCTCTCAATATGCCTTTGTGATAAAACTCTACTGTCAAAAACTGCTATTTTCACCAAGTCTGAAACTGTTTTCAAGTAGCCTTCTTATGAGCTTCCTACCATGTGATCCATGCATGTTTTGATAATGATTTGTGAAGATGAAATGAAGTGGATGTTATATAATATTGCCCCATGCTTGGTTTGTGCATTTTGGAGTTTTGTAGCTTGTTGTTTTCACATGTTCAAAATGCCATCTTGCTGTTTTTGGCAGATTTCAACTAAAACTTGTTTTGATGATTGTGGTTGAACCGTAGCTCCGTTTTGGACATTCCATATGTGAAACTTGCTTAGAATCTCATGTAGTTTCATAAAAACTTGTTGCATTCATGATTTGAGATGTTTGTAATTGCTTTTCCCATGCATTTGCATTCATGACATGTGCATCTTGTGTTGCTCATATCTTTTAGACCGTAGCTCCGTTTGAGATGTTCTATATATGTAAATCGACTAGAATGACGTATAGAATAACATGGTATGATTTATTTTGCTGTTTAACAAACATAAAATATGTTTAGATCAGATATGTTCCAAATTCATAATTTACATATGGGGTCCTTTCGGAAATGCTATAAGTTGTTTCCGGCCTCATTTAATATGCCTAGATAGTATAGTTTGCTTATGCTTCACCTCTTGCATGTTTAACAACATTTAATATTGTCATGTACCTAACAGGAGTGAACTAAATATTTCGAATGTGGACTTTCGTCAATATGTAACTTGTTGCATATTGAGCTTCACTTTAATGTGTACAATATTGATCTTTGTGAATTGACATGCCTTGCATATTAAACCGGACATGCATCATATTTGTTGTGCATCGTGTTTTGCATATGTTGTGGTGTATCTTGTGTTGATTGTTTGTTTCGGATTGCTTCTTCTCGACAGAGTTCCGAAAGCGTCCGGAGTGTGAGGATTCGTTCGACTACGTTGGTTCGTCTTCTTCATGGACTCGGTCTTCTTCCGAGCGGGATCTCAGGCAAGATGATACATTTCCCTGGATACCATTACTATCATTGCCATGCTAGTTGTCTCGTATTTTATCGTTATGTCTCGCTACCTACCACTTGTTTGATAAGCCTCCCAACATTGCCATGATAAGCCTCTAACCTCTCCACATCCCAGCAAAACATTGTTTGGCTATGTTACCGCTTGCTCAGCCCTTCTTATAGCTTTGCTAGTTGCAGGTGCTATTGCTTCCATGTGCCAACATGGACCTTCTTTGTTATATGACAATATTGCTGCTATTAAACTTAATGCACATATATACATGGTAAAGGGTGGAAGGCTTGGCCTTTTGCTCGGTGTTTTGTTCCACTCTTGCCGCCCTTAGTTTCTTGTGAACCGGTGTTATGTTCCATAAATGAGCGCTCCTAACATGCTTGGGGTTGTTATGGGGACCCCCTTGATTTTTGGGTTAGATTAGAACTTGTCTGGCAAGGCCCAACATTGGTACTACATTTGCCTAATTAATGAACTTGCATAGGGGATATTTTTTCCGGACCCCGTGGATAATTAATCAACAACCTGGGCCACTGCTCCTCATGAGTGTTGGTCCAAACTAGAGTCGTGTGCGGGGCCAACCCGGGGCAACTCGGGAGATTTCTATCAGGCCACTGTACGCTGTGCTCATCTGGTCGTGTTCTGAGAACGAGATACGCGGCTCCCATCGGGTTCGTCGACACGCCGGGCGGCCTTGCTGGATTTGTTTTACCTTTCTCGAACATCTTGAGTGAGGAAATCTGATTTTTCTTCGGGTTATCTCGAGGTGTTGGATTTCCTTTGGAATTGCCTAGGAAGATCACGAGATCCGTGGTTGAGGTTATTCCCGCTGAGAGTGGTTAATTTGTGGTTGACGAGTTGGAGCACCCCTGTAGGGTTAAATCTTTTCGAGAAGCCGTGCCCGCGGTTATATGGCAGACTTGGATACTTTGTTTAACACCCGGTCATAGCAAACTTGAAGTAAACTCTAATAAAATACACCAACCATGTGAGTAACTGTGACTGTCTCTTCTCGTGAGTCCTTATCCGGAAGAGAACATGGTGGGGTTATGTTTGACGTAAGTAGGTGTTCAGGATCAATTAGTGATCATTAGTAGCTCACGTCCGTTATGCGTAGACCACCATACTTTACTTTCTGTACTCGTAAGTTAGACACTCAAATATATGCTTAGTCGCTTGCTGGAGCCTCACCACTTAACCATACCTCACCTATTAATCTTTAATAGTCTTGATACCCTTGGAAATGAGATTGCTGAGTCCCTGTGGCTCACAGATTACTACAACACCAGTTGCAGGTACAGGTAATGCGATGATTTGACGTGAGCACGTTGCTTGATTTGAATTGGAGTTCTTCTTCTTCAATCTTGGATGGGTTCCAGGCGGTAGCCTGGGATAACAAGGGTGGATGTCATTTTATCGTTTGATTTTGTCCGTAGTCGGACCCTGCCCTTTTGTATAATGTTTGAGATGTTATTGTATTGATGTGACTCTGATGTAGCTTGTGGCGAGTGTAAGCCAATTCCATATACTCATCTCTTATGTACATGTACTTGTAATGATATCCATTCTTGCGAACGCATCGAGATGCGCTTCTATCCCCTTGAGGCCCTCGTGCCAAATAAGGATAGGACCGCATCTTGGGCGTGACATTCAGCCTCTTCCTTCTTCTTTTGCCCCATTGTGTTTGGGGAGTTGTCGCATGTGGCATTTTTTATTATCGTGGATATGTAATAGATATCCTTTGCTAGTGCGAATTTTTCGTTATATTATTTCGTTCATAGGTACATGTATACGAGTCAAAAACTTCATGTTCCCAGCAAGGCATGAACAAAATAATGGTTACATTGAGTGCGACAATGGGATCACAAGCAAACTAGTCTCCATTTAGGTGCATTAACTGCATGATAAACAACGTGTCGGACGCCATCAATTCAGAAGTTGGGAGCGAGGCGAGTGGGGGGTGGAGGTCAAAGCATCGCTTATCGATGAGCATGTGTGGTAGACTGCTCTCATGCGTCCTGTCGAGAATGCATGACGGACAGCTCTCACACATCCTGTCGAGCCTTCGTGGCGAACAGCTTGCATGTGTCCCGTCGAGCCTGCACGGTAGAAAGCTCGCATGCGTCCTGTCATCAATGAGCTGCACGCGCGACACCCCTATATGAAGTAAAAAATTGGACGTGTGGCACCAAAAATTGGACGTCCTGTCATCATTTTTATATTTACGGGAATTAAAAATTCAAGATTATCAATGATTGCGGCCGAGCTATCATGCCTAAATGTTTCTAATTCATTCACATTCGTTGCATGGGACCTAAGCAAGCAGCCAGGGACACAAAAATGATTTTCCATCGATTTTTCGCGCACTAGAGCATGTGCTTCTAGTTTAAAATTTGAACTACGCATATTAAATCCCTACAAAACTAGATTAATATATAAAAAGGGTAGAATTTGTGCACTAGAGGATGCGTTGAATGTAGTTTTGCCACCAAAGGTGACATGTTCCTTATCGAAATCACGAGGCTTCTTGCATAAGCTTTGGCTTGTAAGATGCATGTCCCAATATTTCTCTCAAATTCATCAAAGAAATGCACGACATATATGTGTCGTGGCATGACACTTTGTAAGTTTCATGAATTTTTGCCGAGCTTTGGGTTCTCGAGAATTTAAAAACCAAGATTATCAATGTTTGCGGCCTAGTCACGACGCCAAGATGTTTGTAATCCAGTGACCTTCAGTGCATGGGATCTAAACATGGATCCAAGGACAAAACATTGTTTTTAATCCATTTTGGTGCCCTGGAACACGTGCTTGTAGTTCAAATTTGAGTTCTTCATATTAAGTGCATGCCTAGATAACTCAAATGTCGGTTTGACCAAAAAGGTGACATGTTCCCTATCGAAACCACAATGCTTCTCGTGGGAAGCTCCAATTTGTAAGAGGTTTGTCCCAAAACTTGTCCCAGATTGGTCAAAAAAAATACAATGTCTTATGAGTGTCGTCTTGACACCACAGTTTCAATAATTTCAGAAGAGTTTTGGAATGGGGATTTAAAAGCAAAGTTTCTCAACATTTACGACCTAGTCACGATGCCAAGATGCTTATAATCATTGCATGGGAACTAAACAGGGACCCAAGGACATCAAAATGATTTTCTAACTCACTTTGGTGCCCTGGAGCATGTGCTTGTACAAAATTGAACTATGTATATTAAATGGATAGAAAAGCTCAATTAATGTATAAAGGGCGCCAAACAAGTCCTAAATAATTCCACATTTTAGCACTGCACTTGTATTGGTCTATGTTTCATGTAGAAAAAATATCAACGTAAGAAGAGACATTGAATGTCGTTCCTCCATACAGGTGACATGTTCCGTATCGAAAACGATGATGCTTCTTGAGAGAAGTTTTGGTGTGCAAGAGACTTTTCCCAAAACTTTTCCAAAATTGGACACAAAATTACCATGTCATATAAGTGTCGTGTTGTCGGGGCTCGATGCACTCGATCGCCTATGGGGCCATGAGCCCCTTTGTGGTTCGGCAGGGGTGAGGTCGCATGCACAAAGAGCGGAGGTAGTATGACAACACGGTGATGAGACCCTGGTGTTTTACCCAGGTTCAGGCCGCTGAGAAGCGTAAAACACTACTCCTGCTTTGGTAGATTGAATAGAGGAGCACGAAGCACACGCAACGCTCAAACTCGGCAAGGGTTGCCTTCGGGGGAGCTGCTATGTGAGTACAAGTGTCCAAAGGTCTGAATCTTTAGCTAGGTTTCCTTGGGCCTTCTTTTATAGCTCAAGGGGCAACCATAGTGGAAAAACAGACATTACATAGTGATTACATAGCTAACAACGCTATTATACCTAACTCTGGCACTTAGGACCAAATGCCATAAATGCTAGTCTAGGTGGCGTGTGGGGATGCATTCCTCGTAGGCTTCTATCACAGCTTTAGCTAACTATTGCCCCATATCTTGACATGCCTCTGGACGGGTGTCACGGGAGCATAATCTATCTTCCAGCGCATCGCCACGTGTTTAGGGAGAGCCACTTAGCCACCTGGGGGCTCGACACCACATCGACAAGTGATTGCTATTGTGATAGGGTGGAGCGGTGGCCGATCGGCTCGCGCCTACTAGGGGATGGCTTGCCGGGTCTTCCTGAATATGTGTGCGCCTCGGTCCCTGGCAGGCACTAGGGACGTGGTTGGTGCAGTCCGGGCCCGTCCTGGGCCGTTGCATTGAGCTTACCGGCGTTTCTTAGCCAGCGTAGGTCGCTTCTGCCGGAGTCTTGGTCTTGGATGCTGGTTTTGTCTTCTTACACTGATGGGTTCTGCTACTACTACATGTGCATAAGTTAGGGGCACTAGGTACCCCAATCCTAACGCACTGGCAGGAGCGCCCAGGTCTGGCCCAAACATGCTCGCCCAGCGCCGTTGGGTTAGACCCAAAAATTTATGCACAGGCGCACAATATGAGGCAGGAAGTGCCAACTTTCAAGTCAGCCCTTACCCACTACCTCAGGCCGTTTCCACCACACGCGCCACATGCATTGTGGGGAGTTTGCGGTGGGTGTGCATTGCTTAAAGACGTGGGAGTGGAAAAAATTGCAGCGCCAATGTTTGGAGTAGTGGGGCGGTTACCCATTCGCCTGTGATCGTGGATAGTGGGATTGCTGGAGATGGGCGGCCGCCTTGGAGCGGAGGAGAGCCAGCCCGCGTGCCCTCCCCTATAAATTGGGGGGGGGGGTCGCAAATGGCGATGCTCATCCGTTACCTTCTCCTCCTCGATCTTAGGTCCACATAGCTTGCCCTTCTTCTCCCATCTTTAGGGCGTCCCTTCCCTCCTAATGGTCAAGAGGAAGGGCTGGTCGAGCGCACCTGCCACCGCAGGGTATTCTTTTTGTGTCCACGCGAAGCCCCCGACTCAGGTCGATGGACATGGACTGAGAGCTGGTGGGAGGGGATTTAGACGGGGTTGTGGGCGGCGCGACGGCCATGCTAGGGGCAGCCGCGGTGGCGCACCTGCCGCTATATCACCCGCTACTTCGGTCTTGGGGGAACGTCTTGCGGACGCCATCGTGCTGGAGTCCATAGTGGAAATGCAACACTATGGTTGACCGCGGTCTTTGTGCTCCTTCTTCAAGGTGATGGAGAAATATCGTCCGGACGGCCGTCAGCCGCGTGCGATTGGTTGCAGCAGCAGTTCATCATGGGTCGTGGTAGAGTTCTCCACCCATGGTACTATGTATGGCGCACATGAGTGGGAGCCTTTTGCCTGCGTGCACTCCTTAAGTGCAGGGAGTCTTCCCTGCCTCGGATCGACGAGGACGAGGAAGCCTGGCGTTGGCCTCGGCTGCCGTGTCAAGAGCTTAGATGATGACAGAGGCGTCCCCTTGAGCGGTGGCGATGAGGAAGATAACGACGGCGACAACCCATGATGCTTCAAGAGCGGGGACGATGGCTCCGACGCATTGTGATTGCCAGCAACACCATCATCAGCAGCTGGCTTGATGTCGCACCCTGTGTTTTGACTCATGACTAAGTTAACATGACTCAAAAATTAGGGTCAATTAAATTTTTTGAGTGCCTATGAATGTTTGACTGGTGTGCTATTTTCTTGCTTGTTTGATTGCTTGCTGGTGATCTATATTCATCCCTCCTACTCTCAAAACTCTTCCTTGATCTAAATTCTTGCCCAATGATAATACCATGTGTATAGGACCTAAAAATATTTTTATCAAATATTATTTTCGCCAAAAAGCATTTATTCGATTTAGGTTCTCAAAACCCCTTGAATTGAGGTTGGTTCTATAAGTCCTCAAATTGGGTGCAATATTTTGCCCCAAAGGATTTATTGGAACTTACTATATTCATAACTTCCTCAAACCATAGAATATTATTTTTAAAGATCATTTTCTTATTTTATTTAAAGGCTTTTCTTAAGGGCAGAAAAGGTCTTTTTTTGGGAAAAATATTTTCATGCTTTCAAAATATTTGAGGAAATTTAGGAAAACTTAGTAGACATATATTGTCCATATACAAGAGTTTAAACACATGGCCATGTTCAAAATATTGGACAAAACCCTTAAAAACCATTTCTACCTATTTCAAGCATTTAAAATATTTCTATAAGAAACATTTTCAAATAAATCCAGGAAAATTCTATAATGTCACATATGACATATGTGATCATCTTGACAAGTTTCATAGAAATCCCAATTGATTTGGTTCACAAAATTATCCCAAAACCCTCTCTGTCCAGATCCAAATTTGAGCAACTCTACATTGCCAACTGTCTCCTATTGATCTCAAAATTTGTGGACATATTCTAATACTCCAATAATGCATCCACACCAAGTGGTGCATCTAGGAGAACATATCCACTCGTCTAAATCCCCCCAAACCCACTTCTGTTGATTTGAAGAATTGGAAATGTTTGCATTGTCAAGTTTCTCTATTTGATCCCAAAATTATTGAGCATGTTCTAATACTAAAACAATGCCACCAAACAAAGTGGTGAATCAAGGAGAATGGATTTGCATAGCTAGATCTAAGAAAATCCATTTCTGCCCATTTCTAGGGTTTACCAAGTTTGCATTATGAACTTTCTTCAATTAAGCTTACAACTTGTGATCAGGACCAAATGGAATTACCATTTACCCCTAATGAATCTCAAGGCCATAGGATTCCTCTAGCTAGCCCGACCACAGCACAAACACCTTCTGCCATAAACTAGTGGACAACCATAGTTGACCCAAAGAGACTCTCCTTGTCTCCAACTTTTTACCACAGAATATTCTTTCTACCTCCAGTAACTTTTCCATGGCCTCTTCTCAATTATTTGGGTGGTGGCTCCCGCATTTCCCCCCTCTTTTCACCATGGCAACACCTCTCACTCCTCCCTCCCGTTATTCTGTTCATGAAAATTTCCCCAAGTTTTTCCAAAACATCTATAGTATGCTAATGCATCGTCCCACACCCAAAAATGGCAGGCTCATATGGAAGATGTGAGCAGTTTATCCAAAAACTAGATGTTGGCAGCAAATACAACTTTGTATTACAAGTACCCTATTCACTTACCTCCATGATCTGAAAGTTGGTCTACATGTAGTCCTTCCATTCCTAAGACCAATGGACAAGGTTTAACCCCAAGTGTCCAACACTAACAACACTTTGGATGAACCCCAAGTTTGCTGTAGAAACCTTACCCACAGTAACAACCATCCCCACACAGCTCCATTTACCTTGCCACTTCACCGGTGCTCTTCTACGTGTGTCCCTCACACCCCAGACAGCTTTGGCTGACCAAAAAGGCGCTCGGGACACGCCTTAGCGTGGTGACCACACAATGGGCATGCAGAAACGGCGCACTACCGATAGGAGCCGTCCTGTAGCTCGTGGCCGGTTGCGGTAGGGCATCTACGTGCACCAGGGAATCCCTCCTTGCCTCCCACGCCTCTCCCCGATGCCAAGAAACCTCCAGGACCCCTCTGCTACGCGTGCTCGCCGCGCCCAGAGGGCATCCGAGGCATGCCTGAGCCCCACCTCGTTGCTCCCCTATATCAGTCCCTCCCGGGGCTACCTCTCGCATCCCTTGACGCTCCCATCTCTCCCCCGGACCGCAGGACCAAGCCATTGGATCCCCCGAGCTCTGAATGCCTCCCATGGCCGCTGTGTCACCACTTCGGTCTCGATCAAATTCGGGCAACCCTGGCTCCCCCTCTCCTCCTAGCTTCACCAAGGTGCTCCTCCATCGCCGCAAAACCGTCCTCGCCCTTCATCCACTCCTCCCCGCGCCTATGGCATCATGCCCACCATGGCCGACGGCCTCCTCCACCAAAATGGATGCCACGCTCGGCCTCGACCTTCCTTGGGGTCAAAGATCACACAGGCAGGTGCGGCGGGCTACCTCAAGCTCACCGGTGACCGGAGCCACTGGGGCCGGCGTTGGCCGACGCTTGGTCGGGCTCCCCTGCCCGTTCTGTACTCTGGCGGGAGGTTGGGGGAGGACCTACCTGTGGGGACCGTCGGTTAGTGGCTAAGGCCCTGAGCCCCCACGGTGAAGTGGAAACGGCCTCTGCCCTCGGCGGCGTCCTTGCTAGGGAAGCGCATTCTATGGAATGTGCCTCCTGTGTGGCCCTGCACGTGCAGCTGAGCAGATGGGCCGGCCCAGTCCAGCCCCCCCCCATGCCTCACTCAGTGCGTTGGCCCATTTGGTAAAGCCCCTTTTTTCCATTTTTATTTATTTAGAACTTATAAAACCCATATTAAATTCATTTTAGCTCCAAACTTGACGATTCAAATTTCTACATACTCCTAGAAATGCCACCTGTCCAATGATGCAACTCTCATATTTTTCTACCACAAGTCTCTGCCCTGTTCATATTCAAATTCAAATTTGAGCTATTAAGAGCCCACATTGTAAAACCCCTAAGGGATTCAAATTAACTCCAAATGGAGTGATTCAAGTTCCTAGGTGTATCCAAATTCATGCACTAAGTGGTGGGCATTTTTACTCACATTTATTCCACCATGTCAAATATTGGGCCATTTCTTCATATATATCCACTTTGGAATCCGTAGAATATCCATATCAAATCCAAATCCAGTGAAACCACTTCCCACATGTTTCTAAATTCATGCCCTATATGATGGGTGCATTGACCTATTATTGTTAAAATATTTCCTATAGACATCTTATAGATCATCATTTCCTTCATTTCCACCATTCAAAACTCCCCCTTGACCCACATCCACCAAAACCTCCTTAGTTAATTTTCTCATGACCAGTGGTGTCCAAGAGAAATAAAACTCATATTATAGAGCACTTTTATTGTTTGCTTGATGTGTTTCTTATTGCGGTTGTTTCCCGCAATAGTTGACGAAGTAGACGGAGTGTTCGGAGTTGGACGAGAAGCGTGTGAAGATCTTGAAGACTTTGCTGAGCAAGGCAAGCAGCCCTTTGACCATGACTAAGAACAATTTTATTTGCATGGCATATAACACTTATTTATGTGATTTTGATCATGTTGATGTGGTGACCACTTTGGTGGGATGCCTCCGATACTTTACCATTGATACTTGCATTGCGCATGACCCTACCATTCTTATGAGGGTTGTGCTGGTGGGAGTAGTTAGGTTGCTAGTAGTTGCTATGCAAGTGGGATGGGAATATGCATGGTGATGGAAAGAAAAATGATTTCAAAGACTTTTTGAAAACCTCGTCTGGTGCCACTAATGCCCGAGGGAGATGATGATGAGCTAGGTAGCCACTTGATAAAGAAGTGGTGTACCTGAGCAAGTGACTGTGTGTGGTTTTCAAAAACGGATTGGTGTAAGTTGTGACCGTTATTCCAACCTTACATGTACAACCACGATACCCCTCATGGGACGGGGCTTTGTTTCGTCCTTTGGTGGGTACTAGTAGAGAGAATGCATTACTAGTGGCGGGAGTGACGTGGTCACTCCCGATACGGGGTCATGCCTGGTAGGGCGACCATGCGCTATCTTTACAGACATGGGCACAACATTGTGTGCCCTCATGGATGATATGTGTGATGTGTATCATGAGGAATGTCTCCAACGAGTGGAATCTTTGTTTAGTATCGCTAGGGGAAAGGCATTGTTCGGGTGCTTACCTCGGGTATGAAATATTCCGTGAGTCATTGATGACAAGGAAGTTCCATGAGTCTTGTGGGTAAAGTGTGCAACCTCTGCAGAGTGTAAAACTATTCGAATAGCCATGTCCACGGTCAAGGACAGTTGGATGACCGCTCCTGTGCTACGTCCATTGGTTACACCTTGGTGTAAGTGTGTGTGCGACAAAGAGATACTTGAGCTAAGTTGGAAGACTTGATGAAATGATTGAACATGTGATGTTCAAACCCTGCTTATGTTGATATCTGTAACTTGTTCATATGGATATTTGCAACATGTTGATGCATGATTTTACAAGTTGATTGAACATGTCATTGCACTCAAACTAGCTTTCCACAAAATTACCTATTTGTGCTATATCATGCTCTGTTGAACCTTGTTACAAACATGGGTTGCTTGCGAGTACATTCAAAGTACTCATTGGCTTGCCACTGGTTATTTTATTGGCCAGGCATGAAAGATCAGGTCATGATGAATATTACCTTGGCGATGAACATGCGAGCTAGGACGCTTCCCAGTCAGACTACATTTAGGGTTAAGGCCGATGTCATGGGTTCAAGCTATCATTGAAGATTTCCGCTGCAAGTTTATGAAGACTTGGCTATAAAGGTCATATTTGAGTAAAACGACATGTAATGGATGTAAGGATCTTGTTTTTCAGTTTTTGTGTTAAGTGAGCATTGATCTCTGGGACCACTGTGCATGTACAGTCGGTGATCACGACTTATGAGTCGGGGTCCCCACACTTCGGCAGCACCACCATCTGCACCTGCCCTCCATCTTCTTCCTCCTTGCCGGCTTCGTCCGCCCTACCTTGGTGCAGGGTCCTTCTGCCCCTCAAGGGGAAGCATCTCTCTCGTCCTGGCGGGGAGGCGCCGAATCCCAGCCAAACGCTCCTTTTGCCCTCTTTCTCTTCTCCACCTAATCACTAGGAGGGGAGCGACAAGAATGGAATTATGGGGCACTTATCTTTTTATAAATCAAAAGATGTAGGCACTTGCGAAATTTTAGCTAATCAAAATGTAATCTTTATCCATTTTGTACCAAAAATGAATGAAAGAGTGCTATTTATCTTCCTTAAGTACTATCCCTTTTCTCCCCTTGTTTGTACTGTGTCAACACATTTGTCCTTGCCGCACGAAACTATTTGTCGGGTCAGTACTAACCATGAGCGCCAAGGAGGAGTGAGCCCCCAAGAGTAGGCTGGTATAATTCCCCAGCAAGGCTCGTTGTCAGTATTGGCATAGCCC